>WOXC01003593.1:0-636950 GCA_011680675.1 Gymnobelideus leadbeateri
GTGAAAGCAAGCTTCCAAGTAAGGAGGGACTGGATTCAAATCCTACCTCTCATATACTGGCTGGATGACCTTGGTCAAATAAGATATTAATTGCCAAGCTGGTGCCAATTTGCAATAGTGGAGACCCAAGTGGTAGGGAACCTACTGAGAGTTCCTTATGCCCACGAAATCAGGTCCAGGCAAAAACAAAACAAAACAAAAAACAGCTCACAAATTACATATACACAGTGAGGCTCTAAGGCAATGAGTCAGATTTTCTGATTCTCATGCAGCATGTCTTTTAAAAGGTTGAACTTAATGTGACCTTAAGCCATCTGCTGGTCATTGCCACAGCACAGTGCTTTTCCAAATCCTTATCTTTTCTGCCTTTATGGTTGGCCTGCAATAAAAATACAATTGGTAAAGAGGAATAAGCATTCTGTTGCTTCTGTGTGCTCTCTAAGGTATCTGTATATAATCGGGAGACTAGATCATAGGTTCCATGGCATAATAAAAGTGTCACTTTACTCCTTTCATCATCAATTTCACCATCTGTACAGTGGAATAATATCCCTCACAGGGTTGTCATAGAGATTAAACAAGGTAATATATGTGAAAGGTTTTACAAACCATAAAAATAGTGTACGTAAGTAAAGAATTATTATAATATTAATGATGTATGCATATATATTTGCATCTCCTTCTTGAGAGTCATGAAAAATGACTGCCATTTCCTTAGCAAAACTAAGGCAGTGATGAGATATTCTGGCATGCTTGCTTTCATGAGAGTTTGTTAAAACCTTCTCACTGGTATCAATGGCCAGTCTTTTAGGAAATCTTTATCATGTTAGTATGGAATTAAAGTATTGAATTCTGATTGAGGTGAGAAGACATTCCTGTTCACACACATAGATTTGACACAAAAAGGTAATTATGCAAGGACTGATAGCCAACGGACAACATAGCTATGGACAGAACAATAAAATTCCAATGAATACCTTACTAAGACTAAAGGTTACATAGATCTTCAGTCCCAGTCTTTGTAAGACTTTTTAGAGCAAGATATATTTTATTTTCACATGGGATATCACAGCTTTTTTCCATCTGATATTTGTAGTCAAGGTTTCCTATGGCAGGGTGCCCAACACATCAGTCTGGTGGCTTCATGCCAAAAGCCATACATCCTTTATTAAGAATATAAAATAATAATGTGACTTTTCCCTGGTCTGGGGGAGATAGATTTAGAAACTTGGTATGGATAAGGAAAGCAGGAATTGGATCTTGATGACTTTAATTTCTGAAGATTTTTTAGGAATTGTCTAAGTTGACAGGACATTTTTTGATTCACCTCATTAGATACCTGAACAAGACTTTTAGTAACCTTTTCCTTGGAGGAATATGAAGCAGGATTATGATAGTGACAACACAGAGAAATATACGATTCCAACAAGTCTAGTGTGTAATTAATTGCTCAGAGGCCTGCAGGAATAAGAAATCCTGAGGCTGCTCTGCAGGCCATGAATACCCAGTATTCCCCGAATTATTTCTTATTCCATGTTGTCAATCTTTCAAATGCTAAACATAGAAAGGCCAGAGGAAAAGAACAAGCTTGGAATGAGTGGTCATGAATTTGCAAATGCTGCATAGAAATTAGTATACAGGTCTGTGCTAAGAATACCTTGTTGAGATTGCTACCCCATTCCTCACTCTCTACTCCTGTTAATATTATAGAAGGAGATTTTTCTGGCTGCCTCCTCACCATGGCCCTAGTCTCTGATCATTTCCACCCCATTGAAAACTTGAATTAAAAAAATAAATAATTTCCATCCCTACAGCCCTCCTACCTCTGATACATGAGCTTTTTGCCATATCTTATTGAGGTCCACTATATTTTGGGCTTATTTTTATATCAGGCCACTCTGCTTAGATATCCTTGTCCCTCACATTCTCACTCAACTTCCTGGCAACCCGTTAAAATATGAGCTTCTTGAGGACGGGGATTATTTTACCTTATTTCTATTTTTATCTCTAGCATTTAGCACAGTGCTTGACACATAGTAAGCATTTAATAGCCGCTCTACCTATGTGCTATGTATCTTTCAGTCTATCTGTATATCTATCTGCATCTATCTATCTATCTATCTATCTATCTATCTATCTATCATTTCTCAATCTGGACCATTGAAAGCTGGAAGATTCCTCAAAACTGCCTAAAGAGTTTGTTTTAGACAGGAACACATAGCAAATCCATTTACTTTGTTGTCTGGTTTGCCTTCCCATTTTTGGTGATGTTTGTCCCAAATATAAATGCTGGAAGCATTGGAGAGTACTGGCTACAGTGCTGGGATCTGATGTCAGGAGGACCTGGGTTCATATCTCATCTCTCACTCTTTTTAATGAAAAAAAAAAGAAGGCATTGATATTTCTTGTTTTAACATCACCTACATTTCTGCCTATAGCCCTATCTCCCTTCCCTTTTTCAGAGAAGTTAAAAAAAAAGAAATAGGAAAAAGAACAGAAAAAATATCAGCAAAGTTGATCAATACATTGAAAAAAAATCTGACCATATCTCCACATATGCAGCGCATGAACTGTGGACCCTCCACTGATGCAAAGGAATTGTTGGGGGACAGAGGGAGGCGTCTTCTCATCCCTTCTTTGCAATTGAGCTGGTTTTGTGTAATTCCACAGCATTGGTTTTTGATTTGTAGTTGTTGCTCTATCTACATTGTTGTCATTTCATAATTATTTTCTTGGATCTGCTTATTTCTCTTTGCTTCTATTCAGGTCTTTCCATGCTTCTCTGTGGTCATCCCATTAGTCTTTTCTTAAAGCACAGTGATCTCCCACCTCTAATTCTTGCTAGTTGTGGGACCATGGACATACATGTTACTGAACCCCTTTTGAACCTCAGTTTTCTCATCTTTAAAATGGAGATATACCACTTACCTCTCCAGGCTCTTGTAAGGCTTAAAAGAGGCAATGTATGTAAAACACTTTGCAATCGCAGTATTCCTCTACATCTCAACATTATGTGATATGATAGTTTACATAGCACAACCATCTGTGAGCCTTCCCTCTCACTATGAAATGAGATAACATTTGTAAAGTGTTTAGCACAGTTCCTGGCACTTAAGTGACATATAAATGCTAGTTATGATGCTGCTGCTGATGACTGACCTCTTTTTTTTTCCTTCTGGTCATCTATCACCCTGATTACATCCTTTAAAGTCATCTTACTTTGAAACTCTTTATTATTAGTAGCCCACACCCACCATGCTCTGTCGTCTGGTAACATTCATCTGTAATTCTTCAGAGGCTTTGAAATTCCATGACTTGAAATCGTAATTTATTTAGCCTCTTCAATCAGACTTTCTACATGCAACACTACTGTTTTCCACAAGATTTGGATATTCAACAAAAGCACAGTTTTCTTCTTAGAGGACAATGTTAGCTCTTTGATGGTTAGAACAATCAAACCAATTATGTTATATGAAAGTTATAGCTTCATAGCTACAAACTGAAATCCACTATCAGAATAAAATGCAATAAAGTCAAGTGGAATAATATAGGACTCTAATTATTTCCAGAAAAAATGTCTAAAAATATTCTTGCTCCTATCCAGACTGCTGGTTTTCTCCTCTTTCCCTCCACACTTGTTGCCATCTCCCAGTTGAGATCTCTTTTGGGATGAAACTGTAAAGAAACCAAATGTTAAGTATTCAGACATAACAGTTGAACTACGATGGTGAGATACTCTCATTCTACAGACAGGAAGCTGAGGGAGGAAGAGGTGGTGACTTTCCCAAGGTCACCCAGTAGTTGAGCCAGGGCCCAGCTCTTTACTCCCAATCCCGCATTTTAACCACAAGATATTCCAGATCTTCAAATGCCTGAGCATATTAATCTTCAGAAAATGAGCATTAGAGTCCTTTATACTCTAAAAAAATAGTTCAGTCCTTTTTAAGTGGCAGAACTCTCCCTCCTTTTTTTTTTTTTAAAGCAATTGGGGTTAAGTAACTTGCCCAAGGTTACAAGGCCAGTTTTTTGTGTGGGTGTTAAGTATCTGAAGCTGGAATGGATCCGGGGTCCTCCCAAATCCCAGCCATTGGCTGGCGCTCTTCCTCACTGCGCCACCTAGCTGCCCCCAGAACTCTTCATCTTAGACAAAATTTTGATAAAAAGCCTTATAGTAAAATATTTAAAAAATTATTTTGCTATCTACTGTGAATGGTACCAAATAATGTAATGTTACATTATAATAATACATTGTCACAGTCAATCAATCAATCAATCAACAGTTATAAAGTGCCTACTCTTTGCCAGGCACTATTCTAAGCTGGATCAGTCAGTCTAGCATTCATTAAGCACTAAATATATGCAAAGCACAGTGCTAAACTTAGTGGATAGGAATTCAAGTATAAAGAAAGGCAAGCCCTAATCTCAAGGAGCTTACATTCTAATTGGGAAAGACAATAAATAAAAGGAAGATGGAAAGGGGGCAGGTAGAGAAAGGTACACAATGGGGAGCTGAGTGAGACAGGGAGTATGGTAGAAGAAGTCCAGAGTGCACCTTCAAGAGGAATGAGACATACCTGACCTGGGTGTTTTCCTTAATCTTGGAATGAGAAAGAGTGTGAATAATTTGCTGTCAGAGAGTATTGTAAAAGGACCCCAAGAAAAGATCAGAACAGGTTAGAATGATGAATGGAATCCCACTAAGATTTTAATAGAGATAAATTCAAAGTTCTATACTTGGGTTCAAAAAATCAATTATTTAAGGACAGAATGGAGGAGGCAAGGCAGATAGCAGTCTGTAGAAAAGGGAATTGGGGATTTTAGTAAGCTGCAAGCTTATTAGGAATCAACAGTGGGGCAGGGTAGCCTCTGAAGCTAATATCTCTTTTGGGGGAGGGAAACATCAAAATGTCATTGTTGTGAATTCTCTCTATACCCATGCAGATTCCCAACTTAATTGTAACTTATAGACTTGTGGGGTTGCCTGGGAAATTGACAGGTTAAATTATTTGCCACTGGTCACAGTTTGAGTCCAAAGCCAGACCTTTAACCCCACTGCAGTCCTAACTCAGTGTCTGTACTCTACCTAATGCCTTTAGTTTGCATTTATAAAAATATAATAATAAGAATGAAGGAGGTAAGGATCCTTTACCCTGCCATAGTTAGACCATATTCCATTTCTGTGTGCTCATTTTAAGAAAGTTATTGATACATTTGAGTGCACACAGAGGACCACAATCGGGGTGATGGGATGAGTAGAGGTCTGTGCAGGAATTGGGCATGTTCCACCTGGAGAAGAGAAGACTTAGAAGGCACATGATAGTTTTCTTCAAGCCCTTCAAAATCTAATAGGAGAATGAATTAGGCTTGCTTGGTTTAGCCACAGTAGGTAGACAAGCTTTGTAAAAGCAACAAAGTTGGGGAGAAGCAGATTCCATCTAAATTTAGGAAAAAAACCTGGAAATTTTATTGTTTTTTAGTCATTCGGGGGTTTTCTTGGTGAAGATATTAGAGTAATTTGCCATTTCCTTCCCCAACTCATTTATAGATGAGGAGGCAAGGGTTAAGGGATTTACCCAGAGTCATACAGCTAGGAAGTGTCTGAGGTCTCCAGGCCCTGAATTCATTCCACTGCTCCACCTGTCTCTCTAGTAACTAGAGCTGTCCAAAAAAGGGAATGAAATTGCCTCAGGAAGTAATAAATTCCCCATAAATAACAGTCTTAAAGCAGAGGATTTTGAGAGATTTTTGTTCAGGTATAGTTTGGAAAAGATGGTCTTTTAGGTCCCAACCATTTCTAGATTTGATGATCCCACCCTCCTGTGATTTTTGAGGTGCCCCTGCTAACCCAGACATCCCATGACTCTTGATGCAGCTGTGCTTTCTGTCTCTCTTTCTCTGTGTATTTCTTAATTTTCATTTCCCCTTTTACTTACATAATCTCATGTTTTGGGAAATTGTTTGTGTTTATCATATTCTTGCTTAATAAATTCAAGGGTTTGTTTTTAATTCATTGGGTTTTCTTCATGATGGGGTCCTTGGGATGTATATATGTTTGTAACATAAGTTTGTAATATCAATCTGTAACATCAGTTTGTAAATGGGGTGCTTTGGGATCTACGTCTGTAAAATCGATTTGTAAAAGCAGTCTGTAAAGTCATACTCCCCCCCACCCAGTCTCAAAGCATTAACTCTGCCCCTTCCCCCTTCCAGCACTCTGCCCAGCAACAACTGTTTATCTCTGCTTGAAACAATAAGCTACCTATGAATCTTTCACAAAACTATCTACAAACATTTTTAGCTTAGGCAAATGTTATCTCCCTTAGTTAGAGCGGCCAGCTGCACCATGAATTCTTCAGTACCCTATCTATAGGGTAACTCCTTAGCCAATTATACCCACACTGTGTCTCTGATGGCCTTGGTTCCCAACATCTATCTTGTCAAGCCTAACACTGAGGGGTGGCAGACTGGGCACTCCTTAGTAGCCGTGACTGAGGATTGACTTTAGTGATGTGTCAGGCCTAAAACCACACCTCCAGGTAGCCCCCCCTTGAGCTATTTCCCAGTGAATTATGGGCAATCTGCCTGCGCAGTTGATATTAAAAGTGCATGGTCCTTTAAGCACTGACCACTCCTTAACTCCCCCCTGATCCCACCCTTACTCACCTAGTTAGCATAATTGACACCTTAAAACTATGCCTGTGATCCCTGGAAGTTTGCAAGTTCCCTAAGAATCCTCGCCCGCTGTACCGTGCGGTGCTGTGCAGCGTAGCAATAAACTTTACAATCTCGACTCTAAGTTTGCTTGAGCCTGGTGAATTCCTTCCAGACTGAATTGCAGGGTTTCTGATCACTGATAGTGATCAGGGTCCCTGGCAGAACCTCTTACCCTCCCCCCTCCTTATCACCTTTGCCTCTTCATTCACATACATTTAATTAACCTTTCCAGAATTATGGTATAGTTTATAGAGATTTGGTGACATAATGCACACTGGGTTAAGAACTAGGGATAAACCCAAATGAAGATAGTTATCACCATATTTGAATTTCTTCTGTTCTCTAGCCTTGGCAAACTGGGTACGTCTGTAAACATTTGTTTCTTTGTTGGAGCCCTGATTTATAACACTTTTGGTTTTTTTTGTTTCATTTTCTAATTTCACCAAATTATCCATAATGCACAGTGACACAGGATGTTTATGTTAAGAATATAATAAAACACCTTTTACCAAGATATAGCAATAGTCACCTGGGTCATATATTTAATGATTTATTCTAGAGACTAATCAGAAGCTATCTTCAGTCATGTGGTCATTCAAAAATCTTTAATGACTCTCAATATCAAACGAATATATACATATTCATTCAATAGGGATTGGATAGGTGACATACATACAAACAGCTGTAGAAAAGCAGAATGTGTGTGAAAGGGGAAAAGAATAAGTCCAGATTTTTTTTCCCTAGGAAAATTTGATGAAGGAAAGAAAAAATTTAGCTAGTGGGGATCAGAAAATTCTTTAATGTGTTCTATGCCTGGAATGCTCTGCCTCCTCACTCTCTGCCTCTGCTTCTTTCCAGACTCAGCTCAAATCTCACCTTCTATAGGAAGCCTTTCTCTTCCCTATCCCCTGCTCACTACTACAGTTTCTCCCATCTGAGATGCTTCCCAGTCGCACTTCATGTGTCTTGTATACACATAAGCTGTTTTCGTATTGCCTCCTCCTCTCTCCTCTCCCACCTCTGCTCCCATTTGATGATCAGCTCCTTTGGGGCAAGGACTATTCTTCCTGTCTTTGTATCTCCAGCCTTAGCATAGTGCCTGCTAATAGGTAACATGTGCTCAGCGACTAACAACTGGATATTTCCGTCAATTCACTTATGTTGTGCTATACTGTGAGTTTTTTTTTTTTTTAATGAGAATTGGTGGGTGAGGGGATCAGGACAGAGAATGAAAGGTGAGAAACAGAGATATCCAGTGATTATAGAAGTGTGAAGGCTGAGCTAAACCCAGCAAAGCATGAAAGTAAGCTTCTAAGAGAGTTCTGGTAAGCTTTAAAATTGGATTGGCCTGGAAATCTGTGAGAGAACAGGAAATGTCAGTCACTCATCTATTAAGCACTTACTATAGGCCCCATGGAGGGATGGGGTGGGGAGCAGAGGGGTGGCTTTGTGGATAGAGTGCTGGGCCTGGAGTCAGGAAGACTTATCTTCATGAATTCAAATCTGGTCTCAGACACTTACTAGCTCTAGGTGGTACAACACACAGAATGCTGGTCCTAGAGTTAGAAGACCTGAGTTCAAATCTGGCCTTATACACTTAGTAGCTATGTGACCCTAGGCAAGTCACTTAATCCTATTTGTTTTGTTTTTTTCATCTGTAAAGTGAGCTGGGGAAGGAAATGGCAAACCATTCCAGTATCTTTGCCAAGAAAACCCCAAATGGGGTCACAAAGAGTTGGACACAATGAACAACAACAAATATGCCCCACTCTGTGTTAAATACTGAGGCTACAAATAAAGGCAAAAACAGTATCTGCCCTTAAGAAGCTTACTTTCTAATGGGAGTGACAATAGGAACATGCAAGACATATAAAGAGCTGATGACAACCTCAGAGGGGAAATCTGCTGCTGGTGTGGGAGAGAGGGGAGGGAAAGGCCTCCTTCAAGAAGGTCTGCTTTGCACTGAGTCCTGAAGGAGTCAAAGATACTAAGAGACAAAGGTGAAGAGGGAGAGCATTCCAGGAATGGAAAACAGCCAATAAAAAGGCACAGACCCAGGGATGGAAGGTCACCTACAAGGACCAGTGAGTAGGCTCATGTCAGTGGAGCAGAGAGTGCATGGAGGAGAGTGAGGTACGAGGCCACTGGAAAGAGAGAAAAGAGTCATGTTATGGAGAGCTTTAAATGCAAACAGAAGACTTTATATTTGTTCCTGGGGATAATAGGGAGCCACTAGATTTTACTGAGGGGGGCAGTGACCTCTTCAGACTTAGGAAAATCACTGGCACTTGAATGGAGAATGGACTGGAGTGAGAACAGAGAACCTACCAGAATGTTATTGTAATAGTATAGGTGAGAGGTGATGAACCCACAGATAGCCACATGGTTAATATCAACGAAGATGAAGAGATCTATAAAAGGGATATTGTGAAGGTAGAAATGACATAATATAAAGAATTACAAGAGTTATTAGATTATCAGATATAGATGGGGTCCAAAATTAAAGAGGATCTAGTGATCACTGGCCAAATAGCTGTTATGACAAAATTGATAATAGTGTTCACCTAGGATAGCATCTACTAATAATTAGTAAAGGATCATAAACTTTAAGGTAGAGTCAATTAGGAGTGAAGAATAGAGCTGATTTCATATATCATGTGTGTCTAAACTGTCACTGTCTGGGATGTTAGTAAAACCTTCAAGAGGAGAGATATAAACTTTATTCTGTGTTCAGATTTCTGAGGAAGATAATGAGTAGGTAGCTTAGCCAGTACCATATATAGCATCACTAACACTATGTTTCAGGAGTATCACTACGAAACAACAGCAATAGCTACTTGTCAGGAAAAGTAGGTTTGCAGTTATTAGCCACAGAAGAAATGGGAGAAAGGTATTTGTGCTAGAACTATAACCTTATAACCTCTTCCCTCCTCATCTCCCTGCCTGGAGAGAACACGTTCACCCATGTTGCATCATGGGTGAATGTTACTTGGTGAGGTTTTGGGAAGGATGGAAGGAAAAAGAGAAGGAAGAAAAGAAAGGAGAAAGGAAGAAAGGAAGGGAAAAGGGATAAAGGAAGGGGAAAAAAGTAGTTTTTGATTGTCAAGCATTGCTCTAAGCACTAGGTATACAAATAAAACAAAGAAAGATAGTTCCTGCGGAGGCTAGGTGGTACAGTGAATAGAGCACTGGCCCTGGAATCAGGAGGACCTGAGTTCAAATCCGGCCTCAGACACTTAACACAAAAACTAGCCATGTGACCTTGGGCAAGTCACTTAACCCCAACTGCCAAAAAGAAAAAAAAAGATAGTTCCTGCCCTCAAGAAGTCTAGATTCAAATGGGGAAAAACACTGCACAAAAGGAATCTGAAAAATGGGAGAGAGACAATAATTGTTAACAGCTATGTTATGATAATGGAAAGACCTTTTAGCAAGAAAGGGCTTTCCAGAGAATCTCTATTCCTAGAAAGGAGAAACAACAGACCCCAAGGTTATGATAACTAAAGATTAGTCTTAAAGGAAGGACTTGGTTAGTGGCAGACAAAACCTTATGAGAATATTCACTCTACACTCACATATGTTGAGGAAGTTAGGGATAACATACTCTGATCCTCACTTAAACCAAATCCAATAGCACCTACCAGCTTTTGCCTGAAATTCACTTTTTGAAGGTTCATGCTTTTAGCTAAATGTGGTTTTAATTTTCACTAATAGATATAAGGTCCTAAACTAGGGAAGCAATAGGTCTCAGTGTACTGTTCCCTGATTGAACCACATGTGGAGAATCATGTTTAGCTCTTGGTGCCACATTTTAGGAAGGGCAGTGATAGACTGAAGAGAGGAAGAGGACAAACATGCTTAAGGCCCTTGAGGTCATGCCACATAAGGATCAATTAAAGGAATTAGAGGAATTGAGGGAGGTGGGTTTCATGACAGTGTCAAGAATTTGAATGGTCAAAAAATTTATATATGGGGAAGTAGTGACTTGGGAAGGGAATTTTGGTACAAGAGTTATAGGAATGGTAAGTGAACCTATAAAGCAGTTGATTTTCATTTTTTTTTTTTTTTTTGCTTTTTGGAGGGCAATTGGGGTTAAGTGACTTGCCCAAGGTCACACAGCTAGTTTTTGTGTTAAGTGTCTGAGGCCGGATTTGAACTCAGGTCCTCCTGACTCCAGGCTCCATGCTCTATTCACTGTACAACCTAACTTCCCCATTTTCATCTTATTTTTAGGATCAATGGGAGTATTGATTTAAATATTGTTCTCAGAGCAAGAGGTAGAAAGCACAAGTAGGGAGGGGCCTTTTACATGTAGGCACAAGGCAGGTGGCAAGATGTCAAGGGTGGTTAGAGAAGTGTATTCTGGGTCCAGCCAGTAGATATATAAAGGGTTAGGTGAGTTTGTACTCATCAATCAAGATGACTCAGTCCTAGGGTGGAGTTCCAAAGCTGGTGCTGTTCCAGATGAGATGTGGGACACAGTGGCAAGATGTTTGGAATGGATGGAGGATAACTGCAATTATCACCTTTAAGCACTGAGAGAGGCTCAGACATTCTCTTTACCCTCTTCAATATTCTTCTATAAAAGGGTACTGTATATGTAACTTAGCGCAGGTAATTCTATAAGTGAAATGTAATTTTTTTGATTTTTTCTTGGGAAGAAGAGAGGAAATTGGACCCAGAATTTCAATAGTGGGGGTAACTCCCTGGAAAGAAACTCCCTCTTTGTTGTTTGTTTTTCAGAATGTCTGACTCTCTGTGATCCCATTTGGGGTTTTCTTGGCAAAGATACTGGAATGATTTGCCATTTCCTTCTCCAGCATATATTACAAATGAGGAAACTGAGGCAAACAGAGTTAAATGATTTGCCCAGGGCAACACAGATAGTGTAATAGGCCAAATTTGAACTCAGCTCCTCCTGACTCCACGTCTGGAACTCTATCCGCTGTGTCGAGTAGCTGCTGCTAGTGCTGATTAGTAACTATTCTGAAATTTACAGTCCTAGAGAGTTATCCTGGCTTCAGAGATATTAAATGATTTGCCCAGGGTCAGATCTTCAGAAAGTGTCACAGGTAGGATTTGAACTAAGGTCTTGCCTCAAGGCTTTCTCTCTATACATAAGGCTTCCCAAATGTGTTCTTGTCATTGCCTATTTGTGATGATCTAGAGCATGGTGAATTGTCTAGACTATTTCATGACCTCTCACCTTGGACCTCAGAGTACCTCCACATGAAAAGATGTTTCTTTTATGTTTTGTATTATAATTATTTATGTATATAACTCCTACTAACCTATAAGCTCCATGAGAGCAAGGATTATGACTTATCTAAATTTGTGTCTCCTCCAGTGCATAGCACAGTGTTCTATATGTAGTGGATATTTAGTAAATATTTGTTGATTTTGAGATTTATTACTCATGTATTTTTCAACATATCTAGTTTATTCTAATTAGCGTGTTTTTCTTGGCTTGCTTTTAAAAAGCCTGCCAGCTATTCTCTGTACATGAAATTCCATCTCTTACCTTGATACCATTGTACAGGCTATGCCTCCTGCCCAGAATGTACTTCTTTCTCATTGGTGCCTCTTAGAATCCTAATTTCCTTCAAGGCTAAGTTTGCTTGTTATTTCTTATTAGAAGATTTTTCCTGATTTCTCCTCTACTTGCCAGTTTTTAATGCTCTCTTTCTCCTGAAATCACATAGAATTTATTTTGTAAGTACTTGGATTTACTTACCTGCTTTCATGATGTAATACTCCAGTAAAATGGAAGGTCTTGAGGGCAGGGACTATTTCATTTTCATTTTTTTATTCCCAGGACAACCAATGGGGTTGTTTTTTTTTCCTCCAGCAGACATTTAATATATGTTTGTTAATTTGAAGAATTAGAGGGTAGGAAAAGAATGGAGTCTATTTGGAGAATAGCAAGTAGCCTAGTTTGGTTAAAGGGTAGAAGAATCATGGGGGATAAGGCTAGAAATATGAGATAATGAGGGATAGTCTTTAGAGTCAGAAAGGGCCCTAGAGACCATCTGGTCCAATCCCCTCATTTCACAAACGAGGCAACTCAAGCCCAGAATGTTTGAGACTTTCCTAAGATGACACAGACAGGCAGCAAAGGTCTTAGCTTAATTACCAAAGTGCTGGATGGTAAGGTGAAAAATATTTTGTCTTTACTTGTTAAAGTAGGGAAAACCATTGAAGGTTTTTGGATCCTCTTAGCTCTGATTGCGGGTGGGTGTGATAAAACAAAACAAAACAGAACCCTTTTGGCTAGAGCCTGTTTCTTAGCCTGTCATGTACAAGTGCTAAGCCATCGGATTTAATGAGAAAAGTTGGGACTTGTCTGCAGAAGGTTCTCAGGGTTGGTGTAGTGACTTTGGAGGTAGAAATAAGTGTAGGACTTATTCTTTTCCTTAGTTTACATTGTTTCATGTATGTCTCTTTAGGAAAAGTGCCTTTGCTGTGACCTGAAGATGTTCATAAATTTAACAAATATTTACGGAGCCCCTGCTAGGTACACAGCATTGTTACAGGTATAGTGGGAAGACGAAAAAGAAATATAGACCCTGGTAACTGCCCACGAGGAACTTAAAATTTATTTGGGGAGACAAGGTCCACACACAGAGGATACATTTAAGTAGCAATGGAAGACACTGTGTGACTAAGTCCAAATGAGGGAAGGATAGAGGCACAGAATGCTCTAGGCTCTCAAGCACATGGAAAATCAACAGGGGTTCAAACATGTTAAAGGATGAGACATTTCCCACCGTTTTTTCGGGAAAAGCTTGGAAACCGTTCAGGGGAGAGATGTGTAAAATGATTAAAGAGGTCTTTCTTCTCTGAAATCAGAGCCGTGATAATTTTGAGAACTATACTAAATAGTAAAGACAGCATTTTAAGTATTTCCATTGGAAAGACTTTATTTTATTTTAGTAATTTGTACTTTTTTCTGTTTCGGCATCTTTCCCAATGTCTCGTTTTCCTGTATGGTTCTTTTCTTGTGAGTCGAACTCCTCTGTACATACCCTTGATCTGTCTTTTTCCATCTTCTCAGCAAATTGTTACCATTTTCATCTCTATTCTTTCTTTTAGCTTCAGTCTCCTCAGTTGACTCCTTCCCTGCCCTCTGTATGTAGTGGGGCCTCACTTTGCACAAGCCCAGACTGCCTAACACGGAGGCACTCAGCTTCTTCTGATGGGCTGAATATTTGGAACAGGCTGCATCTTTTAAAATGACAGATTGGGACAGTCTGGTTCTCTGTCATGAGTATTCTTCCTTGTGTCCAGAGGATGAAGATCACAGTTTGCCCACAACTCGGGTGCCATGAACTCCCCACCCCCTTCTTTTTATTTCATTGCTTCAAGAACCAGGCCTGAGATGTCTGTTTTGCTCTGTTTGCTGTTTTGTTCTCAGCTTCTAGGTGTTGGCAGTAATCCTCATCGGGCTGAGGAAGTTTGAGTCATGGTGACCTTGGAGCTAGGATTCCCAGGTCTATATATCTATGTTTCAATCAGCCAGCCTGACAGGGAAACCTTGAAAAACCAGGGTGTTTGAAACTTAAGCCAAGGTGGGTTTTGGATTTGGAACTTGAAACTATGCTATATAGGAACTGAACTAAGTTGTTTGTACACTTGTTATTATACCTTTGAAGCAAATATTTCTTTGTAAAAGTTAATCTGATTGTTAAATAGTTAAATGGAATGGTGGTGCCAGGGGTCCCCCTACAATTGATGGAACATCATTGGTGGGGGCTAGAGTCATTGGCAGAGAGCCTAGTCCCTCTAAACCTCTCTTTAAGGGCACTAAAATACCTGGGGGAGGGGTGAAATGTAATATAACTGTCCTTCAAGCAGGCCAGGGTCATCAGTATTATACCTACAAATATGCCCATGCCTCCCCATCCTTAAGGATCCCTCATTTGATTTGATCATCAACCCTAGCTATTGCTTTGTATCTTATTCCTCTTTGAGTCAATCATTTATAATCCCTGCCTTCACTTTCTGTTCACTCACTAGATTCTAAGCTTTCTGCAGTTCTGACCTTATCATTAAACTGAAGCAGCCCCTACAAAAGTTACCAATGATCTTTCAGTTGTTAGGCCTAGAAATCTGACTTCTTCATCCTGACTCTCCATGACTTTTGTTCGGCATTTGACTTGTTGCTCACCATCTTCTCGAGGATACTCTCCTTGGGTTTTCACATCACTGCTTTCTCCTGGGTCTCTTCCGAGCTTCCTGACCAGTTTCTTTTGCTTGGTCTTCATCTGGGTCATGTTCATTAACTGTGAGTATCTCCCAAGGCTCTAGTCTGGTCCCTTTCTCTATCTATATCAGGGATCTTAACCAGGGGTCTGCAGATTCCCCAAAGGGCCCACGGATAGATTTTTTGGGGGTCTGTAAAACTGGATAGAAGAAAAATTATATCTTTATTTTTAATTACCCTCTAACTGAAATCTGGTCTTTCTGGTCTTTATGAAGGTAGGCAAAAAACAACAACAATATGATTCTGGGAATTTGTCCAGAGGCTTCACCAGAGTGCCAAAGGGGATCATGGCATGAAAAAAGTTGAGACTCTCTACTTTATCCTGTCTTGTTTGGGGATTCCATAAGCTCCCAGGGCTTCATTATCTCTAAGAAATTGATTCGCAGGTCTATATATCCAGCGCTAATCTCTCTCCTGATTACCATTCCCTTCCTTACCCCACCATCACCATCCTCTTCTTGGACAACTTGAAATGGATATCCCAAAGGCATCTCAATCCCAACACATCCAAAACAGAATCCATTGTCTTCCCCTCCCCCCTCCCAAACCTTATGCTCTTTCAAATTTTCCCATCATTTTTGAGGCCCTTCCATTCTCCCAGTCACATCTTGTCTACAACCCTGCTCTGACCACCTCTAGACTACTATGATAGCTTTGTAACTGGTCTCTTTGCTTCAAATCTCTCCCTATCATTCCGTTCTCCACCCAAATACCAAAGTGTCCTTTTTCAACATGTTACTCCTCTGCTCAATGAGGTTCACTGGCTCCCTTTTACCTCCAGGATCAAATATAAAAATTCTTCTTCTTAGCATTAAAAATTTTATAACCTGGACCCTTCCTACCTTTCCAGCCTTCTCACACTTTACTGCCCTCCATTCACTCTAGAATACAACACAACAACACTGGCTTATTTGCATCTTCTCAGATAAAGTATTCTGTCTCCCATCTCTGCATCTATTCACTGACTATTCCCATTCCTGGACTTCTGTGCCCTCTCACCTCCACCTCTTAGTTCCCTGTAAGATTCAGCTCAAAGCCCACCTTCTACAGGGGGCTCCTCTCAGTCCCTTGTATCTCGAGTTGCCAATGACTTCCTCTTTCAGGTTATTTCATTTACTCTGTATATATCTCGTATATACCTTGTAATTTACATGTTGTCTCCCCATTAGAATGTATGTACCTTGAGCTCAGGGACTGTTTTTTTTTTTTTTGTCTGTCTTTATATCCCCAGGGCTCAGCTTTCTGCCTGGCACATAGTAAGCTTATATGCTTATTGGCTGAATGGTTCTATTGCATTTTAGGATTATTCTTGAGTTCCTTACTCACCTCTCTGTAGATTTCAAATATTACAAAGTATAATAAGCTAACTTCTTTGGGGGGACAACAATAAGCATTTCATAGTATAATATCCCAACACCATTCAGTAATCCGAACTCCAAAGGAATAAAACAAAAATCTGTTGGAAAAGAATGTAATTCTAAGTAATACTTAAAAAAAAAGACTACATTTTCTGAAAAGAAAGACTATTCCCTTACTGGATATGCATGATTTTAAGGAAATGATAGTTATGTTTTGCTTAATTAGGCAAGAACATGTTTCTGCTGCCATGTCTTTTGCTACAAACTTCCAATGCATCTGGAAGATAGAGAGGGAAGAGAAATATTCTATCCCATCCTTGTTGATAGTATAAGGAAGAGAAAGTTCTGGAAAAGAATCAAAAGAGAGAAGCCACCCAAAGGTAGAAGGTAGCTTCATTAACTCTTAGAACCACAGATGGGGCAATTCTCTTGCCTTTTTGCCTCAACAAAGGCCCTGTCAGTAAGGACCAATTGGGACTTTCCAGGGTTATTTCTACAAGGTTTATGTACCTCAGCAAGGAGCCAGAGCACATTGCCAACTATATAGGATGGACCTCAGTTAAGTAAACCACAAATTCCACGATTCTCCTTGCTGTATGCAGAAGTATTCTGTTTCTCTGAGAAAGTATCATCATATATTAGAAAAGTTCCAGATTTGGAATCATGGAACCTGAGTTTGAATCCCCATCTGACATTTTACTAACTGTATGACTCCGGGCAAATGACTTAACCACACAGGGCATCACTTACCTCGTTTATAAAATGAAAGTGTTGTAATAGATTATTTCTAAGATCCCTTATAATTTTAACTCTATAATTCTATTTGCCCTCCTTTGTGTTAATACTGCTTTCAGAATGGGTGCTGACTTGGCAGCAAAGTAAAGCTAATGGAGAGAGACTCAAGCCATTATCCTGACATGACAGAAAAAGCTATTGCTTTGTAGACATCTTTTATTTATGTAATTTAAATTTTTTTCTGGAATCAAGATGTAAAATTATAGTGCTTATGACTGACTGAGTGACTATCTTCTGTTGGCTACCATACAAAAAAAGACTTTCCTTGACTGAAAATGTTGATTTGCTGGATTCTATATGGTTTTAGTGAAATAATGATGCCCCCTCCCCAGTCCACAGCTCTGGGTTCACATGGACCACATTCAGTCTTGTGGACTAATACCAAGAGGTTTAGTTTCTCTCTGCCTCCATCTGGAATTAATGCAGGAAAATCTCCTAGAGTTTAGGCTTGTACCAAGTGTGTGGCAGTGTCTATAACTTGCATAGACACTCAGTGATAAATATATTGAGTATGGGGAAGTCTTTATTTTTCTCATCATAAAAGTACATAATATGCAATCAATAATTAGTAATTCTATATGATTCTGCTACCATGAACCATGTACTCTGCTAGACACCAGGGCTCCAAAGCCAAAAAATAGAAGAGTGCTTACCTTCTAGGAGCTCACATTCTACTAAATAAACTTTATAGGAATTAATGAATAAACACAGAAATACAAAATACGTGAGTATATAGCACCTTTTTTTTGCAGAAATTTCAAATATTCAAGTAGTCCATTAAACTCACTAGACTCTACCAGGAGGTAAAGACAGTTTTATGGGTCTGCTGAGGGCACATTTCTTGCTGATTTCCCACTTGCATTGTCCATGTAATTCACAAGAATTTTAAGGAGGTTTGGTAAAATCCAGATCCCCAGGCCCTCATGGCATGGCTTTACTGCTACTGCTACAGGTCACTTTTCTATGAAGATTCTTCTTTCCCTTCTCTAAGAAACATTCTGTCCACAAAATCAATGAGGTGTCAGTTCTTAAATTATGAACTCAAGATTAGTCATGAATTTATCCCAGAGGCTGAAAACCTTCATTCTCTGAATCACTGGTCTCTCTCTCTCTAGGTTCGGAAAAAGAACCAGAAAGGCAGAAGAAGGCAAATAGGAACTGGAGGTCCTGAAATTCCTTTTTCAGGCTTGCCTGAGTATGCATAGATAACTTGCCATCAATTTCCCATACAGCCCATTGTTTTCTTTTCCAAGGTGAGGAAAAGGGAGAAATTCTTTTCTACTTCTTTCCCTCCCTACTGCTAATTTGGACGTACAGGGTAGAGAAAGTACAAGAAATGAATAGAGGAAAGGGGTGAGGAATTTCACAGCTCATTGTTATAGACCACTGAGGGGACAGTTCCTCTAAAGAGAGTCCATTCTCCTGAGCCTAAGTAAACCAACCACAGGGAGACAGCCCCAGTTTCTGAAGCCCAATCAGTAAGGGGCTAAAGTGTATGTCTTCCTCCATGGCCAAGCTCACCACACTAATCAAGAACTGCCTTATCACATATCTCCCCTCACTCCTTTGCTGAAGTGGGAGATCTGTGGGTGTGGAATATTGTATATATTTTCATACTTTTTCCATATATTGATTGGCTTAGCTGATTTGTTTTTCTTTAACACTATTCTGTGGGGGATGAGTAATAGGAGAAATTTAGGTGTTGTAAAAACAAAAGAGCAATAAGAACTTATTTTAAAAAGTTACCTTTTCTCCCACTGCACTTTCTTGGGTTAACAGTGAATGTATAGTGGTATCATACCAAAATGGAAAACTTTTCTGGAGGTTTGCCAGGTCTGAGAATGTAGGAAGGGAGGAAATGAATTGTTTCTTAAACTACAGTAAGTGCAAATAATTGCCAGCATTTGCACTTAAATGATCATTATGTACCTAAATGTCATAATAAATTCTTTATCAGTGGCACCACTTTAGAATTAAAATGGAAAGAATTCCTGTATTTGCTCATTTATACTATTAATATCTGTCTCTTTCCTGTCTTGTCTTCATTTTTGTTTCTCACTCAATGAAAATTTATATAGCACTCTTTGCAGGATTACAGATTCAGAACAAGATGGGACCTTAAAGGTCATTATGTCCAACTCCTTCACTTTACGTATGAGGAAACTGAGGCCTAGAGAGGTTAAATGACTTGCCTGGGGTCACACAGCTGAATGTATTTCAGCCCCTAATTCTTCCTGTCTCCAAGGCCATAGCTGTGTCCACACACACAATTCTTTCACATAGATCATGAAAAGAAGACAGCGTGTTGTAGAGGAAAGGATAATGAATTTGGATCCAGAAGATCCAAGGACAATAGACATTGAGCTGGAAGGGGCCTCAGAGTCTATCTAGTCCAATCTCCTCATTTTACAGATAAGGAAACTGAGGGTTATGAAGGTCAAATGACCTGTCAAAGTGCCAGTGTCAGAGTTTCAGTGTCAGAGGCAGTATGTGAAGGAAGGGCTAGTAGGAAGAAAACTCTCTGGGCTTTGAGATTCTGCCACTTATTGGCTCTTGAACAATGGGCAAACCATGTCTCAGTTTCCTCATCCACAAAAGGCAGTTGTATTAGGATAATAATCTTTAAGAAAATAGTAAGTCATGGTTGCTGGCTAGGTGGCATAGTGAATAGAGCACTGGCCCTGGAGTCAGGAGGATCTGAGTTCAAATCCAGCCTCAGACACACTTACTAGCTGTGTGACCTTGGGCAAGTCACTTAACACCAATTGCCTTGCCTTTCCCCCTCCAAAAAGAAAAAATATAGTAAGTCTGAATTTATGACCTAAGCCAAGGTAGAAGAAACGATGGAGGAAGACTTTATACATATGTGTGCACGTGCACTCTGTGTGTGTGTGTGTGTGTGTTGTGTTGGGGGGATGGGAGGATGGGGAGTTTCATATACACAACTTCTATTGGCTAAAGCAGATTGGGGTTTCTATTTCTTGTTTTCCCCACATTTTTTTCCCCCAGTCCTCAGTCAAAGACCTTACAGGTCATTTAAAAGTGCTTTTACCAAACTTCTCTCATAATTCATTTTTTCTTGTACTGCTGGATGTATTCCAATATCTCAACTTCTTTCTAGAAACCAGGGGCCTAAAAATAGCATCCTAGATGCATCTCACCTCTATTCTTACCCCCTTCCTAATGACAGAATATTCTTCAGAGGCATCTTCAAATAGCATGGCTAGAGCTTTTACATTTTCCTGCTGATATTTTGCTGACCCAGAATCATAGATCATCAGCACTGGCAGAGGCCTTAGAGGTTATCCTCTAATCTAGCCCTCTCAGCTCCTGAAGGAGGAAACCACAACTAAGACACTTAACTAAGGTCATTCAACTAGAAAATGGGGTTGGAGTCCAGTTCTTGTGCCTACTTTTGCATTGCTCTTCCCATTATGCAACACTGCTGGGTTTTTAATATCTGGGAAGAAGAAAATCACAAATTGTAGAAAGCTTAGTGGCTCATTGAGCTTGGAGTCAAGGAGTCTTGAGTTCAAATCTAGCCTCAGACACTTATTAGCTGTGTGACTCTGGGCAAGTCATTTAACCTTTGCCTGCCTCAGTTTCCTCAAATGTAAAATGAGGATAATGGTAGCACCTACTTTCCAGGGCTGCTGTGAGGATCAACGGAGATAAGATTTGTAAAGTACTTAGCATAGGTCCTAGAACACAGTAGGCATTTAATAAATGCTTCAATGTTTAATAATATGTACTAATGCTTAATAAATGTTTCCTTCCTTCGTATATTTTTCCTGACTTGGAAGTCCAACCGTTTAGTTTTTAAAACATTTTTCTGAGGAATCTGCAGCTGGGACATCTCTCATGTGATTTAGCATCCTAGAATGATGGGTGTTTCAATAAAGCTAATTTAGCATGATATTCCACTGATAGTATTGTCTCAGCCTAACTGGCAGAGCCAGCTTTCCTCTGCCTTTATATCCTATTCCAGATCCTTTACTTGGTGGCTAGACAATCCCTACCCTCAGGACTGATTCCACCACAAGTAACAATGAGATCTTAATTATTGTCATCAGTTGATATTTAAAAATGTTTTCTTATTTTCATATAGATTATCCCATAATCTAAAATGTGGTGGTTATATCTTATATAACATGCTTATATACATATACACATATAGAATATGTGTGTATATATGTATATATACATACATGTATATATGTATGCATATATATTACAGGGTTGAATTTTATCACATTTTACTAATATAAGATCTTGATGCCAGAATTTAGTAAAATTGCTTTTTTGCAGTTATTTTCAAAAATTTAAATTATCACAGATATAAGAACTTAACTGTTGGAACTTGCTAGCCATCGCACTCCTTTCTATCTACAGTAGAAATTCTGGTTATTCTGGGTTCCAGAACCCCTTGGGGGTCCATGAATATGTTTTAGGGGGGGTCTCTGAACTTGAATGGGAAAAATGATATCTTTATTTAGGTTAACCTCTAACTGAACTTAAACTTCAGCTAAGCATTTCTTTCAATTATTTAAAAACATTATTCTAAGAAAGGATCCAAAGACTTCACTAGATTGCCAAGTGTTTCCACAAAATAAAAAAAAGGTTAAGAACTCTTAGTCTATGGCACTTTTGTACTGAGTGCATTTGGTAGCGCAGACCTACTAAGGAAGAAAAAAACAAACTATTTTTTCCTACTGGCTCTCATCACTGATCCTCTGAGCATCTGGAGTTCTGAGGTCTGTTTTTGGCACATTTTGATCTCTAGTCCATTTCAGAAACAAACTTCACCTTTTCTTGGGCTGAGACCTGCTTGACTGCTCCAGTTTAAGCTTTATAACTTAGTCTTCAAGATATTCGGTCTACTGTCTTTAAAAATTCACAACTATTCTGACCTCTAAGACCTGTTTTAAGAGCAGAAAATATTGTCATTCTGGGGAAAAATGGAGTTTGAGTTCACTATGAAAAGATCTGATCACTCAGCAAAGACTAAAAGCATTCAAGCTTATGGGACCTGGATTAATGTAATTTTATTTCATGAGCAAGGATTTTAGGTACTGGGATATAGGGCTACAAGAGAATGTTAGAGATCAACCTCCTATTTTACAGATGGCCAGAGAAGTCCAGAGAAGATGAAGTCCCAAGATGTTAAATGCCTTGCCTAAGGTCACACAAGTATTGAGTAGCAGTGGGAGAACTTGAACTCAGATCTTCTGGCTTAAAATCTAGAACTCTTTCTACTTGCTAATCACAAGGCCAGAAATCAAGAAGGGAGGTGTTGGTACTTTGCTAACATGTGCCTTTTTTCCCCTAGAAAAAAAGCTTTAAAGATGTGTGCATGTGTATGTGTGTTTATTCAGTTGTTTTTGTGTCTACCTCTTCATGACCTCATTTGGGGTTTTCTTGTTTGAGCGGTTTGCTGTTTCCTTCCCCAACTCATTTTACAGATGAGAAACTGAGGAAGAGTTAAGTGACTTCCCCAGGGTCATACAACTTGTAAGTATCTGAGACCAGAGTTGAACTCAGAAAGATGAGTCTTACTGACTCTAGGCTTGGCATTCTATCAACTGTGCCATCTAAACTATTTTCCTTTGAAGATAGAAAGCAAATATTAAATGGTTACATTATCACTGAAGAACCATCTTAAAGATTATATATTCACTGGTAACCTAGAAATATGAAAGTAATAACAATTCTAATGTTATCCATTTGTAAGCCTTCAAGGCTTATAAAGACTCAATAATTAGAAGTAAAAAATTGCTCAGGTTTAGAAAATAAAAATGATCATTTAAATTTCCCCATCCCTCACTGTAGGCTACACCAGACCCCAATGGAGAGGGCACCATTTTTCATTTCCCACCCCTTCTGGATGAAACTCAGAATCCACTCTCTACTCAGCCCCTGGAGCCTACTCCCCACTTTTTGATGGTGATGGACTACTCTTATGGAGCAGACACAGTGATGCATCCTGAGGTCTTGACATCTGCTCTTTAACTATAGCCTTAGGACCTCTAAGACTTGACCTCTATCCTGCAGATGACCTCTACCCAATGTTTTCCGCAAGTATACCTCAATTGCCAGAGAGGGACAGTCTTCTTTATTTGTATCTCTAGTGTAATGCATATAGTAAACCCTCAGTCAATACTCTTTCATTTATTTATCCATTCACAAATAACTTAGAAATGGGATAGCAAGTGGCATTAAATAATATTTACAGAAAAACATCATTGAAATCATGAAAACAGTGAAGTACCTCTAAGAAAAGAACATATATAGCAAGCTGTTAATTACCCATGTCTGGATAATTTCCTGAATGTTTTAGACTGATGACAGATTTCTCTGACACTCACCTGGGTCTCTCCTCTCCTCTACGCAGCTAGTATGCACTGTGGGAATGCAAACCCACATTAATATCTTCTCAGTGTCCATGACTGTAACACCAATGCGATAGCTTGGTTTTACATGACTCAAATGACTCAATGACTCAAATAGAAAAGGGGCAAGAAATAATAACCTGATTATGGTATAGGACTGATCTAGAAGACAGAAGCAGGACAGCAAATGGAGGAGGGTTTAACTAATAGGCTAGTCTGATTAAGCATAGAGAATGTGTAGGAGAGTAGTAGAAAATGACAGGAAAGGTATGTACACTCCATGGACCTTCAGTGAGAAATCTAAGCTTTATGCAGTAGATGGTGGGGAATCTTTCTGTTTTTTGAGCAGGGAGTTATTATGATTGGGGCAGTTTCAGGACAATAAGTCAGCCAATGGTGGGAAGAAAGAGGCAGTGACCCTAGGACACTGGCAATATCCATTCCCAGGCCCTGTCATTTCTATCCTCATGACATTTCTCCTCTATGTCCTCCTTTCTGCACTTACGCAACTTCTACCATAGTTCAGGACATCAATTACCTCTTGCCTGGTTGCTCTGCCACAAATCTCCCCCTTCAATCCATCCTCCACACAGCTTCCCAGTGACTTTTCTAAAGCATAGGTCTGACCATGGCATCTCACTGCTCAACAGGCTCCAGGTTTTCCCTGTTACCTCTACTGAGGTCTAAAGCTCTTTCTAATCTGGCTCTTTCCTTTCTAGCTTTTTTAGTCACTTCCATACATACACAATACAACTACACTGGTCTACTTCCTATTCCTCTTTTCATGATCCCTCCTCTCTGGGCCTTGGCTTTAGCTATTTCCTATGACTAGAATGCTCTCCCTCCTCATCTTTGACTTTTAATTACCCCACCTTCCTTCAAGATTCAGCTCAAATCTCACTTTTTTTTTTTAAAGCAATTGGCTCAAGGTTACACGGCCAGTCATTATTTGTGTGTGGGTGCTCATTTTCTGAGGCTGGTTTCGATCCCGGGTGATCCCAACTCCGAGGCCGGTGCTCTTACTCACTGCACCACCTAGCTGCCCCCCGTCAAATCTCACTTTCAACAGAAGACCCTTCTGGGTCCCCCCAGGTCCCACAGCCCTCCTTCTGAAATGAGGTTCCATTTACTCTGGAGATATGTTTGACATACCTAATTATATGCATGTGTTGTCTCCCCCATTACAACATAAGTTCCTTGAAGGCAAATACTATTTTTGCCTTTCTTCCTATCTCTCATGCTTATCACAGAGTTTGGCACATAGTTAATAATAAATGTTTGGTGACTTGATTTGATTTGACCTATAGTTAGCAAGGACCTAAGGAAAGTTGTTTGTTGGTAAGAGTGATAAGGAAGGGACATATTATTGAATATTATACTAGAGTTAGTGGTTTAAGAGATATTACAAAGATAGAACCTTGACAAGATAACAAAGAATATTGCCAGGTCCTATTCTATCATGCCAAATCTGTACTTAGCATTAAATAGAATTCTTATTTATTAATCAAAAAGAATTTATTAAATCATCTTCTATGTAACAGATTGTGTGTCCTAGGTTCCGAAGATATAAAGACAAAAGTAAAACAGCCCCTGTCTTCAAGGAGCTGATATTCTAATAGGGAGGGGACTACCAGAAAGTACCTATGACCTTTGCCCTGATGGCTAAAAACACACAAATACGTTAATGCTGTCTGCCATGTCTCTTGGGGTCTGAAATCCCAGATTCATTCCTTGTCCATGATTTCATGTTCTATTTTCACTTAACTTAAACCCATTCTACACTGTCCTCTTTTCCAAGGTTGTACTTTAGACAGTGATGGCATACCTTTTTTTGGGCTTGAGATGGATATAAAGAGAGAGCTATTCAGTTAGCTTCTTTAAAGATCACAAAACATGAGAACAGGGCAAAAGAAGCAATCCTTTGCCCTTGCTGTTACCAGCTCACTTACACAGATATGACCTTCAGGCCTTCCTGCTTATCTGTCTCTGGGCCGAGTAAAGAATGTTATATAAATATGATTCTGGGCTAGGTTTTTGGTTTGACTCATTCATCAGACTGAAACATTTCCACCCTCAGGGATGAATAATGTATTTTGCACAGCAGAGCTCCAGGGTATTCATAGAACTTTTAAAAAAAGGTTTACAAGTTTTTATATGGTTAATCCACTTTGTAAATAGCTAAAATCAGATAGAATTTCAGTGCTACATTCCCCCTTTACCCCTGTTATACAATAAGATCAGAATCAGCTGAACACTAGAGATTTCACCGTGAAAGGAAATGTTTCTAAGAAATGCCAAAGATAATTTACGGTGTTTGCAATCCCTTTGTCCTTTCATGTCTTATAGTAGGAAAACTAAGCAAGTATGAACTTTCAATTGGTAATGGAGTTTTTAGAAGTCACATGGTTTGGCTTCTAAGAGCCAGTCTCAACATTCAGCCAGGTTTATGATCCATGACCTGAGCACGTTTTTGACCAAAGTGAAGGAGTGTTTTAAAATCAGATTGCTGTAATAGAATTGAATGGCTGGAGAGACTGGTGGGAAGGATAAGATGTGAGACAAAGTATGGATTGGAAGGTCAGGACTATTAGAACAAATGCTCTCCCCTCCTCACCTCTGTCTCTTGGAATCCCTTGGTCCTTTTAAAGCTTAGCTCAAAGGCAGCCTCCTTCATAAGGCCCTTCGATCTCCTAGCCATTAGGGTTTGACTTTTCAGGGAAAACTGAAACTGCTTTGTGTTTATTTTGTATTTGCTAAGCTATATTCATGTTGTTTCTAGCAATTGTTCTTAATCATATTTTTTATTTTGTTTCTCATCATGGACTCCTCTGATAGTCTGGTGACTATTCAGAATAATGTTTTTAAATGAGTAAAATAAAATACAAGAGATTACAAATGAAACCAATTATATTGAAATACAATTATTAAAAAATTGGTTTTAAGTTCATAGATCCCAAATTAAGAAGCCCTGTATGTCTAATAGAATATAAGCTTCTTGAGGCCTTTGTATCCTCAGAATCTAGCAAAGTTCTTTCTATATAGTAGGTAGTTAAACGAATATTGAAGTAAAGACAAATGAAAAAAATTATAAATGTTATATTAATGATAGGTAAATAAAGGCCAAATGTAATCCATTCAGATTATTCCCAGGGGAGAAGAAAATCAAATACAGAGAAAGAAGAATTAGATTTGGGATGAGAGGAAGGGGATTCAAATCTCAATTCTGTCCTTTGTAAGAATTTGGGCAAGTCATCTCATCTTTCTTGTTTTCAAATTCTTTATTGGCAAAATAAAAGACTTTGCCAAGATGGCCATCAAGGTTGTTTCCAGTGCTAAGTCCAAAATTCTCTAATGTAGAGATTGTGGGCCCTCTAATATTCCAGCTAATTTAAGTAAAAGAACTTGTTAAATTAATAAGGATTTAAGTCAAAATGCAAAGAATTGGTAGAAAACCAGAGACATGGAAGGGTACAGTCTAGTCATCACATGAGCAGAGACAGATTTTTGCTCTCTCATATATAGGACTGAAAAAGAATAAACTGACTGGCTCATCTAAACATGATATTCCTGTTTAGTCCTTTGAAACACAGGTAAATGTGAGGTGGGGGAAGAAAGCAGACTATTGTAGCAGTTTATGGGACATGGCTTGAGGAGAGCAAATCTGAATGGAATGCCACAGTGAGGTCTCTGAGTAGCCAGAGGACTACATGAAAATGAAATTTGATAGGAAAGGGGTACAAACTGAGGAGACATAAGGTGAGCTATGTATGTATGTATCATTTATTTTGTGAAGTAGCCAAGGTTGGTCATCATTTATGTATATATTTATATATATATGTACATATATAAAGTATATATATTATATACTTTATACATGCACACATGTATATATGCATATGCCTATCATATATGTATATTCACACATATCATATATACACAAATACACATAAATGAATATGTGTGTTTGTATATTCCCACAGAGTCCTCAAAGTGGATGTCTTTGGAGCATGTCCTAGTTGCATAGAAACGTCAGTTTATGGTAATGGTCCCCAACCTCACCATAAGCAAATTAGTCATATGGAAACTTCTGTTTATCTGTTGTCAATTCTTCCCTTTGAGAAAACATGCTCTTGCTTTGAAAGGAAAAGAGTTGATGGAAAGTAACTGAGAATTAGTTTCTTAGTCTTGGACCTGAACCTGAAACAGGAAATGCCAAGTAAAAATTGGTGAAGTAGCTGACGTTTGCTCATCCTACATTTGGTGTACTTCTTTGGACTTTTTTCCTGTCTGTGTTCATTTTCATATAGTGCTCTGGACACCCAGAGACTCCACTGTGATATTCTACCCAGATTTGATCTCTTACTACCAATGCTACCCCAGTCTCATCTTTCTTTTTGTTTGTGTGTTCGTTAAGTGTCTGAGGTCCGATCCGAACTCAGGTCCTTCTGACACCAGGGCTGATGCTTTACTCACTGCCTCACCTAGCCACCCCTAGGACTTTCTGATTGTCTCCAAACTCAATAATTCTTTTCATATGGGCAAGGTCAGCTCTGCACAGACACTTTCCTGACAAGTTAGACTCATGCCTATAAGCAGAAATTACACAGACCTGTGAAATTTGGGAGCTGGAAGGCTAATGTAACAACAACAATAATAATAACCAGCCAATGAAACCTTTACCTACTAGTGCCAAGCAAGACACATAGAGTATAAAGATGCCAAAGAGTAGTCTGTGGTTATATATGTTAAGAGCAATATTGGCATCTGTAGCAGCAAGCACCCCAGCATCCCCAGAGTGGCTGCCAACACAGGTTCTTCGATCTGCTTTTCTAAAGGAAAGCAACTCAAAATCAGTTAACAAGCTCACTTTAATCAGACAAACATATATTACCTAGTTCAGGGGAAAAAGGTCAGCACCCCGAACTTCAAAGTATACAGACAGATCAAACAGACAGGCTTCCAAACTGTCCAACCATTATATCAATACCAAATCACAGTTACCAGAGAGGGAAGCATCAACATCTGGGTTTTCAAAGCCAGGGGGCTCTCAATGGCTGCCCAGTCTCACCTGGTCAAATCACACAACACTTCTCAAAGTGAGCCCCAAAGCAAAGCCTCCCATCAGGAATTATATAGCTTTCTCCTGGGTCAGAGAATGTAACCACCCTCTTGACCCACTGCCTAATCACACAGCATCAAGGTGTGGTCATTCCTGAAAACCAAGCCTCCTGCCACAGGCTCCATGTGACCACATTCAGCCTATTAGGGGGCAGAGTATATTTTTCAAATTAAAGAAGGTTCTCAGAGTCACTTAAGCCAATCAAAGGGCCTAGGGGCAGGGAAGATCTTCAAATCTGCATTTCCATTACAACATCCCTGACATCAAGTTGAATGGAAAGAACATTTTTAAAGCAAAGAACACATTTAAAACAACTAATTGCTACATATCAGGTTTTTTTTTCCTTTTTTTGGAAGGCAACTGGGGTTAAGTGACTTGCCCAAGGTCACACGGCTAGTTTTTGTGTTAAGTGTCTGAGGTTGGATTTGAACTCAGGTCCTACTGACTCCAGGCCCAGTGCTATATATATCAGTTTTGATGTGTTTTCTAATTACTATAGGATGAACCATAAGAAATATGGAAAACATCTTTTACATATAATATTAATAAAACACATGCCTCATTAGTGTAAATCAACTACATATACTTCCTTGACAATAAGAGGAAGTAGGTTAATAGACATTCTTAGATCACATGATTAACAGATAAAAAATGGACAGAAATATTTTTGGAACATATTGCTTTACCAAGTAATAGTAAAGGCCAACCAATACAAGTCTTTCATTGAATTTGCCTCATGTTATTGAAAGTGTTTTACCTTTGAATGGAGCCTCTGAAATATCAAAGATTTACAAATGGAATCAAAAGGACCCCCACTGGCCATATCTGCATGAATTCAACCAACACTATGTCAACAAAAAAAGCATCAAATAAATGGCTTAGCCTTCAGGATTTTCAGAAATGAAAGCTAACTTGCAGAAGGATTTTCTTCCTGTAATTAGTGATCAATGTAGATTATGCAAGGAAGTAGGAGAAGCTCTACCACATCATTGTAGGCTCTAAAAATTTAGCATTTATTGAATATTTAGCAAGATATGACTCAACACTAAAAGTATTTATCAGAAACTTATTATCATTCAAGGAGCATAGATGACAAATATCTATACTGAAGATAGAGGCCATGAAATTGCCTGGAGAATGCAGTCCATAAACTATTGAAATAGGACCATTATTGTATTACAAACTACTGCTCATAATCTTCTGGACATAGCATTGATGCAGAAATATTTAAGAAGATTGTTTTTATTTGAAATGCTACCATACCAAATACTTATATCCAAACTACTGTGCAATGAAGAAAAAAATAAAAATTATGTGGGAAAAATGAAGTGAAGGGTGGCTAGGTGGCGCAGTGAGTAGAGCGCTGGCCCTGGAGTCAGAAGGACCTCAGTTCGGACCTGACCTCAGACACTTAACACGCACAAACCAAAAAAACCTAGCGTGTGACTTCGGGCAAATTACTTAGCCCCAATTGCCCTCCAAAAAGCAAAATAAAACAAAACAAAACAAAACAAAAAAAAAGAAAAGAAAAATGAAGGGCATATCATATCTGTCTTGTGATCTGCTACTGGAGATGTACCCAGAGTGTGTTCAGTAAGCCAGTAGAAGTGTAGCTTATATTCAAATGCTTTTATTAAATTAGGAGAAGCAGTTATTTTATCTCCCTATGTAACAGTGATCATTAAATATTAAAGAACAAGAGCAGGATAGTTCCTCATAATAACCCCTTGAAGTAGGTGCTATTATTTTAATTTTACAGATAATGAACAAGGATCTCAAAGGTAAAGTGATTTGTCCATGATCCTATAGTGATTAAATATCTAAAGGAATCCAGGTCTTCAGTTTTATATATATTATCTTCCCATTAGCAGGTATGCTCCTTGAAGGCGGGGACTGTTTTATTTTTGGTTTTGCTTTTCCTTTACATCCCAGCATTTAATACGGTGCCTAGAATGTAGTGAGCACTTACCAAATGCTTGTTGATTAATTGATTGCTTGGTTGATTCATCTGACCTGCCACCTCCTCAAACTATCATCATATAGTTCTTCTTCACTTCATAACAAATATAGAAAAATTTATCTAAAATTCTTGCTTCTACTTCTTCTTGTCCCAACCACTGCTCAACCCCAATGTCATTTACCTTTTGAGTCATTCTTTAGCTGCAACTGCTGTCTTCAAGATGGACAAACAGTTTCTAGACTGGGTTAATCCAGTGATGTTTTATCATTCCTTCTCCTTTATTTCTCTGTGGCTTTTGACACTGTTAAGCATTCCTTCTTCTTAGACACTCCTCCCTCTGTCTTATTGACACTGTGTATTCTTAGATTCTCCTTCCTATCTGACCATTTCTCTTTGGTCTCTTTTGCTGAATCATTATCCAAATCCCACCCTCTTTGTATGCATATACACCAGGGTTTTATTGTAGACCCTCTCAGTTTCCATGTATTTAACTTTAATTTCTATATGGATGACTCTGAAATTCACATCTTCTCTCTATGCACAACACAACCACTCTGGTCCAAGCTCTTCTCAACTGCTGCTGAGAATATTCCAATAGATTCCTAACTGGTCTCCCTGACTCAAGTATTCCTCTCTCTAATCTGTGTTCCACATGGCTGAAAAGTGATGTTCCTAAAACACAGGTCTGGCCATGAGACTTCTTAGAGTACAATCCTTGACACATATGAAGAACTTAATAAATATTTTTCCTTCCTTCCTTCCTTTCTTCTCCAAGCTTCAGTGACTCATTGTTTCTAGGATAAAATAAACTATTCATCCTGAGATAATCCCACACTACTTTTTCTCATATACTCTAGCACTCATTCTAACTAAGCATATATCACATGCTCTCCATCTCACACAATTCCTTTAAAGCACAGCTCAGGTGCTACATTCTAGAAATAGCTATTCTTGGCCTTCCTAGTCATTAGCATACTCCCCATTTCCCTAAATTCTTTTAAATGGTTGAATGGTTTTGAATCGTTAAATATCATTTAAAAGTACCTTCAAAGTTCTAGGGCTGCAATGGTATCTGCAAACAGAAGCAACTGGAGGACCTCCCATCTATAGGGGTTTTTTCTTCTATTAGAACTCTGGTCTGGATATGTTCTAGTGGCAAGGAAACAAACACAAGTTCCAGATTTATGTCGTGCTTGATGCTAAAAATCAGAAGACTGTTCCTCAAAGTGATTTCAATGGATATACCTAGAAATCTTTAAAGATAACACATTCATGTAGATAGTCTCTAAGGGAGAACTTTTTTTCTATGGGATCAAATTTATTTTTCATTTTGGTTTTGGAAGATAAAACTTGATAGAACGAATGTAAGTCTCATACTCGAGTTCAAATAAGCAACTACACAACTACATAATGGGGTATGTATAAGTAGACATTTTACTTGAAAAAGATCTGGGGTTTTGGTGGACTGTAAGCTCAATTTGAGTTAACATTGGGGCATGGCTACTAAAAACACCTAATATAATATCAAGACGTCTAATGTCCAGAGATGTAGGATCTAGAGTGAAGGAGGGAAGCTTTTGCTTATACCCTGTGCTTGGGCATACTACAGCTAAAGCATTATGTTTTCATCTAATAGCCACATTTTAGGAAGATGTTTATGTTCATGTTCGTGTTCATGTACAATAGAACATGTACAGATAAAGGTGGCTGGGAGAGTGAGAGGATTCAAGATCATAGGAAAGGAATGACAGTTGAAAAAACAGAGAATGTTTACCCTGGAAAAGAGAAGACGGGCTGGGGGGAGAGAGGAGAGATAGTGGTCTTCTAATAAAGACTATCTTGTAGAAAAGGTGTTGTCTAATCATCTCCAGAGAGACTGCTGTTAAATTTTCAGAGTGAGCATTTATATATTTTAGAAATCATCAAATGATACAAATAAAAACTTGATTTATTATTTTATTGATTGTCTAGACTTAAGAGAGTGATTGAGAAAATGTTCAAAATGCAGATTAAACTTAAAAGTATACCATGGGTGCATCCTCCACCCCACTCCCCCTGGGAGCCAGTTGTTAAACATTTAATAGTGATGGGGTGCTTGGGATATATATATATATATATATATTTTTTTTTGTAACATCAGTCTATGTCTGTAATATCAGTCTGTAATATTAATTTGTAACTTCAGTTTGTAAAAGGGGTACTTGGGATCTATCTCTGTATAATCAATTTGTAAAACCAGTCTGTAAAATCACATTTCCCCCTCCCCAGTCTCAGAGTATTAACTCTGCCCCTTCCCCCTGCCAGCAATCTGCCCAGCAACAACTCATGAACTGTTTAACTCTGCTTGGAACAATAACAAGCTACGTATGAATCTTTCATTAAACTATCTATAAACATTTTAGCTTAGGCAAATGTTATCTCCTCTAGTAGAGTGGCCAGCTGCACCATGAATCCTTCAATGCCCTATCTATAGGTTAACTCCTTAGCCAATTATACCCATACTGAGTCTCTGTTGGCCTTGGTTCCCATCATCCATCTTGTCAAACATGACACTGATGGGTGGCAGACTGGGCACTCCTCAGTTGGCCTTGACCAATGACTGACTTAGTGACATTTCAGGCCTAAAACCACACCTCCAGGTAGCCCCAACTTGGGCTATTTCCCAGTGAATTATGGGCAATATGCTTGTGTACTTGATATTAAAAGTGCGTGTTCCTTTAAGCACTGACCACTCCTTAACTCCTCCCTGATCCCACCCTTACTCACCTAGTTAGCATAATTGACACCTGATTTACTGTCTTGACTCCTTAAAACTATCCCTGTGATTTCTGTAAGTTTGCAGGTTCCCTAAGAACTCTTGCCTGCTGTACTGTACAGCATAATGATAAACTTTTATATTCTCAGATTCAAAGTTTGCTTGAGCCTGGTGAATTCTTTCCAGACTGAATTACAGGGTTTCTGGTCACTGATAGTGATCAGGGTCCCTGGTAGAACCTATTGCCCTTCCCATCAATAGTACATCCCTGGGTTGGACCTTTTCTGTGTTGCCCCAGAGGACATAACAAAACTAAAAACTAAAAACTAGGATCAATAGCTAGAAATTACAAAGAGCAAGATTTTTGACTTGATATGAGAAAATACTTCTGGAAATTAGAACTATCCCAAAGTACAATGAAATACCTTTGGGGGCTAATGTATTCTACCACATTGGAAGTCATCAAGTGAACAGCAGGTGACCACTTGTCAGGGCTGTTGTAAAGAGAATTCCTGCTCAAGTACAAGTTGACCTTGAACCTCTGAAAATTCTTCATGCTCTGAGATTATATTCCCCTGAGCTTTGGCAAGTACTACCTAAGTGACCTTTGTAAGTGACACTTTTTTCATTTTCATTTTCCCATTCCTTAAAATGATGGGGTAAGATACTCTACAAAAGTCCCTTTACAATCCTGTGGTTAAAGTCTCAGCTCTAAAAAAGGGCTTTTCGAAAGCACTTTATATGCAAAATCTAATTTAATTAATGGTTAAACCAAGAATTCCTAGGCCCAATACTCCAGAGATGGGGGAAGAATTTTGAAAGGGCAACAGAGGAAGAAGTTTTGTATTCACATTGTGTGGTGTAAGATTTCAGATAACTCTAGAGCTGCCATTTCTAAGCCATATTTTCTGTCCAATGCTTGCAATAAGAGCCTCCCGAATTAGAATTCCCGAGTGCATTTGGCTGAGGTGATAGGCACATAAAGAATGCATAAATCAATGGGAATGTAAGTGCTCTTGCTCTGGGTTTGCCAAGGATGCCTCTTATGGCATCTCATCATGTATCATTTTCCAATATCCTGGAGCTAGTTTGGCTGACTGGCTATAGCAGATGGCACTAATTAGACTCTCAAATTTCTTTGAAAGAATTGATCAGCAATTGATTTTCTTCCCAAACATGGCAAGGAGACAAGGCCAGGATAAAAATCAATGAGTAAATGAGTGCAAAGAAACTGAGAAGAGTAACAGCTTGCCCTTCTTAACAACATTCAGGTTGAAATCTTTCAGTTTGCTTTAACTACTTTAGGCAAAACCATCAATGAGTAGTTTTTATATTTAGAAAGGAAAGACATCAAAGCCCATTTTCCCATAACAGTCAGAAAATTGGATAGTGGGGCATACATTTGTAATGAACTTGTCAGAGTTAATTCTACACCAACTTGTTTACTATAGAATTTTAATCCAGAAGGCCATAAATATTAAAAAAAATTTTTGTCAGCCCTTAAAATATTAGCTTTTAGCAACTTCCTGGTTTATATACTTTACTGACCCTCTCCTACTCCTTTAGATCCTTTATGAAATTCTTTAAGAAATGGCTGATCGATGTAGCTAGTTTTGAAAGAAAACTATGCTTAATTAAGTCAATAATCAAGTAATTAAAAATACTTTCCCTAACAATGAAGAAAAATTATAGATAATATTATGTGAGTAAAAGGAAATATATACTATATACATACTGTATTTACTTGAATAATTCCTCCTTTATTTAATTCTCATGATTTGGACAAAGAAAAAAAAAAGAGGAAAGCTCCTTAGTTACCTCATCCATCAAATTGGAATAATAATGTACTTAAACACTGTTTTGAGTATCATATATGAAGATGGATGTAAAGCATGTGTCAAAATTGAAAATACTATTACATGTCACATTAATAAGGATCTATTAAGAGTCTTCTATGTGCCAGGTACTGTGGTAAGTGCTGCAGATATAAAGAAAGGTAAAAAACATTCTGCTGTCAGTAAGTTAGGTCTAATAGAGGAGAAAACATGCAAATAGTTATGTATACATAAGACATATAGAAGATAAATGGGGGGATGGTCTCTGAGGAGAGACACTAAGGAGGCTTGGGAAAGGCTTTTTTTTTTTTGCAGAATGTGGGCTTTCAGCTGTTAATTGAAGCAAGCCAGAGAAACTTATAGGGAGAGATGAGGAGGAAGAGATTTCTGGGTAGGGGGGACAAACAGTGGAAGTGCTCAGGTAAGAGGTGGGATGTCTTGCTCAAGAAGTAGCCAGCAGGCCAGTGTCACTGGACTTCAGAGTATGTGCAGGGGAGCACAATGTAAGAAGACTGAAAGAGTAGGAAGGGGCCAGGTTATGAATGGCTTTACAAGCCAAAAGGATTTTATATCTTGGCTATTATTATTTCATATCATTTATTGTTTCATTCAATTTTTATTCAACAAGCATTTAAAATGGTTACTATTTTTAATTTTATTTAACTAAAAATAGTTAATAAGTCAAGTGCAGCTAGGTTGCACAGTGGTTAGAGTACTGGACTTGGGAGTCAGGAAGATTAATTTTCCTGAGTTCAAATCCAAACTCAAACACTTACTAGTTGTATGAACCTGGGTAAGTCACTTAACCCTATTTGCCTCAGTTCCCCAGATGTAAAATGAGCCGAAGAAGAAAATGGCAAACCACTCCAGTATCTCTGCCAAGAAAATCCCAAATGGGACCATGAAGAGTTGAATGAAAATGAAATGACTGGATGAAAAACAACATGTATGAGTCACAATGCTAGGTATTATGAGAGATCCAAAGAGGAGCAAAACATCATCTTTCCCTCAACTAGCTTGTAATCAAGTAGTAGTAATCATCATCATAATAATATCTAGCATTTATATAGTTCTGTAAGGTTTACAGTAGAGGTTTATTTGATAAAAATAACTGCAATATAAAGTGGAATTCATAAATCTGAGCTGTAAAGGCACAAAAAAACTTCTATGGAAGAGGAAAGGAAGGGAATAAGTATTTCCATAGTACCTACTATGTATCAGGCACCGTGCTAAGCACCACAAATATTGTCTCCTTTGATCCTTGCCATTTAGCTGAACTGTTGTATGAATTTAGAGCGCAGAGAAATCACATGGAGAACCAGAGAAAGTTTTTTGGAAGAAGAAACATAAGAAGTTGGACTTGGAAAGAGGAGTAAGATTTCAGTTGGTGGAGAGGAGGGTTAAAATAAATATTCTAGGGGCTGCTAGGTGGCACAGTAAATAGAGAGCACCGGCCCTAGAGTCAGGAGGACCTGAGTTCAAATCCAGCTTCAGACACTTAACACAAAAGTAGCCTTGTGACCCTGGGCAAGTCACTTAACCCCAATTGCCCTACTTCCCCCCCAAAAGCAAATAAACAAATAAATAAATAAATATTCTAAGTAGAATAAACCTTGTGAGAAGGGGCACAGAAATGGATAAGCATAAGAAGCTCTTTCTAATTGATGGAAGATTTTTTAAAAATTAGCATGAAGTTGAAATCTCTTGCTCTACCTCTTGGTCCTAATTGTCTGCCCTCTGTGGCCAGGCAGAGCAAATTTAATCCCTCTTCCACATGACAGACCTTCAAATACTTGGAGACAGATGTTATAGCCCCCCCCCCCAATCCCCAACCTTCTATTCTTTAGCCTAAATGTTCACAGTTCCCTTTCACTAATCCATATTCCACAGGTCATGAGTCCCTCACCATCTGATGGCTCTTTTCTAGACACACTTGGGTTTGCCAATGGCACCAATAACAAGATGCAAGACTAAGGACATGGCCTGCCCAGAGCAGAACACATTGGACTTGTCATTGTCTTCATTATACCCACTGTGCCCCTTTTAATGTAACTTAAGATTGCTCTGGCTGTTCCAGCCATCATGTGATGCTATTGACACACTGAGTTTGTAATTCATTAAAGTTCCCGGATCTTTTTCCACATGAGTTCTTATCCAGTAACAAGTTCTTCATCTTACACTTAGGAAGATGACTTTGTGGATTAAAGTGTGGGACTCTGGGGGGAGGGCAGCCCCTGTGATTCATTGATATGGGAAACTCAATGTGAAGATTCCCACCATGGATTGAAATAGACAGCACTTTGTAGCTTCAGACTTAATGAATTGCTTGAGGACGCTAAGAGATTAAATGACTTTCTCATGGGTATAGAGTTGGCAGGAGTCATGGGTATGACTTGAACCAGGTCTTCCTGCCCCCAAGGCTGCAGTCAACTAACTATGCCATGAAGCCTCATGAAATGTAGGGTTTTCCATGAATATTAATTAGCAATGCTAATCAGATTTTCAGAGGGCCCTTTGTAAGGTATTAGGGCTACCAAGACAAAAATGGAAACAATCTTTGTTCTTAAAGAACTTATATTCTACCAGGGAGACAACATGTACATCTCTAAGTACATACAGAATAACCATACATAGATTAAATTCAAAATATATATGAGGAATTTATGGAGGGAGGGCATTAGCAGTTGGAGGAATCGTGGAGAAGGTGATGCTTAAGTTGAATATTTTTTTTTGGAGGGCAATTGTGGTTAAGTGACTTGCCCAAAGTCACATGGCTAGTAAATGTGTCAAGTATCTGAGTCCGGATTTGAACTCAGGTCCTCCTGACTCCAGGGCCAGTGCTCTATTCATTTTGCCACCTAGCCACCCCTTAAGTTGGATCTTGAAGGAAATGAAGGATGAGGTTAGGCATAGGTAAAGAGAGATGGCATTCTAGGTGGGAGAAGTGATCAATGAAAAGGCAGAAAGACAGGTGATGAAGTATTGTGTGTAAGGAGGATAGGCTGGACTGCAGAGTGTGGAAAAGGGGGTAATGTTTAATGGGGTTAGAAAAAAGGATGGGGAGTAACTGAGCTTATTGGGTGTGACTGTGTGTGTGTGTGTGTGTGTGTGTTTATGTGACATGATCAAATCTGTGCTTAAGAAAAATCACTTTGGCAACTATGTAGAAAATAAACTGGAGTGGGAAAAGATTTGGGTCAGGGAAGACCAGTTAGGAGGCCATTGAAATAATCTAGGAGAGAGATGCTATAAAATATTGGCTTTGTGAGCAGAGAGAAGGGATCAAAGGCAAGCAATATTGTGGAAGCAGAAGCAGCAAGATTTGTCAACTAATTGGATGTAATGAGATGAGAGAGAATGAGGAGGTAATGATAACACCATGGTTATGAAACTGAAAGACTGGAAGAACAGCAGAGACCTTGGCAGAGATAGGGAGTTTGATGGAGGGAGACATTTGGAGGTAAAGACAATGAGTCTGTTTTAGATATGTTAAGTTTGAGATGTCGCCATTTTGGTAAAGATGATGATTGCATGGGAACCGATGAAATCATCAAGAGAGGACAGAGATAGAGGAGAACTCAGGACAAACCCTTGTGGTATAACCACTGTTGTTTGGGCATAACAGTGGTGCTGGGTCAGCAAAGGCAAGAAAAGAGTGGTCAGACAGGTAGGAGGATCACAAAAATCTAGAGAGGAATTAGCATTCAGGAGGAGAAGGTAATCAACAGTGTCAAATGAAGGAGAGAGGTCAAGAAGGATTAGGACTGAGAAAACATTAGATCTGACAAATAAAAGGTTGCTAGCAAGTTTGGAGGAAAGAGCTTTAGTTGAAAGATGACATCAGAAAGCTATTGCAAAGGATTGGGAAACGAGAGTCCCACAGAAAGACCACTTCGATCATAAAAAGATCATTGCAAATGTGCCTTTGCCATGTAAATTGATTAAATGATGTCCTTCATTTTATGAAAATGTAAACAGCAAACCTATTGTATAAGAAGGCTTTATGAAACAAAGGTCTAATTTCTTTCCCCACATCAGCAGGGATCATAAATAACAACCCCCTATTCATAATGTCAATGAGTAAATATTGACAGAATTTGTGATATAAAATCCATCATGGGATTTTAGCTGCTAATCTTTTTGCTTTAATGAAGGACTTGGAGGTACAGGGGAACGTGCTGGATTAGGAGTCAAGGTGCATGAGTTCAAAACCTGTCTCTGCTATTTACTCTTTGTATGACCTTGGATAGATCACTTACCTTCTCTCAGTGTCAGTTTCCACATTTGCAAAATGAGAAGTTTGGATTAGATGGTATCTTCTAATTCTTACTCTAAGATGCCATAAGCTTTCAGAGATTCATAAATAATCCTCTCTTTCCTCATGGCTTAATAGTTTTATTTACAACTTAGTGGATACAGATAGAATTCACATTCAAGTCTTTACAGAGTCAAGAAACCCCACCCAGCAGGCAGCCCTCATTCCAGAGACTTGTACATATTCCACATTTAATGTTATTTTCTTGAAAAGGTTCTTAGCTAGAGTTTTAATGAAGGCAACTATCTAAGGCAAATGATTATATGAACAAATCAAATTTAATATTCCTCCTTCTAAACTGGAGGAGGTGTAAGGTAGAAAAAGATCAAATATGAAAAATAGGGAAAATAAAATAGTGCTAATGTATCACACATTATTATTCAACTAAATCAACCTTTACTACAGGCATTCCACACATAAAGCTTATGTGAGAAGAAGCTTGACATAGCACCTGGCTTTGGAGTCAGGAAATCAGGGGTTTAAATCCTGTCTCTGACATGTACTGGCTGTCTGACTCTGGGTAAGTTACTAAACCTCTCATTGCCCTACTTACCTCTCTAAGGCTAGAAGTTGCAGAGTAAATGCCAACTGGTATTAATAGGCGTTTCCTCATTGGTTATTTCCTATAACAATGACATAACTACAAAAAACAAGCAAACATGTAAGGCCAAGAGAAGCACTTTTGAAGGTGTATGATTTGTTACCCACATAAATAAAGCAAATAATGTTTTTCCCTTTTATTGTAGTAGGGAGCCAAGTCTTGGGTAGGTGGGCAATATACAGCAGGAAGATAATGGCATCCTAATGGTCCTATCTCCAAGTCTGATTTATTCCTCCCTGGTCCTAGAGAGAATCTGGCTCAATGGGTTACACATAAGCTTTGTACCCTGAACACAGACTAGGTCCTCAAAATACCCATCTGAACTGACAAAGTTTTCAATCCAGCTTTATCCAAAAACAAATCTAGGATGGCCTCTAAGAATGTAACTATGAATCTCTCTCCATTCAAAGGAAAGAATAGTTCATGGATGTCACATGACCAACCATAAATAAGCTTGCACTGATCTTTTGCAATGTTGCAAAACTTGAAAACTTCAGCAAAATCTAGCATAATTAAGAAGGATTTCTTCTTTCTCTTCTTGGTTATTTTTCCACTAGGAAAACATAATTGCTATGTGGGTACCAAAAATGTAGATGGGCTATAATCTGTATTATATTTCAGGTAAACAATGATCCCTAAATAGTATGTTTGTGTGTCTAAAGAGAATTTTAGAGCACAGAAAATGGTGAAGTCATTATTCTTTGCACAAGATATTCTGTCTCCAAAATCTATGCCTTTTCACTGCTGTTCCCCAAAACTGGAATACTGTCTCTCCTTGCCTGTGATTCCTGGCTCCCATATCTTCCTTTAAGTCTTAGCTAACATTTTTCCTTTCTCACGAGGCCTTTTCCTTCTCTCTCAGTGCTAGTCCCTTGCCTCTGACATAACTTCTAATTTGTCCTTCATATATCTTGTATATCTATAGTTGTTTACATGTCTCTCTCATTAGAATATGAGCACCATGAGGGCAGGGGATGTTTTTGCCTCTCTTTGTATCCTTAGCACTTAGCACAGGGCCTGGCATATAGTAGTTGCTTAATAAATGCTTATTGACTTGACCTAACTTAGTACAACTTTAGAGTCTGTAGAAAGAGAGCCTCAGATCATCATTTATTCATTGGCTTATTATTCTTTCTACCAAAGATTCTGGGTGATGATTTTTATATGCCCTATAGTGGGACCAAAATGTTCAGGATTCAGGACAGGGTTTTTTTTTTTTAATTAATAGGTTCATATTTTTTCCAGTCTCTTTATATTGTAAAATGATTCATCATACTGATAAAAAGTATGTCTTGCCTCGAGAGTAACTACCTAATTCTCCTTGGAGAGAGAGGTGTGTCTGTCAGTATCTCTACAAGGAAGACTCTGCCTCTAGGAATCATCTGGGTTAAGTCCTATTGTATGCCAAAATGACTAACCATGCCAGCTTCTGCTCAAAATCTCCATTGACCACTGAAGTGCCAGAATGCAGTAGAATTTCAGTGGAGATTCTGAGCAAAAGATGATTTATATTTTAACCGACGTGACTTTTAACTTTCCCATGCCAATCCTTAATGACATATTAAAAACAACTAGCTACAATAATTGAGGGAAGGAAAGGTGAAGGGAATAAGCATTGATGAAACATCTCCTGTCTGCTGAGCACTGTGCCAAGCACTGTTCAGATCTTACTTCAGCTGATGTTCACAACAACCCTGTGAGGTAGGCGCTATTAAGAGGAAACTGAGATAGAGGTTAAGTGACTTGCCCAGGGTCACAAAGCTAGTAGGACAGATTTGAACTGAGGTTGTCCTGACTCTAGCTCTAGCACTGTTTAATGTCAAGAATATTATGCAAAAAGTTGAGATATGATTCACTCTAGAGTTATAATTGTTCATTCAAGTTCATAGAGGAAAAAAACCATACAATTTTATGTTGTTATAATGGGGAAAAAAAGAAGTTCCATTGGATTAAATTGTGTAAGCAATGGAACTAAACATTATATAAGAAGAATATCTGCCCTTGGAAAATTCTTTGAGTGAGAATATGATTTGAGTGTAAATCATGTTCACCAATGTTCCATATACATATTTCATCACAGAGAATTTGAAGAAAGAGTAATTCAGAAAAGGATTGGAGTGTGTGTTTAATCAGAACTTTAATTCCTATACTCAAATGGCCCTTTCAAAATGAAATGGTAAAAGTTCCTTTTTTTTAAAGAGGTTTTGATAAAGTGTATTTTAAAATTAGGTACAGTTGCAAACTTGGCAAAAGATACAAAAGATAATGTCTCAAAAAACCACAAGAGTGTCTGGGGCCTGAGAAAAAGTTTTATCACAAAGAACTTCTCATCTGAATTTTCTTTGCATCCAGATATTCCATTTGCCTCTGATTTGAGTATATTTGAGATTCAGCATTATCTTTGACCTCTTTACCCCTTTCCCTCATGTCTACCAATCTGGCCATCATTCTACCCTACAGAATTATGTTTTATCTACCAGGAGTTCAGGGCATCTCAGTAACAGTCTTCAACCACATTGCCACTTCTGTTTTCTCAAATGTGATGCTTTCTCCAGGTTTCCTCTGTGCCTTTAATAATCAGTTGCCCATCTTTGCAAGCTGATTGTTCCTCATCTGAAAAAAGGAGTCAGATATTTACACTCTCCAGGCACCAACTCTGTTATGTCCTGCTGTTAGAGCCTTTTGCAGGGTTTCTTCATAGACATATTTGTGCATATTTTTATTTACTTATCTGGGTATATGTTATTCATCTGGTACAATGTAAACTGCTTGAGGGTAGGGATTATTTCATTCTTGTCTTTGTATCTCCAGTGCCTACCACCACTCCTGGAACATAATAGGTAATTGAAAGGCAGCTAAATCCTGCAGTGGACAATAGCCTAAACGAGAGAGTATGAAGTAAAGAGCATTGGATTTGCAACTAGAACAACTGGGCTTCAGATCCTAATTTTGCAGCTTGCTATCTGTGTGACCTTGGGCACATCATACAACTTTTGGGAACCTTGTTTTCTTTTATTTTAAAATGAGGATGTCAGATGAGATTATTTCCATGATTCCCCCCCTGGATCATCCTATGAATAGAAAAAAAAAAAAGAATGAGATGGCAGAGCCCAGTTAAGAGAGTGAAAAAACAGAGACCATTAGGTACCATGTAAACTAGAGAAATATGTGTTGCTAGGTGTTGCAGTGGATAGAGTGCCAGGCCTGGAGTCAGGAAGATTCATCTTCCTGAGTGCAAATCTGTCCTCAGATACATACTATAGGTGTGATACCCTGGGCAAGTGACTTTACCTTGTTTCCCTGAGTACCTCATCTATAAAATGAGCTGGAGAAGGAAATGGCAAACCACTCCAGAATCCTTGTCAAGAAAACCCCAAATAGGGTCATGGAGAGTTGGATAGAACTAAAACAACTGAACAACAAAACTAGGGAAATAGAGGTGGGCAGGCCAAGTGTTTAGAACAATTGAATGAGGTTAATATCAATAAGGCAAACAGGAAAATTGGGAAGACTGAGAGGGGTGAGCACAAATTCAGGTGCCTAGTAAAACAATTCTGGCAAGACAAGACATGAAATATGAGAGATTTAAGAGATGAATTATCAAATTCAAAGCTGATGTAATGAATCATTGTTATCAAGAAGGCAAAAGAATAGAAGCATGATTGGACAAAGTATCAGACCGAGTACAGAGACCATTTTCTAGGAGAATCAGGCTAACGCCAGTGAATAATTAGGATTAGCTTTCTCCAATGCTAGACATGTACATCCAGGATTTGAGTTTTATTCCTGCTCTGTGAACACACCTTGTTTCCTAAATAGGAAAGACAAACATGATTTCTTTAAATCATAATTATCTGGGATTTCACTAGCCTTGGCCTGTGTATGGAAATAAGACAGACACAATTTAAACCCAGTAAGGATTAAGCTAAAAGTAACCTAATCCCATACATAGATAATTCAAAGAAAGTGCATTGATGGCACATGAATGCTTCCTGTCTCTGTTGGCATCAAGACATTGGCTCTGTGACTTATTAAAGTTCACAAGTGCTTAAGAAAGCAAAAACCAAAAAAACCAACCAAGAATGCTTGAACACTGATTACCCATCATTCTGAAAGTTAGAAGGAACTCAGGCCTCAGAAAAACAAAAGAGGAATCTGATGTTGCATATTAGAGGATTGGGTCTGGCCCAACTCACTCCAAGAGACATACTGTGTTTAAGGATTCTTTGGGAATTGATTCCTCACCAATTACAGGCAGCCTGGTACAGTAGAAAGAATATTAGACTTGGAAGTAAGAGCCCTAGACTCAAATCCTGGGTATGATACAAGATGTGCTTAGTTCTCTCTCTGAGTCTAAGTTTCCTCAGCTGTGAAATGGGATAATAACATTCCCACTGTCTACTTCATAGAGTCCTGGTGAAGGAAGCATTTTTGTCATTCATCATTTTTGAATTACAGGATCTCAGAAATCAGGGGGACTACAGAGCTCATGTTGTTTAGTTCCTTACTTGAGCTAACATTCTCTTGGGTGAATTCAATGTTCACATGCATGAGATAATTGGGGAAAGGGGAGATAATACTACAGATAACTTAAAACTCGTGCGAGGTTTCAGAGGGAAAGCGGCATTTTCGCTGAAATTTGAATCAATCTAGAATTTCTTAGAGTTGGAGGTGGGAAGAGAATATGTTCCAGAATTGGGCTTTCAGTGTGTATGAAGGCTGGGAGAAATTCATTGCATAGCAGAGTTCTTTTCTTAGGCTTCATATCTAATGAACTCCATCCATTAGGCTCTTGGTAAACATCCATATACTTAGGATCCCAAGGATAATTAATATACTCAGCACATAGTAGGCGCTATATAAATGCTTGGTCCTCCCCTCCCTAAGGGGCCTATTGATGTATTACAAAGGGTCTGGAACTTAAATGGAAAAAAAAAAATCTTTATTTTCACTAGCTGCTGAAATTTAGCATTCTTTTCAATTATTTAAAAAAAACCATAATTCTGAGAAAGTAGCTATAGACTTCATCTAAAGGCCAAAAAGGTCCATATCACACAGGCAGGAGTACACCCCACCCTCCACCCCACCTACGCACCCACCTATCCACCCCCACCCATCCCCGCCCACTCCCACACACCCACACCCACACCCATACACCCCCTCCACTCTTTGCCCCACTTTTGTATGCTGTCTTTCCTTATAAAAGTGTGAGCTCCTTGAAGGCAGTGGCTTTCTTTTTTTTTGTATATATATATATATCTCCAGCACTTAGCACAGTACCTGGTACACAGTAAGTGCTTAATAAATGCTCGATGTCTTGCTCGATGTAGACTCTCTTGGCAGTCTGGTGAAGTCTATGAGACCTCTTCTCAGAATAATTTTTTAGAAACATAAAATAAAACACATGGAATTACAAAGGAAATCATTATGTTGAAATATAGTTATTGAAATATTTTTTAAAAATGCAAGTCCACAGACTTTTAGTTAAGAACCCCCAGGGCCTAGACATAGATATGCATTATTTCACAAAGTATCTAGAAAATAAAAAGACAATCTTTTTTTATTTAAGATAATGTCAAGAACAAGAGGGACTCATGTCTATCCCTCCTGTAAAAAATATTATATATATGTATATATACCCATTATATATATAACATAAATATGACATGTATATATGTATATATATATACACACATACATATATATTCAAACAAAATCTTTCCTGCCTCATTCCCACTAAGTAATTTGAATAGATGTTTATCTACAGATATGTAAGAAATTATGAACTGGAAATGCCATTGGCTTGTCCTCATGAATAAACAATAAAGGACAATGAACAGAACTCACAGTTTATATTCTCATCCTTATTGTAAAGGCAAAAAAAGAGAAATGTTCCAATATCCTATTAGAGCTTTTACAGTCTCTCGGATGAACTTTCATCCTTCCTTGACTATTGTTTGGCTTTTACATACAGTGACCTAAACTTTTTATAGCCAGATATAGGAAATTGTGTGATTGCTCAGATTAAAAATAAGTAGACCAAAGCCCAACAATAGTGACAAGGAAAAAACAAAGAAGGGGCTAATCTGATGATAGGTTTGGGCAATATACCAGGTTAAATGGCATGTTATCCAAGCCAGGTGGCACCAAACTGGCAATTCAAAGCAAACACCACCCTTCTATACAACTCAATTTGGATTGGCCTCAATTTCCTTACTAAGGAAAAACAAATTTTTCTTTCCCTGTTGTTTTTATTGGGAAGATATGAAGAGATATTGGACTCTGTATTCATGCATTTGACTGTATACATTAGGACTTTCCTTCACTTTATCTTTTCTTCAAGTCAGTCACAGAGTGGGGTCAAATATTTTCTTTCAAAGTTAATAAGTATCATAAAGATCTCAATACTGTAGATATTTTTTAAATACCCAATTCACAACTAAAGCAGGTAGCAAAAAAAATGTATGTGTATATATATATGTGTGTGTGTGTGTGTGTGTGTGTGTGTGTGTATGTGTGTATGTATATATATATATATACATAAACATATAAATATTTAATACAAATAATGTTGAAATCAAGCAGGAGTCTTGTCAATCCCTCCTGTAAAATACATGTTAAAATAGTCTTCCCACTTCTTTCCCCCAGATGATTTGATGAATGTTTATGCAAAGAAACAAAGACAGAAATTCTCAGCCAGGAGTGTCTGACTATGTCCTTCTAGAAATATCTCTCTAGGCTCCCTTCACTTTTAGCTGCTGAGGAGCCTCACTAATCTCTTCCATTGGCTCCAATTGTCTTCTCTCACCCAAGTGAGCCCATACTCCATTTGGTTATGTCTGCTGGGAAGGGATTCAAGCAAGTAGATTCATCCCTAACCTTTAGCTAGAAATCTATGAGTGAAAAGACTTGAAAAATTTTACTCCTAAATCTGTTGTAAAACCCACCTATCGATCCACAGAAGAACTAGGACTCTAGAACCTGTCTCAACAGATTTCAAGAGAAGTAGTACAAGAACCACTGGTTTTATGAAGGGCTAGTGACAGAGTTGTGACTGCTTGCTGCTAAGGGGATATCCCCATATAATGTCAGCAAGAGTGGGTCTGATTAATTTTCTTAGTTCCTAGAATAAGAATGAGCATGAGTTTGCCCACACCACTACAGAAGTATACAGTAACTTACAGTGAGAATATCTACTTCTCATTTCCTCTAGTAATCAATTCGAAGCCTTTGAAAGAGTCTTTTGGCTCATTCACCTTACCCTTGAATGACAGTAGAATCTGACCATTGAAATACCATATCAGAGTCTAGAGTCTATTTTTTCCTGGGCTTAGCACAGTTCCCGGAATATAATAAATACAACAAATAATTGCTAGCTTATACTGATTGACAAGATAAGACTCATAAAAGATAATTTACAATACACAGGAGAATAGGAGCTAGACCAATTATAATTTTGCCCCACAACCTGTCCGGACCTTTGATTTCATTGGATTGCTAGTCCACTGGAAGCTCATGTGTAGCAATTCCCTTGAAACTCATGTTTAGGTTACTATCTTAGAGAGTTTGTAGGCCACACAGAGGTTAAATAATGTGTCCATGGTCATGTAGCTGGTGGTAGAAGTAGGATACGAACCCTGGATTTCCTGACTCTAACACTACCCACTCTTCTATGTTACCCTTAACTCGTAAGACTTTCAGTATAAATTATTTTGTAATTACCATGACTTAGAATTTGATGGTCTTTGATACACATACAAGCATATATGTATATGTATGTATATATGTATACACACATATATTTTATATGTACCTAAAAAGCTTTTCAGAGCAAAATATAAAATTTTGAGCTAAAAACAAAGGATTCCAAGAAAGTACTTGATTTTAGGGCACCTATTTCTGCTTTTTGCCTGAATAAAATAGCCAATTCAATATTTTTTAATTTGTAATTTGAATTTTAATCCTAGAAGGACCTTAGAGGTCATTTAGTTCAACATCATCTCCTCTCACAGATAAAGAAATTCATGACCATCAACAAGATCACAGATCTAATGGACTGCTAGAATATTCAGTGTTTAAATGCTCACAAAACAATTATGTAGAAATCATTCACTGATGACAGTGAAGGCCTTCGTTCATCATGGGGAAACTTAGAACTTAGCATTTCGATAGCATGATATTTCAAGACTATATTTCAACAAAGATTTTAGCTTCCAACTTCAGAGCATTAGAGAGGTGGCAACCTGAAAAGACATTCAGTATCAGCTTATAATTGAGTTAGGGAACAAAACATTGAGTCCTAACAAAGCCTCAATTTCAGATCTGTGGAATATGACTCTTAGTCTCTTACTTTTAAGGAAATTCCTCTTTTTAAACTGTATCAATGACTGACTGACTCACTTGTCCATCAGAACAAACAGAGAAAAGGTTTTAACTGATTGTTGTGTCATCATCTCTAGTACCCTAATGCTGAGTGGTAGTAGCCCAGCCATCCTGTACCATCAATGGATATTGGGCATGACTCTTCCTTCTCCCCCTCTTTTACTGATGACACAACTAGAAGGTCCTGGACAGCATTATTTTTCTGAAAATTTCAGAACTATAGTGGCTACTATTGAATTCACTCACTTCTATTTAGAGTCTCTCATGCAACTTCATGAGAAACAATGAATGGAGGGACAACTTCCAGATATGGCCCCTGTATAGACAAGTGGAAGCAATGCTTGATGTCTCAGGGTGGTTTTAGCTCTGCTAAATAATCCTGATTGCTTTTTCAGAGAAAAAAAGTTCAATCTTATTGAAGAATCACACTGGCATCAAGGAAGCACATGACCCAATAATTGTGTGGTAAGGAAGCTCTTGAGTAATGTCTTCTGGCTAACTGTAATAATGGTGTTTCAATGCTCACAGAACAAATACCGAGAGGTCATTTGCTAAGAGTAAGTACCTTCATCCTGGAAAAAAAATTAGAGCTTATTCTACAATATTTATTTTATAGTGGAAATATTTGTGCAAGAATAAGATAAAGTTTTTTTGCATCTGATATTAGGTCTTCAATCAATCAATAGGAAAGCATTTAATAAGTGCCTACCATGTGCTAGACACTGAGACAAAAGCAAAACAGTTCCTGACCTCAGGTAGCTTACATTCAATGGGGGGAGGAATGAGAATATGTACATTTATAGGCATATATGATATGGTACCTATACATGTTTAACAAATAGAAGGTAGTTTATGGGAGTGGGGAAATGAAAACCAGAAAATGGATGCATTTTAAGCCTATATTTGCATTAGGGAACAGCATACTGAGACATCAATTACTCAATCCAGCATTCATTAGGCAAACACTATTATGTTTGTGCCAAACACTAAAGGTGCTGAGCATACATTCAAAAGTGAAACAATCCCTTTCCCAGGGAGTTTACATCCTAATGAGGGAAACAACATGAACCAATCCAAGTGTATATAGAATATCTTCAAAGTTACTATGAGTTAACTTGACATTATCGCTTGTAGAAGGCTGGGTCAGGAAACTCTTCATGTAGAAGAAGGTGGTCCATGAATTGAGCTTGCAGGAAACCAGGGATAACAATCATTCAGTTCTTGCTCTGTGTCAGGGACCATGCTAAGCACTGGAAATACAAGTACAAGAAAGAAGAATGACAGTACCTGCCCTCAAGGAGCTTACATTCTAATAGGGGAAGACAACACATAAAAGGAAGCTGAAATGGGGGAACATGACAGGAGTGAAAGGGGTAGGAACAAACACTTATATGATGCCAGACATTTCACTAAGCACTTTACAAATATTATATGATTTGATCCTCACTACAAGCCTGCAAAGTAGGAGCTCATTTTACATTTGAGGAAGTTGAAGTAAACAGAGGTGAAGTGAGTTGTCCAGGGTCACATAGCTAGGAAGTATCTGAGGCTGGATTTGAATTCCAGCCTTCTGAGTTCCTGACTCCAGGCCCAGCGTTTTATATGCTGGACCTCTTAGCTAACCTAGATGCACCTATGAATCATGGTAGAGAAATACAGAGGTGTGCACTTGAGTGGGAAATGAAGATATGTCTAGCCTGGATGCTTTCCAGAAATGGAGATTTGGGAAGGATACCTTCAATCAGAGGGAGAGGTTCTTGGGTCAGAGGACATTTCCATGGTATGACAAAGGAAATGGAGCTGGGAAAGAGAGCATTGCATGTGAGAAATTGTGTAATAAAGTCTTCGTGGTGAACTTTAAGGTCAGCAGACTCTGAACATGTTTTCAAGTCCCCTACTTTCAAAGGGATTTTGAGTAAGACTGCATTCTAACCTGCACAGACTGTCTCCTAATCTTGACCTCTCAATTGATTTACAAATTGAAGCATGATATGCTACTTAGCCTCTGATAATTTATCAGTGAAATGGAACTTTGAGAGAAAAAGTCACAACCACAGAAAAAAAGCAAGGGGAAATTATTGTAAAGTTGTTGGCATGGATGAAAGAAAATGCAGAAATGCTACAGAGATGAGCCCTGACTTAAGGATGCCTTCATGGCCCTCCTTATCTGTCCATTCATTTGCCATATTTTTCTGTGTTATTTCCTACCGAGTCCTTCTGGGCATCCTGAGGGCTACAGTCAGCTAAAATAAAAATAACATAGTCACCTCTTCCTCAAGCCTAAAGAGATTGTGTGGTTGGGCTGGTGGGCTGTAATGCAGTAAGCTATAGAATCGACATTTTTACTTTTGCCTTGAGGTGTCTGGCCTCTGCTGTTTCCTGAGACCTAATACCTGACTGTGACAAACTGTTATTCCAGGTTAGTAATATGCTACTTCCCCTTTTAAGTGTTCTTTGTTCTACCACACCCAGGTGTGTGTGGTCTTTCACTCACTTCTTGGGCTGGGTGTATTTGTTTTAAGTTGTACTCATTGCACTCAATGGTAATCAGCTTTGCCCTTTGACTAAGGTGGCCAGATGCTTCTGATCTGGTGTCATTTCCTCCAAAAAGAAAGAAATGAGACTTCATACATCAAAAATATCACTGGATCAGAGATTTCAAGTTGAAAGTGACAGAGATTATTAAGTTTAACTTCATCATTTTAAAGATGACATAACAATCTTAAGAGAGTTTAAGTGACTTGCCCAGGGCCAGACTGCTTGGAAGTGTTTGAGGTGGGATCTGAAGCCAAATCTTTCACTCTCTAGGATGGCTTAACACTCTATCCATTACACAGCATTTATTCTATAAAAAATGACAGACTTGTGGATGGTGAGCTCTGGACCAACAGAGGTGGCATATGAACACATGGGTAGAATGGTCCATCTTTGATGGACAATGTTAATACCTAACATCATTGCTCGTGTAGAAGAGCTATATACAGCAAGAGAACCGACAGACTCAAAATTGCTGAATTTGCATAATAAATTGACCAGGTAGAGAGGATTCACTAGGATAAGGAGAGGATTGGAAACTGTTTGAAGAGAAAATCTGTCTGCATCACCCAGAGGCTGGGAACATTTGATACTGAACATATTAGAGTTTGACCCTGTTCTTTGCATCTTTCTAGTGGAGTGTCAGTCTGGATCTGTCCCCTCCATTTTCATTAAGCACTTGAGATTATAACCCACAAATCAGGATTACTTAGAAACTTAAAATTTTTTTAAGGATAAGAGAATGGAGTTTCTATGGTGTTGCTACAGAAAGAGAGAGAGAGTTCTTTTATTGTTCTCATATCTTCTGTGAATTTATGTGAACTTACCTACTCAACATGTTCAACTATGTATGTCCCAGGGATTGAAGAGAGCAAAAGACTCCACAATTTTCATGATGGGATAGTAGAGACAAATTTATTATAGGTTTTAGGTATGTGATTCAAGAGGGGTGAATAGCTTTGTATCTAAACTCATATAAACAGAAAAAAAAACCAACAACATGGAGAAGCAGGATGACTATTGGACTGGGAGTCTAGAAATGTGGGTTTGTACCCTACCTTTCATTGTTGTCTTGACAAAGATCTTTCATCTCCTTGGGCCTCAGTTTTCTTATTTGTAAAATAAGAGAATCAGGTTAAATGCTCTCATGAATCCCTTTTAGCTCTAACATTTACATTTCTAGGCATATATGATATGATACCTATACATGCATAAAATGTTTAGCATTTCTGCATTTTCTTTCATCCATTCCAACAATTTTATGATAATTCCCACTTGCTGTTTTTCTATGGTTATGACTTTCTTTCTCAAAGTAATCAATTGGTTTGTAATCATTTAGTAACTCAGTGAATTGAATGAAAATGTTAAAGTCATATGTATTTACAGTCTATTTTTATGTAATATGTTATTTGTGTATGTGTTATATCTCCCCATTGGAACAATAAATTCTGGGAAGAGAGAGATCAGGTCTTATTTATTTTTCCAGCACCAGATATAGTGTCTTCCCCAGGTTTAATTAATATTTATTGAACTGAATTGAACTTTTAAAAAATCTGGTTGTACAGACATGACCTGAGTCACATCTCTTAGTAGCAGTTTCCAGAACTAATATCCAATTCTCTTGTTCCCTTTTTGGATGCTATTTTAGCCATAGTATGCTTCCCTGGAGTTAATAGCCTTAAAACCCTTAGAATTGACAGAGAGGGCATGGATATATTTCAAGAAAGCAGGATATGGAGAAAATTGGACACTTGTTTCCCTTTCCTCAGGTAGAGCCAAAGGAGAACAAAGCAAAACAGAGGGTGCATGGTGGCAGTGATTTTTCCTAAATCCAGTGAGGCAAGTCCTAGGACTCCAATTGTGGAATAAGAGTGGAGGACAGGTAGCTTGTCTGAGACTGAGAACAGCAGTGTCCTTTCTTTACCTCTACCCCATGAAGGACTACGATCAGTAGGAAAGATAAAAATGAAAAAGAATAAAGTCATAGAAATTCAAATGTCAGTATAGAAATAGGTAGGTCAGTATAGAAATAGATAGGTCAGTATAGAAAAAGGTAGGTCAAAGCAGTCATTATACCCATATTAGAAAAAAAAGGGCATAAAGAAAACTGAGAAAGAAATATAAATCGGATTGCAGGGCTAGAGTTAGAAGGGGCACAGAGGTCATCTAATTTATCCTCCTTACTATAAAGGAAAAGAAACTGAGGCCCAAGGAGGTCATTACTTGTCCAAATTTTCACCAGCAGTAAGCATCAGAGTTTTCTGTAGCAGTTTCATCAAAGTGCTAACACAGCACAAATAGTGGGGCAGTCACTTTATTCTAGAGGCTCCTAGAACTCCAGTGAGAAGCAGTGTCACCAAGTGGATGGAAAACTGACCTCAAAGGAGAGATGATCTGGGTTCAGGTTCTACCTTTGAACATTACTTGGCTATGTCACCCTGGGCAAATCACTTAATTGTTCACTCTCCTGGGAAATTCTCTAAAACTCTGGGTTGTAGAGTAGGTGGCAGCCAGCATTGGTGGAAGGAGTTTTTTCACTGGGAGTTCACCATTCCAAAGAAATCCAAGGTCTAATCTCTAATCCCTATGAGTATGATTCATTGTTCATATACTAATCACAGACAATTTTCCTAGCAACATTAAACCTAGAGGGCATCTGCCTTCTTTATATTTTGGAGACTATACTACACAAGCAGCAATTAATTGATTATCTTCCTAATGACAGCAATTATACCCATTTTCTTTATCCCCACATTCTTGCATTTACCTATTTTGCAACTATTACAGACCTCAAAGAAAGCTCTACTCCTTCACTGTCTCATGTAGCCTGGAGGTGACCCTTCATTCCCAAAGTCCATGCCAGCAGAGCCCATCTGGCATATCCTCCCAACAAGCCTTGAGTTCAGGCCCATTCAACATTGTCATGGTGGGGCTAACAGGATGAATTTTTTTGACCATGACAACTCAGGAAGCCAATGGTGGCTGAGCCATTTTTTTTTTGCTTTTTTTTTGGAGGGCAATTGGGGTTAAGTGACTTGATCAAGGTCACATGGCTAGTTTTTGTGTTAAATGTCTAAGGCCGAATTTGAACTCAGGTCCTCCTGACTCCAGGGCCAGTGTTCTATTTACTGCATCACCTCAAGGAAGGATTTTCATCTGTGTCAATGAAAGAAGTGTTTAGGCTGATGAAATCACAGGTCTTTTGAAGTATTAAATAATTTTAGACATCTTAAGTGATATTTCTTTAATTTAGGTACTCAAGAAGCTTTCATGATGCTCATCTGCCAAGTATATTTATGTTCCCTGGTAACACCACCTCGATGGTGACTGTTTCCAGGGAAAGGTACAAATGAGCAATTCGATCCTAAGTAAGTCAGTGAGTGAAACAGCTTTTATAGAAATAACTGCTTTTCATTCAGATGATCCCTGAGTCATTCAGATGCAAATGATTTCATTCTATTTGGCTATTCCAGGCCATCTCAAACATTTTCAGGATTAAGGATGTTAAGAAGATTATCTAGGGGATCCTTTGTTGGGGGTAAGAGAGTTGCCTGGGACACCGAGAAGGTAAGGGACTTGCTGAGTGTCCCTATCTCAGCCAGGCTGGATGTGCAGGGGATGGATGCTCCTTGGTCCAGCCCAGTCCCACTCTGATCACTATAGGAGCATTACATGCTTCCTTAGCAACCTGAAGTAGTGCACCTCTCCTTAGGAAATCTGCTGGTTAGATATGGATCTTGAACCCAAAACTTCATGCCTCTGAGGCTAGCCCTCTATGTCAAGATGTCCTTTAAGTTCCCTAAAAATAGAAAGAAAAAAATTTAAGGGTACAATTGCTATTTCTAAAATGTATTAGAATTTAAAAATCTTTGCAAAGTAGATACCATTTTGTGTCACATTTATTATTGCAATTTTTACCCTTTGACATAGAGTATCCTAAGTATCCTGACCTTAGCTCTAGGCCTTCTGAGATTATTCATTTTTCTTAGTGACACCACCATATCACCATTACTGAATACATGCTGGGATAAGACAAACCTGCAATATATTCCTGAAAGCAAAAGTATAAAATGCAATCAGATATGTCTAACATAAAGGGAAAATTGCCCCACATTATTTTAAAAAGAAGAATATATAATACCCATAATTGAGGGTGATCAGACATAAGCACATTGAATTTCAAAGCCAGAAAGGATCTCAGGGAACATATAGTCTACTTCGTTTTACATGTAAGGAAACATTATTTGTAATGCAAAACAGTGTTTCACTTTACAAAAGGTTTACTTTAAATAATGAGCATTCCCATGGAGATTTAAATTATAATGTGGTTACACAAAACTTTTCAGGAAACATTATCTATAACCTGAAAGCATACCCATGATAAGAATTTTAGACCACATGACAATAATGATTTCAAGAATTATAGCCTAAATGTTGTTTCTATAAGGGATGTGAAGGGTACATTGCTAAATTTTCAGCATAAGCTTTTATATCTCAAAAATGACTGGCTTGATTGGCTGTCTTATTGCTTATTTGTTTTTTTTATTATTTATCAAGCCAAAAAAATGGCTTGATTTATCTTTATTGATTGTTTAGACTTAGGAAAGTGTTAATAATGCAAATTAAACTTTAAAATGTTTATTCATCCATGTACATACACACACACATATATGTACATACATATATGTATGCACACACAGAGATCCTAGTTGTTAAATATTTACTAGCATACCCCATATTGCTCTGAGAACCTTGCTTGAGGATAGCAGGAATACATCAGAAGGTTCAGGAAATGAAATTATTACCCAGTTAGAGGCCTGGTGACTAAAGGCAATGATGATGGTGGTGAGATGATATTGATGATGATACCTGGTATTTCTATAATGCTTTAAAGTTTGTAAAATGATTTACATATGTTATCTCAGTTGAGCCTCCCCACACTCCTGGGTTTCCTGGGTTATTCAATTATATGAATACTTATTAAGTGCCTGCTATGTTAGGAAAATGAAGAGAAAATAAGACCCTATCCTTGACCTCAAAGGGCTTACCATTTTAACAGAGAAAAATAATATATGTTGATAAAACCCCCATTTCAGGTTGGTTTTTTTTTTGTTTGTTTGTTTGTTTGCTTTTTGGAGGGCAATTGGGGTTAAGTGACTTGCCCAGAGTCACCCGACTAGTTTTTGTGTTGTGTCTGGATTCGATCTCAGGTCTTCCTGACTCCAGGGCCAGTGCTCTATTCACTGCACCACCTAGCCACCCCATAACCCACATTTCAAAAGCCTCTCCTACAGAGGTTATAGAAACTCACTGCTTTTTGAAGATCAGAGAAGCTAGGAGTTAGTATATGGTATATGGTATATGAAGAACATGAAGCTGTTATTTCATGATGAAACATTATAAAGATAATTTAATGAGTTGAGAGGTTTTTTTTTAGAAAGAATGAAATAAGCAAAGATACAAACCAGAGCAGCAAGGTGTCTTGAGAGATAAACAAGAGATGGCAGGTTCCAGGAGGGTCAAACCATTAGTACCTCCTTAACCCTGGCCTCCTCTCAGATAGCAGTGGAGACAGCCCAAGACTCTGTGCCCTAGAATCCCTGAATAGGAGCTTCTTCCAGGCCTCCAGCCCAGTTTTCAGAGCTCTTCTGCAGCCATTGTCCAGGGAAACAGACTTCGTGGGGCTGTGGCCTGACAACTCACTACCTTTGCATATGTGGCAATCCCTGCTCAGCAGTCACAGCTACTGCAGAACGTGAAAGGAAGGTTTCCACACCATGCCTTTGTTTAGAATGTGAGCTCCTGGAAAGCAGAAATTGTCTGGTTTTTCTATTGCATCCGTAGCTCTTAGCATAGTGCCCTGCTCATAGTAAGTGTTTCATAAATGGTTTTTCATTCATTCATGAATTATGAGGAATGAGTCTATTAAGAAGGAAGGCTTAGGCGAAACAAAAGAGATTGTTTTCCTTTTATGACTGGAGATAAGCTGGAAAGGACAGAAAGAAGGAAGATGGAGGAATCTTTTTTCTTTATGATGCTATTGTAACCTTTTTTGTAAAGATGAAGAAGATTCTTGTGAAGAGTTTTCATTTCTTAAGTAAACTAAATTATATTGGACTATGTTTTCAGAAGGGAATTCATCCACAGTTCTAGTAAGGGTTGGAGGAGGCCCTGACTGATCTCACAGATAAAATATTGTAAATAAGTATTAATGTTTGTTATTATTGATGTCATTGTAATAAATTATATATCTAGTAAATTTAATATTTAGTTACTGAATTAGATATTTTAATATATATGAAAAAGGAGGCTTTCCAGTTTATTCAATAAATAATATTTGATGAATTGGAGTAAGGATTCTGGTCTTGGTTAATTTATAGATGCTGAAATTTTAGTAATAAGTGAGGAACTATTCAAACATAGCTTGAATTTTCCTAGAATTCTGAATGATGAAATTTAATAGGGAATATGCCAAGTAGCAGACTAATGCATGACCTATAAATGATGTTGCTGACTTGGGTAAACCTGTTTTATGTAGGCAGTTGTCATTACATAAACAGATAAAGGAAGAGGTTACAAACTTTTTTTAAATTGCAAAGTTTGTAACAATTTTAATGTAGAGTCATAAAATCTTAGAAATGTAAAGGGTCCTTCTAGCTGAAATCTTTCCCTTGAGTTCCATCCCTGCCTTTACTACAGGACATCTGTGTATGTTGTTGTACTCAGTCAAGTCAACAAGCATTTATTAAGTGCTTACTGTTTGCCAGACACTGTGCTAAATACTAGGGATACAAAGAAATGCAAACAAATAAACAATAAAAACAGGACCTAATCTCAAAGGATTCACAGTCTAATGAGGGTAATGCATGTGAACAACTATGTGCAAATAACAACTATACAGAATAAGCTGGATAATGACGGAAGGAAAGCACTAGCATTAAGAGAGATGGGGAAAAGCTTCTTGTAAAATGTGGTATTTTAGTAGGGGTAGAAAGGAAGCCAGGAAAGACAGGAGATGAGGATGAGGAGCCAGAGAGTTCCAAGCATGGGGAATAGTCGGTGAAAATGCACAGAACAAATGCACAAGACATTCCAACATATTCATATGTTGGAATGTCTTGTACACAGAATAACGGAGGATAGCGTCTCTGGATCACAAACTCATCATGTCCTTAAATGAACTTATCTCCACCCTAGTCCAGGACCCTCTTCTCCATTTCCCTATTTCTGTTGATGTCAACCTTATCTTCCTTGTCATTCAGGCACAAGACCAGTTATCTGACTATTCCCTCCTCTTCACTGCCTACATGTAAATCAGTTGACCCAGCCCAGTTCTACCCCCATCATATGTCTCCTATCAGTCCATGCCTTGCTGCCTATACCACCCTACTTCAGGTCTTTATTATCTCTTTCTAGATTATTTTATGAACCTCATAAATGTTCTTCCTATTTACCATTTTTTCTCTCTCTAATCTGTCACAAAATATCTCCCCAATACACACGACTGCCCATGTTATTTTCTTGCTCAAAAAACCTATAGCTCCCAAATTCCTAGAGGAGAAAATACAATTGTTTTATGCTAGAATTTATGACAAATCCTGGCTGAAATGGAGTGATCAAAAAGGAGTAAAATGAAGGGAGGGTGGAAAGATAGAGCCAAAGCAGACAGCTAGATCTTCCTCAGTTTTATTCGCCTGTTTCCAAGCCTGTGTATTCGTGCAGGCTACCTTTCATGTCTAGAACTCACTCCACTTTCTACCACTGACGTTTCATCTGGGCTCGAGCAATTAGGTGGGGCAGTAGAAAGAGCACTGGGTTTGAGATCAGAGCACTAGGTAGTCTCTACAGAGCAGGTAATTACTATTTTTCTAATAAAATTTTTTTTAGTTATAAGACATTTTATTCAATCAACAGGGTTCATATCATACACCACAGAATGACCACTTAATCATGATTCCCAGTCTTCCTTCCCCACCATACCCTGGGATTCAAAGGAAATGCTCACTCTCTCAGAATGTTTTGGTTGAATTGCTTCCAACCTGAAATGTTCCCTGTTTAATTAAGTATTTAATATCTATTATTTGCTGCCATTAGTGGGAATGGCTTGAATTCAGTCTGCTCTAAAAACTCAGTTGCTGCCTGTAACAGGAAGACATACACTGATGAAGGCCTGATACAGCTCAGCCAACAGCCATACTCAACACATCTGGAAACATCTCATCATGGCCAAGCCTCAGAATTCACAGTTTGAGGACAGCAGCAATTAACCATTACAGATAGCTAGGCAAGTGGAAGAGTCCAAATGATGGACCTCTGGAAGCATACCTCAGAACTTTCCTCTACCTCCAAAGTTCTGGTGAGTATCAAATTAGATAATGCAAATTAAGTGCCTAGTAAGTAAAGCTACATAAATATAGGGGATCATCCTCATAATCAGTAACACACACACCTAGCCCAGGAAAATAACCATTAGAATTTTCACCTGGGGAGGTCCATTCAATTTCATAAGGCTTGGGATGGGAAAAGGCAGTTCTCTGCAGCTACTTGTTTTCTTTTTTTTTTTTTTAACTGTGCATATTCTTTTTTTTTTCCCCATGGTTTAACAAATGCTTTATTAACTTCTGGTTTACATCATTCATTTCCACCAGATTTTGAGTTACAATTTTTTCCCCATTTTCCCTACCCACCACCCCAGAATAGCAGTCCCACAGGATATCCCCTCATCCAGTCTACTCTCTCCCATATCTTCTCCCATACCCCCTTCGGCTTTGCCATTAGGGCAATTATATGCAGAATAGTATTAATAATAGTATTTATATCTATTTGAAAGATTTAATTTTAGAACTTTGAATTTCAGATCCATTCCCTTCCTCCCTTGTCACCCACTCCCTCTGGGAAGATAAGCAATTCAGTATGTGTTATACATGTATAGCTTAGTTGATATATGGTAAAGAACTGCTTATATTTCCCTCCCACCCGTCTCACCTCCGACCTGGTCCATTCCCTACTTTGATCCGGTCCCTCTTCGAAAGTGGGTACTTCCAACCTCCCCTCCCTCTAGAATGCCCTCCCCTCCATCATCCCCCCTCTCATCCCCCTTCCCCCTACTCTCCTGCAGGGTGAGACATCCCATTTAGTATGTATGTGATTCTTTCCCTGAGCCAAATTCAATGAGAATAGGGTTTTGCCTTTTTGCCTTCCTGTTCTTCTCCTCCCCTTCAACTACTTCCCCTTGCCAGTTCTACATGAGATAGTTTACCCTACCCTGTCTCTCCCCATCTCCTCTTGTTACTTTCCTCTCTCACCTCATAACTTCACCCCTTAAGTATCATCCCTTCCCACCAAATTCAACCAGTGCCCTCTATCCATGTATACATGTAAACATATATACACACATTCACATGTGTATTCATATGTCCATAACCCTTCTTCAATTATTTTCATAACGAGAAAGTTTTCATCAGACACAGTTATTGTTTCTCCATGTAGGAATGTAAATAGTTCAACTTTGATAAGTTCCTTTTGATTTCTTTTCCCTGATTACCTTCTCAAGCATCTCTTGCTTCTTGTGTCTGAATGTCAGATTTTCTATTCAACTTTGGTTTTTTCCTCAAGAATGCTTGAAAGTCCTCTATTCCACTGAATGATCATATTTTCCCCTGAAACAAGATACTCAGTTTTGCTGGGTAGGTGACCCTTGGCTTCAATCCCAGCTGTTTTGCCCTTTGGAATATCATATTCCATGCCCTTCGATCCCTCAGTGTAGAAGCTGCCAGGTCCTGGGCTATTCTGATTGTGTTTCCACAATATTGGAACTGTTTCTTCCTGGCTGCTTGGAGTATTTTCTCCTTGATCTGGGAGTTCTGGAACCTGGCTATAATATTCCTAGGAGTTTTCTTTTTGGGATCCTTTTTAGGAGGTGATCGGTGGATTCTTTCAACTTCTATTTCCCCCCCTGGGTCTAAAACATCAGGGCAATTTTCCTTGAGAATTTCTTGAAGGATGATTTCTAGGTTCTTTCTTTGATCATGACTTTCAGGTAGTCCAATAATTTTTAAATTATCTCTCCTGGATCTATTTTCTAGGTCAGTGGTTTTTCCCATGAGATATTTCACATTGCCTTCTATTCTTTCATTTGTTTGGATCTGTTTAACAACATCTTGATTTCTCATAAGGTCACTAGCTTCCATTTGCTCCAGTCTAACTCTGAAGGAATGAATCTCCTCAGTGAGCTTTTGAGATTCTTTTTCCATCTGGCAAATTCAGCATTTTAAGGCATTCTTCTCCTCATTGCCTTTCTGGGCCTCTTTTGCCATTTGAATTAGTCTATTTTTTAAGGTGTTGTTTTCCTCAGTCAGGCTGTTGACTGTCATTTCATACTTTTCTTGCATCTTTCTCATTTCTCTTCCCAATTTTTTCCCCACTTCTCTTATCTGCTTCTTAAGGTCCTCTATGGCCTGTAGCCAGCTTGTATTTTCATTTGGGGCTTTTGGTGCAGGAGTTCTGACCTCACAATCCTCTTCCTGTTCCATGCTTTGATCCTCTTTGCCCCCCAAATAGGAGTCTAAAGTTGCATTTTTTCTGTTTATTTTGCTTCCTTTGCCTGGGCATATTGCCACTTAATTACTTGGTTTTGGGGCTTGTTGACACAGTAGGACTCTGCCACCAGACAGGAGAGCTTCTGTCCCAAATGTGGGGTCTTCACAACTTCCGCAGGTTGGGTGGCCTCTCTAAAGCCTCCACACGCTCTGGCAAGCTGGATACCCACCCCAAACCTCTCCCCCAGACCACAATCCAGATCCAGGCAGTTTAAAGCCAGAGTGATTAACCCCCAGACTGATTGCTGGATCTCTCTACATTTCGCAGACCAGGAGCTGGAGCTGCCACTGATGCTGAAAAATGGCCTCTGTGCTGAGTTTCCTCAGCAGCTTTTTGCCCCCAGGGAAGGAAGCCTATGTGTTCCCCAAATACTGGTCCCAAAGTCCATAGGGCACTAACCTCTCACTTTGTTCTAGGCATATCTGTACTGATAGTTCTGGAATTGCCACAGCTACTGGCCCAGCTGCTCTAGGGCTAAAACCGCCGCTCAAGGGGGCCTGGGCTCAGCTCCCAGAGTGCTGTGCTGTCGGTTCCCAGTGCGCTGCGCTGCCTGTTCTCAGAGCGCTGTGCTGGTCCTTCCTGCAGGGCTGCTGGGCTGTCCTCAGCAGGAGGTTACCTCCTCTGTGTCATTCTGTGGGTGCTGGGGCTCCAGAAGTTGTTCAGATTCCCCTTTCACATTGTTTGTAGGTGGTGTGGGGCAAAGCACCTTGGAAGTGCTGTTTCTACTCCACCATATTGGCTCTGCCCCCTCTAATAAAATTTAATTGAATATCACCTAATTCAATGTCCTTTCTAATTAGTCTCTTTTTATTACTAAAGTGACACCTCATTTGTCAGGCTTTTTGGGAGAAACACCAGATAGATATGTGGCATTGTTCTACATAAATGAGTTTTCCATAAGACTTAAATTTACCCTATGAAGGCACCAAATATTTACATTATAACTATTTTTATGGAAATATTGCTAAAATAAATGACTCATTTCCTTATTTCCTTGAGAAAAGTACATAATATATAAATGTAAACCTTATCCTCATGATTTGGGCTTATAGCAATACAAACTCCTTGAGAGCAAGGACTGTTACATTGTTGGTTCTTATATGTCTCATGACTACCACAGTTCCTGGATTATAGTAAAATGGAAGGTTTTTAATAAATGTTTGGTGAATGATTGAATATAATTATGTAGTAGAGTTGGAAACTTAGCCAAATGAGGCCTAGTCCTAGAGCCAGGAGAGAGGCCTATGTTTAAATTTTTCCTGGGATACAAGCTAGCTATTTGACTGTGATTCAGGTACAACCTCTTTAAGTTTCACTCTCCCCATCTATAAAATAAAGACAATATTATTTAATATTATTAAGTTAAATAAAAAAGACAATAATATATGATAACTATAATATTTCCTAGGGTTGTAGGCAGATGAGCATGTAGTCAACATTTATTAAGTTTTTACTATGTACATATCAGGCACTGTGCTAAGTGTTGGGAATCCAAATACAAGCAATGGAGGAAGACAAAACACAAAAGGGAGCTGAAAAGTGGAGTGGGGAGGGGGTACCCATCTAAGGCAGGTGTCCCTCCTGGTTAGGCCCTCCTCTGTTCTTCCTCTCTAGTACTTCACTGGGTGATCTCATAAGCTCCCTTGGATTTAATCACCATCTCTGTGCTGATGATACTGTAATCAACCTTTCCTGTCCCAATCTCTCTGCTTACTCTAAGTATTGAATCTTCGATTACCTTTCAGACATCCAGAACTACATGTCCAGTAGATCTCTTAAACTCAATATGTTCAAACCACAACTCATTATCTTTTGCCCTAAACTCTGCTCCCATCCCCACATTCCCTTTTACTGTACAGGACAACAACATCCCCCCAGTCCCTCAGGCTCACAACCTAGGAGGCATCCTGGACTCCTCACTATCTCTCAACCCCCCTCCCCTCTCCTCCCGCCCAGATCCAAGCAGTTGCCAAGGTATGTCAAATTTACCTTTGTAACATCCCTTGAATGTGCCTTCTTCTCTCCTCTGACATTGCCACTACTCTGATGCAGGCCCTCATCACCTCATGCCTTGATTACTTTAATAGCTGCTGGTGGGTCTGTCTGCCTCAAGTCTTCCCACTCCAATACACCCTCTAAAGCAATTTTCCTAAAATGTAGATCTGATCACATCACTCCTCCTTCCCCTTCCCCCCAACTCCAGTGGCTTCCTATTGTCCCCAGGTTCAGATACAAAATTCTCTCATTTACATTCAAAGCTCTTCATCTCTCTCTCTCTCTTACCTTTCCAGTCTTCCTACACCTTGCTCCCTATCATGCATTAAAATATCCAGTGACAGACTCTCTGTCTCTTGACTTTGGCCATTCTCTCTGTCTGTCCCCCTGCCTGGAATACTCTCCCTCCTTTGATCTGATTGCTACCTCTCTGCTTTCCATTCAGTCCCAATTAAAATCCCACCTCCTACAGGAAGCCTTTGCCAACCCCTCTTAATTCCAATGCTTTTCCTATTAATTATCTGCTGTTTATACTGTATATAGCTTACTTTGGATATATTCATTTGCATGTCATTTCCTTCAGTAGATTGTAAACTCTGAGCTTACAATCATACAAAGAGCATGAATTATCTTTTGTCTCTTTTTGTATCCCCAGCACTTAGCATAGTGCCTGGCATATAGTAGGTACTTGATAAATATTGATTGATTGATTGATTGAAGTTGCCTGACCTGGGACCCTAACCAAAGTGAAAACCTTAGAAAGAATTCACCAGTGGGAAAAAGGAGCTGGTAAGTCTCCCTCTCTTCCTTCCTCCCTCTACTCCTCCAGGGTGAGGAGGATCCAGGTGCATTGGGAAATTCCAGGGTGAGATAGCAAACTGAGGCATGATGGCAAAGTCTGAATAAATGCTTAAAGTATATAAACAATGAAACAGTGTGTGTAAAGTGCTTTGTATACCTTAAGGGTGTAAATGGCAGCCTTTTTTTTTTTTAATGACAAATGGGCTTGATGGTTAGAAGAACAGGGTATAAGATCTGGGGCTTGATTTAACCATAAGACAGAGGTGGCATATCAGGAACAAATAAAATTAAAAGCTGCCTTCTGAAGCTCTTGGGGTGAGTTATGACAGGGGATTAGCTCAAGGCTATAACCACATCTACCTGAACCATTTTTTCTCCTAAAAGTGATCTTATTTTATTGATTTCTTTTGATCTCTTTGGGTTATAAGTCTATTAGTGGTTATCACCGGTCAAAGAAAGAGGGAAATGGAGGAATATATCCAAATATACTTATTGCAGCTCTTGTTTTGCACAAGTAAAGAATTAGAAACTTAATGGTGTCCATTCCTTAAGGAATGGCTTTACAAATTATGATATATTAATGTAATGGACTATTATTGCACAGTAAGAGATTATCAATGGGATGGTTTCAGAGAAACCTGGAAAGACTTATATAAACTGATGCTGAGCAAAGTGAAATGAACCAGAAGAACAATTTATATGATAATCACATTATAAAGAAAAACAACTTTGAAAGACTTAAGAACTCTGACAGTGAAATGATCAACCATGATTCGAAAACATTGATGATGAAGAATGCCGTCCACTTCCTTATGTGGAAAGGTGATCAACTCAAAATGCAGAATGAGGCACACAATTTTGGACATGGCTATGTGGGACTTTGTTTTGCTTGACTATGTATATTTGTTACAAAGTTTTGTTTTTGTTTTTTTACAAGCAACCAAGAGATCTCAGTGTCATGTGCAATCCTCCCCTTCTGCTCTACAATGTACATAATGATATTCATTCACTGGGTTTTTGTAAAATTCAGGATTTTTACAAATAAAAAAGGGGAAATAATAGTATTTACATACCAAAACAAATATTTAAAAAATCCTAAGTGATGAAAAACTTTTCAAGGGAGTAGATGAGAGTAGAGAGAGGGTAGGAATATGTGTAAAGAAATGCAAATTAAAACTGTGAGCTCTATGTTAAGACCTTCATTGATTGAGCAAGGGGACCAAGTATTCAAAGCCATAATACCATAATTACTCCATGATTTCATGGTCCTCTTCAAGAATGAAAGACAAAGCGTAACAAAACAACTATATAATTACTACTGACTATACTAAAGCAGCTTCAGAAACTGCTGAAGAGGGAGATAATGTACCTAACTATGGGGCTAAGAGTATTCCAGAGGAGATGGGATGACAAATTAAGTCCACAAAATAGTCATTACTATTCCATTTACTATTGGGAATACACATTTAGTTCATATACTGGAGAATTTACAACATAGATGAAGAATTGAGAAATACAGACATGGAACAATTCTAGCTTTTTTTTGTGGGGGGGAAGCAAAGTGAGAAGAGTTTTGCACTTCCTCGTTGTGAGACCAGAGTTGTTGTCTTTCCCCCAACACTGACCTTGGGCCAATCACTTGGCCCTTCCCAGGCCTCATTTTCCTCACTTCTAAAGTAAGAATAGGTAAATAGATCAAGCTATCTTGAAAGTCCCTTGTGTCTCGGAAATTCTATGATGCTATGTAACTGTCTCTGTTGAAAACATTTTCTGGAGAACATGGTTATCTTGTTCCTCCTGACATCTTTTGGCTTTATCAGTCAGAAACACTAACACAAGGCTTATACTCAGCTTACTAAGAGAAGACTGTGATAAGGTGGGCATGCTATTCTTTATTAAGTAAAACCAATGGCTTCCATGATACTGGAGCTCTGAATCCAGAAGGTAATGTGTTTCCTATCTATCTGATCTCTTTTACATGTGGAACTCACTGTACTCATTGGAGGAGTAGAATCCCTGTCTTGATGGTCAAGCTTATTGTCCATATAGTTACAGTTTTATATTGTTAAAGTAATTCTTGTGTTCTCAATGGGTGAGGGAGGGTGGAAGGAGAGAGAAAATTTAGAACTGAAAATAAAAATAAAAATTGAACATAGTCTCATGTACTGGGGGTTTGGTCCTATAGCAGCACTGAACTGGCCATGACACTAAGAAAAAAAAGATAGATAGATAGATAGATAGATAGATGGGCAGACAGAGAGATAGAGAGACACATATAGATTGATAGAAAATCAAAAGAATGTCTTTATAAAAAGACCAAGTGGGGGGAGATAAGTGTATGAGTTTAGAATTCAGAGCCATCTATCATTTTGAAAATCATAGCAATTTTTTTTTGTTAAGAAATCAATGTTTTATTTTCAATCAGCATTTTCCCAACACTATTAGAGCATCTGGGTTTTAAGACCACTCTGTAGTAGTTCCTACCCACTCAGTGGCCTGAGCAGTAGGAGCCGCAGACCAGTCCTCAGTAGCTGGCTGAGCACTCCAATCTTCGGTGGGGAACTGCTGAATGGGCACAGATGGCACCTGTACTCCCTCGGACCAATCAGCCACCTCTGGTTGAGTAGCAGTGAATTCTGGGGCGGGTGCAGTCCATTCACCCTGAAACTCCTCCTTTGTCACTGCCTTCTCAGTTGCGGCCTGCTCTTCCTTTACAATCTCCTCTGGATCCCTGTAGAAGTAAAGATTAGGCATAACCTCCCATGGGTGTTCCCGGGAGATGGTACCACGCATCCGCAGGACTTCACGGGCCAGCATCCACCACATCAGACCCACAGAGTGAGCTCCCTTGTTGTTACATGGAATGGCGATGTCCACATAGCGAAGTGGGGAGTCTGTGTTGCACAGGGCAATGGTTGGGAGGTTAACATACGATGCTTCAGTCAGAGGCTGGTGAAATGCCCGAGGATCAGTGACCACCAAGAGGCGAGGCTCCCTGAAAGCTGCCTGGATCTGGTTGGTGAAGGTGCCCGGTGTGAAACGTCCAGCAATAGGTGTGGTGCCAGTGGCAGCAGCGAATTTCAGAACAGCTCTCTGGCCAGTGTTCCTGGATGAGATGACACTAACATCAGCTGGGTTTTCAATGGCTACAATGGCACGTGCTGCCAGCAGAAGTTTTTCCCAAGTTCTCTTCAGATTAATGATGTAGATGCCATCACTCTTTCTCTTGTAAATATATTGTTCCATCTGGAAGTCCAGATTGGTGCCGCCCAGATGGGTTCCTGCAGCCAGGAACTTGAGGACATCCTCCTCCTTCATCTGCAGGACATCCAGGGCTCCAGACATTGTGAAAGTTTCCCTTTAAAGTTACGATGGAAACCGAGAACAACACCGTATGGAACCCTCTTCTGGGCAGTGCGGAAAGAAAATCATAACAATTTTAATCTCAACTTAACAAGAGAATCGTGTGTCCTTGACCTAGACCTTCCCTTCTCACTGAAGGTGGATCCTTTTGAGAGGTCAGACCATGTAGAATTAAAATAAAACTGAGGCCCAAGCCTCTTGTCTATATAAAATCTCTTTCCAATTTCTTGTGAATAAAGTGATATACTGATGACATTTTTTCTCCTCATCGATGCTCTTAGGCATTTTCATTTGCTGCAATATTATTTTTTTTACTGTACATTACCCATTTTTAGCCCCTGCCATGTGTACACTGAAGTCTGTTCAATCTAATCCTTATCTTACTGGCTTAGAAGAACTCTTTCCCTAATAGCCTTTTAACTCTCCCCTTCTCCCCTCTAAATGGCTATTAAATAAATAGATAAATCTGGAAAATCTATGTTGTCCAGGAATCTTCAAATTGGCCTTTCACTAATTTATTCCTGTTAGCTTTACTCTTTTGTCTGGTTGTTAACCTGGTGCTTATTATCTTTAAAATCTTTGTTCCTGTCCTCTCTGGAAACCCAATCCTCTTGGGATGCTTGGTTTAAGGAATAATAACCCAGACTTAAGGACCAAGTGACTGGTTATTGCTGTTCTTACAGAATTATGGATTAGATAAGGACAATGGATGTTATTTTGTCAACTCTCCTGAACTTTCTCTGGCCTAATGGATCTTTGCTGTTCCTGTCATGGATTTCTCATTGAAAGCATCGGTGAATGTGTCACGGCAGTCAGAAGGGATCCAAGTAACATATGGAGAAGAGAATAGACATCAGGAAGACATTGACTACTGTGCCATAAAATAGAAAAGTGTCAAAGAAATTGCAAAGCCTCTAAAAGCACACTAAACATGTTACTGTAAAATACACATTAGTAAGAAAACACTTGCTGCCTTTATGGTTAAAACTCCTTACCATCCTAGAAGTCAAATATGCTCATCAGTTTCGTAGAAATGAAAATAAAGTAATAGGGCATCACAGAGATTAGCATTGCCAAGTCTGTTGGTATTCATGTATAACCATGTTAGGGCTTGGATGTGTAACATCCAAAAAACTGGAACAATATCAAATCCCCCCTCATGTGGCACACAGGACATGGGACATGGTAAAGTGTATGTGTGGGAATACACATTTTAAATAATTCTAAATTCTAAAGAAATATTTATTCACATTTATTTTTAATACTATATTTTATTTTCCCCATTACATATTGAAACAGTTTTTAACACTTAAAAAAAGTTTTGAGTTCAAAATTCCATCACTCCCTTCCCTTCTCTCTGAGAAAGTAAGCAATCTGATATAGTATTTATTCACATTTCAATAAACCTGTATTGATCATCTACATCATAAAAGACACTGTGCTACTGTGGCAATAATTTTTTAAGAGACATTAAAATATTATGGATGAGTCCTTTTTTTTTTTTTGGAGGGGGGAAGGCAAGGCAATTGGGGTTAAGTGACTTGCCCAAGGTCACACAGTTAGTTAAGTGTCAAGTGTCTGAGGCCAGATTTGAACTCAGGTCCTCCTGACTTCAGGGCCTTTCCACCCAACTGCTCCTGCCCCCTCTTTTTTATACCACAGCTATTTCTTTATATACCTCTCTCCCACATCAAACTTTTCCTTATAAGAAAGAAAATCACTTAAACAAAAGCCACTCACCAAACAACTCTTTCTGATAGTCCTTGAAGCATTTCATAGTCCCCCACCTTTCTACCAAGAGAAGGGAATTGTGAGTCATTGATCTAGCCTCTAAGACTATCAAATTAGTCAGAGTGTTACTGCCTTTTAATCTTGTATTTGCTTATTTCATTGTATTCATTGTGCATAGTATTATAAACCACTTTTTTAGGAAGCTGTTTGCCTTGGGTCTAGGGACCCAAGCCTGTGTTTGGAAGCCTTTGAGATCCCAAGTTAAGGGAAAAAAAGAAGTAAAAGGTAAAATTAAGACTCAAAGTGCAACAGGATGGATTTTGGTAAGACACTGAAAGGAATTCATTACATCAAAGGGTTGAAAGAAATTGAAACATTTTTCCAACACTATTTTTCTGTATAAATTTTTTTATTAAGAGAAAGGTCTTTATATGGGTCATTTTCTGTGTTTGCTCTCTTGCCTCAGAAGAGATGCCACACCCCAGTGGAGTGGAAATCAGCCAGAAGACAACTGAAAAGGGCTACAAAAGTGCCAGGGGCTTAGGGATGAGTCCAAGTGGTTCAGGCAGATAAAGCTCTGGAACATTTTGTTCTCCCTCATCTAGCCAGAAGTGGCATATCAAGAACAAATACAGTTAGGAGCTCTATCTTCTGAAGTTCTTGGAGTGAGGAAGAAAGGCTTAACAAAGGTTAAGGGCTATATTCACATCTAGTTGAACTATTTTTCCATGATTAACTATCTTCTATGTTGTTCATAAACCTCTGGAAAACCAGATACTAAAGTCAATTCAAAATGATTCTGTTCAGACCTATTCAGTGACTGCTATGCACAAGGCAAATAAATAGTTTGGGCTTTCATTGGCCTCAGTTGAATTCTAATGCTTCCTACAATTCAAAGGTTCAGTGATTCTATGTTCCTTTTACAATAATCCATAATACCAGGGCAACTCAGGGTCATGATTTTTATCATCAAATATTAATCATTTATTTGCTGATCTATTAGGTGTCTGATTTTGGGCTAAAAGCTATGGGTCTGCATCCAAGGTCACCTCCTGTCATCTTGATCTATATATCTTGCCACTGGACTCAGATGGCTACAGAAAGAGGGGCCGGTGACTTTGCATAGCCCTATCTCACTTAAATCCAAATCACTTGCAAGTTGTGGCTTCACTTTCTTGATGTCATGGTCCTTTTTGAGAATGAAGGACAAACAACAATCTGTAGTAGGAGCTGCCCCCACTAGGTATCCAACTGGCCAGTTAGAGTTGGGCAATACATTTTCTTCCTTCCTTCCTTCCTTCTTTCATTGCTTCCTTCCTTTCTTCCTTCTTGCCTTCCTGCCTTCCTTCCTTCTTTCCCTCTTTTTCTCCCTCTGTCCACATAGGGAATCATATTCTTATCTGTGTTTGCTCTTCCCAAAGGAATACAAATTTTGATAGCTGAAACCTTGCAAGATATCTTGGGGTTTATGGGCTAGATTTTTTTAAGGAACATCATTCTGGCTCTCATTGATTGGTCAACAATAGCTTCCAGCCCAAACCTCATTCGGTCATTGTTTGGGTTCTTATGGCTCAGAGTGAGTGTAAATAGCAATTATTTCTGTTTTGGTCAGAAACCCTGAGGGTCTTCCCCTCGCAAAATGATTTTTTTTGGACTAGGTAAAAGAAGCCATCTTTTGCCTCATTCCTTACTTAGCCTTAATCATGGAATGGGCATTGCCTCAGACAAACTGAGATGTGGGAAAGACCTTACCTTAAAAAGGTGAAGGTCTCCCACTGCATCCAGGGACATCTCTAGTTGTCCTGATCTACATCTTGTCACTGGGCCAAGATGACTCCAGAGGAGACAGTGAGGCTTGTGACTTTGCACAACCTTCCCTCATTTAAATCCAATCTCCTTGCAAGTTATGATATCATCTTCCTGATGTAATGATCCTCTTCAAGAAAAAGGATAAACAACAAACAGGAGCTGTGGGTATGATGACCATCTTTCAATCCAAAATATAAAATATTAGGTTTTACCCTAAATATGGTCTGACAAAAGGTATTTCTTTTCATAACCATCCAAAGTACAATCTTAAAAAAATCTAGAGGCACTCAGAAAATCTAAGATGTGTATTTGCCATATCTAAAAAGAGAAAGAAGAAGAGAAACAGGGATTAGGAAGGGAAGCAAGGGGAGAGAGAGAGAGAGAGAGAGAGAAGCAGACAGAGATAGAGATGGACACACACACACATTAAGATATTTCATCTGAATTCTCCTTTGACTATCAGTGGTCTCTAGAAAGATAAAGGAGAAAGAAGAAACAGAGAAATAGATTGAGTTTTTTAGTAAGCTGTGGAGAAAGGAGGGAAGAGAGAGAACCTACAGATTCATAAAGAAATAATCTGTTAGTCAATCTACAAAGTATTTATAAGGACCTACTCTGTGCCAGGTAGTGAGCTAGGTACAGGGGAATACAACTGCAAAGAATGAAGTAATACAAACTTGTAATGAGTTTATATTCCAATTACAAATATATTTTGTTGTTGTTGAGTCATTTCTAAGTTGTATCCAATTTTTCATTAGCCCATTTGGGGTTTTCTTGGCAAAGATAGGAGTGATTAGCCATTTCCTTCTCTAACTCATTTTACAACTAAGGAACTGAGGCAAATAGGTTTGAGTAACTTGTCCAGGGTCAACACAGCTAATGTCTGAGGCCATATTTGAACTCATGAAGAGGAGCCTTGCTGATTCTATACCAAGTAGTTCAATATAAGGTAGTTTGGGAGGAAGAGCATTCATAAATGGAGCATTAGGAAAGGCTTCAGATAGAAGAAAGTGCCTGAACTGCATCTTAAAGAAGAAAGAGATCAATGTGGAGTCAAGGAGGGAGTATATTCCACACAAGGGGCACAACTAGTTCAAAGTTATAAAGGTGGAAGATGGAGGGTCATGGAGAGAAGGCCAATTTGGTTCAGAGAGCTTATTTACAGAGTATGGGAAGGGAAGTAATGTCTAATGATGCTAGGGCCAGGTTGGGTTTTAAAAGGTAAACGAGAAATTTACATTTTATCACAAGAGCAATAGGAAGCCACTGGAGTTGGTTAAATAAGGAAGCCATGTGGTCAGAGATGTACTTAAGGAAAACAACTTTGGTAGCAGTGTGTAGGATGGAGAGGAATGGGGAGATTTGAGGCAGGAATAATATCATTTACACTAATCTGGGCAAGAGGTACGTTGATAGAGAGAGAGAGAGAGGGAAGAGAAACAGAGTAATAGAGAGACAGGGAGACATGAATTAAGACAGAGAGACAGAGACACACAGAGACAAAGGGATTGTACTTTGCATGTTGCATTGGGGATCATCATTATAGGGCCTTATTGTTCTGGGTGGATCCAGGTTGGAGAGAGAGAAATTATCATGTCTTTCATTTCAAGGGGGTATCACTTATAAATATATTATTGCTACAGATGGTTAAATAGGTGGATTCATAGAAATAACTTTAATAGGCACTGCAAATGACTGATGAACTGGACTGAACAGGAGGTGGATTGGGATGGATTCCATTAGAGAAACTGTGTGATGCTTTGTAGCAGCAAGCACCCCAGCATTCCCAGAGTGGCTGCCAACACAGGTTCTTAGATCTGCTTTTCAAAAGGAAAGCAACTCAAAATGGGTTAACAAGCTTACTTTAATCAAACAAACACACATTACCTAGTTCAGGGGAAAAAGGTCAGCACCCCGAACTTCAGAGTTACAGAACTTACAGATCAAACAGACAGGCTTCCAAACTGTCCAACCATTATATCAATACCAAATCACAGTTACCAGAGAGGGAAGCATCAACATCTGGGTTTTCAAAGCCGGGGGCTCTCAACAACGGCTTCCCAGAGTCTCATCTGGTCAAATCACACAACACTTCTCAAAGTGAGCCCCAAAGCAAAGCCTCTCCTCAGGGCTTATATAGCCTTCTCTTGGCTCAGAGAATGTAACAACCTCCTTGACCCACTGCCCAATCACAAAGTATCAAAGTGTGGGCTTTCCTGAAAAACAAGCCTCCCACCACAAGCTCCAGGTGCACTTAAGCTAGGGGCAGGGAAGATCTTTAAATTTGCATTTCCATTACATGCTTTCAGTGATTCCAAGCTGTTCACCAAACTAAAAAGTCCATTGATTGAACATCATATCCTCCTTGTGATGCCACATAGTTAAAAAATGATAAAACCCAGTGAACTCAGGAATATCCCAAGTGTAAGTAGCACAAAGGGCAAGAGGAAAAAAACCCACATGCTTGGCAAGCAGACATACCTATGAGGATAGGGGGAACAGAAACTACAATCATTTTGCAAAATTTTGATTGACTAACAACCATCTGACAGCCTAATAAGAGAAAGTCCCTACTGAAGAAGTAATATAATACAGCTTTTTCAAGGGCACAGTAAAAAATGAATGTCTGATTAAGCTTTGTAGCAACTATTTGTTGTCCTTGGATAAAAGACATGCAGTATGGTCAAAATGGTTGCCTCAGCTCTGCAATTGTGTCTAAAGAGAACTCTTTCAAAATTGTAAAAGTGTTTGTCACTTCTACTAGTCTTTTGCCCTTGAACAAAGAATGTCTCCTTCTGATAACAAACCATGCTAGCTGCATGATAAATATCCCCCTAAAATCCCTTTTCCTTTCTCCCTTAGATGAATTCCCTTTTCCCTCTACCCCTCCCTCTCTGGTGAAAAAATTATCTAACCTAAGTCACCACAGAATGCTGCTCATTGACTGTAAAAAGGCATGAAAAGTTGGAAAAAACGAAATCTGTACCCTAGGAAGCTGAAGTTTTCTGCAGTTTCCTTACTATGCAGTTCGGCCTCCTATCTTTGACCTAAGTCATCAGACCCCCACTAGCAGGTACATCATTCCCAGAGGTTGTAGTCTTCTTGGTAGAGGACTCTGACACAGGCTACAACTTATACCAGCCACAACTTGTATGTGAGAAGTTACCAGGTTCACAGCCTAGGTGTCCTACAAGGCTCTTCGCTCTCATTCCCCACATACAAATCACTTGCCAAGTTCTTTAAATTCTGCCTTTGTTAACATCTTTCATATAGAACCTCCAATCTCCTCTGACACACATTACCTTAGTGCAGGTGTGTACCTTCCAAGTGTCAACTATGAAAACAAATGAAACAAATGACCAAAGAATCACAGAGGTTATGCAACCATTGCTAATTGTGAAAAGTAAAACACCAGAGAGCTCCCAGAAGTAATGCCCCAACGGCTAGCTTTGACAAGCAAAATAAATAACCAAAAAGCCATGGCAGCTATGCAGCCAGTGTTAACTCTCAGAATACCAAAGTGATCACACAGGTTTTCACAATCACAGTTAACTGAAAAATTAAATAAAATAGAATAGAATAAAACAAAACAAAATAAAACAAAATGAAATAAAATAAAATAAAACCAAAGAGCTTATACTGGTCATAAGTAAAAAAGCTTTCTTTATTCCGTTGGAGCAAGGAAACTTGAGACAGGTAGGGGCCTCCTCTAGGAGGAGAACTGCTTTAGTGAGGCCAAACCTTGTTACATATACGTATAGTAGGGGCTGAGCAGTGAGCTGTAGCCCTGACATTGAGTGATAACATCAAGGATGAGACAAGTCTGATTCATAGCAGGGCTTCATGACCGAAACATGGTTCCTGCAGGTGTTTTTCTGAGCTCAGGGACCACCTGGAGCTGGTGTGAAACAATTCTGGGATTTTGCTGAGGCTGAGGTCATTCAGAGGGTGAGCACAAAGGAATGTTGTTATGTCAAGCTCTGGGCATAGCTTGCTTGTTGGGTCTTAGCTCTGGAAAACAGGGTGTCTCCTAATAGTACAAAGAGAGAGGTGGTTTTGGCATGGGGGTCTTGACACAAGTCAGTAAATTCTGGGGCTCCCTGTTACCTCCAGGATCAAATATCAAATACTTTGATTTTTCAAGGCCTTCATAACCTGGTCTTGCTGATCCAGTGACAGTGACTTTCTTGGTATTCCTTGCACAAGAGGCTGCATCACCTCACTCTGGGCTACCTAGGGTTCCTTCAAGTCTCAGCTAAAATCCCATCTTCTGTAACAAGTCTTTCTTGATTCCCCTTAATGCTGGTGGCTTCTTTCTGAGACGATCTCTGATTTTTCATGCATCCATCTTATTCCTAGATAGTTGTTTGTCCCTGAGAGTAGACACTCATTTGTGTCTACAACAATGCTTGTTGTCTTGACTTATCCTCAAGTAAATTATGTTAATGGCTGAGACAGCTCATACTTAACTTGGTATATATAAAATACACAGCAAGTAGTATTGTTGTTATTCGGTTGTTTAAGCTATGTCTGACCCTTCATGACCTCATTTGAGGTTTTCTTGGCAAAGATACTGGAGTGGTTTGACATTTCCTTCTCCAGCTCTTTTTACACCTGAGGCAACTAAGGCAAACAAGATTAAGTGACTTGCCCAAAGTCACACAACTAATATCTGAGGTTGGATTTGAACTCAGGTTTTTGGCACTCCAGACCCAGCCCTGTATCCACTACGCCACCTAGCGGACAAAAGAATTAGAGAGAAAGGCACTAGCTAGCTTAACTGTTGTACTTCAATTCCCTTTTCATGTTTTCCTGTGCTGCCCCTCAAATAACCTCACTCTATTTCATTAATATTATTAATCCAGATTTTCTAAGTATTGATGAGGCAATTTTTTTTCAAATGAAAATTTGATAAATATGACATGAGCTGAGCTTTGGTGGATTCCAGGTATTCTATAAGACAGAAGTGAAAAGGGAGAGAATTATAGGTGTGGGGGACCTATTGTGCAAAGGTATAGAGATAGGAGATGGAATTTATATATGTATATGTGTACATATATGTATCTATACATACATACATACACAATATAGTTTATGTCTATATTTTACATATACTGTGTATATCTATAGTTATGTAAGTATGATGATATATGCACATATGCTAGAATTTTATATGTATATGTATGTGAACATATATGTTCAGATATATACACACATGCACACACATCAAATTTCATCTATCTTTGTTCCATATGTAAACATATACAAAAAAGAGCCCTGGGAGCTTCTGATTTCTGGTAATTTTATGGTTAAATCTTCATTTCAGAAGGAAGATAATCTGTTTCTATAACTTTAGGCCAAGCAGTGAATAGGAAACATAAATCTGCGGGAATTTTAGATGACACCAAAGGATTTCCATTTCAGGCTTTTGGCCCTATAGAAGAAGGCAGGGAATAAAATTAGAGAATCTGAACTCAAACCCTGCCTCTGAGTCTTCCTACCTCTGTGATGCAGGGCAAACTGTGTCGACTCTAGTCTAGGCCACAGCTGCCACATTTATAAAATGAGTTTATTGGATTAGATGATCTCTATAAACATTTTGACCTACAAGTCTTTCGATCCTATGAATATCAGTATCATAATAAAAAATCTATACTCATGCATTTGTTCTTTTGACTTTATTGTGACAAAACTAATCATCATAGACTTTGCTGGAGGTAAAATATTCAATTTCACGCCAGCATTCTACTCTTGCTTATGTCAATTCTCTAATGATAATTAGTGGATTTCATTATCTCCTGACATTTCATGACATTAGCTTTGGAGTACTCCATCAGTCACCACTCTCAGGCTTCTGAGCCTCAATGTTCTTGCTAATTCTCCCCTCTTTATCCTTTTCTGTACAGAATGTTCTCCCCTTTCTGTACAGAATGATTTTAAAAATTAGCAATTTGGGTTCTTTCCTCTTTTCCCTAACGACAGTAGTTGTTGGGGCAACAGTAGCTTCATTTTGTATACAAAGAAGGAATAAGATCAGGTCATGTACTTTAGTCCAAGGGAAAAGAGAAAACAAAATGACGTTCTGTCAGGTAAGCACACAGAGCGTCAAGGCTTGGTTGGTAGATTAGCCAGTACACCCCAGATGTACAGAAAGCCACCAAAGAGCTTTAATGACTTGTCTTTAGAGGCTTACATCAGGAGGGCGGTCGCTGTTAAAACCCCATAGCACAGAAAAGTCAACCATTCTGTCTCTCAGGGTCTTTTCTTTCCTTCTCTGATAATGTCTCTCCTTGTCCAATCTGGCTACAACTAGGCCAAAATCTGTCACCATGCTCAGCAGTGTAATTCAAAAGCATGACTGACAAATTATAAAGGTAGTTATTAAAATGTCCACTTTACAAAAGAAGAATTATGAAGCCTGTAACAAAGGTTTAGGGTTTAGATTTTTTTCCCTCATATGTTGAGGTCAGGTACAAGCTTTTCTTAGGCAGTCTTTCACTCCTAATCCTCTCCTAATTTAATGTTATGAACTGCTAATCCTTTCACCTAGATTTTGTAGTTGAGACTTTTCTTTAGGAAAAAGTGGTTTTCTTTTTTTTTTTGTATTTTGGAAACAAAAGTTCTCTGAAGAGAGGTGTTGCAAAACTAGGTATCTATTTTAGCCAATACAAATCCCCTTCCTTCTCTCAGATATAACCAAGCAGCTAATTTCCTATTATTCATAAACTTCTTACATTTATTCTGCCCCCTCCCCTAGACTGCACCTAAAGCTTTGCATCCTTCCCAAACACCTCAGAATGAAACACATGTTTAAGTTTTAGGGGGTAGAAGAAAATTCTAAGAAGCATCTAGAATTAGGTCATCCTACTTTAAGAAAATACCACCGTATCTTAATTATCTCTTTGTTCTTTGCTAAGTAAAAAGTCACACACACACATTTAAGCCCTAAAATTACATAGAATTGTAACCTGGTTCTTTCCCTTGCAATCTCAAAATAAAAGATCAGATAGATAGATAGATAGATAGATAGATAGATAGATAGAAAGAAAGATATAGATAGATGGATTGATCGATAGATAGATGATGTTTGAATATGACCCTGGACAAGTTCCTTAACATCTTAGTTCAGCGCAAGAGGCAAATATATATATAAAACCTATACAGAAAAGGCACTTTTTGCATTAGTATAGGAATTTGTCCATTAGGAGCTCCCTGTTTTGATAAAATCTCACATGCAGAGTAAAAAAAATATGCACACATATTCATATATAATATATGCCTATGTAGATATGTATATTTTAAAGTTACACAACATGAATGTTTAGAAACATACACATATGTACAAACACACATATGCATATACATTAATATATACATATTCATATATACGTATATATTTTATAACTGGAGCCTCATTATAACACTCTCATGGAAGGCCATGCCATAGGATTACCTTATAGATGAGCTTGCTTTCAAATGAGGCAACAGAATACTCTTGTGAAAAGACTGTCCCTCCAAAAAACTTCATTATACTGAGTTCTACTCTATTGTTGTACAGCAGTGAACAAAAATGCAATACATTCCTCTTTCTGTCTCTGTCTCCTTGTCTCTGTCTATCCTTCCTCCTTACTTATTTCCTCTCTTCCCTCCATTGGCCAGAGAACTGATATCTCTATCTATAGGGGTGTGTGTGTGTGTGTGTGTGTGTGTGTGTGTGTGTGTGTGTGTGTGTGTGTTCCTCTCTCCTTGCTCAGTCTTTCTCTTTTTCTGTCTTTTCCTGCTTTTGTCTTTCTTTTTTCTGTCTTCTCTAATCTCTCCTCTATTGGCCAGAAGAGCACCGAGATCCCCAACCCCAGCCCCTCCTCTTTCTCTCCTTTCTCTTCATTTTCTCTATTTGGTATACAGCCAAATGGCCAACCTGTGTTGCCTGTGTGTCAAGGTAGTCTCTCTTGGCCACAAGAAAAGAAACATAATCCCATCCTGTTTATAGGAATTCTCGTATGATTATACCTTTGGAGTCAGTGTTAAGAATCATGTTCTCAATTTATAGAAGATATTTTTGATACTAAGCCAGAAAATGTCCCAAAAGTCTATTTAGTTGCTAGTATGTATCTGTATGGACTTCTTGTTTACTGACTTGCTGTAATGTAGACAAAATATTTTTCTTTTATTTCTTTCCCCATGTGAATGGTTATTTTGACTTTTTTTTTTTTTAGCAATTGGGGTTAAGTAACTTGCTCAAGGTTACACGGCTAGTCATTATATGTGTGTGGGTGCTCATTTTCTGAGGCCGGATTCGATCTCGGGTCATCCCAACTCCGAGGCCGGCGCTCTTACTCACTGCGCCACCTAGCCGCCCCTATTTTGACCTTTTTTACATGATCCAATATGTAACTGAGAAGCCCCTGCTCTAATTGTTGCACTAAGTATATTATTATCCACAAACAAGGTAGCTCAGTGGCACAATAGATAGAGTGTAGGGCTCAGTGTCAGGAAGACTTATTTTCCTGAGTTCAAATCTGGTCTCAGAAACTTACTAGCTGTGTGACTCTGGGAAAGTCACTTAAGCCTATTTATTTCAGTCCCTCATCTGTAAAATAAGCTGGAGAAGGAAATGGTTGACCACTCCAGTATCTTTGCCAAGAAAACTCCAAATAGGGTTATGAGGAGTCAGATACAAATGAACAATAAAATCCACAAAAAGAAACATCTGGAACACTTTATTGTTAATGAGGACCCCATCTTCTCTCTAGACCCTATTAACAGCATATGGAATATAATGATGGCAAATATTAATGAATTCTATGAACAAAAGTTTTCCCAAGGTCATATCTTTCATGGAATTTTATGATAAAGTACAAATATAATTGATCCATATGATGAGTAATATGGACTACAGCTGGAAATATAGGTTGAATCCACAATCAAAGAGGCGCTTAGATATAAAAATAAAGAGTTTGTATCTTATTATTTGGGCCACAGAGAACTAAAGATATTTGAGATTGGGGGCAACATAATCATCCCTAGTATATTGAAAGTCTGGAATGATTGGCATTTAGCATGAGTATCTATTATATGTAGGATACTGTGCCAGATGCTGATGAGGACTACGATGATACATACTACACTACTACTGCCCTCAAAGAGTTGATAATTTAATGGGGTACAATGGTATGGATACAGATGAGTATGCACAAGGTAGAATGTAACAAAAGCAAAGGCAAAAGCCAGACCAAATATTTCAAGCTGAATATGTAAGTAAAGGATGTACATGAAAGAAGTGACCTGTGAGCAGGGCCTTGAAGGAAGAGGAGTTTTTCAGGTGGTAGACAGAAAAATAGATAGGTAGGTAGATAAAAAAATGGATGGATGGATAGATGGATGGATGGATGGATGGATGGATGAATGGATAGATGGATATACATACATACATATATAATTAGTGTCAGACACTGTGCAATGTCCTGGAGATACAAATACAAACAAGATAATTTCTTCCTTCAAGGAGTCAACATTCTGGAAAGTTGTGGAAGGCTATGGAACAAGGCTGCTACTAAGAAGGTGAAAAAGGAAGACTGGGTTAGGAACTCAACAATCAAGAGAGCAGCCCTTAGGCTTTAGGGCACAGCCATCTCCAGGTAGAAAGAAGACTGGTGGATGAAGTGAACAAGAAAAGAAGGTATTATTATAAGCATGGAGCCTGAATACATAGAGGCAGGCAAAAGCATGAGATAGGGGGATTGCCAGTCATCCAATATGGCAAGAACATGAAAGGAAGATTAAGAAAGAGTGAAGGAAAGTAAAAGTTTTGCAGTATCTGCATGTAATGGTAACTATATTATTATCTGTTGATTGAGAAAATAAATGATGATCAAAAGCTACTATGAACTCAGTAATAGGTTTTAAGCAATTTGACATTTTGTTAATCACAGCACCTGCATGCATTTGAGAAGTACTAATGAATATGTATGAGATGCATTATTTATTGAGTCTACAGAAGGCATGTTTGCTGATTTATTAGCCTGTCATGCTGTATATTTTGGTGGCGCTAAATAAAGATCAAAATGGCAATGCTGGGTATGCATATTGATTAGAGGACTCTGTAGCCCACACTTTGGGAGCTCCTGATATACTTTATAGTAGTGTGTGAATAATTCTCTGGGCTCAACCACAGGCTAAATGAAATATTTCTCAAGGAAAGAAATCTGTTTAACTGTTTTTGTTCCAATTTCATGCTCACCAATCATTCGTTTGATGACTAGTTCTTTTCAAAGTTCTTTAATATCATGAAGAGAATGTCCTGAAGAGTGGATATCAGTACTCAGTTACACCAATGTAAATTAATAAATTAACATTCTGATTGACAAGTCTGTCTCTTATGGTTTTGGTTTGAGCCACCTAGGTAATGAAATGCTAAAGTGCTCAATTTGGGATCTGTAAGGCCTGAGTTTGAATTATAGCCTCAGAAACTTATCAGCTGTGTGACCCTGTGCAAGTCCCTTAACTTCTCTCATCCTTACTTTCCCTCTCTGTAAAATTAAAATAATAATAGCACCTGCCTCCCAGGGTAGCTATAAGGATCAAATTAGATAATTGATGTAAAGTGCTTTGTGAACCTTTAAATGAAACATAAATGTAAGTCATTTAAAAAGTACATCCATCAGACTGTCAAAGTTAACACCAAAGGAAAATAATAGTTGTTGCCCCAAAGAGAGCAAAGAAAGTACAAAAATACATTTGGGAGGCAGCTAAGTGGCACAGTGAGTAGAGCGCTGGCCCTGGAGTCAGAAGGACCTGAGTTCAGATCTGGCCTCAGACACTTAATGCACACACAAACAGAAACCTAGCCGTGTGACCTTGGGCAAGTTACTTAACCCCAATTGCCCTCCAAAAAGCAAAAAAAAGAAATACATTTGGGTGGCAAAGAATGGGAAACTAAGGTGGGTATTCATCAGTTGGGGGAATATCTGACCAAATTATGGCATATGAATATAATAGAATACTATTGTCTTATTAGGAATAGCAAAAGGCACTATTTCAGAGAAATCTGAGACTTGTATGAACTAATGCAGTGAAGTAAACAGAACATGGAGAACATTTATTCAATAATAACAGTATAAAAACAACTCTGAAAGGCTTAAGAACTCTGATCACCACAATGACCAGATATGATTCCAATCTATCTACCTAATGTTTGTTGACTGACTTCCTGACCTAGATATAATAGACTACATATGCAGAATGGACTCATACATTTTTTGACACCATCAATGTGGAGAAAAATGTTTTCCTTGACTATGAAATCTGCTACAAAGGCTTTCTTTTTCTTTTCCAGGGGAGGAGAAGTTGAGGTCCAGGATCTGAGGAGATAGAGACCACTTGGATACTCTCAGGATAAGATCAGAAGCCAGGCAGAGCAATCAGATAGCCTCCTCTACTGACCACATATCTTATAATAGCAACATTGACTATATCAGTATAACACTTCCAAGTCATAAAATTCTGGTGTATTTACTAACTGTTTTATATGTGGATGCCCAAATAAATGAGAAGCTTCAGATGAGGAGCAACAAGTATTAATACTTTGTTTCCCATGGATATAATTTCCTAGGTTTTCTGGGAAAGTCTTGATTTAAAAAAAAAAGTATATTTTGGATGGTTTTGAAAGGAAATGCCTTTTGTCAAGCCATGTGTCTGCTAGTTTTTTTGGTTTGTGAGATATAGTCAACATACCCACAGGTTCTGGCACAAAATCAGGCACATAACTCAGTGAATGATCCCTTGATATTTAATGAACTTGATGATCCTGGGAAGACTAGAGATTATGGATCATTGAAAAAAAGATCATAAAATAATTGACACTTAGAGCCAGGAGGGATCTCAGAATTCATCTATGTTCAACTTAGACCTAAATCAAGTCTATAGCACTCTTAATAAGAACCGAAACAGCCTCTGCTTGAAGACTTCCAGTGATGGGAAACTCACATCCTCCTTAAGTAGTCTGTTCCATTTCTGGACTGCTCTAATTATTCAGAAGTTTCCCTCCCTAATGTTGGTCTGCAATCTGCAACCTCTGTGCCCTCCCCTCCCCACAGCCAGGAATGTAGGTCACAGCTCTTCCCTCCGGAGCAATGTAGAACATAGATGGACTCTCTCCAACATGAAAACCTCCAGATATTTGAAAACTGGTATCATGTTTCCACTTGGTTTTCCTTTCTCTAACTTAAAAATCCAAGTTTCCTTCAACTAATGATGCTGTGGCATAATTTCAAGTCTTTTTACCCATTCTGGTCACTTTCATTTTCAGTTTGTCAATGTCTTTTTTTTTTTTTTTAAGCAATTGGGGTTAAGTAACTTGCTCAAGGTTACAGGGCTAGTCATTATTTATGTGTTGGTGCTCATTTTCTGAGGCCGGATCTGATCTCGGCTCATCCCAACTCTGAGTGGTTTTTTTTTTTGGAGGGCAATTGGGGTTAAGAAACTTGCCCAAGGTCACACGGCTAGGTTTTTGTTTGTGTGTGCATTAAGTGTCTGAGGCCGAATCCGAACTCAGGTCCTTCTGACTCCAGGGCCGACACTCTACTCACTGCACCACCTAGCCGCCCCTTGTCAATGTCTTTTAAAAACAGAGTATAATTGATTTTGCTAGGTTTTTTTCCTAATTTTCTTTTGCTTAAAAATTTTTTTTTACATATGAGTTGACTTTTTGGGAAGAGGGAAGTAGAGAGAAATGGGGAAATTTAGGTGTAAAAATATACCAACAAAATTTTATTTTAAAACTATAATATGGCATACCTGCTTTAATAGGGATGTAAGACAACAATTTTTGATAGATTTTCATTAGCAAAGAAGGAAAGAGAATGGGTTTGTGCTTGCCCTTTGGTTAACAGGAAAATTCAATTAAATGGAACTCATCATTCCTTGATCAATGCAGTTAATTTAGATTTTACTGTAATGGGAAATAATGAGTCTTGTGTTACCTTGCCAGGGTAAATGTGGGGTACTCTGAATGGTACATTTGTTTGTTAGAGCGACTCACTGTGTCAGACACCCTCATTGCCACTGCCCAGGTTCTTATGAAATCCTTTCTTTTATCAGAGTCCTAAAGAAATAGAAATTGTTTTCAATAGCATGGAATTCCTGTTTCTTAAGGAATGCAACTAAACTTGTTTTCTGTGTTTACTTCTGATCTTTTTAAGAATTTCCTTCAAAAGAAAAAAAAAGACAATCTCTTAGGGCTTAGCCCAAGATGTAGTCACAACATCTTATAAAAACAAATACCATTTACCAGTGTACAAATAAAACAGGTCAGTAGACTCTGTCTTCTCTTTCTCTGCAATTCTGGTAACTTTCCCTTCATTCAAGGTGGATGCCAGTGGAGTCTGTCTATAGTTAAGTCCCTAAAAAATTAAACTGTTATTTATATCTGATATCCCTAGGGGAACTTTAATTTTTTCTCAGTTATTCCTAGAATAATACTCATAGGGATAGAAGGAATTATCCAAAGGTCTCCTGTTCATCCTTCTTTTTCACAGGATACAGAAAGTACCTATCATAGTTAGATGGCTATTCTTCTCTAGCTCCTTATATTCAGTCAAATCATCAAAGGTAAAATTCAAGTATTCTCAAAGTATGTGTCCATGTTATGTTAGGCAAGGCTCTAGATTATTTCTAAAATGATGTTGGCTATGAGGCACTTCTTGGACAAGAATTACAGTGATACAACATATCAGATGTGATTTAGTGGACTTTGGATCAAGGGGAACCAGTAGGATGAAGATATGCATTGGTCAGGGAAATTTTGGAGCCAAATAATGGAAAAATAAACTGGACATTTTCCTTCATAAAAATTATTGCACAGGATAAAATATATTGACATTTTTGTCAGTCAATAAACATTTATTAAGTGCCTACTATGTGATAGGCACTAAGTGCTGAGAATTGAAGAAAAGCAAACAATAACCCCCTCTCTCAAGGAATTCACAGTATAATGAGGAAGACAACATACAAACAAATACATACAAATAGGATATCTACAGGATCAATTAGAGATAATCAACAGAGGGGAATTAAGGAGGATCAGGAAAGGCTTCCTTTAGAAAGTGAGATTTTAGCTGTGACTTGAAGGAAGTCAGGGAAATTGTGAGGCATCTGTGAGAAGGGAGGGAATGCCAGGCAAGGGGGAGAGCCAATGCAAATGCTCATGGTCTTGCTATAGAATTTCCTGTTCTAGGATCTGCAAGGAGGACAGTGTCGCTGGATTGAAGAGTACATGAGGGGAGAGGATGGGGGGACATAAGTGTAGCAGAAGCACCCTAGCATAACCAGGATGGCTGTTAGCACAGGTTCCTGATCTGCTTTTCCAAAGGAAAGCAACTCAAAAGGGCTTAATAATCTTACTTTAATCAAACACATATATGATTCACTTAGTTCAGGAGAAAAAGTAAGGACCCTGAACTTCAGAGAATACAAACAGAAATTACAAACAGACAAAAAATACAGACAGAAAAAAAATAACACAATTTAGCAAACCAACAGACAGGGCTTCTAGCTATCTGACCATTACATATAAACTGTGTTAGTTACCAGAGGGAGAAGCACTAACATCTGGGTTTTCAAAGCCTGGGGAGGTTGGGGGGGGGGCACTCAATAGCTGCCCAGAGTCTCAATTGGCCAAATTACACAACTCTTCCCATAAGTGATCCCCAATGCAAAACTTCACCCTTCACCTCAGTGTGCTTCTGCTACACTTATGTCCCCCCATCCTCTCCCCTCATATATATAGCTTTCTCCAGGGTCAGAGAACATCACAACCTTCATGACCCACTGCCTAATTACAAAGTAACAAAAGGTGTGGGCCTTCCTGAAAAACAAGCCTCCCCTAATGAAGCTTCTTTTGCTGGGCTCCATGGGAGGCCTATTAATGGGCAGGGAAGACCTTCAACTCTCCTTCATATTACAATAAGGTATAAGGAGACTGGAAAGGTAGGGGAAGGCAGGTTATTAAGGGCTATAAAAGTCAAAACAGAGGATTTTGTATTTGATGTTGGAGGTGATGGGAAGCCACTGGAGTTTGAGTAGGGGTGAGGGGAGGAGGGAGAGAGAGTGACATGGCCAGACCCATCCTTAAGGAAGATAACCTTGGAGGCTGAGAGGAGACTGGTTGGGAGTGTGGGGAGACTAACCAAAAAGCTATTGCAATAGTTCAGAGATGAAGTGATAAAGGACAGCATTAGGGGGATGACAGTATCAGAATAGACTAAAAAGAGTTTGTGAGAGTTGTAAGGAAGATAAAATCAATAGCTCTTGGTGACAGATTGAATATGGAATGGAGAGAGAAAGTGAGGAGCTGATGATGATGTTTGGGGGGGAGACTGAGTGCTTGGGAGGATGGCAGAGCCCTCAGTGGCCTGAAAAAGTACCTACTAAATTTTGATCTCTAGGATTCATATTTAGGAGTGAGACTGGATATTCCTCATCCTTTTTAATTCTTCATTCAACCTCCACGAAATAAGAAAGAGTATAGGATAAGTATGCCATTGCTATTTCCTAATGAACCTAATTATTTAACATTGTCTCATGCATTAGCACTTAAACTCCTTGAGGGCAGGGATTATTTTTTGCCTTTTCCTTATTCAGGAATTATTTTCCTTATTCAGGATTATTTTTTGCCTTTTCCTTATTCAGCCTTTAACACAGTGCCTGGAACATAGTAAGACTTTAACAAATGCTTGATTTTCAGGGAAGGATGTAAAATTTACCTAAGCATTTCTATGGAAATGATGCCTTCAGAAATCTGTTTCCAGTCTATACTATTTTTGTCAGAATAAAAGTTGTAACACTTTGAAGGAGAGGAGAAATTTATGTGCTGACCTTTCGAAACAAGACAAGTCTTCTGGAATTTGGAAATTCCTGAGATTCCAAGACATGTTCGCTTCAGAATTCTGAGAAATGAGAAAAGAAAACTACAACCTGTTCTTGCCTTGTACGTCCCTGTGCAGAATAAACATTGTTTGATGTGGGAAGTACAGTCCTGTGGAACACAACAAGCTTCTCACTCACAGGGGTGTCTGCTGCTTTCTCCAGGAAGAGGTAGGTGTCAGACTAGCAGCAGATTGATTGTCATAAAGAACCCACCTTTCAACCATCTGGCGCTGACAGTGAGATACCATGGGCTTATGAGGACACAGTAAGAAATGTGTAAGAAGCTATTGTAGAAAAATGAGTGGAATGCATCCTAATTTCAATCAGTCGATAAGCTGTGAGAAAACACCTCTGGTCATTAGGGTGACTATATTTGTCCTTTACTAAGACCATTGTTTCAATTTGTGGATAGGCTAAAGCTTAAAAAATCAGACCAGAATGACAGTTGAACTGTGAACCACCTGTTTCATCTTTATTTCTTCTACTGTGTATGACTTACAGTTCTGAATACAAAGAAATCATGATTTATTATAATCAGTAGGCATGGAACTGAGACCACACCATTGTTACACTTTAAGTCAACCAATATTTGCACTGGGTAGGTCAGTGGGTGCTGAGTAACAGAGTTTATCAACAGGTACCAGGAATCAGAGTGATCAGGGGTCATGAACACAGATGTATGTGGGCAGTTACAGCTGTGGGAATGTCAAGAAAAGCCTTATCAAGAGCTGGATTTTTCTCAACTGAATGTGTCATGTGATAGGAAATTTGATTATAACCTAGAATTCTCTCCTCATTTCTACCTCCTGGCTTCCTTCAAATCCCACTTAAAATCACACCTTCCAAAAGAAACTTTTCCCCATTCCCTCAGGGCTAGTGCCTTCCTCTATTAAATACCTTCAATTATCCTATTTATATCTTGTTTGTGCATAATTGTTTGCATGTTGTCTCCCCAGTTCAATTGAAAGAACAGGGACTCTCATTTACTTTCTTTTTTATCAGCCTTAGCACTGTGTTTGACACATAGTAGGTGCTTAATAATTATTTATTGACTGACTGACTAGATTGACATATCCTTTCTAGTAGCTAGTACTGATGATTTCATGATGTTCCAGAACAGGAAAAGAGAGGATATAGGATACAGTGGCAAGAAGATGGCTGAACAGTAAATGAAGCAAGTCTGGAGCCAGCCTGGATATAATGAGCTGCACCAGGCCATCACTAATCAAGACATTAAGTGCTCTAGGGCAGGAGCGCCATCGCTGAAAGAGTTAAGTCTTCCAGGGAGTAGTTTCTATTCTGAGTGGCAGGGTAACTAATGAGAAGGGGGCCAGAGATTAAAGTGAATCATGACTGGAACCGTTCTGGATATAGTTGACCCCAGGAGGTACCTGCCAGTTTTCTCTGTGGAGCCCTAAGGCAGGAGTTCTGGAGCTAAAAGCTCTTGGTGTTCTGGGGAATGGCCTTGAATGTGTTTCTAATGACTAAAGGAACATTCTTTTCTCATTTCTCTTTGGTTGCACAATACAAATCAGAACATAAGTTCATAGATCACTTGAAAACACTATTTCATTTGATTCTAGTGAAGCCCAATAAGGTAGGTGGTGCAAATATTATTATGCCCACTCAGCTGAAACTCCCCAAGGTTAAGTGACTTGTTCACACTCAGCTGCTGAGTAGGGAGCTGGGGTGAGAACCCAGGTCTTCTGATTTGGCCAAGCTAGCTCTCAGCATGGCACTGTGAATTATCATTGTACTTTTACCTTAGCCCTCCTTGAAATTTCAATACATGAATAGTATGTGTGGAGTGGAGTCAGGCAGCCAAGACCAAGCAGTCTACTTACTGGAAACTGTCTAGGTTTATTTTATTAAAGATTTAGAGAAGTGCATTGTAATCAGGTTTCAATGATCTATGCTAAGAGAATGGATCCATATTACTTATGACCCAAAAAGTCCCCCAAAACACAGATAATCCAAGAATTGTTGTCCATAAGCTTAACTAAATTTGAAGAGTCTCACCAGCAGGTGAGAAAATTTTCAGCTATAGAAACTCTTGAAGGTAGATTGCTAACACATAAGAGGAGTTAGAATCTGCATTGGTAGGGAGAGCATGCACACCAAGAACCTTTGAATTATTCAAGGAATTATATTAACACTGAGAGGCAATGTACTATAGTAGTGAGGAATCCTTCTGATGCATGCTAGCTCTGTGACTGTGACTGAATCAATGATTTATCAACTTTCTAAGACTAACACTAGGCAACTATCTAGGATTAGCCAATCTTCATTGATGGAGGTAGAATTTCTAAATCTTTCCATACTACAGTGATATCATAAGTCCCAATACTCCTTCAAATATAGTTATCTGTCTATTGATATGTATGTAACATAAACTGATAATTATTAAATATCATATTTTTGGCCAAAGTCTGAATTAATCAAACAGACTGCTTTGCCTTGCTTTAAAAAGGGCTTTTTCTGTGTCAGCAACTCCAGAGACCAGATAAGGCTGAAAGTAGGGTTTTCCCCTATCTCAGGACATACTACACCCTGAGATCACAAATTCCAAATGGACCCTGCTTTGTCTTTGCTCTCAGAGTAAGCTGGGAGAATACCTCTTCTTATGTCAACAAATCAGAAAAGGCTTACTTTATGGCCCTTAAGGATGAGACTCTTAACCTGAGGCATTAACTTGAGTGATGGGACTTTTTCTTATCTTAATATTTTTGGACATATACTATTTTATGGAATGTTAATGGTAAAGAAAACACAGATATCCTGAGTCCTAATTTCAATTGATGCTTTGTCAACTCTCCTATTTTATTGTATTTACCATCTATTCAATTAAGAAAATTCCTTTCTCATACAATGATTAAACATTTATGAAGATCATGAATTTTGGTGACACAGCCACCATGAATTGGGATGGTTCTAAAAAGGATTTAAGCTTTCTGAATTTTTTATTCAGTAGTCAGACTTTGTCTTGCTTCTTGTACAAGTTTGCTAGTCTTAAGAGAATAAAATGAAATGACTATATATAACTATTTGTCTTCTTCAACCAAACTTCATAAAGGTTAACAAAATGCATACATATATGATATATATGTATATACATATATTTATATTTATGTGGGGGCAGCTAGGTGGCACAGTGAATAGAGCACTGGGCTTAGATTAAGGAAGACATCTTCATGAGTTAAAATCTGGCCCCAGATACTTACTAGCTGTGTGACCCTGGGCAAGTCAGTTTTGCCTCAGTTTCCTCATCTGTAAAATGAGTTGGAGAAGGAAATGACAAACCACTGTGGTATCTTTGCCAAGTAAACCCCTACTGGGATCACAAAGAGTCAGACAGGGCTAAATACTTGAACAACATAGCAAGTTACCAGTGAGTAAGAAGTAGCGTAAATACTACCATCCAAGAACATATGATTAGAATTTTAGCCAGATGAGCTAAATCATAAAACTTCATAGTTAGAGTTCCAGAAATCATCCTGTTCAATCTCCTACTTGATACCTAATTTCCTTGACCATTACCACACACTTAGAAAGGATAGGAGAAGAGATAGAAGACAGAACTTAGAGTTTAGTTGAAGAATCATAGAATCAGAAACTGAGCTAGAAGATACCTGTAAGACCAACTAGGCTAACATTCTGATTTTCCAAATCCCACCTTCCATCCTCAAGTTCCTTTTCTCTCCCCTTCCCTTCCTCCCACTCCTCAGCATCTCCTGAGCCCCTTCTGTTCCAGAGCCAAAATTTTCAACTTACCAGGGGCACTCATAAACATTGCTTGAATTTAATGGTGACTTGGAGTTAAAAGGGGATGCTACCCTTGACCTAAGATTTTTATGACCTTGTAAAATGGAGAGATCACTGGATTTATAGCCAAAGAAGCTCTGTTCAAATTCTGGCTCTGCCACTTACTGCCTGTGACCTTGAATAAAGGGTTGGATTAAATGACCTCTACTGTCCCTTTCTGACTCTAAATCTATGATCTTATAAACCTCTCTTAGGGGAAATTAAAACAAGGGAAGACTCTCATATTTATACATTTCTATAGAAAGGCTACATATTTACATATGTTTATATATTTTATTTATAAATATTTATCATATAATATATAATTTACAATATAAATATTTATTATATCATGTTTATTTCTATATGACTATATATAGTCCATATATAAAGACTATATAGTCTATATATTATATAATATATTTATTTATAGAATATAGTATATACAATAATATTTGTTATAGAATATATTTATTTACATATAAGCCCTATATATGTATAATTTATGTATTATATAATTATATTCAATATATGTATTATATATTATATATGATATAATATACACAATATATAATATAGAAATAATTATCTTAATATAAATAATAAATATAATACAATATAGTTATTATGAAGATGTTTAACATAATAGAAATATAATATATTAATCTAAATATATTGAATTTATATTTCTGAATGATATATAAACATATATAAATATGTATTTATATATAATTGTGTATAACATAAATACATTTAATATATAAACATATAATATATAAATATATCATACATAATATATTTATATATATAATATATATTTATATATCATTCAGAAACCCTGTACCCATAGTGAATGTGCCAATCTACAGCAAGACAAAATAATTATGAATTTGAATAAGAAATATTACTCTCAGGGGGTGGCTAGGTGGCACAGTGAGTAGAGTGCTGGCCCTGGAGTCAGAAGGACCTGAGTTCGCATCCGGCCTCAGACACTTAAGCACACACAAACAAAAACCTAGCAGTGTGACCTTGGGCAAGTTACTTAACCTCAATTGCCCTCCAAAAAGCAAATAATAATTATAATAATAATAATAATAATAAAAAAAGAAGTATTACTCTTTTGAGGGATAAATATTGCTTGCTTATATACAGGATTTACTAACAATCAAATGGATCTATGGTCTCTTTGATTTGGAATTCCATCCAACAATGTAGATTATAACCCATCTGTGCCTGTTCATTCTCTGTGACTCTGTCCATGTCCATGTCCATCAGAGGAGGATTCTGACTATCCATTTCTTATCCTTTGCTTTTGCTACACAAGCAGCCGAGTTTTCTTTCTATCATAGTACTATATGATTATAACATCGAGGGACGGCTAGGTGGTGCAGTGAATGGAGCACCAGTCCTGGAGTCAGGATGGACCTGAGTACAAATCCAGCCTCAGACACTTACTAGCCGTGTGACCTTGGGCAAGTCACTTAACCCCAATTGCCCTCCAAAAAGCAAAAAAAAAAAATAATTATAACATCATTTTGGAAACACTCATTTTACTTACAAGACAGCATTATCTGACTCTTTGATTCTATGGGCATCCAAGGTGAAGCTACAAAGTGAAACACTCCAGAAAGTTCAGAAGAGAATCTCTTGGTACCTGTTTCCTGTGTCAATAGGAAATAGCATGTTTTTTCATTTTCATATACCAAGGGCTTAACCCAGATCTAACTGGGAAAATAAAACAATTTTTTCAAAGAAGCCATAAAAGCCAGAGGATTCTCATTCAAGTAACTTCAGGAGAGTAGTTCATGCCCATTAAAATAAAACAGAAATGTTCCACTAAAACTACTTCTCATTCCCAAAATGTTAACTTTAAATTAAATAGCAATGTGATACCTTTCCCCCAACACCTGGTTAATAAAAGCAAATTGATTTCTTAAAAATTTATGACTGAAAAAAGAAGATGATTCAGGCTTTAGGGAAGTAGTAAAGTATAATGGAAAGAATGTCAGAGTCAGAGACCCTGGATTCCAATCCTGTTTATAACCCTTGTCCTGTTTGAGTTTGGTCAAGGTGCTTATCTTTTCTGAAACCTCAGTTCCCTCATCTACAAAATGAGTGTTAAAGACTCATGTGTATAACAATATTTATAGCCATTCTTTTTGTGGAGGGAAAGAATTGGAAACTGAGGGGATGCCCATCAATTGGAGAATGACTGAAAAAGTCATGGTATATGAATATTAATGGCATATTATTGTGCCATAAGAAATGGTGAAGGGAATGGTTTCAAAGGAACCTGGGAAGACCTGCATGAACTAATGGAGAATTAAGTGAGCAGAACCAGAAAACTTTATCCAATAAGATCAATACTGTAAAGACAAACAATTTTGGAAGACTTGGAAACCTAAATCAAGACCCTGACTAACCACAGTTCCAGAGGACTGATGAAGCACACTATCCGTCCCTTGATAGAGAGGTGATAAATGCAGAGTACATATATTTTTGGACATAGTCAGTATGGGAATTTGTTTTGTTCAACTACACATGTTTATAACAGGCTTTTGTGTGTTGCTTTTTTTTCAGTGTGTGTGTGTGTGGGAGAAACAAAGAGGGAAAAGACAGATCTTCAATAAAAAAGAGAAAATTTAATTAAAAAAATTTAAAAATAAAATGGGTGTTGAGCTAGAAGACTTATGAGATCCCTTCTAATTCTGTGACCCTATAAACTAGACAAATACTCTTTGTCTCCTTGCAATCATTATTGAGTATTATCCCTTTAATAAATGATCTAAGTCCCTTGCATTTGAAGCATGCTCTCTCCACACACACACACACACACACACACACACATACACAAATTATATATAAAATATAAATATGATATATGGTTATATTAATATATGTTGTTTAATTAGCTAATGAGTCACTAGTCTTTAGAAACATATTAATAGGTCAAAAGCAGCCATTTTTTTCCTAAGAAAATTTGAAGCATAGGGGATAACTACTAAGTGCTTTATTGAGATTATTTTGACATAAACCCTTCAAATTTCTTTTTCAGCAAAATATGATTGACAAAAATTGCTTTATAAAAAGACTACAAAACAGTATTTTATAAAACACTTTGTTTCTTTTTCAGCACATTTTTTCTTGGGCTTGATTTAAAGAAAAACTCTGGGACAGTTAAACTCAAAATGGAATGATGTACCTTAGATGATAATGGGTTCCACCTAGACCAGAGGTAAGGAATCTGTGGCCTCAAGGCTAATGTGATCCTCTAGGTCCTCAAGTGTGGTCTTTTGACTGAATTCAACATTCACAGAACAAATCCCCTAAATAAAATGAATTGTTCTGTAAAACTTGAATTCTGTTAAAGACCATAATCAAGGACCTAGAAGGCCATATGTAGCCTGGAGGCTGCAAATTCCCCACCCCTGGTGTAGATGGAGGTCTTCAAGCAAGAGATACCTGACCACTTTTGGGGTATGTCATCAAGGGCATTCTTGCTCAGGTATCCTTTGGAGTAAATGACTTCTGAGGCCCTTCTCAACTCTGAATTACTCTTATTTTGCAAATGTTTTTATTTGATAAGTTAGATGTTGTTTGGTTTTTAGTATGACTGTAGAAAATATTTCTTTAATCTATGGATTTGACTGGATGGCTCCTGAGATCCCTTTCAACTCTTTTAAATTCTGTGATTCTCTGAAAATCTAATTCAAAGAAGATAATTTTTTTGTATGATTATTCACATTGCAAAAATATTTTTTTCATTTATTTTCAAAGTCAAGACATTCTCCATCAGTGTCCTATTAGAACAGGCATTTCATAAACATGACATACAAATGAATTTCCATACAACAATATTCTATCTGTATCTTGAGGTATGATTTACCTCAAGTGCCATGTGTCATGGAAAGAACACTGGAGTCTTAAGTCCCGTTTCTGCCCACTTATTAATGATGTGTTCATGAAGAAATCACTTTAATCTTCCCAATATATGTGATATGGCATAATAATGCTTTCACTGCCCACCCCACAGAGCAGTTTCTAGTAGGGAAACATTATAAAGAGAAACATGAATATGGGCTATTTTTATTATCCATATTTAAAAAAAGTAGTGGCCAAGAAAGGCCATACATAATCCCAGAATCCTCACAGATCAATGTTCCCATTGAGTCCTGAAATACTGCTATTGTTTAAGGAGGGGATAAAAAACAAACAGAAATACTCTATTTTGTCTTGGAACGTGGTCAGAGATTGGAAGGGAAAATCTGATAGCAAAAGGAAAGGAAATAGGAAAGGATCCCAAAGCTATGTTTTCTTTCCATACATCCCAAGGAAAAGATGGAAAGATTTCTTATCTTTGTTGAAGGCCTTGAGTGTGAAATATGCATAAAGTTTAATCTGGGTCCTGAATAAACTTGTTTTTTTAAGAAAAAATTTAATTAATGCCCCCTTTTCACATCTTTCACTTTCCAACTACTCTCCCCCTCCCTCCAAATACCTTTCATATAACTAAGAAATACAGTCAAACAAAAAGAAATCCACACTGGCCATGGCTAAAAATGTATCCCCTATTCCATAATGCCTGTGGCCCTCTACTTCTACCTCTCTGCCAAGAGGTCCCTAGGTAGGGGATTCTGCTTACATTCCGAGGTGCAATCAGAAGATATTGATAGAGAGAGCTAGTCTACTCAATGTTGTCACAAATGTGAACACATTGCTCATTTACATGTTTTTTATGGTAGAGTGTATATAGTCAACTTTTCATTTTCAGTGCTGATGAGCAAGGTCATTGTTGTGGCATAAAAGCAAACAAAAGTGTTTGGGGTTGAACAATATGGTACAACCAGAAAACACCTGACATGTGTTGACACAGCCTGAGAAAAAAGACATCAGATAACACAGAAACTATATCAGTTCCACAAGCTGGAATTCAAAACTACAGGGTATAGAGGAACAACCTCAAACCTTCTGCCACGTTTGGATTCAGTTTCATGGATAGATAAGGATTTTAATTTGTTTTCTACTTTACTCTCTTTCTATCTTTAGCACTGCTACCAATGACTAGGACTAAAAGAAAGCCGAAAGTCTTAAAATGATTGCAACTAAGACAGATGTTAAGGTACCATGGGGAAAAAAAAAGGAACCAATGGAGGAAAAAAGAACTTATGCTTAAATTAAATCTATGGAGATGGTAAAATTTTAATCTAAAATCAGTACTAAGGAAAATAGTTAAAAATAAAAATTTTAAAATTCTTTCTGCCTTCTCACCGGTCCCAAGCAACTCTGTGCCACAAAACCACATTTTTCAACATCTACATTATCCCTGTGGTACTATATGGTTGCAAATCATAAAACAACAGGATCTCAGAAAAATCATAGTTGCTGGGGATTCAAAGGATGACAAAAATTTTATAATGGGTGTATATATTATTAATATATTACCAGTGGTGACTGATGTGCAAGATTTTATCTTTGTAAAAGAAATAATAAAGAACATGCATGGCTGGAAGGTGAGGTGGGTTGGTCAGGTATTCAAAGTGATGAATAACAGATGGACTACACATATATTGTACTGAAATTCAGGAAGGAAGGAAGGAAGGAAGAGAAAAGACACCAAGAAAAATTAAAAGAAAGAAAAGATATGACAAAGAAAAATGAGCAATCAATTTTGAAATATTATCTTGTTTCCAGTCATCTGGATGGCTGGCTGTCCTAAACATTAGGTAAATAGGTCTAATGGTTTATTTACAAAAGTAATTAGTGGAAATGTAGACTAATGCTAATCTCCTTGTACTTGAATTCTACCTAAAATACCATGATGCCAGCATATTTTGAATTTCAAACATTGCATAATATATTTTGATGAAAATTTATTTTCCCATTCTATTCAATTTGAATTTAGTTACTGATACAACCCTAGTTGATTGCATACAGTTCACGTTGAAATGTAAATATTCTCTGTCCATCAAAATGCAAAGAAGACACTGTAGGAAATTGAGAGGATATTCAGAGAATGCCTTCAGCTGCTCTTCATTGGCTTGTCGCATCAACATGAAAAATAATTCTACTAGAGGGAAATTAGTAATTCAGTAAGCATCCTATATCAGTGATATTAAATCTTATTTGTATAGTTTTGATCCCTTAGATTTTTCCTTTTTATTCAGAAGTCACATAAGCTGCTTGTGGTTTTTTGTTAGAAATATAATTGTAAAATTATACTGTTGGTCCAGTAATGATACTGTTACTTTACCCATCCATAAACATGTCAAGAGATAACTAATAATTTTAGGAGGTGTCTGGGTAGGGTGGAAAGAGAAAGATCAAAGAGCTATGCAATGGGAATGATTTTCCCAACATGTAGGTCAAGCAGAAAATGGAAAAGGCACATGTGCATGTTTGCTCATACTCCCTCTCTCTGCCCCTACCCCTACAAGGAAGATACAATAGGAGGCTTTAAAGGAAAAAGCTTCTTCTAGCTATCTATTTCTTGGTCCAGGTGTTTTTTAGAAGATTCATAACATTTCACCTCAGTAGTTTTATTGGACTTAGATGATATATGCTAACTTCAGTATATTACCAGACACTTCTTGCATTTTAATATTTTAATTTAATATATCAAATTCCAATAAATAAAATAAATTTTAATTTAAATTTCAGCACGAAATAAAATGAGAATTTCTACAGAGTAGAATAGAGCAGGATTATACATAAAACCATGAATCCATTATATAGAGCTTGGTTTTCTTTTAAGTGTATTAAAAATGCAAACTGTAACATTCAAAATTATCCTGCCTGTTTATATTTCCTTATGACCTCCATGCTCTTGTCTTTTGTGCATTAAAATGCTTCCAGTTTCTTCCTTTCTTTTTTTCTGGCAATTCCATAAACTTTTCCCCTTCTCTCTTTATCCTCTGTCATAATTTAGAAAAAAAGGGAACATATTATTCTTGTAACAAATATACATAATTATGTAAAACAAATTCTTGCATACTAGTCATATCCAACAATGTATGTCTTATTTGGAACCCTAAATCCATTATCTTTCTGTCAGAAAGTGGGTTAGCATGCTTCTTCATCAATTCTCTAGAATCCTGGTGGATCATTGCATTGAAAAGTCTTCCAAAGATGTTTTTCTTAATAATGTTGTTACTATAAGCGTTGTGCTTTGAGTTCTACTCACTTTATTCTAAGCTTTTTCTCCATCTATTGATATAATCATATGATTTTTGTTGTTTTTGTTATTGACATGGTCAATTACGTTGATAGGTTTCCCTAATATTGAACCAGTCCTGCATTTCTGGTATAAATACCACCTGGTCATGGTGTTTTTGATATGTTATCTCCTTGTTAATGTTTTACTTACATTTTTTTGCATCAATATTTATTTATTTATTTTGGAAGGGGAAAGGAAGGGCAATTGAGGTTAAGTGACTTGCCCAAGGTCACACAGCTAGTAAGTGTTAAGTGTCTGAGGCCATATTTGAACTCAGGTCCTCCTGACTCCAGGGCCAGTGCTCTATTCACTGTGCCACCTAGCTGCCCCTGCATCAATATTTATTAATGAAATTGTTCACAATCCAAAAATTTGAGTACATTGTCTTTGATGAAATTATTGTTTTCATGATTTATTTTGTGACTTGCAAATTCTTTGGAATCAAATTATCAACTCAAATTAATTTTAATAATTTCTTCAAAGGTGCTTTACTGTATAAAATGTTATTGCATTATGATCAATAAGATATAGTTTTAATGTATTTGCTTTTCTGAATTTGTTTGTGAGGTGTTTATGTTCAAACATGGGAATTTTCATTTTGGTGGTCTTTTTCAGGAAGCAACAAGCAGATTCTTTCTACTTTCTCCTTTCCCTCTGGTTCTAACAAGTCTGAGAAGTTTGCATTTATGGTTTCTGGAAACATGGTATGAAAGTCTTTTATTTTCTGGTCATGGTTTTAGTAAGTCCAATGATTCTTAGATTATCTTTCTTTGGTCTTTTTTCTAGGTCAGTTGTTTTTTAATAACATACGCCTTATATTGTTTTTTGCTTTGTTTTCACCTCTTTAAGTTTGCTTTAATGTTTCTTTACTTATGAGTTCATCTTCAGTTTAATCCATTCCAATTTTGAGAAAAGTTTATTTCTTTGGTAAGTTGTACCATGGTTTTGTTTTAAAATGTCCATTTTCCTTCCCATCCTCTCCTCCATAGCTCCCATTTAATTTAAAATTATATTTTTTATTTCTTCCTTAATTTCACCAAGGCACTCTTGTAAATTGTGACCAAGCCATCACTGCTTGGAGTCTATGATGAGTGCTAATCTGGTCCTGCATCCTGCTGAATCTCTCTTATGGGCTATGGGCATGAGTACCATGGCATTGAGTACCAGGACATGGCACTGCCTGGGAGCTGCTTTGGCCCAGTCTCCTGCTGTGACTCCAGGTTGCTTCCCTCTTATACCTTCTACTTGTCTCCATTCAAAACCTTCAGTGATTTTTGGTTGTCTTCTTGTGTAGTTCTATTCCAGATAATTATATATGTTTCTGTTTGGTTTTCTTATTATTTTCCCTGTAGTAAAGTTTCAGAGTTTTAATAGAGTGTTTATAGGGGATCTGGGCTCCTATAGGTACTTTTACATTATTATCTTCCTGAAAGTTCCCAGCAGAGGTTTCATTAAAGTCCTTAGCTTCAAGGGGCTTATATTCTGCTATGTATATCTACAATACTCTTATAGGTAAATAGATGCAATAGCCCTGGGTGGTGTAGTGGAGAGGGTACCAGGTCTAGAGTCAGGAAGACTCATCTTCATGAGTTCAAATCTGACTTCAGTCACTTACTAGCTATGTCCCTTCCTAGTCTAAGAATCATTTTTTTTTTGAGGTACAGAAACAAAATTATAGTTGAATAGTTTTGTCTTCTTTCTTTCGTTTTTTTTTTTTTATCATCTTAGCCTTTTCAAGCACTGGTCTTACCTTTTCTCTGATTTTCCTCTTATTCCTAAACTTTTTTTTAAGGATCTGTAACTTCATTATTTCATGGAACAATTAAGAAGGTACTTCCTCTACCTGGCTATATCAGCACCTGCTTTAAAATTTACAGGCTTATAGTTTTTATTAAGTCACCAAGAGGTTGTATCTTGCCAATAGTAATATGGTCAATATATAGCAGAGTCAGAACTTGAACTCAGGTCTTCCTGACTCTAACACCAATTCTCTAACCATAACACACACTATCTTTCAGCTTTACTTTTTTATGTTTTGTATTTTTAAATTATTTTTTCAAAAATTTATTTTAGACTCAAACACCAGAACACAAATACAGAATGGAGAAAAGAAACAAAAACAAAGCAAAAACTTAAATATTAGAACTTAAATACAAAATTAGAAAGAAAAAAGGCATGTCATGCACATAGAAGAACATAAGACAGGATTCAAAATATGCAACAATAAATTTTCATTTCAAGAAAACCTATATGACAAATACTAAATATTGTGTTGAGAACTGTCCGTCTTTGCTTCCTTGCAAATTTTCTTTTGTTCTCTGCTAGGCACTTTTTTATTTTGTTCTTTTTTCCCTTCCCCCAACCCATCCCCCGAAGACCACAATAAAGTTTAGATATGTTTCTCTATAGCCATAAGTATATACATACCCTCCCTCCAGCTTTACTTATCTTAAAAAAAAGAAAATTATATATATATATATATATATATATATATATAAAACCTAAAGATGTTATATATTTGTCTTTTGTTTTTAAAAAATCAACTGTATTTTATTTTTGGGTTTACTTTCTCTTTTTTCTATCTCCCTCCTAGTCACCCAACACTGACAAAACAAGAAAATCAAAACTCTTCTTACAAACATACATAGTAAAACAAAACAAGTTCTGACATTGGTCATGTTCAAAAATAAATGTCTTAATCTGTACTCTGAGGCTATCATGCTCCCTCAAGAGGTGGCTAGCATGTTTCATTATAAATTGTTTGGAATTGTGGTTGGTCATTGTGTTGATCAGAATTCATAAGTTTTTCAAAGTTGTTTGTCTACAATATTGTTGTTATTTCAACATCACTTCTAAAATCACTAAAAATAAAAGAGAAGGGGCGGCTAGGTGGCGCAGTGAATAGAGCGCCGGCCCTGGAATCAGAAGGACCTGAGTTCGGAGCCGGCCTCTGACACTTAATCCGCACAAACAAAAACCTAGCCGTGTACCCTTGGGCAAGTTACTTAACCCCAATTGCCCTAAAGGGGCGGCTAGGTGGCGCAGTGAGTAAGAGCGCCGGCCTCGGAGTTGGGATGACCCGAGATCAGATCCGGCCTCAGAAAATGAGCACCCACGCACAAATAATGACTAGCCGTGTAACCTTGAGCAAGTTACTTAACCCCAATTGCTTTAAAAAAAATAAAATAAAATAAAATAAAAGAGAAAGAGAGAGATGGGGGGCGGAGCCAAGATGGCAGAGTAGAAACAGCGCGTTCAAGGCACTCCCCCCCCAAGATTACCTCCAAACTATGTAAAAGGGGACTCTGAACAACTTCTGGAGCCCCAGCACCCACAGAATGACACAGAGAAGCTAGCCTCCCACTGAGGACAGCCCAGCAGCCCTGCAGGAAGGACCAGAACAGTGCTCTGGGAATGGGCAGTGTGTGGAATGCCAAGCCCAGGTCTGCCTGAGCCACGGTTTTAGCCCCAGGGTGGCAGGGCCAGCAGCCAGCTGGAGGGACCCCAGAACACCAGCAGCTGTGGCGATTCCAGAATTATCAACACAGACATGCCTAGGACAAAGTGAGAGGTTAGTGCCCTATGGACTTTGGGACCAGTATTTGGGGAACGTATCGGCTTCCTCCCCTGGGGGCTAGAAGCTGCTGAGGAGACATGCCATTTTGTAGTTTTCAGTGGCAGCTCCAGCTCCTGGCCTGCGAACTGTAGGGAGATCCAGTGATTAGTCTTGGGGGGTAATTGCTCTTGCTTTAACCTCCCTGGATCTGGATTGTGATCTGGGGGGGAGGTCGTGGGTGGGTTTCCAGCTTGCCAGAAACGGAAGTTGTGCCCCCACATGTTCAGGATGAAAGCTCCCCTGTCTGGTGGCAGAGTCATACTGTGGCAACAAGCCCCAAAGTCAAGTAATTAAGTGGCAACAAGCCAAGGCAAAGGAAACAAATTAAACAGAAAAAGGCAACATTAGACTCCTATTTTGGGAGCAAAGAGGATCAAAGCATAGAACGGGAGGAGGACTGTGAGGTCAGAAGTCCTGCTCCAAAAGCCCCAAAGGAAAATATGAGCGGGTTGCAGGCCATAGAGGACCTTAAGAAGGACTTTAAAAATAAAATGAGAGAAGAGGAGGAAAAATTGGGAAGAGAAATGAGAGGGATGCAGGAAAAGTATGAAATGAGGGTCAACAGCCTGACTAAGGAAAACAACACCTTAAAAAATAGACTAACTCAAATGGCAAAGGAGGCCCAAAAGGGCAATGAGGAGAAGAATGCCTTAAAAAGCCGAATTTGCCAGATGGAAAGAGAATATCAAAAGTTCACTGAGATGATTCATTCCTTCAGAGTTAGACTGGAGCAAATGGAAGCTAATGACTTTATGAGAAATCAAGATGCTGTTAAGCAGATCCAAACAAATGAAAGAATAGAAGGCAATGTGAAATATCTCATGGGAAAAACCACTGACCTGGAAAATAGATCCAGGAGAGACAATTTAAAAATTATTGGACTACCCCCAAAAGCCCTGATCAAAGAAAAAACCTAGAAATCACCCTTCAAGAAATTCTCAAGGAAAATTGCCCTGATGTTTAGATCCAGAGGGCAAAATAGAAGTTGAAAGAATCTACCAATCACCTCCTGAAAAAGATCCCAAAAAGAAAACTCCTAGGAATATTATAGCCAGGTTCCAGAATCCCCTGATCAAGGAGAAAATACTCCAAGCAGCCAGGAAGAAACAATTCCAATATTGTGGAAACACAATCAGAATAGCACAGGACTTGGCAGCTTCTACACTGAGGGATCAAAGGGCATGGAATATGATATTCCAGAGGGCAAAAGAACTGGGAATGAACCCAAGGGTCACCTACCCAGCAAAACTGAGTATTTTGTTTTAGGGGAAAATATGATCATTCAGTGGAATAGAGAACTTTCAAGCATTCTTGAGGAAAAAACCAGAGTTGAATAGAAAATTTGACATTCAGACACAAGAAGCAAGAGATGGCTGAGAAGGTAATCAGGGAAAAGAAATCAAAAGGAACTTATCAAAGTTGACCTATTTACATTCCTACATGGAAAAACAATAACTGTGACTGATGAAACCCCTCTCAGTATGAAAATAATGGAAGAAGGGTGTATGGTCATTTGAATACATATGTGAATGTGTGTATATATGTTTACAGTTATACATGGATAGAGGGTATAGGTTGAATTTGTTGGGAAGGGATGATATTTAGGGGGTAAAATTATGAGGTGAGAGAGGCATGTGGCAAGAGGAGATGGAGAGAGACAGGGTATGGTAAACTATCTCATGTAGAAGAAGCAAGGGGAAGTGGCTGCAAGGGAGGGGAAGAATAGGAAGGCAAAAAGGCAAAACCACATTCTCATTGAATTTGGTTCAGGGAGAGAATGACATACATACTAAATGGGATATCTCAACTTGCAGCAGAATAGGGGGAAGGCAGATGAGAGGAAGGATGATGGATGGGAGGGCATTCTTGGGGGAAGGGGAGGTTGGAAGTACCCACTATAGAAGAGGGACAGGATCAAGTAGGGAATGGATCAGGTTGGGGGTGGGATGGGTGGGAGGGAATTATAAGCAGCCTTGTATAATATACCTACTATGGTAATGTTTTGCATAGCTAAACATTTACAACATATACTGAATTGCTTATCTTCCCAGAGGGAATGGGTGACAAGGGAGGAAGGGAATGTATCTGAAATTAGAGGTCTTAAAATTAAATGTTTCAAATATATATAAATACTATTATTAATACTCTTTTGCTTGTAATGGGGAGATAAGATGTGCAGGCATTGGGGCACAGAGATTCACCTTTCCCTAATGGAAAAGTCGAAGGGGGTATGGGAGAATATATGGGAGAGAGCAGATTGGAGGATGCGATATCTTGTGGGACTGCTATTCTGGGAGGGTGGGTAGGGAAAAAAACAGGGGGGGAAATAATTGTAACTCAAAATCTGGCGGAAATGAATGATGTAAAACAGAAGTTAATAAAGCATTTGTTTAATAAAAAAAAGTCAAGATGGCTGACAGGAAAAAAAAAGAAAGCGAGAGATGGAAGGTATCTTAGATGGCATCTAATTCAACTCTTCATTTTTTAAACAAAGAAACTTAGAGCACTTAAGTGACTTGGCCAATTTGGATCCTTTGTATCCTCCAAATACACTTCATCATAACTACCTCAACTTTCCTTTTTTACACAACAGGAAAGTCAGACCCAGAAATTGCATACATTTAGTCACATGGATTAGATCCATGAGGGGACCACTCAGCAAAGGAGATCTTTGTTAACTTGAAACCTGCTGTGGGCTGCTCATTGTCCAGCACTTAGCATGATCCAGAGATGTGAATAAGAAATGACCAGGCCATGTGGGTAGTTCAAGGAAGAACGATGAACTCCATTTATTGATTCTTAGGACAAGGTTTTTATAGAGCAATGAGACAAAGGAAGGGAAGGAAGGGATTTCAAGTATTCATATCATTATCTCAGTCTGTCATATCCTGGAAGTAGCAGGGCAGGAAGGCCTTTTGTTCTCTAGGTTCCAGAAAGTCTTAGTAAAAGTCAGTTATCTCCTATCATATGCAGTCACATCACAAATGATGCTCTTGAGAGCTGGCTTCAAGGCCTGATTCCAAAGCTGCATCATCAAGTACATCTGCATAGGAACTGACCACCTAAGAATTCAAATATTTAGGTTTTGAACAACTAAAGTTTTGGGGCAGAGCCTTAGATCTAGGCCTCAGGTACCTCTTAATGCAGCCACAGTAATAAACAGATATAATTGAGAGCAGACTTCAAAGCTGAAGCACAATCTTCAAAAGACATCACGTTTAGAGCTGGCCACCCAAAGATACCTGAGTGCAGAATCAGATATAAGTCCTGGCTCAGGCCTCTGGCTCCCAACAGAAACCCATAGGAGTGATTCCATCTTGTACCTCGTTGTCAAAATCCATTATGATAACATTCCTTCTACCTATTGTGAGAGAGGCCAGTCACATATCTAAGATACAGTTTTAAAATTTATTCTCTAACCCTAGAAACTTCAAAGAAATTTGTTTTCTGTTCTTCCATTTTGCTTGCACTACCTTGTGATTTTTTTATTCTGGCAGTTCAATGTAGATGGACCCCTTGAATGATGTTTTTGGCAGGGTGTTATAGCTGAAGGTTACAAGGAGAGATGAGTTAACTCTTTTAATTAAATGGGAGGATGGTAATATGATCATTATTTCAGGAGCATTAGGTATTTTGTTTTTACCAAATGTATGGCATGCTGCTTTGCAGAGTTTATTATACGTTACTGTATTTACTTGTATACATTTTATCCTCAAAACAATTCTGGGAGGTAGATATTATTGTAACAGATGGGGAAATTGAAACTGACAGAAAGCAAATGATTTGCTCAAAGTCACAAAGTTGGCAAATGTCTGAAGCCAAATTTGAAGTCATGGCTACCGAGCTCCTCCTGGACACCCCACCCCCATACATACATATGTATGTGTCTATGTATATACACACATAAATGTATATGCATTTTAGAAAAGGTTACCAAGTATGTCAAGAGTTCCTTAAGTTTGTTTTATTTTGGTAGCAAAACCAAAACAATAGCAAATAAACAAAAAAATTAATTTGAATTTTAATGACAAGTAAAAGGAATTCCTAACTTAGCTATCATAAAATCCAACTTCCTTCTCTACTAAGGGTAAAGATCTTCCTCTTCAGACTGCAGAGAGGAGTTTGTTTTGTAATTCTCTAATGCACTCAGCATATATCATGAGAAATACATATATGTGTATGTAATATATATATATAATATATATATCTATATATACACATGCGTATATACATTTATCTATCTCTATCTGTATTGGTGTCTCATTCCCCTACTAGACAAGCAGACATGCTGGATTTGGAAACAGCAGAACTGGATTAAAATCCCATCCTTGCTACTTATTTTTGGTATGACCTTAGGCAGGCTATTTAACCTCTCTGGACCTCAGTTTCCTCATCTGTAAAATGAAGAGTTTGAAATAAACGTTGTCCAATGTCTCTTCCAGATTTATATCTGTGATTACATGACCCATTATCTATTTAATACACCCCTCTTAGAACCTAGCATAGTGTTCCTAGCATAGCGTTCCAATGAAACTACAAGTGCAGTCTTTGTCCCTATCCCTATCTCTATTCTTATCGCTAGCCCTCTCACTATCCTTATCATTATCCTTACCTCTATGCTTATTGTTATTTTTATTCCTATCCCTTTTCCTATATATATTCATATTTTCATCCCCTATCCCTATTCCTTTCTTTATCTCTATCCTTAACCCTATCCCTAACTCTATCCCTTTCCCTATCCTTATACTTAACCCCATCCCTATCCTTATACCTATCCTTATTTCTATTCCTATCATTAGACTTCATGGCCCCTGAAGTTCCTTCCAGCTTGATCAACTAGTCCAATCCCAATCTAGTCTATAACATTGCTAAGAAGTAGTTTTCTAGTCACCACTTGAAGATTACAATTTAGTCCTCCAGGGAAAGAACCATAATCTTTGCCTCTATTCCATTCCAAACTTTTCCATTTACTGGATAGTGTTAAATGTCTTCATTATATAGAGAAGCTCCCGGTTTGTGTTTGACTTTTAACTTCTCCCCCTTCAATACATTACTTTAAAGATATTTTAGTTCCTATCCAGCTGGACATCTAGAGGTTAATTTTGTCAGATTTAATAGCATGTTGAACACTTGTACAGTAATGATTTACATTTTCATTTCCTATACAATACCTCATAGTCTCCTCACAATTATCCTGTGAGAAGTAGGGCAGATAGTATTACTCTTCCCTCTTATAGGTGAAGAAAATGAGACTCAAAGATGAAGGGACTTGCTGAAAGTCACAAATTAGCAAGTGGTAGAGCTAGGATTAAAAATCAGAGCTCCTAATACCAAGACTCAGTGTTCTTTCCATTACACTCTTGCTTTAAATATCATAAGATAATCAAGTCCACATAAAAATGAAAATAATGAATTCAGTTCTAGAAGAGGTTGCCAATTTTTATTCAAATATCAACTGGTTTTTCTAGGGTCTGCTGAGATACTAAGGCAAAAAAAGCTCACGAAACAAGAGCAAACAACAACAACAACAAAAACAAAATGGCAACCAATACAGTCACAACCTTGATGAGGTAACAGATTGGGAGTGAAGGCATATGAGGTTAACTTTGGTGATTAATAATCACTCTGAAGATTTGGGATTTTTCCATGTGGATGTCTCTTCCCTCAATTTGGATTACAACTATTCCATAGCATAGTTGCTATGGCCAAAAAATTTTTGTGATTAGGTGGCCTTCTACCTAAGTATTAACTTCTCAGAATGTCAGTCCTTGGATGACAGACATACACGCTGTCATTGAATCCAGACTCAGAACCTTTCCAGCCTGGTACAAGTGAACCAAAATTTGAGCTCTATAGGGATAGCCTTCAAGAACCCAGGGTCATCTTCAGACCATGAGGAGCTAGCAGAATAGAACTTGGGTGGAATTTGGTGATTTAAATAGAGACCATGTGGTGCTACAGGCAAAGCTTCCACTTGCTTGATTCATGCTATTGAAACACTTGAGTCACAGGTCAATATAACACTGTAATAGTGACAGAAATCCTTTTGTTTTCTTATTCCTTCAGTCTTGTTCAGTTTCTTCATCACCAGAGTGGAGATGAGGTCCCTCACCACCAAACTCAGAGGAATGATAGTTTATGGGCATTTTTTTTCATGTTCTTGAAATGAATTCAGGAAAACTACTAGATAAATCAAAGTATAGTATACAAATGTCATTTCCTTGGTAAAATAGTCCTGCAAAATGTAATATGTGGGTCACATGTCTCTGTCGATATAACACTACTTCAATACTGGAAATAATGTTGGGGGTGGAGGTGGGCAGAGTAGAGAGGAAATAATGTTTCTTCAATTTATGGAGCCAGCTAAAAGTAGGAGGTACAGGAAACTTGTCAGGAAAGCCTGGCCACTAGAGATTTCCAGTCAGCTTTCCGGATCAAGGAGAGAAACACACAACATTTGAATACTTTTCTCTATTGTCAGCAATACCCTGACCCTGAACAGAGAAATGTAACCGTGTAATTGAGAGGACCCCAAGGAGAAGCAGAGAGTTGCTACTGCTCAGGTCAGAGTTTCAAAGACGTTAACACATTTGATTTAGTATAGAAAATGAAGTCAAGATTATAATTAGTCTTAACCTTCAGCTAGCACTGTAAGAAGAAACGGAGGTATGCTGCCCTGCGTACCAGGAGCTTGGAACGTTCCATAAATAAAAAGCCTCAAGTTTCAGATTCAGAAGGGGCAGAGACTTTTAACTTATTTGCATTGTGATTAAAACAAACTGCTATCGTTTTTGGAGTATACCTGTAACAGTTTGATAATGAATTTCATTGACTATTCTAGTGCCTGAAATCCTGGAACATTAAACTGTTACTTTTCTACCAGTGTTTTTGTGGCAAAATTATGTTTAAATTCATTTAGAATTTTTGAATATATTGATATTGTTAAGTAAACTTTATAACACAAACTGATGAAATTGTGCATAGTAATTCACAGAGGAGGTAAGTCCTCCCAATGCAAGTTGGCACTTTCTCAGATTTATAGTCTTAAGAGAGTTGCCTAGCTCTGAGAGGTTAAATGAATTAATTGTATGTCACACAATTCAGTATGAGACAGAGACAGTGCTTGAACTCAGGTTTTCCTGACTTCAAGGTTAGTTTTCTATTACCTCATACTTTCCTTCAGTACAAATACGGCTCTGATTAATACCACATATAGAACAAGGAATAAGTCCATTACATGCCATTTTTTTAAAAAAATGTGATTTTCAAATGCCAATGGCAGAAAGACTAACAAAAGACAAAAATCCTAGGCTCTCAAAGACGGAATTAATCTTAAGAATAACTGATATTTATAGACATAGTATTTAAAGTTTGCAAGGCAACAATCTTGTAAGGTAGATATTGCAATGGTGCAATTGCTAGGTGGTGCAGTAGATAGAGTGTCAGGCCTGGAGTAGGGAAGACTCCTCTTCCTGAGTTCCAATCTGGCCTCAGACACTTAAAAGCTGTGTGACCGTGGGTGAGTCACTTAACCCCATTTGTCTCAGTTTCCTCATCTGTGAAATGATCTGGAGAAGGGATTTGCAAACTACTTCAACATTCTTGCCAAGAAGACCTGAAATGGGGCCATGAAGAGTTAGACATCACCGAAATAACTGAACAACAACAACCATAACTACTTAATAGTTAAGAAAATTCTGAAAGGTTAAGTGATTTCCTCATGAACATACAGCTACAACAAACATATCAGAAGCTGGATTTAACCTAGGTCTTCCTACTTCCAGATTCACCATTCTATTTCACCACTTTGCCGCCTTCACATTGGTACTGGTCTAGTCCAAAATACCATTCTGGTGCAAAAATCATTGCCATCCATCCTCTACAAGTATGTGTCCAGAATATAGGGTGATTGTTGGAACCAAACTTCATGACATTGGGACCCTAGAGGTTTGATTGAACAGGACCGAAACCTACTGGAATTTCCTTTTCTAGAAAAAAGAAATCAATTGAAAACCTGGGTCAACTTAAAGACATTACAAATGGCACATTTATGTCTCTTGCAAAGTGACTCACTTTGTGCACATTTGGGACTATAACATGAAACACCCTAATCAAGCACTCTAGAGATTCCAATGTTGTTGGGTGACTACACTGAGTGTAGCATACTCTTTGAACTTTCATGGTGAGCCCTGTCATGACTGCCAAGAACTGGGGACTGGCACAAATACAAAAGCCTTTAATTAAACTCCTTTCCATTTTCGTTCTGACAGATTCTAATTAATATAATTTGTTTTTGTTTACCATATTTCCCTGTGTAGTATATATGTTCCTTTTTTAAAAATCTTATTTATTGGCGCAGTGAATAGAGCACCTGGAGTCAGGAGGTGCTGAGTTCAAATCTGGCCTCAGACACTTAACACAAAAACTAGCCATGTGACCTTGGGCAAGTGTAGCAGCAAGCATCCCAATATCCCCAGGGTAGCTGCCAACACAGGTTCTTAGATCTGCTTTTGTAAAGGAAAGCAACTCAAATTGGGTTAACAAGCTTACTTTAATCAAACAAACATACATTACCTAGCTCAGGGGAGAAAGGTCAGCACCCCAAACTTCAGAGTTACAGAACTTACAGATCAAACAGACAGGCTTCCAAACTGTCCTACCATTATATCAATACCAAATCACAGTTACCAGAGAGGGAAGCATCAACATCTGGGTTTTCAAAGCCGGGGGGCTCTCAACAACGGCTTCCCAGAGTCTCATCTGGTCAAATCACACAACACTTCTCAAAGTGAGCCCCAAAGCAAAGCCTCTCCTCAGGGTTTATATAGCCTTCTCCTGGCTCAGAGAATGTAACAACCTTCTGGACCCACTGCCCAATCACAAAGTATCAAGGTGTGGGCTTTCCTGAAAAACAAGCCTCCCACCACAGGCTCCAGGTGCACTTAAGCTAGGGGCAGGGAAGATCTTTAAATCTGCATTTCCATTACAGCAAGTCACTTAACCCCAATTGCCTTCCAAAAAGCAAAAAAAAAAATCTTATTTAGGATTTTATTTTTCCCCAGTTACATGCAAAACAATCCTCAACATTCATCTTTAAAACTTTGAGTTCTACGATCCTTTTAAAAGCAGGTAGTTAACAACTAAAATTGAAGGTTGATGAGGTCTTTCTTTTTATTTCCTCTACTGAGAAGATGACTTGAGAAGACTAAAATCCTGCTGAGGTAAATCATAATTTTCCTGGGAGATAGCTGTTAAAGGTTTGCTAAGAGAAGCTAACAATGTGTGAAGAATTCCATGTTCCTTTACATTTTAGTAGTCATTGATATTTTTTAAAAATTTATTTTGATAAAGAAAATGGAGTTGTTCCTGTTGCAATAAAAAGAGAGAGGGAACTTTTTGAGGAGATGGAATCAAATTTCTCAAAACTGAAAACTGGGTATTCTTGACAAGGGGAAGAAATGAGAATAGAGATATATAAGGGAAAAGGGTATGTGTTTATTATTTTTTAAAATGGAGTTACCAATATTTGTGGACAGCTAGGTCACACAGTGGATAGAATGCCCAGCCTGGCATCAGGAATACTCATCTTTCTGAGTTCAAATCTGGTCTCAGACACTTGCTAGTTGGGTGACCCTAAGCAAGTCACTGAAATCTGTTTCTTCAGTTTCCTCATCTGTAAAATGAGCCGAAGAAGGAAATGATAAATCAGAAAAATCCAAATGGGGTCATGAAGGGTCAGACACTATTCAAAAATGACTGAACAATACCACCAATATTTACTTTCTGCCTTGCTCTTAGATCTATAAGAAAGAGTAAACAATGAAAATTGATTACACTGCTCACTTTGGAGTTTGGCCCAATATGATAGTGAGTAAAATACTGTGAGGCAGTATCAACCAAAAAAAGTAAAATGAGGAATCAGGGCAACTATCCTGGTAATCCACACCTTTGTGTGAGAAAATAAATCTTAAACTTTGACTGAGTGCCTCCATTCAAGTCTTTATTTCTCTTTTGAGCTGTTTTTCCTTGACTAAATTTTAAAATATCACTCAGACATTTATCATAGGCTCCTAGTTCATGAGGGAAATGAGAAGCTACCTAGCCCAACCCCCTCATTTTATAAATGAGGAATATGGGGTCAAGGAAGGTGAATAACTTGCTTGAGGTCACACAGATAATAAGACACAGGATTTGAATTTAGGTTCTATGGCACTGAGCTCAGTTCTTTTTATTTTGTACTGTGCTTTCTTCTGTGTGCTCTTTAACAATCAATTCAGCTCAGTTTGATTAAACTCAACAAACATTTATTAAGCACCTAATCTGTTTAGGGGACTATTGGAAGCTATAAAGATGAAATTCCACTCATGTGCCCTAAAAGAACATCAAATAGGGCTGGAGGAAACATGTAGATAACTGTAGCACCAACCACACTGGCATATCCAGGATGGCTGCTAGCATAGATTCTTAGATCTGCTTTACTAGGAAAGACAGCTGTTCAAGGGGTCAACAATCTTTTTAATGACATTCATTAGTTCAGGGGAAAAGACAGCACCCTGAAATCCAGAGAAAATCTAAAAAAAGAAAATAGAGAAAATATAAGAAGAGAAATAAAGACCAACAGACAGGGCCTCTAACTCTGAGAAATTAGCACAGATCAACAGACAGAGCCAACTGTCTGACCAAGGCAAATACATACATAGTTACCAGAGAGAGAAGCACTGACATCTGGGGGCTCCTTAATAACTACCCAGAGTCTCATCTGGCCAAGTCACATGAACACTCTTCCAATGAGTGAGCCCCAAAACAAAATGCTAACCTAAGAGTATATATACCCTTCTTCAGGGTCAGAGGGCATTACAACCCTTGTGACCCACTGTCTCATTATAAAGTTACAAAAGGTGTGGGTCTTCCTGAAAAAAAAAAGCCTCCCCTAATCAAGCTTCCCTTAATGGGCTACACATGAGGCCTATTAATGGGCAGGGAAGATCTTATATCCCATTAATATTACAAAAACTATAAAACAAATTAGATAATAAAAGTATTTGTATAGGATAGATCAAAAATAATAGTTTGAGAGATTCAAGGAGGAAGAGCTCAGTCCAAGCTCAAAGACTCAGAGATGGCATTATTAGGGAAAGAGGACCCTGAGCTGGGTCTTGAGGATAACCAACAATGGCAGCAGATTGTTGTGGCTGTTTGTCCTTCATTCTCTAAGACATCATGAGGCAGTAGGTAGAGATGAGTAGGAAATTCATTCCAGGCATAAGGGACTGAATATAAAGTCATGGAGGTGGATGATAGTGGGACCAAGGCTGGCAAAGCACTTGTGCTCCCAGAGAGGTGCCATTTTAAAACTCAGCTGGAAAAGCGGAGGGAGGTTAGACCAAGGAGCCCCTATTATATTCACATATTTTGGGGAGCCACTGAAGATGTTAATCTCCACGTTACACAAATTTGACCAAAACAGTCTGCTTCAATCCTTGTCTGAGTTATACTTCTCCAAATTATTCAAAGCCCATTTTCCTCTTCCTGCCCAACTCATAGTTGTTGATACATTTTTTAGGCTTAGGTTCCTTTTTTCCTTCTGCTCAGTCTTGCCTTTGTATAATTGATACCATGACGCTGTGTTCCCCGCTGCTATATAGAACACATTTCCATCCCTCATCCCATAATTGCAACACTGAAGCAAGTAATTCACAAAGCCACTTTAGAGAATAGGATTTAAAAAGAAAACCTAATCTCCCTCTCTGTCTCTGCAGGGGCATTATGTTCTGAGTGATTTCTATCCTCAGAGGGAAAAGTGCTTCTTTGAGAACTGAGGTCTCTTTTTCCTTGTGAGCTTGAGAATGCTGACTGAGATGGCATCTGGTGCCCTAGCAGGGTCATACTGAACCTTCCCAAGCCACATGTGGACTAGACAGTGCACAGAGATGGGTTTGGGTAGCCTAAGTTCTCGTTCTGGCGACATTCCTGACAACCATGTGACCATAGGGAAGTGAGGAGCCTTTTTTGGCTCCAGTTTCTTAATATGAGGAATAATGACTACTTTGAAGGATTGAGTTTTGCAGTGCAAAGACAAAAAACCATCACATATTCTGCTAAGTAGATGATGATGGAGCTATGAGCTCCCATTTTGGTTTTGCTTTCAAGGTTAATTTCCTCAGTTTCTTTTCTAGAATGAGAGAGGAGCATTGACCTTGTAATTGACAGTGCCTACCTCTACCAAAATTATTTTGTATTTATTTTATAATTTAAAAAATGTATTTCTGTGTATATGTTGTTCACTCCTACCCCAAATAGATGGCAAGTTTTTAAATGAAGAAACTGCTTCATTTTTGTATTTCCCCTCCATGTGCATGGCACACAGCAGATGTTTAATAATTGCTTGTTGAATAAATGAACTGGTTAGAAAACAGGATGGTCTCACCCCTAGCTCTACCAGTATTAACCAAGTGATTATAGGAAAGTCATTGAAAATCCCTGAGTCTCAATTTACTGATCAATAAAATGGGAATAATGACTTCTATACCTATCAAATAGGATTATTATGCAGAAAGTTTTAAAAATCTGTAAAATGTTACAGAAATATTTGATTGGGAAGAAATGACAATTATGTAAAACAGGAGCATATGTGCTAATCTCATTTATGAATAGCTTTAAAAAGTCATTCTATTCACTAGTCATTTTGCCTGCAACGTATTCTCCTTCTTTAACATCTGCCTCATAGGATCCCCCTTTTAATTTAAGATGCAACTCAAGCACCATCCTCTGTGGGAAGCCTTTGCTTATTCATTTGACAACTAGTGCCCTCCCTCCTGGATATGTTTACCTTGTATTTAACTACTTTTTATACATTTGTATTTATTTACGTTATATTTCTGCAATATTTACCTATATGCACTTCTTTTCTCCTCAACTAGAATGTATGCTCCTTTCAAGTACTCACATCCCCAGTGCCTTGCACAGTACCTGGCACATAGTAGGTGTTTTACAAGTATTTGTTGATTGGTTGAAGGAACGAATCATATTTGGTATTTTTATGGGCCTAGAACAGTGTCTGGCACTGCTTGCTAGACAAAAGTAGTTTGAAAAATGGCATCTTGAAGCCAAAGCAATGAGTGAGCGATACTAGGCACTGTTCCAACTGCCCAAAGATATAAGAACATTGCCACCCTGGCTCTGCTTTTATATGTGAAAGACTTAGAAGCTTTGAAACTGCTGGGGCTTTGTGCCAGTGTCTGCTTCATGAGTATTAAAACACTAGAGTTGCTGAAACACTGCTGAGCCAGGCTGTCTTAAGGAGCTAGTACAATGCAATGCCCCACTCCACCCCCAAAATATTGCCCTGCATGCAGGATGGGTGTGATCTCCCTGTCTTGTTTCTACAGGCTATGTCACAGCTTACTGTCCTTGAAAAGTATGTTGTTGTGGTCAGCAGACTCTTTTATGAAGGAATTAAAGTGATCTTCCAGGTGGCATCAACCATGCTGGGTGTCAACAGGCTGCTGAATCACAATGATGATGGGGAAGACATGTCTATTTGGGGGAAAGTATTTAGATAGTGTGGCCAATGAAGATTGCATTCTGCACCCCATCACTCTCCTTTATTCTCTGCTCTGTGATAAGGTGACCCTTATCCAGAATGGGAAATCCTCAGGTTCTTTTGAGACTGGAGAAGAAAGAGATATCTAAAGAGGGAGAGAGAAAATATATCTCGACTTTCTAAGCTTCAGGAGAGTTAGTCACTGAAATAAATGTGATAGAAATTTGAAAGATATTCCTTCCCCCCTTTTAAAATTGAGAACTGAGCAAAGCTCACCAAGGGTCTGTATTCTTTTCTGGATTTCTTAGAATTTAATTCAAGTGATATATGAAGCTTTTCCATAATCATGTCTCCTCCTTCCCTCCAGCATCTATTACTTTCCCTCAAAAACTCACACACACGTATATATTTGTGTGTATATATGTATGTATATGCACACACGTGTATGTATATATGTATACATATATGTATGTATGTGTTTATATGTTTGTGTGTAGGGGTATATGTAGTTCATATGTTTATGTTGTCTCCTGAAAGGCAAGGACTGTTGCATTTTTGTCTTTACACATCCAATACCTAACACAGTACTTGGAACTGTCCAGGTGTTGAATTCCTCTAAACAGTTTACAGGGTAGAAAAGGAGAAAAAACCTAACATATAAAGCAGATGGGAGATTTGGAGAGCCTGCTACTTACTATCTGTACGACCTTGGTTTGGTCTCTTGATCTCTCATACATAATCTACTCCCTACATTTAATCTCAGTTTCTGCCCCTTATAAAATGAAGGGGTTAGATTTTATGAACTCTAGGATTACTTGTAACTCTAAAGTTTATGGTCATCATCATCTTAATCTCTCCAGTTTAGCATAGTACTTTGCAAATAGTGGGCGATCAATAATTATTTGTTTTATTGAACTACATAATATTTATCCCACCAATATTCTCTAATAAAAATAACTCACATGTACAAAACTCTATATGAACAGGTCAAGAGCTGGTTGCACTGGTATCCATAAAATACTAGGAGACCTAGAGAAAGACTTTTGTATGTTGAGTAGATGCTCTATAGAAGACATATTGAAGGTCATGGACAAGAATAGCACAAGATGAAAAGGCATGGGTGGATTGTAAGCTGCTCTAGCAGAAGGAATGCCCACCCACAACAAATAAGATCACAGATCCATAGAAGCACTGATGCAGAGCATGCTTTACCATTTCCATGAAGGTTTTTTTTCCTTAGAAAAACTGTTAACACAGTATGAGCATTATAACTCATTTTATACATGAGGTTCTGAGGACAATGCTTTGGCCACAGCACAAAGCTAGAAAATGACATGACCATTATTTGAACCCAGTTTATCTTTTCAACTTGGGTTATCAACTCCATTTCCTCCCTACCTGTATTCTACCCCTTGGTCCCTCTACTTTGGTAGGTATCTTTTACTTTATTCTGGTGAGGCCTGGGCCTTCATGTTGCTTCCAGGACTGTTTCTTGTTATGGGGCCAAATGGGCACCCCATCTCTTTGCAGTTCTTTAGGTGTTTTCTTATCATATTAAAATATAAACTCAGTTTCTTGAGGACAGGAACTATTTTGCATGCTTAAGGTTTTTTAAACAACTTTTACTACAGAGTCTAGAATAAAGTAAACATTCAATAAATGTTCTATCTATCCATTCATCCATCCATCTATCTATCTATCTATCTATCTATCTATCTATCTATCTATCTATCTATCATATCCATATCTAATGCCCTTTTAAAAAATTACATGACACTGCCAGGTTATTTCTTACCTCTATGTGTTTTTTCTCCCTTTTCCTATTGCTTCTCAGTTCATTAGGCTGAGAGAATTGTGTTTTAACCTTTCTTAATATTGTCAGCATTTAGTATTGTGCCTGGCACAAAATAGGTGTTAAATAAATGCTTCTTGACTGCCTGGGATGTGACAACTCATAAATTTCTTTTTGGTCTATGGTCTTAAATGCATTAAATCTTATAATTTTTTGTGCTCTTTCCATTGTTAGAAATGTTATTTAGAGGGGTAGCTAGGTGGCACAGTGAATAGAGCACTAGCCCTGGAGTGGGGAGGACCTGAGTTCAAATACAGCCTCAGACACTTAACACTTACTAGCTGTGTGACCCTGGGCAAGTCACTTAACCCCAATTGCTCTGCCTTCCCCACTCAAAAAAAATAACAAAAGAAAGAAATGTTACTTAGGGTCTTGATGTTGAAAACTGAATCAGGTTCTGGGATTTTTATTCAAAGTATCATGAATGCTCTTTCCCATCAAGGGAGTATGCACACCAAGAGTAATGAAACCAAGTAACCCATTATACAAAGACAGATGATCTAGCCTTTCAATTTGTAGATGAGATTGAGAAGAATTATTTTAAAAAATTAAGTTTAAACAATTTAAAGTACAAAATCATTAATTTTCCAATCCCCTATTAATGATTATTTTCTATCTTGGATATATTATTCTCAATCTCAAGAATGAATGAACAAAATGTAATAAGGACTTAAATTATGTAAATGAATGAGAAGGATTTAAAATGCGAGCATTCACTTTCTGGAGAAAAAACAAGATGCACAGGTCCAAGTCATTTTACATCCTAACACATAGAGTAGAATTATTGAATTGAGTAGAATGTCAGCAATGTAGGTTAGAGGAAGAAATCTACTGGAACAAAAATGACCATATCTGATCAGCAGGCTCAGAAGTAACTCCCAGAAAGATAACTCTGTGTGTGTGTATGTATTTACATATGTATGTATATGTGTATAGGGGGTGAGAAATGTAATAAAAAAGTGTATCACCTTTCCTACCTATAATCTAGGTGGCAATGTAGACTAAAGCAGAATGGAGTAGGAGAAATAATTCAGTCCCATTTCTTTGACTTAGGTATCCATGGATACAGAATGAAAAATACATTTAAAATAAAAGTGTCTTTCATAGTTAATTAGGCAGGATATTGATGGTTTTTGTTAATAGTTTTCTCTCTGAAAAGGAAAGTATTTTTAAAGTGGTTAGCTCAGTGAAAATTTTAAGCTTTCACCTTTACTTGAAGACTCTTGCTTGGTTAGAGACTACCATGTACAACCCAAGGTACATTCGATTATTTAAAAAGAAGAGTGGCCATAGAGTATTTCTGTTGACTTAAAATGAGGCATATTTGTTGGATTAACTAGAAAACAGAAATAATGAATGCCATTGTTCTGGAAACACACTAAATGATATTGCTTCATGTTAGGGATTTTCATTTAACTATCACAGTAATTTAAAATCTTTTGTGAGCAAGAGGTACTTTTTATCCCTAAAGCCCTGAATATATCAAAGGGAGATGGCAAGGAAAGGTGCCAACAGTGAAGTCCTTGAGTGAAGTTAGGAAGAATATTTCCCTAAGAACCATGCCTTAGATATCTTTCTACTTCAAGGAAGATCCCTAGTGGTAGCTGGTACCTTAAAATCAACTAGGTCAGACTTTATTATTAATCACTTGTCAACCCCCAAGTTAGAAATACCCCAGACATAGGGATGCTTCATTAGAATGCCAATCAATCAAGAAATGTGTATTCATTTCTAATATGTGCAGAGTTCTCTGCTAGACATTTGTAGAGGGGGTGGGGCAAAAAGCAATATTTAGTCCTCACAGTATTAATGGAAAAAAAAAAAACCATCAATACAGATGGCTATACCACAACACTGCATGATAAGTGAAATAGAGTTACAAAATAATGCTTTATGAAGTGGAGAAGGAGGGTGAGGGGAAGGAAAAAATATGAGAAAAGACTTCCTGGAATACTTGGTATTTGAGTTGGTCTTTAAATGATGGAAAGGAATTAACCATTGAAAAGGAGGAAGGAGGAATTTCAGGTACAGAGAGTAGCACGAGCAAACACATATTGAGAATCCCCTGTAACTACACACTACTGGTTTTAGGTAAGAAATGGAACCACCATATTATATAAACTTTCTACATTTCAGTGAGAAAGCTGTATTGAGCATTCCTATATACATATGAGACATAACTAGAACTTTGGCATTAGAAAAGACATTGATTTCTCTCAGAGCCCAAATGGTGGAATAGAGGCAGCAACCCAGGGAGAATTTCCCATCATTCCCCTCCAAACAACTTTAAAATAATGCTTTAAATTTAATTCTGGAGCAACAGAACCAATAAAGGGTTAGAGTGAGACCCTTTTTCCAGCCTAAGACAACTTAGGAGGTCAGCAGGAGAGGTTGTGACATTGGGATGGAGGCCAGCTTGGAGTAGCAGCACCAGCAGTAGCTGGGGGCATTAGAGGCAGCAGCTTTGGGAGCTCCCTGCCTAGAGATGGTAAGGGGGTTGGTCAACTAGTCAGAAAGGGATTACAGTGAACCCTTTGCTGGCACTGGGTATCAACCTTAGCACTGGTTGGCAATTCTATTGCCTATGTTCAATTATGGATCACAGTTCCAGGTTTCAGTTCCAGGATGGAGAGGAGTGCTTGTGGTCAGTCACAAGGGAGCAGAAGCCTGGTTGAAATTCCAAGGCAAAAAGGAAAACTAACACTTATGACTGTAGGAGAGCAGTCCCAGGGCTGAGAGGAGAGCTAGCACTTGTGGCTGTAGGGGACCAGAGTAAAGACCAGAGGGTATACCAGAACAGTTAATATGCCTCTCTCTGGATCATACTATCTTGTAGTCCACAAAAACTTGCAGACCCCAGAAGTAGCTTTGAAAACAGTAGTATGAAAAAGCTTAAAGCTTGGGAAAGCACCTCCTCACATTCAAAGTCAACAATGAGGTTGAAAAAAAATGAGCAAACAACAATAACAACAAAACTTGATAATAAAAAGGTGCTGTGGTGGCAGGGAAGACTAATACACAAACACAGAAGAAGATAATGGCATGGAAAAGCTATGATCAAAGCCCTAAAGAAAAATGTGAATTGGGCACAAATGTAACTAGAAATACTAGCAGAATTACAGAAAGAGCTGAGTGGTAAAGGAAAAATTGGGGAAAGAAATGAGAGTGATGAAAGGAAATTATGAAAAAAAAATAATTAACAGCTCAGTAAAAGAGGCACAAAACACTGAAGAAATTAATATCTTAAAAAATAGAACCAGTCAAATGGTAAAAGAGGTATAAAAATTAGCTGAAGAAAATAACTCGTTAAAAAGCAAAATAGGCTAAATGGAAAAGGAGGTACAAAAATTCACCAAAGAAAAGAATTGGAATTGGCAAATAATTGGACATTGAAGGGATTCCCATCAATTGGGGACTGGCTGAACAAGTTGTGGTATATGATTGTGATGAAATACTATTGTGCTATAATTAAATGACAAGCAGGATGGTTTAAGAAAAATCTGGGAAGACTTATGTCAACTGATGAAAAGTGAAATGAGCAGAAATGTCAGATCCATTGTACACAGTAACAGCAATTTGTAATGATGATCAACTGTGAAAGAATTGGCTACTCTGATCAATACAATGGCCCATGACAATTTCAAAGAACTCATGATGAAAAATGTCATCTACCTTCGAAGAGAGAACTGATGAACTCTGATTGCAAATTGAAGTATAATTTCCTCTATTTTTCTTTCTTTTTGCTAATATAAAAACATGTTTTGTATGATTCCATATATATAATTCATATTATATGAATTGCTTGCCTTCTCAGTCAATAGGGAAGGGAAAACGAGGGAAGGGGAAAATTTGGCACTCAAAAGAAGAATGTTTAAAATATATAAAATTTTTTAAAATGAAGAATGACTCTCTGTGAGAAGAAAATGAGATATATAAAGTGAAAATTAAGTGAAATAAAAGTAAAAAATATAAATAAAATTTATTTTAATGATGTAAAAATGAAAAGTCATTGGTTGAATCATTTAACCTCTCTGCCTCAATTTCCTCACTGAAAAATGAGGGAGAAGGAGTAGATTTCTCTGGTTTTCTTCAGCACAAATTGTTTATAATTCAATAATTCTGAGTCAACATTTGTGGGATGCTGGTGAGCATTTTATGAAAAGGTATTTGAGTATCTCCTTTTAATCTTCCTATACTGTTAAGCATACTGTGGGCACTCAGTTAATATTCTTTTACTATCTCAATGAGAATCTTGTGCAGCCCAATGAAGGCTGACAGTCAGTAAAAAGATTATTTGATTTAAACCTTTAAGAGACATTCAAAAGTATATATTACTATCTCCTCAGTTTATAGATAAGGTAATTCATAGCTGGGGGTTAGGTCATTTTCCTAAAATTATAAGAGTAAGTGATAGACTAAGGATTTGAATATAAGACTTCTGAGTCCAACTTGAGTGCTCTTTCCACTATCCTGGAATCTCATTTCCAGGATTCCCAGTAAGAATGCTCAATATGGATACTATTTGAAACCAGAAACCTGATTTCACATAATATAAATACTTACAGTGCTTCACCTAACATTCCCTATATTCTAACCAAATTAATCAACAATCCCTAAACATGCTCTTTAATTAATTTCATCCAAACCTTTGTTTAGAGACTTAAGTGTTTATTAAATGAATGCATGAATAAATAAAAGGTCTTCTCTTTAGCATCAGACAGGAGAAAAAAACTTATAAATAACCAAACAGTTGCCACATTCTATACTCTACTTCTGTATATGGTTCATCTCCATAAAGGAAGATTGCTTCTTCAATAGCTAACAAGTATTGTGCTCTATAATTCCTGGTTTTATCAATCCAAAGCCATTCTAGCATAAAGTTTAGTCTTTTCTCTAGCTCTAAACATACTCCCTCTTTCTACATTTTCTGAGGTTTATCTTTGGTTTGTCTTAGTTGCTTATGACATTTCTAGATGAAGATATTTGTTCTTCCAGTGTCCTAATGGTTTTCATGGAGACTAATCTAAACAACAGCCACTTCTCAATGTATTTACTTCGAACTTCAACATTCATAGACACTTCCATAATGGGAGGCTCCACTGAGTTCTTTTTTGAAAATAATTGTTCAAGACACATGCTACTAGTGAGGTTTTAATGATTTACCACTTTGAACTCTTTAAGAGTAATATAGTTTCTCAAATCGGAGGTTATGATAGACAGAAAGGTACTAAGAATGGCAGTGATGGGGAATATATTGCAAAGATGGAGGTTACAGAGGTTTTCATTTGGTGATGGCAGGAAGCACCAACTATAAGCTCTGTGACTTGGCCCTTTTCCTCTAGTCCCTCTCCTTCAGCCTTTAAAGTCAGCTCTAATAATAAGCAGGGCAGCTTAATTGCACTGTTGAATAATTGTTTGATGGTAGCAAAGATACAGAATTTTGCTTTTTTTCTTCTTGGTAGAGGCATAATGTGGGATTTAGAATATCAGAATGACAGAACTTCAATATCAGAAGGATCCTCAGTGGTCATTTAGTTAAAGCTATTTTCAAGGAAATACTTTTCTCTCCTGACAGCTTATTTTGAGCTTTGGTGCTCTGGAACTCTTTGAGTCCCATGCTAGGCATTCATATTTCATATTTGTCTTATGTTACCTGCCTTTGCTTTCATTTTCTTTTTACGCCTCTTTAAAATATAACTTTGTTGGTGAATTTTCCATGTGTTCACATTAGTCTCTTCAGAAAATTACCATTTTTCTTCCATATAAAAATAATTTCCCTTCTTGTCATCAAAATTTCTTTCTTGAGAATTTACTACCTCTTTGTGGTTGACTTCCTTTATGAAATTTCAGTCCACGAAATCTTACAAAAAATTCCCCTGCACTGAAAAATGTCCATTATTTCTATCCTAGGAACTAGTTTAGTTTCTCACTGTTAGTAAGAATCAGATCCAGAACATAATTTTTCTTTGATTTTTTTAATCCACCTTTTGAGGGATGAAACTATCATTAAGGTGATTATTATCTGTACTGCTTTTGGCAGAGAGAACTCCAGCAGTTTTCCATAACTATTGTATCAGAGCCCCTAAATTGGGTTTGTGATGTTTCCCAAGACCTCACTATTTCTGTTTTCTGTCTAGGTGGTCTGTAGTTAGGATGTGCTGGCAATATGCTTCACAACAAGGTCATTGAAGAAAAATATACACACAACAAGGTTTTAAGTTCAATTTTCATTAACATTTTTTCATTACTTTCTTAAATCTAGACAATCAACAAAAGCATAAATCAAACCCTGATTTGTAGCACTGGCCAATTTCTGAAGTGCAAATGCTCAAACTGAAAATTTAAAAATTGGCTCTTATGAGCTGGTTAAAGGTGACACAGTCTCATATGTAGGGCTTCAATGATGAAATTGTTTCTCCATTCATGGACCTTCATCCAAATTCTCTCCACCATACCTCCATGCTCTTTTCCTTAGACTTCTTTATATGAGTATAACTTCTCAAAATACAACACTATCTTATTCCAGTGTGAGGCTTCTCACAAAGTTACTTTATATTATGATGGAGCCACAGTTTCATTTCTGGAGAATCCCCTTCCATCATATCATCCTTCTATTCTTTCTCATCCTGTCCAATCTGTATCCATGTCTTTCCATAAATACTTCATTGTGGATCCATGTAATACACTTCAAATAGAAAATAAAACTTGAAACCATTGTGATCTATTCTCAATTATTCATATTGTAGGTAGCCAGTTTTTAATTGAGGTGTGTTGAATCTTAGAATTTATTGTATTTTAAAAGAGGAGCAATAGCAGGAACAATAGCAACAATGAAACCACAAATAGACATCTTGAAGGATTTTATGCATCGAGAAAGAATTGGCTCCTTGGTTTCATTTGCCCTTCTATTTCATGCTAAATAGGGGTGGGAGTGTTACAAGTTTAGTGGCTCAAAACTTCTCTCTAAGGTGGCTGGCTGGCTGGTTCTTCTGCTTTTTAATGCATGGGTGGAAATGCTAGGTAGTGGGTTTAAATATTTGTATTTTCTTCCCTTTTTGGGCTATGAGCAGAGGGAGAAAGAGAGTAAGAGAATTCTGCATAACAAAACAACAGCTAGTGATATCACATCCAGGATACTCAAGTAAGAAGATGAGAAAGTAAATAAAAATTGAATTACAGCAGTAGCTTGCCCTGTCCCCCCTATAGTTGATGAGTCAATCAATTACCATATTTTTTAAGTGCCTACTAGGTATCAAGCATTGTTTTATCAGGCACCAAGGATACAAATACAAAAGTGAAGCAGTTCCTACCTTTAAGGAGCTTACACTGTATAATGCAACGTCCATATAGATTAAATAGAGGCTATGAAAAGAACAATATACAATGACATGGTGGGATACTAACAAGTGGGAGAACTGGGGAAGGCCTCTGGAATGATGTGGAACTTGAGCTGAGCTTTCAAGGGAGCTGGGATCCCATAAAGTAGAGGTAAGGAGTGATGGCATTCTAGCCATGGGAAATCACATGTTCAAAAGCATGAATGCGATAACTGGAGGATCATTTACAGGGAAAAGTAAATGGGACAGTCTGGATAAAGCCTGGAGTATGGAAGGAATAAATGTACACTTGGTTTGGGAAGGCAGGTTGGATCAAGATAGTGGAGAATGTTAAATATCAAACAGGAGAATTTATTTTATCTTAAAAGCAGCTGGGTAGACACTGAAATGTTTTGGTCGGGGGAGTGACAAAGTTAGAATTGATGATATATGTAGCTATACATTTGTCATCACTGTGTGTTGAAAGTATAGCAAGGATTACTGTATGCAATAGAAAGGGTCTCCACAGAACAAGACTACCCTAAAAATATCTTTCTTTAATCTTAGGGACTTTGTGAATTTTTAAGAAGATCCTATCACAAATACATATATTTTAATGATAGCTATGTTCTTTCTTTCCCTCTTTTTCTTTTGGCCTTTTTTGAAGTCTGGAAAAAACCCAACCATATGATGTTCTGCATTGTAGGGATATGTAGAAATCAATCATCTGTTCTTAAGACCTTTGCATTTCTTTCTGGAGAGAAAACAGATGGAAGATTTTTCTGCCTCAGAGATTTAAGTGCAGCTTGTTTCTGTTTACCCAGGTTTAAGACTACTGTAAAAATGTTTGCCTGCCCCAAAAGGAAAGTGGACAGAAGATTCTGCAAAAAATTAGATTGGTTAGAGTGAGTGAATGCCTAAGCAGGATTGTGAGAAACTGGGTAAGACAGTCTAAGCAGTGTTCTTCCACAGCTCAACCTATATTGACAGGCATTGGGGCACGGGTCATGTTTGGTCCTTTCTGAATGAAGGAAAATGCCTCTTTACACAACAGCAGGGGAGATCAGGGAATGTGCGCTGGTGTAGGATAGAAACATGGAGATTAATCAAAATGTTAGGGCTCAACATATCTTGGAATGATGATGGGCTGAGTAATATAGTAGTAAATCATTAAAAACTGTATCACAAATATTTTAAATTCTCTCTCTCTCAGGCACTGTACTAGTTTTAAAATCAGCATATTTTTAAAAATAGATTTGGGAAGGAGACTTAAAAGTCTGTTCCCCTTTATAAGTCACTGATAACCATGAACTGATGAATATTTTGAGGTCAGCAAAGTCATCTTTTTCAAGTCATAGGTAGAGGAATAGGAATTTTTAATGTGTCTCTCTTTGCTTATTTGTGTGAGCATCCAAGTACAATCAAGTGTACCCCAGAGCCCAGAAAGAAGTTGTATCTCTAGATGGACATAGTGTTGCGATTTAAACTCTGGGACACCAAAAATAGTTGGGGTTTCATGCTTTGTTGTGGTGGAACAGTCCCAAAGAATTCAGAGTCAGACCACTTCTAATCCAAGTATAGGCTTTTATTGAGATTGACGCCTCTCATGAAGTGGGCTAAATTCCAAGAGGAATCAGCAACTTCAGAGAAAGCAAGATGGATTTTTATAGGGTAAAGATGCAATTACATGACAGAAATTATAAATATTAAAAAGGCAGGAGGGTTTTGTTAAGGGATTAAGTTTAAGATTAAGTTAAGGGATTAAGTAATAGGGGAAGGGTCCGAGGTCCTGGAACTGTGCATGTGATTACCCACAAGCATACAGAAAAACTCAGTTAAAGTGGTATGTATGTATGGTAATGATATCATAATAAGCCTCTCTACATCATAAGTTCACTCTAAGTCAGTTCTTTACTATTACTGCACAGGTACCTACTTAGGGAAAGTCCCTTCTATTGTTTTGGGGTCCACATCCTGCTTGGGCATTTCTGGTGGGTCTGCTTTCTGATTGAGTATTATGGTCCTGTCTGAGACTAGATGGATGTGGTTGTGGTTGAATGCATGGACATACCTGCTGTTTCTGTGGGGAATATGAGGAATGAGCCTGGGGGCAGTGCCTAGGTAGAGACAGGGCCTAGGATCCCATCACATGGACATGCCTGCTTTTTCTGTGGGAACTAAGACTTCAGGAACACAGCTGTTGTTCCAGTGAGCAGTGAGGTATATATGAAGAAGTTAGAACATTGGCAAGGAAGGGGGTGGTGCTAGTAGGTACAGTGGGCCTGTTGTTCAGTGGGGCCTATAACAAAGTTAGAATATTGGGGCCACCCATCAACTGGGGAATGGCTAAACAAGTTGTGGTATATGCATGTAATGGAATACTATTGTGCTATAAGAAATGAGGAGCAGATGGACTTCATAATAACCTGGAGAGGCTTATATGAGCTGATGCTGAGTGAGAAGAGTAGAACCAGGAGAACATTGTACACAATCACAGACACATCATATGTGTGACGACCAACTTTGATAGATGGGGCTCCTCTCAGCAATACAAGGTTATAAGACAACTCCAAAAGACTCATGATAGAAAGGGCTATCCACACCCAGAGAAAGAACTACAGAGTCTGAATGCAGATTGAAGTAAGCTACCTGCTCTCTTTGTTTTGTTTTATTTTATTTCTTCTTTCTCAATGCTCACTCCATTGGTTATAATCCATTACAACTTGACTGATGTTTAATGTGAAGGTATTTGGAGATCCTATATTTGACTGCATGCTGCCATGGAGGGGAAGGGGGAAGAGATGGGGGGCGGAGTTTGAAACTCAAGGGATTGTGGAACTGAATGTTGTAAACTAAAAGTAAATAAATTAATTTAAAAAAGGAATATTGGGGATAGGGGCATTTTATTAGGATTCTATCAATATCCCTGAAAACTGTTTGAAGGTCCATAGAGTCTTGAGATTAGATGAGATAATTTTCTCTCCTTGGTTAAACTGAGAACTTATCTCATTCTTACTGAAGCTGATTCTGTATACTCTTTGGTAAATTCTGTTCTAATATTTCTCTAATTTCTTTGTTATCATCTACATTGAATAAATGGTTTTACTTGTCATTTCCTACCTGGGATGGTTTTTTTGTGTAACTAGAATTTGGCAAAGGGGCTAAATTGAATGTAAACTAAGGGCAGGAGGGTGCTGGTAAATATTAACAACTGTCCCTCCAAAAATGTACACACAACACACTTAAATTGTATCTGCATTATTAACATTTATCCTTCACTTTCTTAAGTCTATGAAATCAACAAAACAATAAATCAAGCCCTAATTTGTAGCACTGATGGATTTCCAAGGTGAAAGTGTTTAAACTGAAAATTTAATAATTAGCTTATTGAGCTAATATGAACTAAACCCAGTACACCACTGTCTAAGGAACATCCTCCCACTTAAGAGTAATCAGGGAGGTGGCTTTTATCATGAATCTATTTTATATCTAGACCAGAGGTATTTAAGGAATGGCAGATAAGACATAATTTTGGCCCAAGATCCCTCTTATAGACTATAGGACACATTACCCAACCTTGGCTGGCCTGGAGTCTGCCCCCTCATCCCCTACCTCCAGTTATCATTCTATTAGTGAAAGTAGGGCCTTTGGCTCTCCCCTTATCCTCTTCCTGCAGAGATGGTCCAAACCTGCCATTAAACTTATCAATGCCACCGATTCGATGTGTCTATATTTTTATATAATCTACATATACATAACATTACACGTGGGCATGCATATTTTACACAAGCAAAGACCAGATGCCTATTATTCTATTAAGGAGATTCAAGCTTCAAGTAGATAATTGTACTGAATGAGTTCTAAGGTCCCTCCCAACTCCAGTATCTTATGAATTTATGATTCCTCTGCCCATTGGTTCTTGATGCAAGGTTCTTGGGAGGCACTTGAACTAAGTTACCAGAAAAAATTAATAACATAGGGTTTTCCCTAACCAGAATTCTTCCTCCTGACATCCTCCTTGGAAATAATAAAAAGGGCATCTAGAAATAATTTACTCTTCTCCTTGGCTATTACACACACTGCCTCCTTTCCTTATGACTTACCTGCCAAGAATATGAGGAAGTGTGGTACAGCGCCTCCTAAAATCAGAAAACCCCAGTTCTAATCCTGACTCTATCAATTACCCCTTAGTTAATTACCAATTAACTATGGGCAAGTCATTTAGTTTCTATGTACCTTCATTTCCTCATCTGTAAAATGAGTGGTAGACAGCTTCTGAGATCCTTTCCAGACCTAAATCCATGTTCTTCTAAATTCTAGAGATGGGATAGGATCAGAGAGATTCTGTGGTCATTTTCAGCTTTAGATTTGTGTTCTACTAAGATACAGAAGGGCTGTGATCTCTGTGATAGAACCCCCATATAGAAAATTATAGACCTTGAAGTATCCTGGGAATTGTGCTCAAGCTGAGTATTAATTCAATTTTTAAAAACTGAAGTCTTTGTATGAGTCAGCCACTTAAGGGACAAACAGGGCTGTGAGACACTTCATTTCCATGAGATTATCCCAGAATTGAGTTATTTTGCTTCATCTCCCAAAAGATTTATCTGGAATGACATTTCCCTTTAACAATTTGCATATCTAGGTACTCTGAGGCTATATTTTTGGGCCTTCACATGTGAATTTATAATCCAAGATTTATCATGACTTCCTCTCAGCATTTATAAAGGATCATTTTATATTTTATTTTCAGTAAGAACCTCCACTGTTCTGTTTGAAGGTTTACGGAGAAGATCATCATGAGGAACAGGGAGGGCCAACAATGGAAAGAAAAGAAACAGAACCGACCTATCTTTGGAGCTCATTTCCAAGCAGCTAACTTGTGTGCTTGATTTGGGGGAAAAAGTCAAAATTCAGTATGGGCATGCGAGAACTGTTTTACTGGTGATGTACACTACTAATTTCAATTTAGAAACTTACTTGAACTTACCCTTTAACTGAGAAAAATATAGTTCTCTGGTTAGTCTCCCTGCCTTAAGTAAGCATTTCCTAACTCCAGTCCATTCCTCATTTAGTTATCAAATTGGTCTTCCTAAAGCCCAGGTCTGACCATGTCACCTTTCCAACTTCTATTCCGTGAAGTCTAGTGGCTCCCTATTACCTCCAGGATCCTGTCTAAAATCCTCTGTTTGGTTTTTAAAGTCCTTTATACCTGGCCCCATCTATCTTTCCAATCTTCTTATACTTTATAACCAGCACTCCACATACTCTGTAATACTATGATACTGGCCTCCTTGTTACTCCATTTCCTGACTCTAGGCATTTTCACTGGTTGTCCCCCATCCTCAAACTTCCTCCCTCCTCATTTCTGCCTCCTGGATTCCCTGGCTTCTGTCAAGTCTCAGCTAAAGTCATACCTTCTAAAGGAAGCCTATTCCAGGTTTCCTTCATCTTGGGGTCTTCCCTCTGACACTATCCCCAATTTATCCTGTATGTATCTTGTTACTACTCCATTGTTTGCAGGTTGCTTCCTTCCTGAGGCTGTGAGTTCCTTGGGAGCAGAAACTGTGTGTGTATGTGTGTGTGTGTGTGTGTGTGTGTGTGTGCAACCTGTATCCCAAAGCCCCTTGGTATGGGACTTTCCCCTTATTGGTGGAGATGAATCCCTTGCCCAGTATGAGTTTTCAGTTAGTCACCCCTTTGGGGACTCTTCAATCAGGGGTCAATGGACTTAGGGACTCTTTAATCATAGTGTCAAGTCAGCTGCCAGATTCAAGAGAGAAGATGGAAGAGGCTGCTATAGGAAGAGTCTGGGAAGACAGGAGAGGAGAGGGTAGTCTTCATCATGTCCCTATTCTTAGCTTACTACCCTAGAGATCTGGGGAGCTTCTCTTCACATGAGATCCAGGACCCTCTCTCTTGATTCAGCTGAGTTACCTTTCTCCTTTTGGGCCACACAAGGACAGGTCTACACATTTGGGGTCCACTCCCTTTCTATCACTCTATTTGCTTTTGTTTGTATTTTCCTTTCTTTCTCCATCCATCATTTAGTGTCACTGCCTGGTGAATAATGAGACTTAACAAATGTTTGTTCATTGGAGATGACTGAAAGAATTAGTAGATAGTTCTTAGAGATTCAGGCCCACATTCTCCAGGAATAGTCATCTGCAACTTAATGATGATATAAAATGAAAGCTCAGCTTTGTGCATATTTTGCTTGAATTTAAATGCACGAAATTTACTACAGTATTTACAGAGATGGGGAACTCTAGGTTGGAAAAGTACATATACTGTCAGACTCAGGTGATATTGGTTTCTTTGGATGAACTGAATCTAATTTCCTCTTTCTATTTTCTTTATTATAAAATATGGCTCACTGAGTAGGGAAGGCTAAGGATATATTCAAGAATATAGTTGATATAAAACCAAAAGAAGCTAATAATTTCTTTTTTAAATTTCACAGAAAAGGACTTCTAACCTTGTGGCCTTTGGAATAAAAAAAATCACTTTTGGTCAGAAAGAGAATTTCCCTCTCATATAATAGCAATAATCTTTTAAAATATATGCAGCTCTGAGAACAGTCTGGGGAGACAGGCTGTGACTGTCAGCATTTGGGAGCAAGGCCAGTTGTCCTGCTATCAGTCTGGTGAGCTCTACTCCAGCAGCTCCATCATCCATCAGCTCACCTGTTCTCTAGGTGAAACCAAGAGGGCTGCTCCATCAAATTCAATAAGGGTGAGAGGCGGTAACAATGGCAAGACAATGAGAAGGGAGTGGGGAGCACAGCAGCAGACTGGGCCAGAGTGGGCAGCAAGCTCAATGTTCCTTTCCAGAGAAAAAATAATAAAGGTCTTTGTCTTTATGAATATAGTTTTATCGATAAAATTCTGAGAGTACTGAGAGCTGGGTAGTGTGGGCTGTAACCTGGGTAACTGAGTGGGCAGTACTTCAGGCAGTCTGAGGAATTCATGGTTAGGGATTATTAGAGTTTATTCATCTTTTTTTTTTCCGATTTAACTCTCCCCTCCAGCAGTAAACTACCTCATGCAGGAAGACTATAAGCTCACTTGTGGGCCAGGACCAATAGGGCTTGTTGGGGATTTCAAAGTCTAGCCCTGTACTCATCAGTCACTGGGCAAGGCAGAAGAAGAAACTAGGATAATGATAGTATATGAAAGGGGGGGAGATGCAAACTTGTTTTAAACTACACACATCTCTTTACTGCGAGTGATAGGATCTGAAAAAAGGCTATGCTTAAGTATTCTTGAGCAATTGGATTAGAATTCTTTGTTTTAATTAATATTTGTATAGTGCTTTAAAGTGTGCTTTATATGTATAATATGTCATTTGATCCTTGCAGTTGCCCTAAAAGTAGATGCTATTATTATCTCCACTTTTACAGATGAGGAAAATGAGGCAAAGAGCAGTTAAGTGACTTGCCCAGGGTCAGATAGCTAGTAAGTGTTTGAAATGGGATTTGAACTCAGGTCTTCCAGACTCCAAGTTTTTACCTGCTGTACCTCCTAACTTCCTGCTTCACACTTGGTCCAGCCCAGCTATTGTTTAGGCTAGCAACACTCAGTTACAATCAGTGGTGTGCTGGCAAAAGTTTAACAAGAGACTCTCTGAAAAAAACAAAACACATGTGTCTACATGTAAATATACTTTTAAATTTAATCTGAATTATTAACATTTTCTTATGTCCAGACAATCAACAATAATAAAAAATAAACTAAGTCCTGATTTGTAGCAGTATCAATTTCTGAGATGTAAATGTTTACACTGAAAATTTAACAACTGGTTCTGGAAGTGGGTTAGAGCTGGCTTCAGGACATTGTTAGGTACAACTATTTATCATTCTTTCAAAGTTGAACTTGTTATGCCTTCTATACAGCCCCACTCCTGAGGGTGGGTTCCTATATTCATTGGGATGATCAGAAAGCAATGGCAATGAGACAGTCTAGGTTTCTCCTTTGGTGATTTTATTACAGACTTTATTTAAAACCCACTTCAGTTACATATCACAGCTGATTGATTGTTCTGTTGATTGTCTCTGTTCAAACTTGACCAAATTTCTCCAAGTTAATCCTATTCTATTAAATTAGAAGCTAAATGAGCAAGAATACGTTTTGACGGTCACCCTTCCATGAAGGTTAATTGCCATTTTGTTGCTGGATGTGGAAGAAAATGTCACTTAAATCCTTCTGACTAGAAATCACAGTTTAGAAATATTTCTAAGGCTAAAAATAATACATGTCTTTTTCTCCTTTTCTGCATGATACCTTTTAATATTTTATTTGTTTTAATTAGCCAAGATCCACCTTCTTACCCTTCCTCCTCCCCAAATGAGAACATAAAAAAGCAAAACATTACAAATGTGTAGTTAATGAAAATAAACTTTCACATTGACCATGTCCTAAAAAATCATCTAATTATGGATACTGAGTCCTTCACCTCTCTTTCTGGAAGTGAGTTGTATATTTTTTCATTAGTTACCTGGAATCCTTGTTGGTTATTATGAGGATAAGAGTTCAGCACAATAGTAATCCATCACATTTATACACCATAACTTGTTCATCCATTCCTCAATTTATTGGCATCTCCTGTAAAAGCAAGCACCCCAGCATAGCCAAATGGCTACTAGCACAGGTTCTTTGATCTGCTTTTCTAAAGGAAAGCAACTCAAAGGGGGTTACCAATCTTACTTTAATCAAACATATATATCATTCACTTAGTTCAGGGGAAAAAGTCAACACTCTGAACTTCAGAAAATAGAAACAGAAATTACAAGCAGACAAAAAATACAGAGAAAATAACACAATTTAACAGAGAGGACTTCTAGCTGTCTGATCATCCCGTACATACGATGTTAGTTACCAGAGAGAGAAGCACCAACATCTGAGCTTTCAAAGCAGTGGGGCTTAATAGCTGCCCAGAGTCTCATCTGGCCAAATCACACAACTCTTCCCAAAGTGATCCCCAAAGCCTTCCCCTGGGTCAGAAAACATCACAACCATTGTGACCTACTGCCTAGCTACAAAGTAACAAGGTGTGTGCCTTCCTGAAAAACAAGCCTCCCTTAATCAAACTTCTCTTGTTGTGATCCAAGTGAGTCCCATTAAGGGGCAGGGAAGATCTTAAAATTCCCTTACCATTACACCCCCTCAGATTCCCATTCACTGCCACCTCAAAAAGATCTATTAATATTTTTGTACACCCTTGGAGTTTGTTTGCTTTAGGATTAATCTCTTCCTTAGTCCACCTTCCAATTTCCCCTTCCATTCTCCTCTTTGCCCAAGTTCTCTGTTGAGTGAAATATATTTTGGTATCTAGTTGTGTATGTATGTTGTATTATTCTTTCTTTTAACCAATTTAGATGAGAGTGAGGTTCAGATGTCAGCTGTTACCCCTCTCCTTGTTTGAATAGATGTCGGTTGTGCATCTGAATTGTATAAGATGATTTTCCCTAACTTTTCTTTGCTTGTCTTCCCCCTTTGTGTATTCCTCCTTCTGTCTCTCTCAATTTTTTTCCCTTAAAATCATCATGACACCAGGTCTTCACTGGCCTCCTATGAACCTGATGATAATAAGGTATAATATCATAATATTTGAATGCAAGCAGCTTATTCTTGTTTAATCCTTTATCATTATTAATTCATGTTTACATTTTTATGTTTTTCTTCACTCCTGTATTTGAAATTCAAAGTTTTTTGGCTCTGGTCTTTTCACTAGATATACCTGGAAGTCCTTTGTTTCATTAAAGGTTCAATTCCTCTTCTGTAATATTATGCTAAGTTTTGTTGGGTAATTTAAATTTTGTTGTAAGTCCATATCCTTTACCTTCTGGAACATCATATTCAAAATTCTCCACTCCCCTATAGTGGTGGTTGCTAAACTTTTTGTGATCCTTATTGTGGCTCCTTAATACCTGAATTATTTCTTTCTGGCTCAAGCTTGAAAGCTCTGGATTTTGGTTATGATGTTCTTGGGAATTTTTATTTGGGAGTTTCAGTCAGGAGGTAAGCAGTGGATTCTTTCTGTTTTCATTTCTCCCTCTGGTTCTAAGAGATTTGGACATTTTTTTGTTTTAATTTTTTTTAAGATTTCTTGAAATAGGATGTCTAGAGTCCTTTTTTTATCTTGGTATTTAGATGGTTTGATGAATTAATTTTTTCTTCTTAATCTTTTTTTTCACATGTCAGTTGTTTTTGCTATGAAATACTTTACATTTTCTTCCATTTTTTCCAGCCTTTTGACTTTACTTTGATATTTTTTGTTGCCTCATGAAGTCATTAACTTCTATTTGAATCATACATTTTTTTCTTCTATAGGTCTCATTTCTTTTCTAATTTCCTCCTCAAGAATTTTCATTCCATTTCTTTTAAAAATCTAAAATCTTTTTAAAACTCACATTTTGTGTCTTTCAGGAATTCTAATTAGATTTGTTCACAAACTCCTTTTTTTTTTACACTGAGCCATTATATTCATATATTATATTATTATGTTCATATATATATTATATTCATATATATTCATATATATGCCATTACATTCATATACTACAACTCATTTAGACAATCCTTGATGAATTTGTATCTTAAGTGCCCTTGCCATCATAATAGCTCATTATAGTATGGTTCTTTTTTTGTTTGCCCATTCTTCCAAACTACTTCCTGACTTTGCCAGTTGGTACCCATTTCCTTCACTGAGAAGCTCTAGCATGATTCTGGCAATCCACAATATGATCTGGGGTCTTCTGTTGCTCTCATACATAGCCTCTCCCTGGGCATTAGAATGCTCTGTACAGCATGTTCCTTCCCTCATCCCATCTCCAATGACAACAGACATTCCTCTCTGTCTCCTATGCTGAGTTAGGCAAGACAACTCATTTTGCATTTTTTTATTTTTAATTTCCCCATCAGTATTGGGTTTGGTACATTTTTAAGGTCTGTTTAGAGGAGTTCCTATTACTCCACCATCTTTGTGCCACCTTTGCATGATACCCTTTAGGTCAGGGATCCTGATGGAGAATTTGGATTTTTTTTTTGGTTGGGGGAAGGATGAACAGAAATATGTCTAGAACTATGATTTCATCCTTTTTAAGGAGAAACCTGTAAGGAAACCTTCTACCAATATGGATTAGCAACTTTTTTCTTTTTTGCAATTTGGAGTCTCAGCAAGTTATCTGGTCCATAGCACACAACCTGTATGTGTCAGAAATAAGAATTGAGGTCAGAGTTTCCTGATTCCAAGGTCAGTCCTTCATATTCTCTTTGAATGGAATGATTACATGGGTTTTCTTGACTCTTTTTTTCCTTCAGAACATTTGTATGGAAATAAATGCTGTCAGACCTTCTATTAAATGAGAGGTTCAATTTACTTAAATATGTGAAATTCTTTTTTTATTGTTTATCACCTTTTGTGATCTTTGTTTTGATGTCATTTATATTTCCCCATATTTTTCTGCTTCTCTTCTAAGAGCTATCCCTTGTAGTAAAGGATAAAAAAGAAATGAAAAAAATAATTCAGAAAATTAATTTACAAATCAACCATATATATTATATGCAATATTCCAAACCCAGAGTCCCTTGCCTCTCCAAAGAAAGGATGGAGGTGTATTCTTAAAAGCTTTCTTTTGGGACCACTTTATAACATTCAGTTTTGATTATTTTGTTGTTGCTTTTATTTCCATTTACATTGTTCTTCTCGCTATATATTTTTCCTGTTTTGTTTACCCTGAATCAGTTCATAAAAATCTTCCCACACTTCTCAGTATTTATCATACTCTTCATTATTTCACATAGCATAGTAATATGCCATTACATTCATATACAACCCATTTAGACAATCCTCAATCAATGAGCATCTATTTTGTATCCAGTTATTTGATACTACCCTGTCCAACATTTTCAACACAAAACATGTAGAAGTGTTCAGAATTATATGTCAAATAAGACAAGGCATACTACCCAAAGTTGACATTTTCCTAGAAAGTTGAACTTACTCTTCTGTGTTGTTATTCAGTTCATTGAAGCTGCCCTCTTTGGTACATGAATGAATAAGATAATGTTTTGAATGCTGTTATAAGTGAGGGCTTGGTTTGATATTGATTATGGAAATCTGGAATTTCAAGGACATATATTCTTTCTATATAACTCCTAGAAAATCAATAGATTCACAAATTGTTTGATGATGATATGTTGTAATATTGTTGTAATATTAATATTGTTGTAATATTAAGTCATAATTGACTCATGTCCAACACATGTTCCTAGCCCACATCTATGCAAACTAGTCATAGATCTTCATACCTACTTGCAGAGAGATATAGGAAAAAAATTTGACTTTGGGTCTTCTGAACTTTGGGACAACTGGAATTGTTTGTATTTTTTTCTATTAATATTTATAAAGATTTTTCTCTAAAAAGTTATTGATACTTTTGTCTTTATATAATAATAATTTTGAGATATTTCATAGACACACATATGAACTCTTCCCCACCCAACACAAACCCTCCTTAAAAACAAAGAGAAACAATTATCAAAACAAAATAGCATAGTTGCTTTATCTGATAGGGTATGCCATATTCCATATTTATAGTCCTTCACCTCTCTACCAAAGGTAAATTTTTGGAAAATATCTAAAAGTTATGAAGGTCATGCTTTTGGACGGTTGTTTCTCTTTTGTTCCCCTAGAAAGTTAACATTTTTATTTCCCAGAAATTGTTATATTTCACTGGGAAAAGAATTATTCTTTTTAATATGTAGTTATTTAGCATTTTACTTACATTATTTCTAGTTTTATCAGACAGGAAACTACACCACAGATGCTCCTAATTGGAGCAAAATATGCATTGATTTACTTTAAGTTATTCATGCCAAATGAAATAATTATGCTTTTCTCCTAAATTTTCTTTAACTTGGCAATTTATTCAACAAATGAAGACAGTGGACTAGTACTCAAATGCATTAAATCCATGTTGCTTTAGGTCAGAAATGTTTGCCAAACCTCACTTTATGGAAGCACAACATTAATTTTATCATAAGATAAACCATGACATGTAAAGCAGTCAGACTGTCTAGCCAGCTTTTTATTTGTCACAAGTTCAAAGATCTGTCTACCATCAAATATCTTGGCGGCCATGTTCATATTCACCAATGGCATAGCAATGAGGCAACTGACAATGAATTGCAAAATAATTTAAGGATCTAGTTTTGTTCAAATATCCATTGTTTGCCAAAATACAAAGTGTTCAGTCCCATTAAACAGGCAAGGCCATTTGGGTAATTACAGTAATGAGAAAATATATTTACCTATTGCATGAATAGGGTGTCTCCCAATCTCTTACTCACCATGTCTTCCTATCCTCAAACAATGCTTACTTGACCTATCTATTCTTACTAGCTATTGTCCTACATATCCCCTCTTTTTATGGCTAAATGCCCAAGAAGACCATATATAATTAGTGCCTCTACAACTGTTCTTCTTACTGTCTTATCACTGCACTGTGTCTTCTAACCTCACCATTCAATTGAAATCCAAGTTAAGAATGATGACTTAGGTGGGGCAGAGCCAAGATGGCGGATTAGAAACAGCACTTCCCCAGTGCTCCAGCCCATACCACTTCAAAATTATATAAAAGGGGACTCTGAACAACCTCTGGAGCTCCAGCGCCCACAGAACGACACAGAGAAGCTAACCTCCCACTGAGAACAGCCTGGCAGCCTGGCAGGGAATGACCAGCGCACAGCTCTGGGAGCTGAGCCCAGGACTGCATGAGTGAGAGGTTTTAGCCCCAGGGCGGCCAGACCAGCAGCCAGCTGGAGGGACCCCAGAACACCAGCAGCTGTGGCTTTTCCAGAATTATTAACACATAGATGCATAGGACAAAGTGAGAGGTTAGTGCCCTATGGATTTTGGGACCAGTATTTGGGAATACATTGGCTTCTTCCCCTGGGGGTGAGAAGCCTCTGAGGAGCTGTGGCACAGCCGCCATTTTGCAGCTTCAGTTGCAGCTTCAGCTCCTGGCCTGCAGACTGTAGGGGGATCCGGAGATCAGTCTTGGGGGTAATCACTCTTGTTTTAACCTTCTTGGATCTGGATTGCAGTCTGGAGTGGAGGTCTTGGGATGTGTGTCCAGCTTGCTAGAGTGTGTGGGGGCCTCAGGGAGGGCACCCAACTAATACCTCTGGCAGTTGAGAAGACCCCAACTTGGGGGACAGAAGCTCCCCTGGCTGGTGGCAGAGTCCTACTGTGGCAATAAGCCCCAAAGTCAAGTAATTAAGTGGCAACATGCCTAGGCAAAGGAAACAAAATAAACAGAAAAATGAAACATTAGACTCCTATTTTGGGGGCAAAAAGGATCAAAGCATGGAAGAGGAGGAGGACTATGAGGTCAGAACTCCTGCACTAAAAGCCCCAAATGAAAATATGAGTGGGTTACAGGCCATAGAGAACCTTAAGAAGGATTTTAAAAACCAAATAAGAGAAGTGGGGGGAAAATTGGGAAGAGAAATGAGAAAAATGCAAGAAAAGTATGAAATGACAGTCAACAGCCTGACTAAGGAAAATAACACCTTAAAAAACAGACTAACCCAAATGGCAAAAGAAGCCCAGAAAGGCAATGAGAAGAAGAATGCCTTAAAAAGCCGAATTTGCAGATGGAAAAAGAATCTCAAAAGCTCACCAAGGAGAATCACTCCTTCAGAATTAGCCTGGAGCAAATGGAAGCTGGTGACTTTTTGAGAAATCAAGATGCTGTTAAACAGATCCAAACAAATGAAAGAATAGAAGGCAATGTGAAATATCTCATGGGAAAAACCACTGACCTGGAAAATAGATCCAGGAGAGATAATTTAAAAATTATTGGACTACCTGAAAGTCATGATCAAAGAAAGAACCTAGAAATCATCCTTAAAGAAATTCTGAAGAAAAGTTGCCCTGATGTTTTAGATCCAGAGGGGGAAATAGAGTTTGAAAGAATCCATCGATCACCTCCTGAAAAAGATCCCCAAAAGAAAACTCCTAGGAATATTATAGCCAGGTTCCAGAACTCCCAGATCAAGGAGAAAATACTACAAGCAGCCAGGAAGAAACAATTTCAATATTGTGGAAACACAATTGGAATAGCACAGGACTTGGCAGCTTTACACTGAGGGATCAAAGTGCATGGAATATAATATTCCAGAGGGCAAAAGACCTGGGATTAAAACCAAGAATCACATACCCAGCAAAACTGAGTATCTTGTTTCAGGGGAAAACATGATCATTCAGTGGAATAGAGAACTTTCAAGCATTCTTGAGGAAAAAACCAGAGTTGAATAGAAAATTTGACATTCAGACACAAATAGCAAGAGATACTTGAGAAGGTAAACAGGGAAAAGAAATCAAAAGGAACTTATCAAAGTTGAGCTATTTACATTCCTACATGGAAAAACAATAACTGTGACTGATGAAACCTTTCTCAGTATGAAAATAATTGAAGAAGGGTATATGGGCATATGAATACATATGTGAATGTGTGTATATATGTTTACAGGTATACATGGATAGAAGGCACAGGTTGAATTTGGTGGGAAGGGATGATACTTAAGGGGTGAAGTTAAGAGGTGAGAGAGGAATGTGTCAAGAAGAGATGGGGAGAGACAGGGTGGGGTAAACTATCTCATGTGGAAGAGGCAAGGGGAAGTGGTTGCAGGGGAGGGGAAGAACAGGAAGGCAAAAAGGCAAAACCATATTCTCATTGAATTTGGCTCAGGGAGAGAATGACATACATACTAAATGGGATATCTCACCCTGCAGGAGAGTAGGGGGGAGGGAGATGAGAGGAGGGATGATGGAGGAGAGGGCATGCTGGGGGGAGGGGAGGTTGGAGGCACCCACTTTTGAATAGGGCCAGGATCAAAGTAGGGAATGGACCAGGTGGGGGGTGGGATGGGTGGGAGGGAAATATAACCAGTCTTTTACAATGTATCTACTATGGTAATGTTTTGCATAGCAATACATGTACAACATATACTGAATTGCTTATCTTCCCAGCAGGAGTGGGTGGCAAGGAACTAAGGGAATGGATCTGGAATTTGAAGTTTTAAAATTAAATGTTTCAAATATATATAAATACTATTATTAATACTATTTTGCATGTTATTGGGAAATAAGATGTATAGGCATTGGGGTACAGAGATTCTATTTGCCCCAGTGGAAAAATCGAAGGGGATATGGGAGAAGATATGGGAGAGAGTAGATTGGATGAGGGGATATCCTGTGGTACTGCTATTTTGGGGTGGTGGGTAGGGGAAAAATGGGGAAAACATTATAACTCAAAATCTGGCGGAAATGAATGATGTAAACCAGAAATTAATAAAGCATTTGGAAAAAAAGAATGATGACTTAATTGCCAATTTTAATAGCATTTTCTCAGCTTTCATCCATCTTGATCCCTCTACAGCTATAGATACTATCAATCATCCTCTTTTCTGATATTCTTGTCTCTTTAGATTTTTAAAAACATTTTATAAATTTTAAGTTTCATATTCCCTTCTTCTATCTCCTTCACTACCAGTTTAGAAGGCAAACAATTTGATACCAATTGTACATCTGAAGTCATGCAAATCAGATTTTTGTATTAACTATATGTAATGGTAATGGTAAATTGAAGATCTTCCCTGCTCCTTAATAGGCCTAAGGGAATTTGAAGATCTTCCCTACCACTTAATAGGCTGAATGTAATCACATGGAGCCTGTGGTGGGAGGAGTTTACTAAAGGGTGGAACAGGAAGTGGTGGAGCAGGAAATGAGTCAGAGCAGTTAGAACAGAGGGAGAGAGAGGACATAGGTAAGAAGAAAGCTAGGATTGTGAGTGTTTGTTTGTGGGAAGGCCTGAGCAAGGGGAAAGTTTTGGGATGTTGTTGCTTCCTGCAGTCATAAGGTGTGTTAATTCTTTGTTGCTATGATTGATTTGTCTTTCTGCTGTTGGCATTCAGCTTTCTGGTGTCTGAATAAATGTTTTGCTTCTGTCTTCTATGTAAAGAGTCTGTTATATTTTGTGGTTCAGAACTACACCATATTCATAGTTGCTGTTGGTGCTGTGAATATTACCTTGGTGATGCACTACACTGCCAAAAAAAGAAAAGAAAAAGACAAAAGGGAAAAACAATATGCTTCCATCTGTACTCAGAGTTCATCAGTTCTCTCTGTGGAAGTGAATAACATTTTGCATCATGAGTCATTTGGAATAGTTGTGGATCATTGTATTGATCAGAATGGCTAAGTCTTTCACAGTTGATCATCACTACAATATTGCTATTACTGTATATAATATTCCCCTGGTTCTGCCCACCTCACTATAAATCTTCCCAGGTTTTTCTGAAACCATCCTGCTCATCACTTTTTATAGCACAATCCATCATAATGATACACATCTTGTTCAGCCATTCCCCAGTTGATGGGTATCCCCTCAATTTCCAATTCTTTGTCACCCCAAAATGAGCTGCTGTAAATATTTTTGTACATATGGGTCCTTTTCCTTTTTCTTTGATCTCTTTTGGATAAAGACCTCTCTAGATTTTCTTGACAGCATTCTATCCCGGTTCTCTACCTGTCTGTTTAATGAGTCCTTCTAAGTCTCCTTTGCTAGATCTACATCTAGGTTGTACTCACTAACTGTGTGTCCCTCAAGGGCTCTGGCCTGGGCCCTCTTCTCTTTTCCTTCTATGCTATCTTGGTCGTGATCTCATCAGCTCAGATTCAGTTATCATCTCTATGCAGATATAATTCTCAGGTCTACTTAGCCTGTCCTAAACTTTGTCATAATCTTAAGTTTCACATTGCCAGATATCTATTGAACATTTTGAATTGGATGTCCTGCAGACATCTTAAACTCAATATATTCCAAACTGAACTTATTATCTTTTTTTCAAGACCTACTCTTCTTCCTAATTTCTGATTACTTTCAAGGGTACCAACAATTCTTAGTAATCCAAGCTTCCAACCTAGGTGTCATCTTTGACCCATCACCTTTCATCACCCAACCATATCAAATTTGATAAGCTAAAAGTATATCAGAAAAAAATTTATGTCTTGTAAATGCATTGATGATTAAAAATAAATTCCTTTTCATGGAAAATCCTATAATCTCTGAAAGTCAACAACCATTTTTATTTTATTAATTTTATTTATTTTTTTTGTTGAATTTTAAGTTTCAAAAGCATGCATTAAGTGCTTATTATATAACAGGCAATGTGCTAAAAGTTTTGAAAGGGGAAAAGAAATGCTGTAGAAATTTTTTTAAATGTACAGCTATTTTTAAATAAGTAAAAATTCAAATTTATTCTCCTTGCTTTTTGAAAGTTTGCAATTCACAGCTTATGCAAAAATCATTTTCATAACATATGTCTGCTGTGTTTGTAAATATTTAGAACTGAAATACCAAGTGTAGATGCAATAAGTGGATTTCAATAACACTTTGTTGGTTTCCTGAATGTCTTAGCCTCTTCTGACACTTAAGGATCTAGTGTCCTCTTCAAAAGTTCACCCAGCCTGAGACCAGGCCCTTGTTCTTTTGTGTGGCTTGAGCTAGATCCAGAGAATCTGGGCTTGCATGGGAAATAATTTAAAAGAAATTGGATCTGTCTAGAGAAAAGAATGATCAAAGGAAAGGAAATACAGAATAATGAGTAACGTAAATAATGTCCTGAAGATGTATGAATCTTTTTCCTAGTTTTCTTTCTGCCCTTGGATTGTTCTTATTAATATTACTTTAATCTCTGTGTCTTACGCTACATCTACATGGAGGTAACAACTGAATTGGAAATGGATATCTGGTCTGGTCTGTCCCCATGGGCTATTTAGGTTCATGAACTAAAACTTCTGCTCTGATCAAAAGTTATGTAGATAGAAACGTAGATAGAGATGCTATAGATAAATACATGTATTAATATACATGTGTGTAATACATATACATATACATATGTGTGTGTGTGTGTATGCATACACACAATTACATTCTTTGTTCCAACTAGTTCCTTGAGTTTGCCCTGTTCATAGAACACTTAAAGTTCCAGTCTTTATGGAAAAGGCCTTGTACAGATGGCATGAGATAATAAGCTTGAATAGTATTTTGAGTTCCAGTCTAGCTATTTGTTAAAGATATAAGCTGTTGGGGCAGCTAGGTGGCGCAGTGAGTAGAGCGTCGGCCCTGGACTCAAGAAGGACCTGAGTTCAGATCTGGCCTCAGACACTTAACGCACACACAAACAAAAACCTAGCCGTGTGGCCTTGGGCAAGTTACTTAATTCCAATTGCCCTAAAAAAAAAAAAAAGATATAAGCTATTTCTTCATTTTATTTTGTTTTTAATGCGAAGGTTCTTTCTTTTAGGATAATCTAACAAAAATAGTTATAATACATTTATAAAATGAAAGTGTATCACAGGTTTACCTAAACATCCATGCTGGGGACTGGGTGAAGACTCAGGTGAGATTGATATTTAGGGTTCAATCTGGCTGCCCCCATACAAACACAATTTTAATTGTCATTTGGGTTTAAAAGGTAGGCACAATGACATAGAGTTCTTTATTGTTTTGTTTCTCACCTAGAAGAAACTTCTGCGAAGGACCAGCAAATATGGCTGCATTAAAACACTTTAGATATATACCCCAGTACATCTTGCTATCTTCAATGTAAGTGAAAACCATTATAATATGTGAAAATTCCTGACATTATAAAAGATCATCTGCACAATAGGAAAATAAAGTCAGCAAATATTTATTAAATACCTACAATGTTCCAGGCACTGTGCTAAGTGCTGGGAATACAAAAGATAAAAACCGTCCCTGACCTCAAGGAACTCACAGTCTAATGAGGGAAGACAATAGGTCACTGACTATGTATAAACAAGATGTATAACAGGATAAATTGGATATCATCTCAGAGGAAAGGCAACAAAATTATGGAGGACTGGCAAGAGTTTTCTTGTAGAGGGTGTGGTTTTAGTTAAGACTGGAAGGAAGTCAAAGAATCCTAGAGGTAGAGTTGAGGCACTAGAGAATTCCAGACATAGAGGACAGTCAGTAAAAAATAGAGTCAGGAAATGGAGTGCTTTGTTTGAGAACAGTATGTGGATGGGAGTAAGGCATAGGGGACAGAGAGGAAGGGGTCAGGTTTAAAAGCCAAACAGAGAATGCTATATTAGATTTCAGAGACAATAGAGAAGCAGATTTCTGTTTATTTGTTTGTCTTGGCATGCGGTAGATGCTTAACAAATACTTTTTGGTTAATCATTTGCTTGCTTTCTTGATTTGGAGAACACAGATTGTGATTCATTTTTCTATCTCCTCTAGTGCCAAGCAGACAACTAGCATAGAGTATGTGCTTACTAATGTTTCTTATCGTTGTAAGCCTCATCATCTGTTAGATCATATCATGAAGAAGTTAGGCAATATAGTCCAGGGCTAGGCAAAACTCCCCAGTGTTGCCCAAACCAGATTAAAATATAATAGGGAAATCTTTAATAAAAGAAATAAAAATACAATACAACATAGATGATGTCAATTTATGGTTTTCTAAGTCAATATGTACCTGTTGGGATCTGTTTCTATCTGAGTTTGATACCACTGGTGTCTATCTATAAAGCACTGAAATTGGAGTCAGGAAGATGAATTCAAATCCTGTCCTGTTCAACTCATTTAACCTCTCAAGGCCTCATTTTCCTTAGATCTGTAGAACTGGTAATAATAATATCATCTACCTTTGAGGGTTGCTGTGAGAATCAAATGAGTATAAAGGACTGTGCAAACCTCCAGACATTTCACTATTATTTTGTCACTAGCCCTGGGGCAGGGAAATGGCAGCCAGCTCCTCTGGGGACTCCACCTCTGCTTCATAGCCCCACATTCACACAAGCCAGCCATTACCCAGATTTTTGGTAATACCTACTATGTGTCTTCTGCCATGAAGTGCTTTAGATTTCTTAGTTTCTCTATCAGTGGGACTCCTGCGTAGGGGGGGCAACAGTTCTTTTTTTTTTTTTCTGTTCTTTGCCCTTGCTCCTTGAAAACAACACATTAATATTTTTGGTTTTCTTTAGGGGATTAGCTATGGGGACAACGAGAAAAGTTAGCTACAACAAAGATGACAAAAATTCTTATAGTTTAATATAGGGCTAAGCAATAGCCCAAACAAGGGGATCCAGGTCTTCATTAGACTCTACCCCATTTAAATCCTTTTGTCTATGTCTTGGCCTCATTGCCAACTGATTTCCAGTTCCCTTGCCCTAAAATTGACCCATGAAATGCTGAATCTCAGGTCTACAGAATCTTTTTCCTTGGCCCATTAATTATGGGGACAGTAGTCTAAAATTAAGCAGGCCTTGTACTTACACAACCCTCAACTCAAACATTCTCTAAGTATCTCACCCTAAATGTTTTTTTATGGCCTAGATAAATGACTTCTGGAACCCTCTACTCTTAGACTCACAACAAAAAGAACCCTTCAAGATTTGGGGCTTTGGAAGTACCTTCTTTCTCCCTCTCCCATGTGTCTTCTTTCTGGTGCTCCTTAAAGCAATCTCTAGGAGTCAGACCTTTTCAATAAGTTTGACATTAGAGAGTCATAACTTTTATCTACCCCATTGAAATCAGGTCAAGTCAACAAACATTTATTAAATACTTACTATGTGCCAGGAACTCTGTTCAAGACTAGGGATTCAAAGAAAGATAAAAGGAAAAAAAACAACCTCTGCCCTCAAGGGTTTCAAATTCTAATGGTGAGACGTTAAAAAAAAACTGTATATAAAATGTAAATAAAAGGCAATCTCACGGGGAAGGCACTAGTATTTTTGTTTAGGAACCAAAAAAGGCCTTCCAGACACAAGATGGGATTTGAGTTGTCTTGAAGAAAGCTAAGGAAGAGAGGACATGGAGGTGAGGAAGAAGAGTATTGAAGGCAGGCATGAAAGATGGAGAGTTTTGTTTGGTGAACAGTAAGTGGGCCATTGCACAGAGAAGAATGACATATAAATAGACAGGAAAGGAGGCACATTATGAAGGGCTTTGAATGCCATAGAAACAATTTTATATTTGATGATAGAATCTGAGTTTTATTCTGCCATATCTGGAAGCCTGGAAGGCACACTTCTGGCTACAGATGCTTCTCGTAAAACAGGGAAGAGGGCGAAACAACCCTATACCTGGATCACACAAACAATATGAGTTTCCTGTGGAAAAAGGCATTATTGGTAATAATCTGAATATCTGTCACATACTACTGACTATTAAAAACTGAATACAAGAAATCTTCACAGTGGTCTCTTTGGTGTTTTGGATTTCATTTTCTTCATCTGCATAATGAGGAAAATGAATTACATAGTGTGATCAGAACACATCTGCAATATTGTTCAGGGTGGGTCACCACATATTAGGAAGGCTGTTGATAAAATAAAGCATGTCCAAGGTCAGGGGATAGGAGAGAGGGTGACCAAGATAGTGAGAAACCTACAGATTATGTCATATGAGTGTATCTGTTGAATGAATTAGAAATACTTAGCCTGGGAAAAGGAAGACTTGAAGGCAGAGAAGAGTGAGGTGAGTTGGGGAGATAACTATATTCAAGTACTGGAAGGGCTGTCATATGGAAGAGGCTTAGACTACCTCTACTTGACTCCAGAAGACAAGGAAGTTCTTACTCTAGGGAAAAGGATTGTTTATAGTTACAGACGGGAAGATTTTGGCTTGATGTAAGGAAAAAGTTTTAGAGGAGCTATAGAAAAATTGTTTATTAATGTTTGTTAATGTATTTTTGGTTGGCCTATGAATTGATCTGACCATTCTGGAAAGCAAGGTGGAACCAAAGTTACCAAATAGTGGCATTCCCTTTGATTCAGTGATAGTACTAAGCCTATACCCCAAAAAGATGATAGAAAGATTTTAAAAGTTTTTATGTACAAAATAAATATTTAATGCAGCTCTTTTTATGTTGGTAAGGAAGTGGAAAATAAGAAGGCACCTATCAATTGACTGAAAAAATTATGGCACATTAATTAATGGATTTTTTGTTTGGTTGTGTCCAATTCTTCATGACCCCATTTGGGTTTATTTATTTATTAAACATATGCTTTATTAACTTCTGGTTTACATCATTCATTTCCAGCAGATTTTGAGTTACAAATTTCCACCCATTTTCCCCTACCCACCACCCCAGAATAGCAGTCCCACTAGAATCCCCTCATCCAATCTGCTCTCTCCCATATCTTCTCCCATACTCCCTTCAGCTTTGCCATTAGCGCAAAGTGAATCTCTGAGCCCCAATGCCTGGACATCTTATGAAACATTTAATTTTAAAACTTCGATTTTCAGATCCATTCCCTTCCTCCCTTGTCACCCACTCCCTCTGAGAAGATAAGCAGTTCAGTATGTGTTGTACATGTATAGCTATGCAAAACATTACCATAGTAGATAAATTGTAAAAGACTACTTATATTTCCCTCCCACCCATCTCACCTCCCAACTGGTCCATTCCCTACTTTGATCCTGTCCCTCTTTGAAAGCGGGTACTTCCAACCTCCCCTCCCCTAGAATGCCTTCCCCTCCATCATCCTCCCACTCATCCCCGTTTCTCCTACTCTCCTGCAGGGTGAGATATCCCATTTAGGTGTATGTGATTCTCTCCTTGAGCCAACTTCAATGAGAACATGGTTTTGCCTTTTTGCCTTCCTGTTCTTCCCCTTGCCTGCAACTACTTCCCCTTGCCTCTTCTACATGAGATAGTTTACCCTACCCTGTCTCTCCCCATCTCCTCTTGCTACTTTACTCTCTCACCTCTTAACTTCACCCCTTAAGTATCATCCCTTCCCATCAAATTCAACTGTGCCCTCTATCCATGTATACCTGTAAACATATGCCCATATATCCTTCTTCAATTATTTTCATAATGAGAAAGGTTTCATCACTCACAGGTATTGTTTTTCCATGTAGGAATGTAAATAGTTCAACTTTGATAAGTTCCTTTTGATTTCTTTTCCTTGATTACCTTCCTTGATTACCTTCCTTGAAAGCATGTCTTGCTTCTTGTGTCTGAATGTCAAATTTTCTATTCAACTCTGGTTTTTTCCTCAAAAATGCTTGAAAGTCCTCTATTCCACTGAATGACCATATTTTCCCCTGAAACAAGATACTCAGATTTGCTGGGTAGGTGACCCTTGGCTTCAATCCCAGATCTTTTGCCCTCTGGAATATCATATTCCATGCCCTTCGATCCCTCAGTGTAGAAGCTACCAGGTCCTGGGCTATTCTGATTGTGTTTGCACAATACTGAAATTGTTTCTTCCTGGCTGCTTGGAGTATTTTCTCCTTGATCTGGGAGTTCTGGAACCTGGCTATAATATTCCTAGGAGTTTTCTGTTTGGGATCTTTTTCAGGAGGTGATTGGTGGATTCTTTCAACCTCTATTTCCCCCTCTGGGTCTAAAACACCAGGGCAATTTTGCTTGAGAATTTCTTGAAGGATGATTTCTAGGTTCTTTCTTTGATCATGGCTTTCAGGTAGTCCAATAATTTTTAAATTATCTCTCCTGGATCTATTTTCCAGGTCAGTGGTTTTTCCCATGAGATATTTCACTTTGCCTTCTATTCTTTCATTTGTTTGGATCTGTTTAACAGCATCTTGATTTCTCAAAGTCACCAGCTTCCATTTGTTCCAGTCTAACTCTGAAGGAATGAATCTCCTCAGTGAGCTTTTGAGATTCTTTTTCCATCTGGCAAATTAGGCTTTTTAAGGCATTCTTCTTCTCATTGCCTTTCTGAGCCTCTTTTTGCCATTTGAGTTAGTCTATTTTTTTAAGGTGTTATTTTCCTCAGTCAGGCTGTTGACTGTCATTTCATACTTTTCTTGCATCTTTCTCATTTCTCTTCCCAATTTTTCCCCCACGTCTCTTATCTGCTTCTTAAGGTCCTCTATGGCCTGTATCCAGCTTGTATTTTCATTTGGGGCTTTTGGTTCAGGAGTTCTGACCTCACAGTCCTCTTCCTGTTACATGCTTTGATTCTCTTTGCCCCCAAAATAGGAGCCTAAAGTTGCATTTTTCTATTTATTTTGTTTCCTTTGCATGGGCATATTGCCACTTAATTACTTGGTTTTGGGGCTTGTTGCCACAGTAGGACTCTGCCACCAGACAGGAGAGCTTCTGTCCCAAATGTGGGGTCTTCACAATTTCCACAGGTTGGGTGGCCTCTGTAAAGCCTCCACCTGCTCTGGCAAATTGGATACCCACCTCAAACCTCCCCCCAGACCACAATTCAGATCCAGGCAGTTTAAAGCAAGAGCAATTAACCCCCAGACTGATTGCTGGATCTCCCTACAGTTCGCAGACCAGGAGCTAGAGCCGCCACTGATGCTGCAAAATGGTTTCTGTGCCATGTTTCTTCAGCATCTTTTTGCCCCCAGGGGAGGAAGCCACGTGTTCCCCAAATACTGGTCCCAAAGTCCATAGGACACTAACCTCTTACTTCGTCCTAGGCATGTCTATGTTGATAATTCTGGAGTCGCCACAGCTGCTGGTGTTCTGGGGTCTTTCCAGCCGGCTGCTGGCCCTGATGCCCTGGGGCTAAAACCTCAGCTCATGGGGACCTGGGCTCTGCTCGGCTCCCCACGCTCTGCGCGCTGCCGGCTCCCAGACTGCTGTGCTGGTCCTTCCTGCAGGGCTGCTGGGCTCTCCTCAGCGGGAGGTTAGCTTCTCTGTGTCATTCTGTGGGTGCTGGGGCTCCAGAAGTTGTTCAGGGTTCCCTTTTACATTGTTTGGGGGGAATCTGGGGGCAAAGTGACTTGGATGAGCTGTTTCTACTCCGCCATCTTGGCTCTGCCCCCTGTCATTTCATTTTTAAAGTCTTTTTAAAGGCCTTCTACAAATTCTTTTTGGGCAGATGACCATTTTAAATTACATTTTTTTGGGGTTTCTGTACTTCAGTATCCTCTTCTGAAGATGAACCCAAGTAATCGCTATTCCCAAAATAGCTTTCTATGGTTGAATATTTTCTCTTTTGCTTGTGAATTTTTGCATGTTGTAATCATTTAATTTTTGTAACCCCCTCTACCTCTGGAGCATGGAAATGGTGTGGCTTGCTCCAATCTTAAATTCTCCCCTCTAGACTGGAACCAAAGCCAAACCTCCAACCTTTTGAAAGTGCTTCCAGCCAGGGGCTTTCTCCTGTATGTCTTCTGCACTACCTAGGCATATGCTGATTCCTTCCTGACCCTTAATCTCCACCCCCACTGCTCTTTATATTACACCTAGGGGAGCCAAAATGGCAGAGTAGAAACAGCATTTCCAATGTGCTCTGCCCCACACAAATTTCAAACAATGTGAAAGGGAGCTCCGAACAACTTCTGGAGCCACAGCACCCACAGAACTACGCAGAGAAGCTAACCTCCTGCTGAGGACAGCCCAGCAGCCCTGCAGGGAGCGGCCAGCACAGTGCTCTGGGAACGGTCAGTGCAGCCCCAGGTCCGCGGTTTTAGCCCCAGGGTGGCCGGGCCTTCAGCCGGCTGGAGGGACCCCAGAACACCAGCCATTTTGGTGATTCCAGAATTATCAGCACAGATATGCCTAGGACACAGTGAGAGGTTAGTGTCCTATGGACTTTGGGACTAGTATTTGGGGAACGCGTGGCTTCCTCCCTTGGGGGCGAAAAGCTGCTGAAGAAACAGCTGCACAGAAGCCATTTTGCAGCATAGTGGCTCTAGCTCTTCTCTGCGAACTGTAGGGAGATCCAGCAATCAGTCTGGGGGTTAATCGCTCTTGCTTTAAACTGCCTGGATCTGGATTGTGGTCTGGGGCAGGGGGGAAGTTTGGGGTAGGTATCCAATTTGCCAGAGTGGGTGGAGGCTTTACAGAGGCCACCCAACTGGCAGAAGTTGTGAAGACCCCACGTTTGGGACAGAAGCTCCCCTGTCTGGTGGCAGAGTCCTACTGTGGCAACAAGCCCCAAAATCAAGTAATCAAGTGGCAACATGCCTATGCAAATGAAACAAAATAAACAGAAAAGTTCAACACTGGACTCCTATTTTAGGGGCAAAGAGGCTCAAAGCATGGAGGAGGACTGTGAGGTCAGAACTCCTGCACCAAAAGCCCTAAATGAAAATACAAGCTGGCTACAGGCCATAGAGGACCTTAAGAAGCAGATAAGAGAAGTGGGGGAAAATTTGGGAAGAGAAATGAAAAAGATGCAAGAAAAGTATGAAAGGACAGTCAACAGCCTGACTGAGGAAAATAACACCTTAAAAAATAGACTAACTCAAATGGCAAAAGAGGGTCAGAAAGGCAATGAGGAGAAGAATGCCTTAAAAAGTCGAATTTGCCAGATGGAAAAAGAATCTCAAAAGCTCACTGAGGAGATTCATTCCTTCAGAGTTAGACTGGAGCAAATGGAAGCTAGTGACTTTATGAGAAATCAAGATACTGTTAAACAGATCCAAACAAATGAAAGAATAGAAGGCAATGTGAAATATCTCATGGGAAAAACCACTGACCTGGAAAATAGATCCAGGAGAGATAATTTAAAAATTATTGGACTACCTGAAAGCCATGATCAAAGAAAGAACCTAGAAATCATCCTTCAAGAAATTCTCAAGGAAAATTGCCCTGATATTTTAGACCCAGAGGGGGAAATAGAGGTTGAAAGAATCCACCAATCACCTCCTGAAAAAGATCCCAAACAGAAAACTCCTAGGAATATTATAGCCAGGTTCCAGAACTCCCAGATCAAGGAGAAAATACTCCAAGCAGCCAGGAAGAAACAATTTCACTATTGTGCAAACACAATCAGAGTAGCCTAGGACCTGGCAGCTTCTACACTGAGGGATTGAAGAGCATGGAATATGATATTCCAGAGGGCAAAAGATCTGGGATTGAAGCCAAGGGTCACCTACCCAGCAAATCTGAGTATCTTGTTTCAGGGGAAAATATGGTCATTCAGTGGAATAGAGGACTTTCAAGCATTCTTGATGAAAAACCAGAGTTGAATAGAAAATTTGACATTCAGATGGAAGAAGCAAGAGATGCCTGATAAGGTAATCAAGGAAAAGAAATCAAAAGGAACTTATCAAAGTTGAACTATTTACATTCCTACATGGAAAAACAATAACTGTGTTTGATGAAACCTTTCTCATTATGAAAATAATTGAAGAAGGGTACATGGCATATGTTCACAGATATAAATGGATAGAGGGCACAGGTTGAATTTGATGGGAAGGGATGATTCTTTTTTTTTTAGGAGGGCAGTTGGGGTTGGGTGACTTGCCCGGGGTCACACAGCTGGGTTTTTGTTTGTGTGTTGGGTGTCTGGGGCCGCATCCGAGCTCGGGTCCTTCTGGCTCTGGGCCCGGCGCTCTGCTCGCTGCGCCACTTAGCCACCCCAAGGAAGGGATGATTCTTAAGGGGTGAAGTCAAGAGGTGAGAGAGGAAGGTGGCAAGAGGAGATGGAGAGAGACAGGGTAGGGTAAACTATCTCATGTAGTAAAGGCAAGGGGAAGTAGTTGCAGGGGAGGGGAAGAATAGGAAGGCAAAAAGGCAAAAGCATATTCTCATTGAAGTTGGCTCAAGGAGAGAATCACATACATACTAAATGGAATATCTTACCCTCACTCACTCTCCTGAGTAGGGAAAAGGGGGATGAGAGGGGGGATGATGGAGGGGAGGGCATTCTGCGGGGAGGGGAGGTTGGAAGTACCCACTATCAAAGAGGGAAAGGATCAAAGTAGGGAATGGACCAGGTGGGAGGTGAGATGGGTGGGAGGGAAATATAAGCAGTCTTTTACAATATATCTACTATGGTAATGTTTTGCATAGCTATACATGTACAACACATACTGAATTGCTTATCTTCTCAGAGGGAGTGGGTGACAAGGGAGGAAGGGAATGGATCTGAAAATTGAAGTTTTTTTTTTAAACAATTGGGGTTAAATAACTTGCTCAAGGTTACACGGCTAGTCATTATTTATGCATGGGTGCTCATTTTCTGAGGCCGGATCTGATCTTGGGTCATCCCAACTCTGAGGCCGGATCTGATCTCGGGTCATCCCAACTCTGAGGCCGGCGCTCTTACTCACTGAGCCACCTAGCCGCCCCTTTAGGGCAATTGGGGTTAAGTAACTTGCCCAAGGTTACAGGGCTAGGTTTTTGTTTGTGTGGATTAAGTGTCGGAGGCTGGCTCCGAACTCAGGTCCTTCTGACTCCAGGGCCAGCGCTCTATTCACTGCGCCACCAGCCACCCCTGAAAATTGAAGTTTTAAAATTAAATGTTTCATAAGATATCCAGGCATTGGGGCTCAGAGATTCACCTTGCCCTAATGACAAAGTCAAGGGGGGTATAGGAGAAGATATGGGAGAGAGCAGATTGGATGAGGGGATATCTAGTGGGACTGCTATTCTGGGGTGGTGGGTAGGGAAAATGGGGGGAAAATGTAACTCATAATCTGGTGGAAATGAATGATGTGAACCAGAAGTTAATAAAGCATTTGTTTAATTAAAAAAAATAATTGTGTCCAGGTATTTGGAGGACCATTCAGGTAAGAGACTTGTTCTACTTGATATCAGAAGGCTGAATTAGGAACAATGAGCAGAATGTACAGAGAAGTAGATTTAAGTTCAATGTAAGGAAAGACAACCCAGCCATCAGAGCTGTCCAAAAGTAAAATGTGCATCCCCAGAAAATAGTTTCCTTCTCATTGGAGTCCTTCAAACAGAGATGGGATGAACACTTTTCAGTGGTGCTGTAGGAAGGATTCCTGGCTAGGTTTAGATTGTGCTACATGATGGTCTGGTATAATAGGAAAAATATTGATTTTAGAATCAAAAGACCTATGTTTGAATCCCAGCTGTTACTTAATGGCTAGGTATTTTAAACAAATCACTTAAATTCTCTGGACCTCAGTTTCCTAATTTGTAAAATGAGGAGATAGATTAGATTTCTAAGACAGTTCTTGACTGTAAATATCATGAGCCTTGAGGTTCCTCTCAGTTCTGAGATTCTAGTAGGTCCAAAATTTAATGCAGATCAAAATCTTATAAACCAGAGAAGCTCTTTCAGATTCTGAAATCCTATAATCTCTATGGCCTTTTCAGATCTAAATCCTATGATTAATTGTTTAAGTACATGATTTTGATTTTGTGTTTGATGTTTAATGAACCTATACTCTCATCTTGGTGAAAAAAAAAAGTGAGCTAAGTGAAATAAACAAGAATATGAACCAGTGCCTATTTGCATAAATCTAGTCTGGCTAAGGATATAAGAAATGCACAAAATCTTTCTTTTCAGATTCTACATATACAAAAGCACATTTCAAATGTACACTGTGCTCTCTTCCCTCCAATATTGCTTGATGTTAATTCAGTCTGGAGAGCTATTTACATATACCTAATTAAGTGTCCCCAATAACTTAGCAATACCTAGCACATGGCAGGTGCTTAAGAAATGTTTAATGGATTAGATTAGATTGCTTTATGCATGATGGAGAATTTGGTTTTTAAATGAATAGAGATTTAAAAAAATTTTTTTAAATGAATTTTGTTTATGTTGCTCTACTTTGAGGAGAAAAAACCTTCAAAAAATAACTCTGCACTGTTATAGCTGTGCCTTTGTCAATGTCTCTTCCTTCACAGTCCTTGAGGGAGGACAGCTTGTCTTTCTGAATTCACTACTGCTACTACCCAAGTGCCTATTGTACTGCTCTGTACATGATGTACACTGTTCAGTAAGAGCTCTCAAATGACTTTCTACCTTTTGAAAGAGAACAATCTGTGGTTGGCAGATTAATGAGCACACTTTAAACTCCAGACTCTGCTCCCACACATCACCACTCTAGACTAGGGAGCTTTTGCTCAGGTTTCACAATGAGTCTGTTGTCCTGGGAATAGCAGCAATTATGGAAATACAGAACATGCTTCCTGCCCTCAATGAACTTAAAATTTAATCGGAGAGAAAAAGTTTATGTTTGCCCAATAATTCTAGAACAAGTAAATGCTAAAGTGTGTGATTCTGTTCAAGAATAGCACAGAGTACAGAGAAGAATTGGATTAGTGTCAGTTGAGAGGGACTGGGAAGGTTCTTGGAAGGAGGTGAGATGTGACCTGGGTTTTAAATATGGGAAGGATTGGATAGCACAGAGGAGGAGGAATAGCAAAGCAAAGTGTAAGATCCACTTACTCTTAGGCTCATGTCTATGGGGCAAATTGATAAAATAGCGTCCTCCATAGAAATTTTGCATTTTGAAGTGTAGTTGCAAAATGGCTCCTGCTTATAATAGTAGGTAACAGTTACATGGTACTTCCTATGTGTCAGGTGTTATGCTAAGTACTTTACAATTATCTTAGTTATCCTCACAACAACCTTGGGGGGTAGGTGCTAGTATTATCATATCTATTTTACAGATGAGGAAACTGAGGCACAGAGGGTTAGTTGACTTGCCCAGGGTCACACAGCTAGTAAATGTCTCAGGCTGCATTTAAACTCTGGTCTCACTGACTATTGTACCACTGAATTGACAGAGGGCAAAACTCTTAACAGTGGGTTGGGAGTTGAGTTCCCAGCCTTGAAATGGAAAGTTTCCTCTCTCCGGTGTCACTTCCATGGCATCCTCATTTTGCAAACAATGGGACACCTGGCAATTTAAGGTCAGGGGCAGCCACAGGAAGCTTATGGGAAGCAATATTAAATCTGGAAAATGTATTGTTTCATAGAATATTTTTTTAAAAATACAGTCAAGTGGAAGTCAGGTGAGGCTGGGGTGTAGGGATGAAGGGCTTTGTTTCAGCACTTCTGCTACTGGAACAGGGGCCATAAAGAGCACAGTCACACATACAGTCACACATCCATTTAGCCACTCTCTTTCATGTTCTTGAAGAAGAAAAGTGACCACGTGGCAGACAGCAGCCACCACAGTCTCAAGGTTACTATGGGATTTTTCATAGTCCCCTTGTTTTGGCCAAGTCACCCAAACTCCTATGGTACCCTGTACTTGAAAAACCTCCATCCTACCACCTGAAGGCTGATCTCATGTTGTCTTCCTCTCTTCCCAAAGTGGGGAGAATTACAAATTCCAGGGAGTTTGTGACTGGGCAATCCCTTGCCAGAGGTTATTATAAAAGGCCTATGGATAGGAGTGAGTAGCAGAAGACTGAGGAGAAACTAGGCCATGTGCAATGGAGAGTGCCTCTGGGAAGCAACAGAAATACTTTTACTTGTAGTATTATGCGGCTAGATCAGGGGTGGGGAACCTACGGCCTTTAAGTCATGTGTGACCTTCTAGGTCCTCAAGTTTGGACCTTTGACTTCACAGAACAAATCCTTTCCCTGGGATAGGGCTAGACTATGGAGGGACTTTTTTTTTCCTTTTTCTTTTTGGAAGGCAACTGGGGTTAAGTAACCTGCCCAAGGTCACACAGCTAGGTTTTTTTGTTTGTGTGTGTTAAGTGTCTGAGGCCAGATCTGAACCCAGGTCCTTCTGACTCCAGGGCTGGCACTCTACTCACTGCGCCACCTAGCCACCCCTGGAGGGACTTTTTGATGGAATTACTGAGACAGACTGATTTGGATAATGACATATAAATCAATCTCATTCACCTTCGTTCCCCAGCACTTTATTTCCCTTTCTCTGCTGTCCCTGAATTCTCTTTGTAGCTTCTTCTGCTGCCTCCAGCACAGCTAGTCATTATGGGTGCAATTCAACAGCCTCTATTTTAACTAGTCTGTGAGAAAATCCTCCTTTTTAAGCTTAGTATATTAGCAATTCGAAGGCAGCCAGGTACTGCAGTGGATAGAGCCCCTGATCTGTCCTTAGGAAGACCTGAATGAAAATCCAGCCTCAGTCACTTCATAGCTGGGTGTGATCCTGGGCAAGTCACACAATCTCTGCCTGCCTCAGTTTCCTAATTTGTAAAATGGGGATAATAATAGCACCTACTTCCCAGAGTTATTGTGAGGATTAAATGAAATAATACTTGCAAAGTGTTATATAAACCTTAAAGCATTATATAAATGCTAGTTATTGTAATTGTTTGAAAGTATAAAGTGAACTTTTATTAAGAAATTAAGATTAACACAAACAACAAAAAAATGGAGAAGATAAAATCACTTCATTAATTAGCTAGACCCTTAGTGTGGCCAGGTGCTGGGCTAAGAACTTGGGAAACAAATGCAAAAATGAAAGAATATCTGCTCTCCAGGAGATTATGTTCTGCTGAGAGTGTGAGAGTGACAATAAGCGTCCACTTAAGTGCTGGAGAACAGAAATATATGCATATATACATATGCATATATGTACATACATGTGTATGTGCAATACACATATGTATATGTAGATATGTGTGTGTACACACATATATAACATTATACATTTTATACATAAACTTGTATGTAGTTAAGCTTTCCATTTAGATATCTAGATCTATATATCTAAATATTAGCTGAATATAAGTTTATGCATAATTTACATAATGTGTATATAGATAGAAAACTCAACTGCGTCATTTTTAGGTCTGGTTGAATCCTCAGTCCTTAGTTCACTCCAGAACCAACTTAATACTCCTGTCTGTGGAGAGAAGCCCACATGCTCAATTTAATTCAATCCAGCAACAAGTTACCACTTTGGGAAGTTGGAGGATAGATGGAGGGCGTAGATGGATGAGGCAAACAGAGCTCAGGTGACTTGCCCAGGGTCACATAGCTAGTAAGTGTCTGCGGTGTATTTGACTTTAGATCTTCTTCATTCCAGGCTCAGAACTCTATTCGTTGCATCACCAGCTGTCTCTAGGTCCTGTGAACAAACAACCATAAGTCTAGGAGCTTGAGTCCATGCTGGGGTTTGCTGAAAGCCAGATAGAGAGGAGCAAAGTCCTGAGTGACCGCCCATGTCAGGCTAGTGGTAGCAGAGATCCACTCATAGCTATGCCGTATTTGGAAGTGAATTTGGTGGGCCCCATGCTGTAAAAAAACTGCATTAAGCCTAAGCCTTCTCTCCCCAGGGACTGAGGAAGTATAACCCCCCAGGTGTTTGGGAAACACACTTGTACCTTTGTTCTTGCTGTATCTCCAAAGTAAATATCCATCTGGGAGCTAGTGGATATTAATTGGTTAATTTTGACCTGGAATACCAATTATTTCTGGTTAACAGTTGGTGGGAAACAATGAAATGGAGCCTTAAGACAATAATATTAGAGAAAAACACTTGACCTGTCTTGAAGGGTACCTTAAGCCTTAGTTGGGCTTACAGGGAACATAGCTAACTGGCATTGGTCTGGGAGAGGCAAATCTAGAGCCCTTGCTACAATACTAATAATAATTGTATTACCTACCTCAGGGGCTATTGCAAGGGTCAAATGACATCGTGTATATATAAAGCACTTCCCTACTCCCCCAAGCTTCTGAAGTCTTCTCCTTTAAGATTACTTTCCTTTTAAGACACACACCCATACCCACACCCACACCCACATGTAAATATACACATACATCACACATAAAATTTATACAATCACACACATATATATGCATGTGTGTATATGTATACACATATATAACATATGCATATAGGTGTATATATGTACACACGAACACACAGTATATGCCTTTTATATACATATTGTCTTAAGAGCAAGGACTGTTTTGGTTTTTTACTTTTTTTGTGTCTCTAGAAATTAGGCTAGCACGACATATAATTAATATTTAATAAATGCATGTAGATTGATTAATTGATCAGAATTAAGCACTTCAGAGAGGTTATTATTATTCTACTTTAGCCCCCATAGAAGAACAAGGTGGTGAGGACCTTTACTAGATTATTGTCAGTAGGAAAAGAGAGAAACAAACAAAGCACAGACTTTTTAAAGGAAGAAATGAGGGGTCAATAAATACCAGGATTAGGTAACAAATAGAAAGAACACGATAAGCACCTCCCCCCATAACTTTGCAGAACTGGGAGGTCTATGGGTGTGAAACAATATATTATCAGGTATTTTTAGTGTATGGAATAATTTGGCTAAAATTTCCTCTTTTTCTACTTTTTATTCATAAAAAATTCTTTGTTATATGGGATGACTTTCTGTGCAACAGGTGGAGAGGAATATGAGGGAAATTTTGGCTATGCAAAGAAAAAGATATCAATAAAATTTATCTATGAACTATATCATGTATACTTTGGTACTTTTTAGCATAAAGCATTTAAAAAGACAATGCTTGAGCCTTTCCAAATGTCCAGAGTACTACATAGCACTAGAGATATGGAAAAATATGCCAAATGCATCCCACTTGATTTGGAAGAACAAATATTTAAAGGTACATAGAGAGTATAATTAAGAAAATCACTCCTCTCCCCCTTTTGCTGGACTAGGGTAGCTCCCACAGAGTGGGAGACAGAAAAAACTGAGTCAAAAAAATCCCAAAACATTACCCCTCTCATTAGACTATAAGAATCATAGAAAGGAAAAAGTAAATAAATGTAAAAAACTCTATAGTTCTACCTCTCCCTCATGTAAGGTCGTTATGTAAAGATTATTTCTTTTTCTTTATTTCTACTCCAACACCTAGCACTGTGCTGGCCACAGAGTTGGTACTTTATTAAGGCCTATTGTATGATTAATTGACTGATTTACAATCTCAGATGTTCCTGGGATTTCCAGTGTAAGGGAGGGAGAACTTTCTCTCTCCTCCACTCCTGCAATAGTCATGGTCTCTCTGAGTACATGACAGGAAGACCATATGCTCTGCCTAAGTGAGCCTGAGATCAGATTTCAAGTCTCTTCTCTATGTTTATTAAAAATTATCTTATGAAAATGCGATCAAGTTTGTCGAATCCTCTTCCGCTTTGGTTTTCTTTTCCTGAGTGGGAGGCATTGAACCACACCTGAAAACAGTCATTTCAGCTTTGATGGCATCAGTTGTAAGTTCCTGAGTCACTGATGGCTGCTTGCATGGATATGATTTCTGCAATAACACTGCTTCTCAGTGATGCTCCACTGCTAGGAGAAATTACCAGGGCAATGCTGAGAGGATTCATGATGCCTAAGGTGTCCTGGCTTTCCAGGAGATCTGGACTTCTGGGTTGCACAGACAGCACCAGTCAGTGAAGAAAATGAAATCTCCATTCTGCAGTCTCACAAAGTGCCTTGACTTCATAATGATGATGATGGGTTATTGTTTTATGTTTTACGTGTCTGTTAATAGGTTCCTGTAAATTCTTTGTGTATTAAACATTTTTTTTTTTTGTGGTAGAAGAAATAAATAGTAGCCATATGCCTGGAAAAGAAAACAGAACAGCAAAAAGGAAAGTGATACATCCAGGTTTTTATGTCATTTAGATCCCCACCTAGGAAATGAATTCTTCCAAGACTGTATTGGTCCCCTTCTGAACATAAACGATACCTTTAAAATCACATCTCTTTGAGAGGAAAAATACAATTTAAATTTGTGAACATAGCACTGATTATAGGCTACAAAGAAGTTTTCAATTTGCCAGATTTTCCAAGGGGGTAGAAGTTTGAGAGCTGCCTGCAATCAGACCAATACAATCATCCCTCCTCCAGTTTGTATTTGTATATCCTTGCTGTGACACTTCTGCCTCTTGACATGTTCTAGATCTGGAATACTGTCCTTCCTTCCTTTGACCTTGAGCAGCTGCCAGGAGCTTTCACATATGAGTCTGCCCTTTGACCAACTTTGGCCTGTTTAGTTAGCAGGCAGATTCCCATTCTAATTATATAGGCCTGTAACGTCTATGTGACAACCTTTAAATCAGAAAGGCATTAAACTAAATCTGGTATTTTACACAAAAACCTTAGGATAGGAGCCTCCTACAAATACCAGTACTGACTTGAACCCAAGTCTTTTTTGGAGCTAAGGCAGGTCTCTATCCATTATGTCACACTGCCTCCATGTGGTTCATTTAGGTATAAATTTACTTAAGCATTAGTCTGAAATGTGGAGAATTAAAGCACTAACAACCACTTTTCACCTTTGGGGATGGGGATGGAGAGAGGGAACCACATGTCACCATATTCAAGCATCTATTTTGAATTGTAAGTGGCATATATGGATGTATTGGAGGCCACACATTTGTGCTTGGATCTTTTATTTAGACCTGAAAAGAAAATGGATCATCAGAAAGTAAACACTTCTTTGGATTGATTTCCCTAATTTCCCTTTTTCTCAGTGGAAATATGCAAACATCCGGAATGTTGGTCTGACTGGAGCTTCTGAAATCAGTCAGAACAGAATGGTCCCCTGTGAAATTTTGTTCTTTCACTTTAATGTCACTCACTTTATTTCATCTGCAGACACTCTTCTTAGATACATCATGTCCCCACAGAGCATCTGTTCCTTGTGGATTAACAAGGTCTCTCTCTCTCTCTCTCTGTCTCTCTCTCTTTGTCTCTGTCTATCTCTCTCTCCTTCCTCCCCTTTCTTTCCCCTTCCTCCCTTTTCTTGTTTATGTGATTAAAACTTTAGAAATGATTCCTAAATACCAATCATTATCCCATGAAGAAAAGGGAGAAAGTGGGCTTCTGCTAGTAAGTTCTGACTTGGGCAACATTGATAAATTGCAGAAACCAGGAATCCTTAAACTCAGCTTAGAGAACAACATGAATTGTTGGTCTAACCAAAAAAAGTATTGTGATATTCTTCTAGTCAAATACCATTGTTGATCAGTTACTTAGCTTGTGTTAGCTACTAAATGGTTTTTAGCTACATTTAACCAAGTTCTTTCAGAAAATTCCAGAATTGCAGGTCAGTTTAGAAGTCATCCAAACCAATCCATACATAAACAAGGCTCTTAGAGTAAGAACCAATTTTTTGCCTTAGGGGAGTAGGCAGATAAATCTTCTCTAACTATCTTGACATGCTGACTATAAACATAGGCAGATCTGAGCCAAAGTAGTGTCTAGGTTTATGTACAAATCATTATAAGTAATTCAAAATGAAGAAGTTGCTGCTATTCAAATTCCCTTTCCTCTTTCTGTGGAAATGTTTAACACCAAGAGTTATGATGAGATCCCAGAAAACATCAGGAATATGGAAATGCTAACCCCAGTTCAGCCCATCAGTAAAGTTTCTGGAATAGACTAAATTTACTACAATCAAGGGGGTGGGAGTTCTGTGAAATGTTTTTCACCTAATTAGATGTATAATCCTCCTTTGGGCAGTCCCAGAAGATGCTTTCCCCACAGAGATTCATTTATTGCACAAGCACAATGACTCTAGAGAGTATCCCATTGAATTCCGGGATAGCTGTTCTATCAGAGACCTATCTAGTTTTTTACACAACCTATTTCACAATACACATGCATTGCTGCCAATAATTTGGAGTGTGTATTTCTCTTATCTTGCTCTTCATTAAAGAAAGTTTCTAAAATAGCAGAAGAAAAGATTACTGTGACTAGGAGTCAGCAAGTTTATAATAGTAGATAAAGACAGATAAAGAAATTAATTCATCATCAAATTTTGCCTCTGTAATTGTATATCTGTGAAATATAGGTTAATTCCCTAAGGTTCTCTGGCTCTCAGTTTCCTTATCAGTAAAATAAGAGAGTTAGACTAAATGACCACTGAAGGTCTTTCTGGCTTTGTAGCCTTTGACCCTTGACCTGAGGAAAAGAGTAGAAAAGGGGGAAGAGCAATCCTTTATAGTGATTTTCCTGCACCCAATCAATCACAATGTCTGCCATATATATATATCTGTAAATACAAGAGGCCCACCATTTTGGGCTCATGCTCACACACAAATTTAAAAGTCATAATTGAAATATGGTTGAATGGCATCAGAGGTATAGATTAGTGGCCCAGTGAGCATCTTTGCCACACTTTGAAATTTCTGTCCTTAGTAGCAAACATGCTCCGCTGAACATCACAGAAATCTATAAAGGGTTATGTTAATGGTTAAGTGAGAATTAGTACATCATGATTATTTTAGAGCATCATGAACTCCAAACAGTCTTCTATGAAAATAAAAATGTCAACAACTTTTTCAAATGCTAAAATAAGAAGAAAATTCTGTCATAATGTATTTCTCAACTGAACATAAAACACAAGCTAGAAATTAATCTATTCTAGTTTCAGAATTCACCTAATAGCAGCATAAATTATACATCCAAAGAGTTCTCTCATACAAGGAGAGAGGTCCCTTGGGCTTTTTGGTATTTCTGCAATCTATGGTTTCATCAGTGTGGGTACTCTTTCCACCCTTGACAACCTTTAAGGCCTTCCTCACACTCTTTATAAATTCTTCACCTAATAGGCAGCATGAGAAATTGTACAACTTGGCCAAGGTAACACAGGGAGTAAGCCATCATGAAGGCAGTTAGGTAGCACAGTGGATAGAGAGCTAGGCGTGAAATTAGGAAGTTAGCCTCATCTTCCTGAGTTCAAATCTGACTTCAGACACTTGCTAGCTGTGTGACCCTGGGCAAGCCACTTAACCCTATTTGCCTTGGTGTCCTCATCTGTAAAATGAGCTGGAGAAGAAAATGAAAAAACCACTGCAGTATCTTTGCCATGAGAACCCCAAATGGAGTTGGACACAACTGAAATGACTCTACAACAACCACCACAAGCTATCTTATCAAAGGCAGGATTTGAATCTAGATCCTGAAACTCCAGAGCCAGTTTTCTCTCTACTTTGACACCCTCCCTCCCGTTTCACAGTCACAAACAATCTGTGGCTGAAATCTGGGACTAGGAAAGGTTTTTCCTTCCAGTTTTGTATAGAATAATAAACCTTGATAGATATGACTAAAATAAAGATGTTGGCACTCTGTCAGGGTGTGAAATGACAAAGTTATATTTGTGTCATTTGGACTTGCCTCCTGGAGGGTTCACAAAGGACACAAACATTTGACATCTTCCATTTTTCAGTATTACTAAGCATTATCTTATTCCCCCATGAGTAGAAACAAAGTAGTAAAGGGGTTCGGGTTTTGTTTTTTTGGCATTTTCTGTAGTGCTCTTACAGTTTATCAATTTTCCTGTACTCTGTCACTGAGAAACCCTCAAATTTCTTGTTCTTCACTCTATGGTACAAGGCTAGAAGCCTTGCTTTAAAAAGAGTTAGATATGCCTGCCTTTTGAACAAGACCATACATAGCAATCTGCCATAAGAAAGCTAGTGCTTCCAGAAATGGCATTACAAGCCAGAGGTATCCCTGGTCTTAGCAATTAATTGGGAGGACTTTTTCAGGTGTAAGCATAATAGATAAAGCAGAGTTCTGCTTGAATAGTTTGATATGACATCAGCTTTCCTGATGAATATTTCCCAATCCAGATCAAGCTTATGAGATTGGGAGATATAAATTTTAAAGTTTGGCAGTTTGTTTTTCTCTCTCCTCCATCTCCCAATGGCTGCAAGCCAACAGCAAAAGGCCTGATACCCGGAGTGAGTGATATCTATGAGAGAAGAGAGGGGGACCAAGTCTACCCCGAAACAAAAATTAAAGGGAAAGAAAATGAGTTACTTTAAGTCAACAAGTAGAATGTTTTCAGTCATCTGGGACTAGTTTTTGATCTCTCAAATTGTCAAAATTCTCCTCTCATTTTCTCAGGATTTTTCCCCATTCATGTCATAGAACTACTGATTTAAAGCTAGAAAGGATACTGAATGCCATCTTGACCTATATTCTCAGTCTACAGATGGGGTAACTAAGGCCCATAGAGATTAAATGACTTGCCCAAAATCACTCAAATAATAACATGGTAGGGTCATGATTTGAACCCTAAAGGATAAAGGATGGAGTGGTCTCTTAATGTCATACCCCAAGAATTTAATGCCTCTCTTTGGACTAGAAGGTAATTATTTTTTTAGTGAAATAGTCCAGAGAACTACATTCACCATACCCAATACTTGTTTTATCAAACTTAAGAAAGTATTCTTTTATAATAATAGGTAGGTAGAAAATTAAGCATTTATTAGTCACTTACTATGTGCCAGTTGGCAGTTAGGTGGCTAGTGGATAGAGCAACTGGTCCTGGAGTCAGGAAGACTTGAGTTCAAATCTTGCCTCAGATACTTCATAGCTGTATGACTCTGGATAAGTCACTTAACCTCTGTTGGCCTTTATCCACTGGAGAAGGAAATGGCAAATGCCCCAGTATCTTTGCCAATAAAACCCCATGGACAATATTGGTGAGATATGGTCCATGGAATCATGAAGAGTTGGACACAACTGAACCAGTGAACAATAACATGTGCCAGGCACTGTGCTAAGCATTCAGGATACAAATATAAGCAAATAAGACGTCTTTGCTATAAAGGAGTTCACATTCTTAGGGAGGAGGACAACATATAAAGGAGAGCTTGAAAGAGGGAAGCCCTGGGGAAGCAAGGCACTTAGTGATGAAATGGAGAAGCCTAGAGAATGTGTCAAGAAGGAGTTAGATGAGCATGTCTGAGGCACTTAAAGAAAGGCACTTCCTAGTTTGGGCTAGGAAGCCACAAATCGTCCAGTCTGAGAAGGTGACTGATGAGCAAGCAGAAAGGCCTTCCATCTAGCTGGGAGGGAAGTGAGCATAGACAGGGAATGCCATGAAACAGTCTTACACTTACTGTTAAGTTATATATTTTCTCTGCCTAATTATATTGTAAGCTCCTTGAAGGCAGAAACCACATTATATTCATTTCTTTTGATTTTTTCCATAGTACCTAATATCGTTTCTGCACATATTACTTGATAAGTGCTTTTATTCTATAATTTTTTTTGGAAGGGACTCCAGAAAGGGGCAGTATTGTGTAGTGGATAGAGTCAACCTGGAAATTAAGAACATTATAATTCAAATCTCACTTTTGACATTATTGACTGTGTGATGCTGGACAAGCCACCTACCCTCTCAGTCTTTATCCCCATGCCCCAGGGCAACTCTCTAAGACTATATGTTGCACTAATTAAATCACAGGTATAGAGAGAAAGAAAAAAGAAAGGAAGGAAGGAAGAAAGGAAGGAAGGAAGAAAAAAGAAAGTGACATTTCAAGATGGACAATGGTTCCTTAGCAAATCAGAGGACCAGAAGACCTATGTGAATATCTGTATCTATATCTATCTATCTATCTATCTATCTATCTATCTATCTATCTATCTATCTATCAGCTCCCTTAAGAATAATTGCCTTTGACTATATCTTTTTTTGTAGTTTTATAAGGTAATGGACATAGTTAAAAGAATTCTTCCTTCCACAGTATGCCATTGAGCAGACAGATTAGTATAGGATAATACCAGCAAAGAAGCAAAGCTTTAGATAAAAACAAAAATTACCATGGGAAGATAAAGGCTGTGAAAATCAGATTCACCAAAGAAGGATTCTGATGCAGTAATGTGGGCAGAGGTAACAAACGGAAACTAAAATAAAGAGGGACAAGTTGAACACATACTTATTCAGTAGCTGAAAAAGTCATTTGAAGAAAGCACTGGGGAAAAGAATTGGAAATAACTAAGTCTGGCAGAGTTAAAAAATAGATAATTTTGCTGGGAAAACATGAGATGTAAGTTGATAAATGTCCTCGGTGTCACTGTCATTGCCAAGATTGTAGTTATCATGACTATTCCGAGGCAGGAGGCATATTTCATAAATATGCTGTACCAGTAATACACACAAAGCACATTTAGAAAGCATCCTTACTGGTGAGGGGGGTGGGGAAGATGTCTTGATTTCATTCTTCTTTTTCATACCTTATATACAGACATCGTTCATAGTATTTGTTAGTCCCCAAACTTCTTGAAACAAAGTTCCACCTTCTAAATGTCAATTCAACTCACAAAACATTTATTAAACAATGCTCTAAGCACTGTGCTAAGTGCTGGGGATACAAATAAGAAAAGGACAGTCCCTACCTTCAGAAAACTCATGATCTAATGAGAGACAATAACACACAAAAGGAAGCTGAAAAGGAAGGGTGGCCAGCAGGGCGTTTGAGGTTGCAGGAGGCAAAACCAAGCAGATTTACAGAGAGAAAATGCAGAGTCACCTGGAAAGGTCAGATCCCAGCCCTCTCTAAAGGCAAGATTTGGGAGAAGTTTGTTGTTCTACCTTCTAGCCCTCCTATCAGAGGAAAGAGGAGGCTGGGAAAATTGAGATGTTGAGTATCCAAAACTGAGTCTTGTTATTATTCTTATATTGATGCTGAATAGCTATGAGTCATGAAATGCCACAGCCTCCAAAGAATTAAAGTTGAGGGTCACTCAAAGAGTGATGGAGCCACATATAGTTGGCATGAGTAAGCTGCAATACATAACCAACCAGGGGGTGTCAAAGACAAAGAGCAAAAGATATTGAGAGAAGCCTGCCTGTTCCATTGGTTTCTACACAATGTCAAGAACTTAGGAGAAAATCTCCCCCTGCTCCCACCTCCCTGCACTCACATGCACCTCACCATGTTATTTGGACCTCAGTGGAAGGATTATTGAATAAGTTATAACCTATGGAGCAGCACTGGAGGGAGCAGCCATATCACTGAGATGAATCATGGATTTATCCCTGTATCCATCAAAGCATCAAAATACACTTTCTGGGGGCGGCTAGGTGGCGCAGTGAGTAGAGCACTGGCCCTGGAGTCAGAAGGACCCGAGTTCGGATCCGGCCTCAGACACTTAACACACACAAACAAAAACCTAGCCATGTAACCTTACACAAGTTACTTAACCCCAATTGCCCTCCAAAAAAAAAGCAAAAAAAAATATACTTTCTACCTGCAAATTGACAAAGATCTATGAAGCCTGTTACATGGAAAGTATGGTGTCAGACAACCAGAGAATATGATCCCCAACTGCCTTTTCTCCTTTCCAGGTTAAGGACCACCCTGTATGAACAGGCAGGATATGCATCAAGAGTGGTTGCTCACATTTCTTGGGTACTTTGATGGTCACAAATTACTTTCTTCACAACTTCCAGGTGAGGTAGGTAGACATGTTTCCTCCACTTAACAGATGGAATAATCGAGACTGAATGATTTGTCCAAGGTCATACAGCTAACAAGTATTAGAACCAGAATTCACACCCATGTCTTCACATTAGCATTATTCCATACTGCCTCCAAGAATCACCCCATTCTATGTACATGGCTCTTAAGCCTCTTCATACATTCTAGCTTGAGTTTTTGCTTAAGCCTTGGAAAGCCTATCTGCTGAGAGACAAAGAGGTCACCACTCATCCAGAGCCTCATTCTTTAGTAGGGAAGTCATCTTTTTCTCCATGTGGATGAGTCTTTTTCTACTTTTGAGCAGCTCCTATGACTTACTGCTGTACCTGAATCTCTTTAGATTAGTTCACAGATAATCAAACTTCATCACCCTAGTTTACTCAAATTCCTTTTATCACATAAGAGTTTAGAGGGAAGACAGAAAAGCCCAAGAAGATATTGAATTTGGAACAAGAGGACATAATTTGAATCCTACTTACTATTTCTGTGATCTTGGATAAGTGGCCTCAGTTTCCCCGTTTATAAAATGAGAAGATTGGACTAGATGGTCTCTGAGGTTCCTTTCAAGACCAGATCTATGTTCCTATGATCAACATAAGACAATAAACATTTACAAATTTTCCACCATTATAAATGTCCTTTAGATGAAAAACAGCCTATTGAAGCCAACACTCCACATTACTCCACTCTTCCAACAAACCTTTCACTCACTTAACACCCAGATCCCATGTCCTCTGCCATTCTTCCTGTTCTTGTCTCCCCCAGATTCTTCCCTCTACATCCCTCCATGAATACACTGAAGCTTTTGTTGTTGTTGCAGTTAGGTAATTTCAGTTGTGTCTGACTCTTCATGACCCCATTTTGCGTTTTCTTGGCAGAGATACTGGAGTGGTTTGCCATTTCCTTCTCCAGCTCATTTTACAAATGAGGAAACTGAGGCAAACAGGGTTAAGTGACTTGTTCAGGGTCATGAGGCTAATAAGGGATTGAGGCCAGAGTTAAACTCAGGGAAATGAGTCTACCTCATTCCAGGCCTAGCACTTTGCCACCTCACTGCCTCTAGCAAGTTTATCTAGGATTCTACTTAACTTTGTCTCAGTCCAGCTTCCCTTTTTTTCCTTGACTGTTCCATCAGTGAGATTTTGTGCTTTCTTCCTTTTTGATTCTTATCTTGATCAACCAAGTTGCTAAGGCTCTTTTGGAAATTCCCTGTTTAACTTGTGCTCTATGTATACGGTGAGTGTGTGTGTTGATGGGGGTAGGGTAAGGGTGAGGTATGGGAGTAGAGGGGATTACTCATCCTGCTTCTGTTAAGGACAGATTCCATGCTGAATCTACTCCTCAAACAAGCCATTACCTCAGACATTTATAGTTATTATTTTCTTTTCAATGATAGATAGATGCCTAGGATCCTAGAGTTAGTGCTGGAAGGAAACCTAGTTCTCCCCTAGTCTGACTGCATCATTTCACAAATGAGAAGACTTAAAGCAAGGAGTTCAGTGCGTTATTTCAGTTCTCTGGGTCTAAGTTCCTCAGAAATCAATCTAGCCTTTGGACCAGAATTCAGTTTTAGTAGCACAGCTTTTACACTATTTCAATGACCTCCAATCTACTCCTATTTTTTTCCTTTAATCAAGTGCAACTCTTGTTAAATCTTTGATCATAGCTTGCCAGCAGCTAGTTTGGGAGCAGTTTTTAATACCATAGAAGTATATTGTGTGCTATTCTGACTATAAAAACATGTGACTTCCTCTATTATGGGAAGTGTAGGAAAATAAATAGCTATACACTATGAATGTGGACAGAGGAAATGAGGAATGTCTAAAGGATGTTCACTCATTCCTTTTCTCTTTGCCTTTTACCAGCAGGACAATGGAGCAGAAATCTTATCAAGAACTTCCAGATCTCTTAATTTTTGAGACCTAAAAATTCAGAAGTTGTTTTTTAAAAACAATTTTTAGCAAGTACTAAATTTACATTGATTCTGCATTTTCAATTCCTAAATTAATGAGTAATAAGATCCGATTCTATGTTTCAAGACTCTTCTAAGCAACAACAGTCTTGGGGATCTGCTGTCTGTGCAACAGATTTTCTTACTCCAAGTCCAGCTTTCCAGTGTTACAAACTTAAGCTCTTGGGAATGTTAGAATGTGTGTAGGAATGGTAATGACATGTAGAAATGATTCCAAACAATTTAGATTATCATGGTGAATTACATTTTCACAAACACCCCATTGCTATTAGGGTTAAGAACAGGGGTTCTTTTGGACCCTTTTGACAGGCTTATAAAGCCTTCTTCAGCTTGGATTTTATTTTTATAAATTTGACTCAGTTCCCCATATTCTCTGAATAATGGTTTTAAATGCTTAAAATAAAGGAAATCAATTATATTGAAATACAGTTTTCCAAAATATATATGTATATATGTGTATCTGTATTTTACAGATCCTAAGTTAAGAATTTACTATAATGGGAACACAGAATCTCAACCCTCCCCCACTCCTAACCCAGTAATCAGACTTTACTAAAATTCTATTGTTTTTTATTTATTTTTAGCATTCATTTAAAAAAAAACTATTTTGAGTTCCAAATTCTCTTTTTCCCTCTAGTCTTTCCCTAACCCATTGTGAAAGCAAGCAATATGACATACATTATAATATGAAGTCATGCAACACATATTCATACCTAAGTCGTGTTATGAAAAAATAAAAATAAAGAAAATTGCTTTAATCTGCACACAGAGTTTATTAGTTCTCTCTATAGGAGGTGGATAGTATTTTTCATCATAAGTACTTTGGAACTGTCATGGATCATTGTGTTGATCAGAATAGTGTTAAGTCTTTTGCAATTGATTATGATTACAATATTGTTGCTATTGTGTACAATAGTCTCCTGGATCCATTAATTTCATTTTGAATCAGCTCATTTAAGTCTTTCCAGGTTATTTTGGAAACTATCCCTTTCATCTTTACTTATAGCAAAATAGTATTCCATCACAATCATCTTCTACAATTTATTCAGACATTTCCCAATTGAAAGGCATCCCCTCAATTTTGCTGGGTAAAAGGTATGAAATTTTATAGTCCTTTGGGCATAATTCCCAGTTGTTGTCTAGAATAGTTGGACCAGTTCATAATTCTACCAACAGTGCATCCATTTACCTATTTTTCCACATCTCCCTCAACATTTATCTTCTCCCTTTTCTGTCATATTAGCCATTCTCAGAGTTTTTTTCTTCATTTCTCTAATTATTAGATTTAGAGAATTTTTTTTCATATGACTATGGATAGCCTTGATTTCTTCTTCTAAAAACTACCTATTCATATCTTTTGACCATTTATCAATTGGGAAATGGATTTTTTTTTAATAAAATTTGGCTCAATTCCCTATAAATTTGAGAAATGAGGCTTTTATTAGAGAAACTTGATATAAGTTTTTCCCCCCTTAGTTTCCTGCTTTCTTTCTAATTTGGGCTTTAATGTGTGTGTGCGTGCATGCATGTGTGTGTGTGTGTGTGTGTGTGTGTGTGTGTGTGTGATTTAATATGATTTAATTTACTCCTAGTTTTCCTTACACACCTTTCAGGAACATGTTTAAAATGAGATGTTCCTCACGTCAGAGCATAGCTAATAATAGATTCTGGAGCTGGAAAAGCCCTTAGAAATCGTCTAGTCCAACCCTCTCATTCTATAGATCAGAAAATTGAGCTCCATGGAGGAAAAGTAACTAAACATCATAGATTTTTAGCTGGGATTAACTTTAGTGGCCATTAAGTCCAATACTTCCATTTTACAGATGCAGACATTGAGACCCTGAAAAATTAAACACCATCTCCAGGGTTATACAGTTAGTAAGGGTCTGAGGGGAATTTTGAACTTGGGTGATCATAGCCCCAGGTCTTTGTGCTCTATCCGTTACATCCTACCCCTGATAGAAGCTGTTTTAAGCCTTCTTTTCTGTCCTCTAACTTTTTCTTCTTTCTTCTCCCTACATGTTCTCAACTCATGTCCTTGCATCACACTTTAGTGAGAAAAAGAACACATTCACCATGAGATTCATAATTTTTCCCATTTTTAATCTTAAAAATCATCGATATTTCCCCATTTTCACATCTCCTTTGCTTTATTTGCTCAGGAGACGGCCTTTCTCTTTCCCATGCCCAACTTATTCTTGAACCCATCTCCGACCATATTCTCCAACAGATTCCTATCTCAGTCATCTCCCCAGTCTTTCTAATAAAGTATCTCCCTGATCCACTAGTTCCTTCCTTGCTGCTTAAAAATGGGCCCAAATGCTCCATCCTTTATATACCTCCACTAGACTCCATCACACCTCCTCCACTGCTTAAACCATCATCTTAAATCTCACCTTTCTTTCTCAGCCAAGCTCCTAGAAAAAGTTGACAATACTCATTATCTCCACTTTCTCTCCTCTCATCACTTTTCAACTGTTAGAAATTGGTTTCTGATTTAGGTGGCAGAGTATATAGAGTGCTGGACCTAGAGCTGAAGCCCTGAGTTTAAATCTAGCCTTAGAAACTTACTAGTTTTGTGACTTTGGACAAGTCACTTAACTTCTGTTTGCCTCAGTTTCCTCAACTGTAAAATGAGAATGATGAGAGTACCTACCTTCCAGGATCAAATGAGGTATTTGTAAAACACTAAGCACTGTACTGGCACATAATAGGTTCTATATCAATGCTAGCTATTATTGTTATTGTTGTAGATATTGTTATCTCAATTGAAATCGCTCTCTCCAAAATTTCCAATGATCATTTCCTTGCCAAATATGAGGATCCTTCCTTAGTCCTTCTCCTTCTTGATCTCTCTGTTGCATTTGATCACTTGGACCTCCCCATCCTTCTAGGTGCTCTCTTCTCAGGTGTTCATGGTACCGTGCTCTCCCAATTCCCCATCTACCTGTTTGGCCCAACATCAGACTCCAGCCCCCTAATATAAATATAACTCAAGTTTCTGTCCTATGAACTATGCTTTTCTCTTCTCTCTCTTGATAGCCTCATTAGCTACCATGGGATTAATTATCACTTGTATATGAATAACTCAGAGGTTCATATATCCATTCTCTCTACCGAGGGCCAATCCCTCATCACCACCTGCATAGTTGACTCTTTAAATTACATATCCTATAGATATCTCAAATTCAATATGTCCAAAACAGAACTCTTTATCTTCCCCCACTCCCCAAACCTACCCTTTTCCAAACTTCTCTCCTCCTATCCCCATATCCCAATAATGGCCTTCCCTCCCATGCCTGGAATGTATTTCCTCCTCACCTCTACCTTACAGAACCTTTTATTTTAAAATTACATTTAATTTTTTAGATCAGCAAAAATTCACCTTCTCTTCTTACTCCCCCAAATGAGAATTAAAGAAAAACAAAGTTCTTGTTACAAACATATATAGCAAAGCAAAACACATTTCCACATTGGCCACATCTAAAAGAAGAACACACATACGTGTGAATATCTCAGTCAGGAGGTGGATAGGCTATTTCCTCATGAGTCCTCTGAAGCTATAGTTGATCTATAATGCTTTTCAGAATTTCTAAGTCTTTCAAAGTTGTCATTATATTGTTGTTTGTATATAAATTATTCCCCTGGTTCTGTTCACTTCACTCTGAATCAGGCAATACAAATCTTCCTAGGTTGCTCTGGAATCATTCCCATCTTCCTTTCTTATAGCATGATAGTATTCCATCATATTCATTCCATCACTTGAATACCCATTTCCCGAGAGTTACTCAGCTAATCAAGGGTCAGAAGGTAAAACTGCACTTTGTTCTCACATGCACGTCAGGTGAGAAAGGAGGAAGCAACGTATTGCCAATTAAGATTACCTTGGGTATTTTATGACTATCACAGTGACACACTAAAATCAATTAAATTCCTGTAGTAGTCACTATATGCCAACTTCTTGCCTGGCACTGTGTTCTGGGTTGCTGATCCCTGCTATCTTGGTTTCCTGAGAGTCTTAACTAAAGTCTCAACTTCTGCACTAAACCTTTCCCAGTCCTCCTTGATCTTGGTGCTTATCCTGAGAGATTACCTCCAATTTACTCTGTATGTATCTTGTTTGTAGGTCTCCATTTTTTTCAATACTTATGCTCTCCATTAGAGCAAAAGCACTTTGATTGTAGGAACTATTTTTTGCCTTTTTAAATATGCCCAGCACTTAGCACAGTGCCTGGTACACAGTGACCACTCAATAAATGTTTGTTGACTTGACTCGAGGAAGTTTATGATTGTGAAAAGGTGAGGTGTAATAGGCAAAGTTTATAAAGTTCTGCCTCATTGTATTAAAGTGGATAGAAGTAGATTAAGATTGGGTTTAGCACTTCCTTGACCTTACTGTTTTGAAAGACAAAACAAAACATGTTTCTCATGAAAGGAATTGAATGAAATGGTGTGTGAAAAAATTAAATGCCAGCATTTAAAGGAAACTTGGGGCAGGTGGGTGGCAAGGTAGCGCACCAAGCCAATAGGGAGGAATCCTCATCTTCCTGAGTTCACATCTGTCATCAGACACTAGCTGTGTGACCCTGGGTGAGTCATTTAATCCTGTTTGCTCATGTGTAAAATGAGCTGGAGAAGGAAATGGCAAACCACTCTAGTGTCTTTACCAAAAGAGCCCCAAATGGTGGCAGACATGACTAAGAAAGTCAGATGTGGCTAGAATGATTGAACAACATAAGGAAAATTATGAATTTATTATAGAAATATAGACTGTGAGCTAGAAGTGACTTCAGTGATAATCTTATTCAAGTCCCTCATTTTAAAGATTAGGAAATTGGGGCCCAGAGAGGTTAAGTTACTTGTCCAGTGTCACACAGGTGACATTACAAAGAACAGAGCCAGCAAAGGAAAAATAAGAAAGTCACTTGCAGATGAAAGCCACGAAGAGAAATCCTCTAATCCCTAGAAGGCTACTCAATTTTCTAGTTTATCAGTCATTAACCCAAATGATGTAATTAGTTTAATGAGTAAATAAAGATAACCCTCTGCAAAGGTCCATATTTGGACTGCTAATTATAGCACCTAATTTCTACAGCCCTCCTTAAAGATGACTTTAGCTAGTACTTAACACGATTTTAAGAAAACATTAACAGATTGTATACTCTGTCCATAATTTTGCATTCCTTTTCATTGTCATGCATGAATATTAACCACCAGCTATGCATTTCACAGCCTTCTGAAGGTCACCTGGAAAAATCTGTTCAATCAATATAATTTTAACATACCACTGTGGTGTACCATTAGTTCTCATGTGGAACCCAAACAGACACAACTGTTCTTTGTTCTCATAGGCATGAAAAGTGGGGAAGTAAGGATTGGTAGTTTTTAATTTCAGATTGCATGCTTTAGTGTTTAGGGTGACACAATGAAATCTGGACAAAAATCAGTCAGTACCTCTCAACTACAAGTCATGTCTCTAGGTTTTATTTGCTGTCAATTCTCATGCAGAGACCTTCCATGACAGTTTTTCCTGCTGGTAAAATTTTTTTTTCATTATTTTCCATTCTAGTTATAAGGCATCTAGGTGGTACAAGTGGATAAAGTGCAGGGCCTGGAGTCAGGAAGACTCACCCTCTTGGGTTCAAATCTGACTTCAGACACTTACTGTGTGACCCTGGGCAAGTCACTTAACCCTGTTTGTCTCAGTTTCCTCATGTGTAAAGTAAGCTGGAAAAGGAAATTGCAAACCACTCTAGTATCTCTGCCAAGAAAACCCAAAATGGGTTCACAAAGAGTCAGGTATGAAGCAGAGAGACACATACAGAGTAAAGGTAAAGGGTAAGTAAAAAAAAAAAAGTAGCGATAGCAATTCTGGTTTCAAGACAAAGTAAAAGCAAAAAAAAATAGACCTAATTAAAAGAGATAAGGAAGGAAACTACATCTTGCTAAAAGGTACCATAGACAATGAAGTAATATCACTACTAAACATGTATGTACCAAGTTGTATAGCATCCAAGCTCTTAGAGGAGAAGTTAAGTAAGTTACAGGAAGAAATAGCAAAACTATACTAGTGGGATACTTCAATTGTGCTTTCTCAGATCTTGATAAAGCCAACAAAAAATAAAGAAAAAAATTAAGGAGGTAAATAGAATATTAGAAAAGTTAGATATGACAGATCTTTAGCATGATTTAGATATAAAGGGTGGCCCCATAAGAAAATTAGAAGAGCAAGGAATAGTCTACCTGTCAGATCTATGGGGAGGGGAAGAATTTGTAACCAAGCAAGAGATAGAGAGCATTGCAAAATGTAAAATATATAATTATGACTATGTTAAATTAAAAAAAAAAACATTGCACAAGTGCAACCAAGATTAAAAGGAAAGGAGAAAATTAGAAAACAATCTTCACAACAGTGTGTTTGATAAGGGCCTATTTTTTTCTTTTTTGCTTTTGTTTTCATTCTTTTTTTAAATTAATTTATTAGTTTAGTTTTAAGTTAACAAGATTCAATTCCATAGTTCAAGGCCTCATTTCTCAAGTATAAGGAGAACTAAGTCAGATTTAGAGGAATCATTCCACATCTGATAAATGGTCAAATAATATGAACAAGCAATTTTCAGATGAAGAAATCAAAGCTATCTTTGGAATATGAATATCATAGACATATGAAGAGGTACTCTAAATCACTTTTGATTAGTGAAATGCAAATTAAAACAACTTTGAAATACCACCTCATATCTATTAGACTGGCTAATATGACAGAAAAGAAGACCTGGGAAAATTGGGGCATAATGCATTGTTGAGGTTGTAAACAGAACCAACCATTCTGGAAAGCAATTTGGAACTGTGCCCAAAGGGCAACCAAACTGGGCATATACTTTGACCTAGCAATACCACTAATAAGTCTGAATCCCAAAGAGATCATAAAGAAGAGAAAAGGACTTACATGTACAAAAATATTTACAACAGCTCTTTTCATGGTGGCCAAGAATTAGAAATTGAGGGGATGCCCATCAATTGGGACATGACTGAACAAGTTGTGATATATGAATGTAATGTAATACTATTGTGCAATAAGAAATGATGAAGAAAACCTGGAAAGATTGGTCACAAACCGATGCAAAGTGAAATGTACAGGAAAACATTATACACAGTGTCAGAACATTAAGTGATAATCAACTATGAATGACTCAGATCTTCTCAGCAACACAATGATCCAAGACAAGTAAGTACAAAGGATTCAACAAAGAAAAATATCCATATCAAAATAAAGGGCTATGGAGTCTGAAATGCAAACCTAACCATATTTTCCCGCTTATTTTATTCTTTCTTGTAGTTTTTCTTCCTTTTGATTTGTTTGTTGTTTCACAACTGTGATTAATACAGAAATATTTTTACACAATAGCATATGTATAAGATGGTATCAAGGGAGGGAGAAAGAAAAATTTGGAACTCAAAGTCTTGTAAAAATCAATGCTAAATTTTTTCTTTACATGTAACCGGGGGAAAAATACTATTAAAAATACTTCTTAACAATTTGAGCTGCCAGAAGGTTGAGGGGTACACTGCGTTGTAAGAAAAGAGTTCTTCATTGTACATAGTAATAGCCACAGTGTGTGAGGACTGATTTTGATAGACAGCCCTTCTCAGCAATACAAGGACCTAAAACAATTCCAAAGGACTCATGATGGAAAATGCCATCCATATCCGGAGAAAGAACTAAGGAGTCTGAATGCAGAGCAAAGCACAGTATTTTCTTTGTTTTGTTTTGTTTTGTTTTTTCTTTCTCATGGTTTCTCCCATTTGTTATAATTCTTCTATACAACATGACTAATGTGAATTATGTTTAATAGGAATGTATATTACAAACCTATATCAAATTTCATGCCATCTTGGAGAGGGAGGGGGAAGGGAAGGGGAGAAAATTTAAAACTTAAAGAAGTGAATATTAAAAACTAAAAACAAATAAATTAACTAATAAAAAATTTAAAAAAACAATTCTTTTTATGACACAAATTTGGTACTGATACCTAAACCAGGAAGAGCCAAAACAGAAAAAGAAAATTATAGACTAATTTTCCTAATGAATATAGATGCAAAAATTTTAAATAAAATATTAGCAAAGAGATTACAACGATTTATCAAGAGGATTAAGCCTTATGACCAGATAGGCTTCATACCAGGAATGCAGGGCTGGTTCAATATTAGGGAAATTATCAGTATGATTGACCTGTCAACAACAAAACTAAGAGAAATTATCTGATTTTATCAATAGATGCAGAAAAAGTTTTTGACAAAATACAACACCCATTCCTATTAAAAACACTAGAGAGCATAAGAATAAATGGAATCTTCCTTAAAATGATAAGTAGCATCTATCTAAAACCATCTGCTAGATTATATGCAATGGTGATAAGCTAGAAACATTTCCAATAAGAGTGGGGGTGAAACAAAGATACCTATCATGACCACTGTTGTTCAATATGATACTAGAAATGTTAGCTTTAGCAATAAGAGAAGAAAAAGAAATTGAAGAAATCAGAATAGGCAAAGAAGAAAAGAGTTATCACTTTGAAGATGATATGATGGTATACTTAGAGGATCCTAGAGAATCAAGTAAAAAACTACTTGACATAACAAACCACTTTAGCAAAGTTACAGAATATAAAATAAACCCACATAAATCATCAGTATTTGCATATATTACTAGCAAAACCCAACAGCAAGGAATAGAAAGAGAAATTCCATTTAAAATTAGTAGAGATAATATAAAATATTTGAGAATCTACCTGCCAAGACAAACTCAGGAAATATATGGACACAATTATCAAATACTTTTCACATAGAGTCAGATCTAAATAACTGGAAACATATCAGTTGCTCACAGATATGCCAAGCTAATATAATTAAAAGGCAATACTACTTAAATTAATTGACTTATTTAGTACTATTAAGCTACCAAAAATATTTTATAGAGAAAGAAAAAATAATAACAAGATTATCTGGAAGAACAAAAGGTCCAGAATATCAAGGGAATTAACGAAAACAAATGCAAGAGAAGGTGGCCTAGCCATACCAGATATTAAATTTTACTATACAGCAGCAATCATCAAAACTATTTGATTTTGAAATAGAGTGGTATATAGAGTGGCTAAGAAATAGAGTGGTATATCTGGAATAGGTTACATATATAAGACATAGTAATCAATGACTATAGTAATCTACTATTTTATAAACCCAAAGACTCCAGTTTCTGGGACTAAAAACTCACTATTTAACAAAACTGCTGGAAAAGCTGGAAAATAGCATGACAGAAACTAGGCATAGACCAACATCTTACACTATATGCCAAGATAAAGTCAAACTGGGTACAGGATTTAGACATAAAGATTCATACTATAAGCAATTTAGGAGAGCAAGTAATAGTTTACCTGTCAGGTTTATGGAGAATGGAAAAAAAAATTATGACCAAACAAGAGACAGAGAAAATTATGAAATACAAAATGGATAATTTTGACTACATTACATTGAAAAGTTTTTGCACAAAGCCAATGCAACTAAGATTAGAAGGGAAACAGAAATCTGGGAAATAATTTTTATAGCTAGTAACTCTTATAAATACCTAATTTCTCAAATATATAGAGAACTGAGTTGAATTTATAAGAATACAAGTCATTCTTCAATTAATAAATGGTCAAATAAATTAATATGAACAGGCATTTTTCCAAAGAAGAAATTAAAGCTATCTATAGTCATATGAAAATGCTTTAAATCACTATTGATTAAAGAAATGCAAATCAAAACAACTCTGAGGTACCACATCACACCTATCAGATTGGCTAAGATGACAAAACAGGAAAATGATAAATGTTGGAGAAGATGTGGAAAAATTGGAACACTAAAGTATTGTTGATAGAGTTGTGAACTGATCCAACCATTCTGGAGAGCAATTTGAAACTATGCCCAAAGGGCTATAAAACTGTGCATACCCTTTTGACCCAGGTCAAAATATTTTTAGATCAGTTTCCCAAAGAGATCATAAAAATGGGAAAAGGACACACATGGACAAAAATATTTATAAGCAGCTCATTTTGTGGTGGCCAAGGATTAGAAATTGGGATGCTCATCAATTGGGGAATGGTTGAACAATTTGTAGTATATGAATGTAATGGAATACTATTGTTCCAATAAGAAGTAATGAACAGGCAGATTTCAGAAAAACCTGGAAAGACTTACATGAATTGATGCTAAGTGAAATGAGCAGAAACAGGAGACCATTCTACATTGTAACAGTAACATTGCATGATGACTAACTTTTATAGGCTTAGCTCTTCCCAGCAATGCAAGGATCTAAGACAACTCCAAAAGACTCATGATGGAAAATGCTATCCACATCCAGAAAAAGAGCTATGGAATCTGAATGCAGATAGAATTTATCCTATTGTATAAATATATATTATATATAAATACTATAAATATAAATATATATTATATATAAATACTATAAATATAAATATATATTATATCCTATTATATATTATAAATAGTATCCTATTTGCTCTTTTTTTGTTTTGTTTCTTCTTTCTTATGATTTCTCCCATTGTTTCCAATTCTTCTTTACAATATGATTAAAGCGAAAATATGTTTAATATGAATGTATATGCATAACCTGTACCAGATTGCATGCTGTCTTAGGGAGGGAGAGAAAATTAAGAACTCAAAATCTTATGAAAGTGAATGCTGAAAACTAAAAATTAATTAATTAAAAAACAATCCAAAAGAATCCAAGTGCAGTTTGAGGGGATCTTTGCTTCCTTCCATCTAAGTAGAAGCACTAGGAGTGCTCTGGCTGATGGTGATTTAGGTTGGTTGACAGCATGGTCCCAGTCTAGAGTTATTATAAAAAACTTGTACGTGTTCAATGCAACATGATGAGACCATGTTGCCTGTGTAGTATGTCTCCTTACCTTTGGCTTAGCTGCCTGAAATCTGTATCTTACCCCTTTCGGGTTCCCTCTTGAACCTGGTTGTGAATTTCCAGTTGTGATTCTACACCAGTTTCTCACATCTTCTCTCCCATAAACTTTCCAAACCTTTCCAATTCATTGACCAGTCCACTCAGTTCTTAGCAATTACATTTCATATTCCCAACTCCCATTTGTGCTGCAATGTACTAGTATTACCAGACCTTGGCTGAGCCCTATGGGCCAGTATGACTTTCCCATGATTGCAGAGCCATAGAATGACAATAATTGCCATTTATATAGTGCCATAAAATTTGCAAAGCACCTTACACACATGATCTCGTTTCACCTTCTCAGCAACCCTATGAAATGGGTGTTACAAATATTATTATTCCAGTTTTACAGATGAGGAAACTGGGGCTTAGAGAAACTCAGGGACTTGTTCATAGTTAAATAACTAGTAAGTATTTGAGATGAGATTTAAATCCAGGTCTTCCTGACATGAGAGCCAGAAATCTACCCCACGTGCAACCCTACCTCTTTGTATTCAAGTACCTCAGGACTGAATTTGCCCTTGATGAAGACAATCAATGAAAACCCATGAACTATTAATGGGGAGAGACTATGTTTAATTTGCTTTGTGTAGTTGAAAGAACCCTGAACTTGGATTTAAAATTCCTGAGTTTGAATCTTGACTCTTAGCACTTACTACCAATGATCTTAAACTTTAAGCCTGTTTTCTTATCTGTAAGTGGGGATATAATCACTTCTACTAACTACCTCCAGACCTTGTGGAGAAGGGAATGGTTTGCATGCATGTGAAGAGCTATAAAAATGTGTTATCATTATTTTCCTCTCACTGATAGAAAAGATTTAAGTGCTTTGGAGACAATTCTTTTATTGGAATGACAGATGGTGTTTTGAGATACAAAGAATAGAGGACACTAGCATGCTGATGGATTTCATATATTTATCAATTGTGTCTTTTATTTCATTCTCACAAGAGCCTTGATGTGTCATGTTATAATATACTTAGCTATGGACAAGTAATCATGGTGCTGTAAAAAAACCTGCTGGGATAGAAAAGAGAGATGTTTAAGCAAAAGAATCAACTATGGGACTAATATGTGAAATCACAGCACTCTATGAGATATCATTGGCTTCATATTGATGTGTCATTCATCAGAAAGCCTATAAGTGTCTTACCAAAATAAAACATACTGAGTATCATTGTCTTTCAGCAATATGAATCTGCTTTCCAAACATTTAAATGATTTAATACTACTTGTATTAATAGATAACTTTGAAGTTAACCTCTTTGGGGGGGTCAGGCAGGGATTTATTAAAAAATAGATCATGTTTTCTTAATTTCTAAGTTCTAAATATCTATGATACATTTCATAAGGCCTGTTCTTCAGAATCATAACTCTCTTTGGCCTGATTCCAATTTAGTCAAATTAGTAATGCTTACAAAATTTATGTTTCTCAGGAATTTGGATGCTGGAAACTTCATGGGGCCATAAGTGGTGTTACCATAGGGGTTTGTTTAGTAAGAAAATTCCCTTCCTCACTAGGCAAGTTTTCACAGAAGCCCACATATTCTTAGTCACAGAGATGACTTGGAGGTCTAGACTGTCTTTAAGATAGCATTGTATCTATCTGATGGTTACAAAACAACTCTCCCCAAGAGCTCCTGAAACATACTTCTTCCATCATAGAAGAAAGGTGGGGGAATATTATGCACATTGTTAGGTTTCTGTACATGATGTTTCTGCAAAATTTCTTTTCTTTATTATAAGGGAGGGTCCGCTCTGGAGGAGGGATTGGGGTGAATGAGGACAGTGATAGAAAAAAGCCATAGATAAAATTTTATTTTCCCTAGAAAGGATTCTCCTCAAGCTGAACCTCTCCCATATATATATTAAGACCATACAGAATTCCATGACAAGTGTGAAGTTACAAGTACCTTCATTTAACATCTTCTGAATCTTCTGAATATAGATGTCAAGGGAGACAGATTTGCTCACCAAAGATATGTGCTAATATCATGGAGGATATTCTTCAGAAAGCCAGAGAGAAAGGGGATTCTCTGTCCTACATGTAGTTCCTCCAGATGTTCCTATCCTCTTGTCTGATGACTATGTTATTGTTCTGATTACATCAACACCTGTACTGCTACAGAGCCTCCTTAAAGAAATACACAGTCACCAAAAGATAGGGACTTGGTCTTCCACATGCAAAAAGCAAAGTTGAATCAGACATATGGACATACAGACACGTGGACACACAGACACACATTGAAGAAAACATATGGCATAGCTACAGTTGGATCCACTGATATAGTGCATGTGTACTTCTCAGCCAGGCACCGCACATGAATAATGAACTGGGCCCAGTTAGTTTACCTTTCACTTGAGAAGTTGTTCAGTACTTGCATTTCAATCCAATTCAATTCAGCAAGGATATATTAAGCACCTACTTTGTTCAAGACATTGTGGTAGGTGCTGAGGATACAAAAAGAAAAAAAAGAATCAAACTAGACCTTGCCTTTAACAAGCTTACATTCAACTAGAGAGAGAAAATATTTTTGCTTTTTGGAAGGCAATTGGGGTTAAGTACCTTGCCCAAGGTCACACGGCTAGGTTTTTGTTTGTGTGTGCATTAAGTGTCTGATGCCGGAACTGAACTCAGATCCTTCTGACTCCAGGGCCAGCACTCTACTCACTGTGCCACCTAGCCGCCCCGAGAGAAAATATTTTTATGCATATATAAATATAGTCTATACAAAGTGATTTCTCTCTGCAGGTGGGGGGATAGGGGAGAGTACAAACAATTGAGATGATTGGGAGGTGGCCCTGAGGTGAACCCTAAGGAAAGTAAGTGGCAGTGGCAGGTGGAAGGGAGGAGATTATGTATGCCAAATACATGTTCAAGTCTTTCAATTATCCGAAGCTACCTGCTGATACAAAAACCCATTGTTTCAATACAGTGTTCTCAATACAGTATTGGTGATCCTTAGTTTTTGTGAATCATAAATTATTGAGATTTCATTAGATAAATACAAAGGGCAATTGAAAAAATGCATGGTAGATGTTAAGTAGACTGCAGGATACAGCGAGTGATGACTTATGTAAGAAAAGGACCATGTAAGGGACGCAGATACATGGAAGAGGTGGGGGGGGGGGTGGAGCTGTTGCTAGTGGCTGGGCAGACATAGAAAGGCCCAGCATTCTACTGCTATTGGCAAGATATCCACAAAACAAGAACAAAGGAGGAGAATTTCCATCACATTGACTTATTCACTATGGAGATTTTCGAAAAGGAGAGGGATGAAAATTGTAGAGGCTGAAGAGCATTACTGAATTGTAGTCAGCATGGTTGAGAGTTGTTTCAGCATCTATGAGGTCACAAAACCATTTGGTACTGGTTAAGAAATAGAAAAGCGATCAGTGGAACAGATTATGTATACACAACCCAGACACAACCAAATAGAGGAATATAGCTTCTGTTAAATTCAACAATACTGAATACTGGGGTAAGGATTCAAGAACTGATGAAAAAACTGGAAAAGCCAGAAAAAAATCTAGCAAAAATTAAGTTTAGACCAGTAGCTTAAACCAATGACTCCAAAATACAAATATATCTAAATGGATATATGCCACAAAAATACCCAAGTTGATACTTGTATGTGTATGAGTATATATGTGTGTGTATACATACATACACACAAACACACACAGTTATCCCTTCTTTGTCACAAGGTTTATAGGAGGGGCATTATTTGAGAAATCCACATAAAATTTTTTGTTCTTCCCTTTATACCATGGTATTAAGAGATGAAATATGTTAATATTATACAATACTATACATTTATTTTATGCATTTTTGAGCTTCTAAACTTTTTCTGTGTTGGCAGTTGTTTCAGCATCTATAAGATCACAAAAACTATTTGGTATTTGTTAAGAAATAGAAAAGTTGATCACTAAAACCAATTATGTTTACACAACCCAGACACAATCAAATCTGCAGCTTCTGCAGAACTCTCCCCCACATTCCCATTTAATTTCTTATGCAGACTGAAGCCATGAAAAGAGGTGATATGGAAGGGATAACTATATATCTATACAAACATGCAGAAATATGTGTTTATATATATAATATATAAATATATAATAATATATATAAATAATCATATACTATATAAGTAAATATATCACATATATAAATATAATATTATATACAAACATAATATTATATATGTGTATAATAATCTGTATTGTAAATATAAATGTCTGTGGAAACATGGGCAGGAAAAAGAGATTATAAATAGGTGGAGAAGGAAAAGAGAAGCATTTCACAACTATGGATAGGGTGAGAGTTCTTGACCAAACAAGTTTGAGAAGACAAGCATCCTGGTCATAGAAATGACTGATAACAACTCCAGAAGTCTAATGAGGAAACATTTTTCCCATCTTTTGGCAAAGGAGCCTGATTATAGAATAAGTCATACATATTCAGATTTGGCCAATAGTGAATTTCTTTTGCCTGACTATACCTTCTTTTGGAGGGGTGAATTGATAGAAGGATGAGAGAAATGCAATTTGAGAGTTCCCAGGTCAAGGAGAAAATATTACAAGCTGTCAGGAAGAAAAAATTTGAGTATTGTGGAAACACAATCAGGAAAACACAAGATCTAGCATCTTTTACATTAATGGATTGAAGGCTTGGAATATGATACTCCAGAGGTCAAAGGAGCTTGGATTAAAAACAAGAATCACCTACCCAACAAAACTGAGTATAATGCTTCAAGGGAAAATATAGTCATTCAAATAAATAGAGAACTTTTAAGTATTCTTGATGAAAAAACCAGAGCTGAACAGAAAATTTGACTTTCAAATACAAGAAGCAAGAGAAGCATGAGAAGGTAAACAGGAAAAAGAAATAATAAGGAACTTGTTAAAGTTGAACTATTTACATTCCTACATGGAAAAGTGATAATTGTAACTCATGAAACTTTTCTCAGTATGAGGATAGTTGAAGGGAACATATATGTGTATATATATATGTATACATACACATATATGTATATATAGGAGGGTGTATGTGTGTATAAATATATATGTGACTCTGTGTACATATACACATAGACAGGATCAGTTGAGCAGGAAGGGACAATGTCTAAAAAATAAAATTAAGAGGTGGGAGAGGAATATAACGGGAGAAGGAGAAAGGTAGAGACAGAATAGGGTAAATTATCTCATATAAAAGAGGCAAGAGAAAACTGCTACAAAGGAGGGGAAGAGCAGGAAGATGAAAGGGAATGGATCAAACTTACTCTCATTGAATTTGGCTTAAGGAGGGAATAACAGACACACTCATTTGGGTATCTTACTCTACAGGAAAGTAGGGGGAAGGGGATAACAAGGGGGATGATAGAAGGGAGGGCAGACTGGGGGAGAGGGTAGTTAGAAGCAAACATTTTTGAAAAGGAACAGGGTCAAAGTACAAAATAGAAAAAGTAAGGGGCGGGATAGGATGGAGGGAAATATAGTTAGTCTTTCACAATATAACTACTATGGAAATGTTTTGCCTAACTACTCATGTACAACCTATATTGAATTGCTTGTCTTCCCAGTGGGGGTGGCTGAGGATAGAAGAAGAGAGAGAATCTGGAAATGAAAGTTTTAAAAACAAATGTTAAAAAATGTTTATACATGCAACTGGGAAATAAGATATACAGGCACTGGGGTATAGAAATCTATCTTGCCCTACTAGAAAGTTAGGGGTGGGGATGGGGGAGGATATAAGAGAGAGCAGATTGGGGGAGGTGGTATTCAGTAGGCTCGTTATCTTGGGGTGGAGGTATGGGAAAGATGGCGAGAAAATTTGTAATTCAAAATCTCGTGGAAACAAATATTGAAAACTAAAATTAAATAAAGATTAATGTTAAAAAATAAAAATTTAAAAAAATTTAAAAATTTTTTTAAAAAGAAATAATAAAAGAAATGGTTTCAGAGAAACTTGGGAAACTGTATAATAACTGATAGTGGGTGAAGTGAGCAGAACCAGAGCAATCTACACTAAAACATAAATATTTTAAAGATAACTTTCAAAGACTTAAAAAAAGCTCCAACCATGACTACAGAGGACCAATGATGAAGCATTCCATCTACCTCCTGACAGAGGCAAAGAACTCATGATATAAAATAAGGCACATATGTTTTAGATAATGAAATTTTTTTACTAAGTAATGACCTCAACACATAATTTACTAAGGAAATAAAATCTATTCCTTGTGAGTTCCTCTTCTCATTATCTACATTTCAACACTTCTTAACATCATCTCTCATTTTCTTCTGCTTTATTCCACTCTCTCATAAAGACTAGGTCAAACTACTCTTCAAGTGCCCTTGATCATATTTCCAACCATTTTCCTGAAGATTGTTCCCACAATCAACTCTCTTTTCCGTAATCATCAATCTATTCCTATCTGCTAATTTATCCCTGTCTACCTTTCTCCATCCTTAAAACCCCCTTCCTAGATTCTACCATCTTCTCAAACTATTATGCCATACCTCTTCTCCCTTTCTCAGTCAATTACCTAGGAAAAAAATTCTACTCTAGTTGTCCCACTTTCTTTTTTCTTCATTTACTTTTCAGCCCTTTGCAATCTTGCTTTAAACCTCATCACTCAGCTAAAACTGTTTTCCCAAAGTTACCAGTGATCTCTTAGCTGAGGATTGAGAAGAGATTATCAGATTTGGCAACTGTCTTGACCTCTCTACAATGATGATTATATTGACCTCACTTTCTCCTCTAAATACTCTCACCACTCTGGGTTTTCACAACATTGCTCTGTATGAAGTTGATAGCTCCTTCCCTGGCTACTGCACTGAATCATCATCCATATTGTGCCCAATGACCGAGGGTATCCTGCAAAGTTATGGCCCTCTTTTCCAATCTCTACACTCTCCTTTGGTCACCTCATCACTTTTCATGCATTTATCATCTCTATGAAGATGACTCACAAAGCTATTGATAGTCATAGCAATCCAAATACCTCTTCTTTATAAATTTTCCTGTTTCTGTCAGGGTCACTGCTGTCCTTCCACTCATACAGATTCCCAACCTCAGTGTCATCCTCTACTTCTCATTCACTCTCATTTCACACAGCCAATCAAATTTTGGAAAATCTTGGCATTTCTACTTCCACAAAATCTATCACATCTGACTGCTTCCCTTTATGTATGGTCAGCACTATAGTACACCCATCACCTCTCTGCTCTATGACTGCAATAGCCTTCTAATTGGTCTGCTTGTCCCAGTTCTCTACTATTTTCAAGCCATCTTTCACAAAGTTTCCCAAATGATTTAACTAAAGCACAAATACTATTGTGTCACCTCCCTACTCAAGAAATTCTAGTGACTCTGTACTCATTCTAGGGTTAAATATAATCTCCTCTATTTCGCACTGAAGAACCTTTACAGCTTGGTCTCCACCTTCCTTTACAACCTTATTATATATTGTCCCATCCCTGCACTTTCTGGTTTAGGCAAATTGGCCTTTTTGCTGTTCCTCATATATGACATTCCATTTCTTCTCTGTCCCTTTGTACTCACTTGTTTCACCTCCTCAAAAGTTAAATTCATTTTGGGATTCACATACATGCATTATACACACATATACTCTGTGTGTATACTATATAGTATAAATAATATTATATCATTTCTACATATATACATGCATATACATGCATATATACTGTCTGCATATGTACATATAATATGTGTCTTTATATGCATATATGTATGTATATATAAATTTATATATACCTGTGTGTTTCTGCACACATATTGTCTCTCCCCATAGAATATAAGCTAATTGGTAGCAGGGGCTTATAAAAATACTAGTATCCCAACCCTGAGAAGAGTGACTGGTATATAGTAGGTGCTTAATAAATATTTATTGAATGACCATTGTTAAAGTGACTACACTTAGAAAATTTTCATCAACATCTTTTGACTTAAAACATTATCTGTATGACTTCCTGGGAGAAAAAACCTACAGTCATACTGCCTTGCACAATACTCAGTCTTATATGCCACCTGTACCTTATGCTTACATAGTTTTAGCTTGCCTGCCTCTGTCTTCAGTAAATAGTTGCAGGGGTGGGGAACCTGAAGCCTCGAGGTCACATGTGGCTCTCTAGGTCCACAAGTATGGCCTTTTGACTGAATCATTTTGGTATTTTTTCTGTAAAGTTTGGATTCAGTTACATACACACATACACACACATGCACACATGCCACGCACGTTTTCAGAGACACTCACAACCTTGCTAGAGGAAGTAGGTGTTTAGTTAATTGGATATTTTTCAATATATGTCTCTAAACACCAACTGTGGCTATAGTTGTAATAGAGTTTTCAGTTAGGATAAGTCCAAGTGCAGCTTTTCAGCATCTGTTAAATATTCAGTGTCAAGAGTATCCAGAAGGAGAAGGGGCTGGGAGTGAAAGCCTAGGCAGCATCTTCAAATGAGTCCAAATCCCAGCAATAAACATATAATGGTTGTCTCAGGAATGATTTTTCCTCCAGTTTACTAAGTTGCAATTCTTTTGGAGGAAAATTTGAGGACTAGTCAGTTTCACTAAACATGCATTACCTATGCACCATCTAGAGGTGACAGAGGGAAATACTAACTAGAAAAGCAGCCTCTCATGAATGAGCAAATAAACTTTAGACAGCTGAAGTACTTGACTTTACCTTTTGAAGAATGCTAAAAAAACAATTGCCTCTGTCTTTGAAAGGAGAAGCAATCACAACCAGTTGTGTTAACTCTTTGAACTATCGAATGTTTTCTATATAGATCTATGGAGTAATTATGACAGAAGGAAGAGATGTTTCTGGCTTCATCCACTAGAGTATGAGTGCCTCACTCCATCCCTAGCTACATATACACATTACTAATGAGATTGTAAATGCTTAGTGGAGTGTTACATACTAGATACTTAATAAGTCCTTGTTTCCTTCTTCCCTTCCGTCCTCCCTCCCTCCTTTCTTTCTCTTTCCCTCTTTTCCTTCCTTTCTCCCTTCCTATCAAAATGGCAATTCCACCATGCTACTTTTACAGCAATGACACAATAACACTCACCCCCTTTGTCACTGCCATCACTATAAATAGGGAGAAACTAAATAATTAAGGGAAAAATAAGTAACAAACAATCCCAGCTAACTTCATTCTACACTCAAACCATATCCGTGACCGCTACCCTGATGCTGAGCTCTTAAGATCATGCCCCATGGTGCTTACCTTTTAGCTCTGGAACTCTCTTCCTGGGATCCACACTATCTTGACTGGTCAGTCTATTACATGGTCCTCTATATATAGATGGTTCTAGCCACATCAACTAATCAATAAACATTTTATACCTCACCCTAGTATTGCCAGGCACTGTTATTTTGTGCCTAAGATGTGCCTAAGCACTATATTTTATACCTGCGATCACATATACTCCCTACAGTTTCTAGATCTGGAACGGTTACTCAAATTGATTGGTGGCTTTGTCAACTCAGTAACTACCTCCACCAATGAGATCACCAGTCATTTATGCCTATCCATCCTATGTGATTCTCATTCATATCTCACAAAAGTTTATAACATTCAGTCTGTGCAAAGTGCTGGACTGTTCTCTTTCTCTGGACATAACCGGGAACCAGTGGAGCACTTTGGCTCTCCACCCATTATCCCCTTTCTTGCCACCTACCTAGTTTATCTTCTCTTCCTGTTGTTTCTTGACAATTTCTTGACAGCATTCTTTGCTCCTATTCTTTTTCAGAGATCTTCATCTATTGTATTGTGCATTCTCGTTATACCACCTTATAATTTTCTATTGCCATATAACCACAGAAGTGTTATACTCATCAATAGTTCTTGAGAGGTAGTGGTATGTTGACTCTCTGTCATGTAGCAACAATAGTAAAATGTTTCCATCTTTGTTATTATGGGAAGGCTGGGGTCAGTAAAAACTTTACAATTTCCCAAAAGCAATTTAGTCCACTCTCCTCCCCTTTTCAACTCTGTAATATATAAAGGCTATCCATACTGTCTGTTGTTGTTGTTTAGTTGTTTCCATCATGTATGACTCTTCATACCTCCCTTTGGGGTTTTCTTGGCAAAGATATTGGAGCTTTCTGTCTCCTTCTCCAGCTCATTTTACAAAGTGCTAGAAATTTAACAATAATTCTGTTACCATATCTTCCAAGTAATCCTGAGTGATCTAGATGTAAGTATGGGAGACACCATGCCATTAAAGGGTTTCAAGATGGTGCTTTGTTCCACTGAATCAAATGGTTTTTGGTGAATGGTTTCTGGCAAATAATTAGTACAGTGAATTTTTATATTTAGTTTTTTTTTATCAAATGCTTTATTGACTTCTGGTTTACACCATTCATTTCTGCCAGATTTTGAGTTACAATTTTTTCCCCCATTTTTCCCCTACCCACCACCCCGGAATAGCAGTCCCACAAGATATCCCCTCATCCAATCTGCTCTCTCCCATATCTTCTCCCCTATCCCCTTCAACTTTACCATTAGGGCAAGGTGAATCTCTGTGCCCCAATGCCTGCACATCTTATCTTCCAATTACATGCAAAATAGTATTAATAATAGTATTTATATATATATTTGAAACATTTAATTTTAAAACTTCAAATTTCAGATCCATTCCCTTCTTCCCTTGTCACCCACTCCTTCTGGAAAGATAAGCAATTCAGTATGTATTGTACATGTATAGCTATGCAAAACATTACCATTGTAGATATATTGTAAAAAACTGCTTATATTTCCCTCCCACCCATCCCACACCCTACCTGGTCCATTCCCTACTTTGATCCTGTCCCTCTTCAAAAGTGGGTGCATCCAACCTCCCCTCCCCCCAGCATGTCCTCCCCTCCATCATCCCTCCTCTCATCTCCCTCCCCCCCTACTCTCCTGCAGGGTGAGATATCCCATTTAGTATGTATGTTATTCTCTCCGTGAGCCAAATTCAATGAGAATATGGTTTTGCCCTTTTGCCTTCCTATTCTCCCCCTCCCTCGCAACCACTTCCCCTTGCTTCTTCTACATGAGATAGTTTACCCTACCCTGTCTCTCCCCATCTCCTCTTGCCACTTTCCTCTCTCAACTCTTAACTTCACTCCTTAAGTATCATCCCTTCCCACCAAATTCAACCTGTGCCCTCTATCCATGTATACCTGTAAACATATATACACACATTCACATATGTGTACATATGCCCATATACCCTTCTTCAATTATTTTCATACTGAGAAAGGTTTCATCAGTCACAGTTATTGTTTTTCCATGTAGGAATGTAAATAGTTCAACTTTGATAAGTTCCTTTTGATTTCTTTTTCCTGATTACCTTCTCAAGCATCTCTTGCTTCTTGTGTCTGAATGTCAAATTTTCTATTGAACTCTGGTTTTTTCCTCAAGAATGCTTGAAAGTCCTCTATTCCACTGAATGACCATATTTCCCCCTGAAACAAAATACTCAGTTTTGCTGGGTAGGTGACCCTTGGGTTCATTCCCAGCTCTGGAATATCATATTCCATGCCCTTTGATCCCTCAGTGTAGAAGTTGCCAGGTCCTGTGCTATTCTGATTGTAATTTCCACAGTACTGAAATTGTTTCTTCCTGGCTGCTTGGAGTATTTTCTCCTTGATCTGGGAATTCTGGAACCTGGCTATAATATTCCTAGGAGTTTTCTTTTGGGGATCTTTTTCAGTAGGTGATTGGTGCATTCTTTCAACCTCTATTTTGCCCTCTGGGTCTAAAACATCAGGGCAATTTTCCTTGAGAATTTCTTGAAGGATGATTTCTAGATTCTTTCTTTGATCATGGCTTTCAGGTAGTCCAATAATTTTTAAAGTATCTCTCCTGGATCTATTTTCCAGGTCAGTGGTTTTTCCCATGAGATATTTCACATTGCCTTCTATTCTTTCATTTGTTTGGATCTGTTTAATAGTATCTTGATTTCTCATAAAGTCACTAGCTTCCATTTGCTCCAGTCTAACTCTGAAGGAATGAATCTCCTCAATGAGCTTTTGAGATTCTTTTTCCATCTGGCAAATTCGACTTTTTAAGGCATTTGTAATGGAAATGCAGATTTAAAGATCTTCCCTGCCCCTAGCTTAAGTGCACCTGGAGCCTGTGGTGGGAGGCTTGTTTTTCAGGAAAGCCCACACCTCGATACTTTGTGATTGGGCAGTGGGTCAAGGAGGTTGTCACATTCTCTGAGCCAACAGAAGGCTATATAAGCTCTGAGGAGAGGCTTTGCTTTGGGGCTCACTTTGAGAAGTGTTGTGTGATTTGATCAGATGAGACTCTGGGAAGCCGTTGTTGAGAGCCCCCCGGCTTTGAAAACCCAGATGTTGATGCTTCCCTCTCTGGTAACTGTGATTTGGTATTGATATACTGGTAGGACAGTTTGGAAGCCTGTCTGTGTGATCTGTAAGTTCTGTAACTCTGAAGTTCGGGGTGCTGACCTTTTTCCCCTGAACTAGGTAATGTATGTTTGTTTGATTAAAGTAAGCTTGTTAACCCATTTTGAGCTGCTTTCCTTTACAAAAGCAGATCTAAGAACCTGTGTTGGCAGCCACCCTGGGGATATTGGGGTGCTTGCTGCTACAGCATTCTTCTCCTCATTGCCCTTTTGAGCCTCCTTTGCCATTTGAGTTAGTCTATTTTTTAAGGTGTTATTTTCCTCAGTCAGGCTGTTGACTCTCATTTCATACTTTTCCTTGATCCTTCTCATTTCTCTTCCCAATTTTTCTTCCTCTTCTCTTATTTGGTTTTTAAAATCCTTCTTAAGGTCCTCTATAGCCTATAACCTGCTCATATTTTCATTTGGGGCTTTTGGGGCAGGATTTCTGACCTCATAGTCCTCCTCCTCTTCCATGCTTCGATCCTCTTTGCCCCCCAAATAGGAGTCTAATGTTGCATTTTTCTGTTTATTTTGTTTCCTTTGCCTAGGCCTGTTGCCACTTAATTACTTTACTTTTGGGCTTGTTGCCACAGTAGGACTTTGCCACCCACCAGGGGAGCTTCTGTCCCAAAAGTTGGGGTCTTCTCAACTTCCAGAGGTATTAGTTGGGTGGCTTCTGTGAACCCTCCACACACTCTGGCAAGCTGGATACCCACCCCACAACCTCCATCCCAGACCACAATCCAGATCCAGGGAGATTAAAGCAAGAGCAATTAGCCCCCAGACTGATCTATGGATCTCTCTACAGTTTGTAGGCCAGGAGCTGAAGCTGCAACTGGACCTGAAAAATGGTGTCTGTGCACTGTCTCCTCAGCTGCTTTTCACCCCCAGGGGAAGAAGCTGATGCGTTCCTCAAATACTGGTCCCAAAGTCCATAGGGCACTATCCTTTCATTTTGTCCTAGGCATGTCTGTGTTGATAATTCTGGAATCGCCATAGCTGCTCGTGTTCTGGGGTCCCTCCAGCTGGCTGCTGGCCCGGCCACCCTGGGGCTAAAACTGCGACTTAGGTGGGCCTGGGCTCAGCTCCCGGAGCATTGTGCTGTCAGCTCCCAGAACGCTGTGCTTGCTGCTCCCTGCAGGGCTGCTGGGCTGTCCTCAGTGGGAGGTTAGCTTCTCTGTGTTGTTCTGTGGGTGCTGGAGCTCCAGAAGTTGTTCAGAGTCCCCTTTTACATGATTTTGAAGTGGTGTAGGAGAGAGCACCTTGGAAGTGCTGTTTCTACTTCAAATTTTTATATTTTGTACTTCTTTTAGTCAGTTGTGAGATGGTGAAGATTTGGCCCATTATTGAATATCACTTTATAAGTCTGATTATTCCTTACTAATAATCTCATCAAGGTGCTCTCAATTCATTGGTTCTCATTATATAGATGAAAGTGTGGACATATAGGTTAGTAGTTATTAATTTTCTCATTTGTGGTATTAATAAAGTTCAAGATTTTTTACACACATTTAGTATGTTCCTCTCATTAGTATATGTCATATATTAGTATATATTTATATATGTATATTTAGTATATATATGTAAAGGTTAGCATATATATTATAGTATATATTACTACATATTTACACACATATATGATAATATATATTATATATATATATACATATATTAGTATGTATTATATATCTTTCCCCTCAATACACACAGAAATGTATAATTTCCTGCATGGATATCCTTTCCCTATATTTAACACCCCATTCCCCTCTATTCCTAAAGCATACAAAGATGCTCTGCCCCAGTGGGCCAAATAGAAACTTGAGCATGTGCATATAACTTCTGAATGTTTCTAATCATGCATGGCTGAAAGACTGATAATACATGAGGAGGACAATTTTCTAATTAGTTGTCTGACCTAGGAACTTAGTGTGCCTACAAAATAGGTGACTTGCTCATCTCGATCTTTTTTTTTTCTTCTTTCCTGGTATCTAACAAGGCAAGGACTGCTTATAAGCTGCCAGGTAGGAGAAAGGCAGACTGTCTTATCTCCCACCTAGACTATGCTTCCATGAGCTTATGATCTTAGTTACTCTTTTTTATTTTTTTCCTTATCTTACATAAATAAGAACACAGAAAGGGAGTTCCTAGGGGATTGTGCAAGTTTGAAAGATCCATCAGAACCATCAAAAGACTCCTCAGTAACTAGATTTGGTACCAGATCCATTGTAGGTGATAGCAATAGCCATGAGAGTGGTAGCAATAAAGAGCGAGGAAACATTTGTAGAAGGATGCAGAAAAAAACAGCCACCCAACTATAGCATTAATTTCAGTGTCTCAATCTGCCATGATGGCAAGAAATACTAGCTCTTGATTCTATACATGTATTAATCCTTAGACTCAGAGAACCTTCCCTGAGAAGAATTTCATGAAAACTCCGCAAGGAAGAAAAGGATGCTTTGTGCCAGACCTTGTTACAATAACTGTTTGCCACCTGTATTACCTACCCATGTACCTCACTAATATTTGTTTTAATGTGTCCATTCTTCCCAGGGACCTTGAAGGTCCTTGCAATGAAAGAGTTCACCTCCATTTTAGAGGGACTGTTCTATAGCAACTATTTTTCTTTACCTTATCATTAAATCCCATTCCTAAAAGCTAATAGAGGACACTCCCCAGGCTGTTGGCCTCCTTTTGTCACCATTCTTAAAGGGCAGTTAAACAGAAATTGTAAAGATGATTTGCTGTGGTGTGGGTTGTAAGCCTCAGTGGAGTTTATAGACAGCCTCAGATGGTTCAGCTTTAAAAAATTAAATTAGGGTGCAAGGTCCATGTTTTAGTTCTAGCAAACATGTGCAAATGTTAATGATGACTGTGGTTGCCACCAAGTGCTTCCTTCACCTTTAAATACTGTTAGAGAGAGTCCTACATGCAGATGGAAGAGGGGAGCTGGGCCCTGATATGGGGGCTTCTGAGGGGCCTCTGCTCTGCTGGGTCACATTTTCAGTCTGTTTCCCTATAGAGTATATATCCTAAAAAAGTTCAGTCTGTTTAACAGCCTTACTCAGATTCAGCCACTTAAGATCCTCTGGTGCTGTGCCTCAGTGGCCTTGTGTGTAATTGGATGCACTGAGGATACACAACCACCACCGGAGGATGTATACAACATAATTAATGCCCCATACCAATCAGATGTCCCTTTGTTACTGTGTTTGTTAACCCTTTATCTCTTAGTGTTATAAACTCCACTTAAAACTGATTAAAGTCTCATTCTTGTCGATACATAAACAAACAAACAAATAAAAAAAATAAACAAAAGCTAAGAGAATTCTGCTGGTAAAGAGAAGCACTTTACATGGACAACAACTTTAGAAGCCACAACTCCTCAGGGTTACTCCTAGAATTCTATAGGAAACAGTAGTCAGTTAGCTCTGGGAGGCAATGCTGATGCTAATGGGAGCTGGGATTGATTGGTCACAGAGGGAGTGCTATATATACTTGGTCCAATACACCTCCCTTTCCCCCTTTTAATGACATCTCCACCTTCTCTCTAAGCACCAAACGGGTAGTGAAGATAGGGTGCAAGTGTTCTGGCTCCACTATACTTAATGGAGAAAATATTTGATTGAATTGTTTTTCAAATCATATCCATTTTTCTTTTGCTTGTAGTCCTCTTTCTATTTTAATCCTTGAATGCCCTTGGAATAATTTTTCTTGGTTGGCTATCTTATCAACTTTTATTTAAAGTTGTTTTCATCATCTACTGTTTTCCTCTGCTTTATGTTAGGCACAGCTCATAACTGTTCTTCATCCTTCCTTAGGAACCACAATCAAATCAATATTGACATTGCTACTGGAAAGGGTATGTCAATTTACTTCTCTATGGCTCCACTCAGCATTCCTGTCAGTTTCTAAACCAAAACATCCCTCCCTATCTGCCATTTCTTTTCTATATATTGTCTCCACCACTAGAATGATGACTTTTTTAGGTCAAGGAACATTGGCTTTCATATTTGTATCCTCAGTGCTTGGCATGTAGAAGCACTTAATTTTTAAATTAATTTCAATATTGTAGTTTATTCTCAAACCAAACCTTTCTTAGGCATAGGAAATATTCACTAAATGCTTCAATAATTACATTTTGGAGTGGTGGGAGGCTGTTTCCAGAAGTGGCAGCATTTGAAAACAAGAGATTTTCTAAAACAATGAAAATCTAATCTCTTAATCTGCTGAGATATCTTATTATATTAACAGTGCCCTACAGATGGAAAAGTATGATCCTTGGAACTGTTCTTGAATTTGTGATCTCCTTCATGTAGTGATCTACAGAACAGATTGCAAGCCTACAAAACCATGCCATCCTGTGCAATTCTTGTCCATGCCTTCTGATAATCCTTTACCAACGATCCAGCCAAGACAGAAGCAGTTTTTCTTTGTGTCTTTTCAAATATGCTAGTATTTCAGTGTCTCATGAATATGAGTACTATACTATCATTACTCATCAGAAACGTGTCTCTCTTACTATATCCAGTCCTTTTCCCTCATATTTTATTAGGAAATTAGAATCTGCTGCTAATAGAAATGAAAGAAAAAAACATAACAAACAAAAACAGTTACTCAATTTTCTCAGGCTCTAATTGTCCACTTATTGGATAATTCACAAAATGTGCTTCTATTCTGCTGCTGCCCCCTTTGGGCCAATTTATTCTTCAGTAGCACATTTGCTAGAAAATAAGCAGGGAAAGAGAGTTAGCAAAAAATAAAACACACCCATTCTTTTCCCTGCTAATAATTCTGGTTAAAGTTTTATTTATAAAGAAGAGGAAGAAGTTTTGATTATTGATTGAAAAAAATCATCTATTGTGTATGTTTTGATTTATTTTTTAATGTCTATTTGTCTTTAGCTTAGAAAATCTAGGTGGCTATAGGCAGATTGAATCCTGTGTATAGTTTGGAGTAGTCTCTTTATTCACTAAAACAAATGAACAAAAACTTAAATAAACAGATAAAAAAGAATAAAAGTCCTATCTCCACCATATTGCCTGAACTTTCCACCATTGAAGCCATAGCTTTGGAGAAAAACAATATAAGTATAAAACTGTTATATATATGTAAGCCTCACATCAGCTCACATTCATTGATAAAAGCGGGTAGTTGAAACTTGGAGGAGAAAAGGGATCTAACGGTACAGGACACAGGACAGGCAAGTTTTGCTTGAGGCAGAAAGATATAGGAAAGGTCAGAAAATGAGGTTCTACTAGTACTACAGGACCCTGAAGAATATCGAAGTGGGGGGGTAGGGAGTGCATGTGGCCACCCCCAATAGAATATAAATTCACTGAGAACAGGGACTTTTTAATTTTTATTTTTTTTGTAACCCTAGTGTCTAGCACATTGCCTGGCAAATTACAAACAATAAGTACTTGTTCACATGGGGAGATAAATATAGACTGATATAAAGTAAAGTGACAAAACATGGAAAACAACATACACAATGAATGCAACAATGTAAAAGAAAATAACAATAAATAATAACTAAATGTTTTATAATTATGTTTAATTATCATCTCTATCATCTAAATAGTATTTTAAGGTTTCCAAAGTAGGCTTTACTCATATTATTTCATTTGAGCTATACAGCAACCCTTTGAAGCAGGAGATAATATCCTCATTTTATTTTATTTTGTACTTGGTAGTATTTTATTTTTTCTAATTACATGTAAATACAGTGTTCAACATTCATTTTTGTAAGACTTGGAGTTTCAAATTTTTATCCCTCCCTCTTTTCTCTCCCCCCTCCCCAAGGTAACAGGCCATCTGATACAGGTTATACATATACAATCATGTTAAATATATTTCTCCGTTAAGTCACATCGTGAAATAAGAATCAGAACAAAAGGGAAATACATGAGAAGGAAGAAAAGTGAAAATAGCATGCTTCAATCTCCATTCAGACTCCATAGTTCTTTCTCTGGAAGTGGTTAGCATTTTCCATCGCTAGTCTTTGGGAATTGTCTTGAATTGTTATATTGCTAGAAAAGCTAAGTTATTCATAGTTGACCACACAGTGTTGCTGTTACTGTATACAATGTTCTCCTGGTTCGGCTCACTTAGCCTAGCATCAGTTCATGTGAGTCTTTTCAGGTTTTTATTAAATCTGACTTCATCATTTCTTATAGAACAATAGTATTCCATTACATTCAGGTACCAGAACATATTGTTCAGTCATTCCCCAATTGATGGGTATCCCCACAATTTTCAATTCTTTGACACCACAAAAAGCGCTGCTATAAATATTTTTGTACACACAAGCCCTTTTCCATTTTTTATCTCTTTGGGATACAGGCCTAGTGGTGGTACTACTGGTTCAAAGGGTATACACAGTTTGATGGTCCCTTGGACAAAGTTCTAAATTGCTCTCCAGAATGGTTGGATCAGTTCAAAACTCCATCAAGAATGTATTAGTGTTCCAATTTTCCCACATTTTCTCCAATTTTTATCATTTTCCTTTTCTGTCATATTAGCCAATCTGATGTTTGTGACATGATACCTTAGAGTTGTTTTGATTTACATTTCTCTAATCAATAGTATTTAGAGCATTTCTTTTCATATGACTATAGATAGTTTTATTTTTTTATCTGAAAACTGCCTGTCATATCCTTTGATCAATTATCAATTGGGGAATGACTTGTATTCTTCTAAATTTGATTCTATTCTCCATATATTTGAGAAATGAGGCCTTTATCAGAAACACTAGATATAAAGCTTTCTAATATTGGTTGTATTGGTTTTTTGTGCAAAAACTTTTTAATTTAATATAATTAAAACTATCCATTTTGCATTTCATGTACTCTATCTTGTTCAGTCATAAATTCTTCCCTTCTCCCCAATAAATCTGATAGGTAAATTATTGCTTACTCTCTTAATTTGCTTATGGCAACACCCTTAATCTGTAAATTATGAACCCATTTTGATCTTATATTGTTATGCAGTGTGGGATGTTGACCTATGCCTAGTTTCTGTCATATTATTTTCCAGTTTTCCCAGCAGTTTTTGTCAAATAGTTCTCATCCCTGAAGCTGGAGTGTTTGAGTTTATCAAAAAGTAGATTACTGTAGTCATTGACTACTGTGTACATAATCTATTCCATTGATCCACCACTCCATTTCTTAGCCAGTACCAAGTAGTTTTGATGACTGCTTCTTTACAGTATAATTTAAGATCTGGTACAGGTAGGCCACCTTCCATTGCATTTCTTTTCATTAACTCCTTTGATATTCTTGACCTTTGGCTCTTCCAGATGAATTTTATTATTTTTTTAGCTCTATAAAATAATTTTTGATAGTTTGGTACAGCACTGAATAAATTAATTTAGGTAGAATTGCCATTTTTTTTTATTAGCTTGACCTACCCATGAGCTATTGATATTTTTCCAATTGTTTAGATCTGACTTCATTTTTGTGAAGTGTTTTGTAATTGTGTTCATGTAATTCCTGGGTTTGTCTTGGCAGGTAGACTCACAGTTATATTATATTGTCTACACTTGTTTTAAATGGAATTTTTATTTTTATCTCTTACTGCTGTGCTTTGTTGGTAAATAGTGATGATTTATGTGGGTTTATTTTATATCCTGTAACTTTTCTAAAGCTGTTGTTCTAACTAGTTTTTTAGTTAATTCTTTAGGATTTGTTGAGCATATTATCCTATCATCTGCAAAGAATGATACTTTTGTTTCCTCATTGCCTTGTCAATTCCTTCAATTTCTTTTTCTCCTCTTATTGTATCCCCATTTTATAGATGGGGAAATAGATGTTTGTAAAGTCCAAATGACAATAATTGTAGTGTGTGAGGACTGAACCTCAGGTCTACCTGACTTCAAGTCCAGCATTTTATCCCAATTTTGTCCTGATAAAGAGATGAACCTCCCCTTCTTTGGAGGGATGGGGGACTATGGACATGGGTACATTGCATATACCTTTTAATTTAGTTGATGTGTTATTTTTACTAAATAGCTTTTTTAAAAAATTTATTTTTATCCTTTTTTAAAAGGAATGGTTCTCTAAGGAAGGGAGGGAAAAGATATATTCAGAAATTAAGGTAAAGTGAAAACAAAAGATAAATTAAAAATTTAAAATAGATAAAAAGAAAACTGCTTATTGATTATGTGTGTGACTTTGGGCAAGTTACTTAATCTTTCTCTCAGATTTCTTAAAATGAGAAAGTTGAACTCAACTTTTAACTCTTCTGATCACAATGTTGTTTTGACATTTATTTTTACTGTATCAAGTGCCATATAGCAGAATTGCTAATTTTTCATTGTTTGAGTATTGTCAATGCACAAAATTAGGCTGTGGATCAGCTAGAATTTTATTATTTTATTTATATTTTTGTGAGTTCTGATTATATCACAAAAGAAGATTCCAAAATTTAACTTTGAATAATTAGGACATAGAATGGACTGAATTTTTCTCCAGAGTTCTTAACCTAGGGCCTTTGAATTTGTTTTTAAAATTTTTAAAAATATTTAAAATATAAAATATGTAAATTTAATTTGATTATTTAATTATTTAAGATATAAAATATTTTAAAATATATTTGGCTTCTTTTGTAATCCTGTATATTTTATTTTATGTATTTAGAAAACGATTGCTCTGAGAAAGGACCCATGGGTTTTTTTAGATTGCTAAAGTGAGGCCCCTTGATAGGCCAAAAAAAAAAAAAGCATAGGAACTCCTTTAGTTAGAATAACTTAAAGAAATGAGTCCTTGGCAATAATCTATCTTCTTAGCTACTTCTAAATGTGCCACCTTCATTCTGGCCCTGCTCCTCCCACCAGAACTCAGACTGTCTCTGGAATGGTAGATTCTGAAAAGTGAGAATGAGGTGTGTTAAAAATCTTTGCTTCAAATGCAGAACACCCGACGTGTACTGAGTGGACAAGTGATATACAAACTTGTCACATTTCTCTGGAGTGGAAAAATCAGTATCCTTTCCTTAAGACACCTGGCAAAATATTGTTGGGCGTTTGCCATGCCCTCTCATTCTTTACTTCTCCCTATGGTTTTGAAAAATGTCTTTGAGATTCTAAGTCTAAATCTTAGTCTAGCCCAGTGTGTCTCTACTACTTGGGAGAAAATCATGCCTGGGGTTCCTCCATCTTATTCTGTTCCATCTTTGAAGTTTCAATTTTGAGAAGGAATTACATTTAGGTTGATTCCATTCCAGTTTTCTCATTAGAGATTTGAAAAATCCAGTCTTAGGTAATTTTTTTCCTATTTCTGTTGTTTCAATTTCTATCACCCAGAAAGCTAAAATCCACATCACAAAACATCTTCTCCACAGACTACACTGATGAGGGGGTCAGCTGAAAGAGGTCATTTCACCTCTTCTCCTTCCAGATGAAGATCCCTTCCAACTCAGCCACTGTCATGCTCTCTTGTGCTCAGGGGTGCTTTGCTTCTGGTCTGTAAGATCAAGAGAACATTTTAGCCTTTGATATGATAGAAGCACAGGTCTGACTAGAAGTGAAAATTATGGGGATAAGGGTAGTATCCTGCTGAGACTGAAATTTTGGGAGTGTGATGCATATCACTTGAGCCCCATTAGAATTATCAGAAGGAAAGAGACATATGAACATCCTGCAAAAACTGTGATGAAAGCCATCTGCCAAAGACAAATTGGTTTAGATGTTTGAGGGTATCTAGAAGGGAGGAGTTAGCTCCAAATAATTGTGAGTTCCTGGAAAATAGGACTTTCATCTCTGTTGACTGTCCCCCGGTGCCTAGCATACTGATGCTGTGTTTAGTTCATGAATTTGCCAGTATAATGAACTCTCTCCACCAACACAGATGGAAATCATCTAGGATACAGTTGGTAAGTGGTGGGTATTGCTGGAAGCACATAAAGATTACTGTGGGCTGTTTAAGATCACACAGCCATTGTCAGAAGCAACGAAGAACCCAGTTCTTCCTGACTCCAACCCTAGCACTCTGTGCACTATGCCAACTACTTCTTTGTACAAAGTAGGCCTACACTGAGTATTGAATGAGTAAACTGGAAGAGGAGATGGATGCAAGACTAGCCAGGGTATACTGGCATAATATATCACTTGATTTGCAACTGAAACTTCCCATGTGTGTTGCCACCTTGACCAGAATGTGAGCTTATAGATAGCAAGGACTGTCTTACATTCGTGTTTTTATCTCTGGCACTTAGTACCGTCCCTTGCACACAGCAAATATGTTCCCTTCCTTCTTTCATTGGGTCAGTGGGTAGTACTCAATAGGGATAATTGTACATGTGATTATAAAAATCAACTTTGTAAATATAAGACAGGGGAGGGCTGGTTAGACAGGAATTAATCTAGAAAATTTCTGGGGGTTTTAATGGGTCAGAAGCTCTAAAGGAGCAAGCAAAGTAACATGGCAGCTATGTAGCCCAATGAATAGAGTGTTGGACAAGGCGTCAGGATGTCCACAGTTCAAATCCTGCTTCAGACACTTACTAGCTGTGTAAGTCACATTCCTTTTTTCAACTACAGTTCCTTCACCTAAAAACTGGGCATAATAATAGGGCCTACCTCACAGATTTGTTGATAGGATCAAATGAGATGATGAATGTAAAGTGCTTAGCAAACCTTAAAACACCTTACAAACACTAGTGATTTGGCAGCCAAAATATTGAGTTAGATCTCAAGTTACGCTAACATGGGCATGGACAGTAAGCGGGTAGAGACAACAAGAGCAGACTAAGTACTACTGACAGAAGGGTAGTAATGAAAGGGAGAGCAGAGGTAAGATGACATATTGAGGTGTTCCAGGAACAATGAAAGTTGCTATTTTTGAATGGAGGAGGCCTAGACAGAGAAGGAAGCAGCAGGGTGGGAAAAATGGGAAATGAGATCGCTAGAAGGGAATTGTTAAAGTAGCAATGATATGGTGATAATGCTAAGAAAAACTAATATTTATATAGTGCACTAAAGGTTGTGAAGCATTTTAAGCACATTATATCATTTGATAATCTCAACAACCCTAGGGGCTAAGGGCTATTACCACCCCCATTTTACAAAGGAGGAATCTGAAGCTGAGACATGTTGAATGACTTGCCTAGGGTCATACAGCTAAGTGAGTATATGAAGGGAAACAGTGAAGGGTAGAATCCAGGGAATTTGGGAATCATTGTGCTGGAAACAACAGTAGATTTGGACTCAAAGGACCAAGCTTCAGTTTCCAGGTATGCTACTTCCTACCTGGGTGAATTTGAACAAGTCATATGGCATCCCTGGGTATCCATTTCTTTATGGGGGTTGAACTTAATTAATGCCTTCTAAGGGTCCTTCCAGTTCTCTATCTATCATCCTAGAAGAATATTGCTCAGATTTCTAGCTTTTGAAATACAATTAGACCTTGAACATCAGGTATATATTGTGGAGTAGAGGGAAATTCACTTCTGACCCATTAAATTCACTGGCAGTATTATTACAATTATTGTTGAGGAAGAGGAGAAGGAGTCAGAGTATAACTACCAAAATTTATATGAGGGGCAGTGTGGAATAGTGGCTGGAGAGCTGGCCTTAGAGTCAAGAAAACTTGATTCAAGCCCTGATTCAGACACATACTCGCTGTGTAACCATGAGCAGTCATTTTATCTCTCCTAGGTACCCAGACATTTCTCTAAAGTAATATGTTTCAGAATAGTTGCTCACCTGCATTGGCAGAGAGAGTTTCTTCATTCCCTATGTGAAATCAGAGGTTTAGATGTCACCTGGGTGACCTCCTGCCCCTCCCCCCCAAGACATTATACAGAACACTTTAAGGTTTACAAAACAATTTCCTTATACCAATCTTTTGAAGCAGATAGCTACCCTAGTGCAGAAAACAAGGGAGGGGTTTTAGTAGAAGAAATAGAAAACAGTCTAGTTCTATTATTCTTCAGACAGATAATGAAATTTTAAAAATATAAAGCCATAATAATAAAAACCATTCCCCATGACAGGGTCCCCTTTTGAAATATAAAGAGGTTTCTACTTCTCTACATGCTGTATTATGTCACTGATCTTCAGATCAAAGCCTGCCAGCAACAATGCCCACTGACACAATGCAGTGGTTTGTTTAATGATACCTGGGTTTTCAAGGCAGGCTAATCCATGGATCACTGACAGTGTACATTAACTATGGCTTCTTCAAACATGGGGTTTGTAATTGCTCTTAGTGCTGTCAATTTTTATAATTGAACTGTTGTTAGACCACTTATTAAGACAACAAAGCATTTTGCTTAAATGGAAAACCCTTCAAAAAGATTTCATATAAGCTAATTAGATTGTGATTAGATTGTTTATCTTTGCCCTAGCCTTCCATCATCCATTCATCTGTTTTTCCCCCATAATTGTTAACGTTGTGATAGTTTGGCTTATGTTTTGTTGATGTTGGGAAAACAACTCCTTTTCCAATAGATGGTGTTTGTAAATGTACATCTTAATCATCTTCACAGTGAATTTGTTTTTAGCATGATAATCCATGCCAATCCTGAAATTAGTTGGCTGTTGCTTAGAGGAATATAGACAGTGTACATTAGGATACCTGACTAAAGTAGATAACTTTGTCAATACTGAATGTTGTGGTCAAGTGAACTGAATTGTTTTGTAGCCCACAAGAATATTTCTATCTATTTTTAGTGCTGTATATACAGTAGGCATGCAATACAAAGTCTACCCTGACTCTGTAAAACTACATAGAAAAGTCAGCAACATTATCAGTATTTTAAAAATAATAAGCTAAGAAGTACAAAATCCTGACATTTTTAAAATTTCGGATCCCAAAACCCAGATATCAGTTTAATAACAAAGGCTAATATTATTTACACAAATTGTTTTTGTAGAACAAGAATCCATGAGGACATCACAAATTATCTTTGAAAATGGTCTTATTTAAATGCATTTAAAAATTTCTCATACAAATATATAATAATTTTATGAAGCTTCAGTAGAAATTAGGTTCTAAATGTGCTGAAAGCCCAGACAAAATGTTCTTAAAGAATCTCATTCCCTATGGATGTAAATAATTTATCAGAAACACAAGCTTTAAGACTTTCTGAAGAAAAGGCATTGAGTGGAATACTATACTCAGGATTACAAAGGGACTACCATGAATTTTCTCCAAAAATGGAAGAGTTCTTACTTGTCCTGCATGGAAAGGTATCTACCACTTGTATTACAATCTGACTATAACAGAAAAAAGTCACAGGAAACAAAACAAGGTAAAAGCAGAAAGTTTGGAGAGCAAAAGTCAAATACTCTTATTGGAAACAGAAAGAGAGGCATGGCTAAAAAGAAAGCTTTCTGCTTATATCAGAATAATGAAAATCAAGGATAAGTGGTGATTAATAAAGACTGACATTATGTTAAGTTATTTAATTTGTACCTAAGTTATTCTCCTTTAACTGTTGCCAAAATAGTGATTAGGGATTGGCTTAATTAATGCTATTCATTTTAAGAAAGAGCTTATTTTATAGAAAATATATAATTAACTAGATTGTGGGCTCATTTATGCTCTCATTTACATATTTAATGAAAGATGGTTGATACCACCTTCTTGTATTGAACAACCCTCTTATGTTACAAGAATGACAGGACAAATTATATATTTTTATGGAATATCTAATGTTCTCCTAAGAAGATTTCACTGGTGTGGGTGTATATGTATCTATGTATGTGTATATATGTATGTAAATTACCATTTACTCAACTTAGAGACCAAGAAAAAGTTATTATTATTCCCAGATCCCTATAGAGCTTTAAACTCCCAGGTAGCAATATAGTCCTATGGAAAGTGCTGGATCTGAAAGTAGAAAACTGGGATTCAAATTCTGACCCAGTGACTTATGTGATCTGGCTTCCTTTATTTTTTTATTAGTATTTTATTTTTCCCCAAATTACATGTAAAAACAAATTTCAACATTCATTTTAAAAGCTGAGTTTCAAATTCTCTCCCTCCCTCCCCATTGTATCATTGAGAAAGCAAGCAATTTGATATAGGTTACATGTGTGTAGTCGTGCAAAACATATTTCCATATTATTCATGTTGTAAAATCAAATATAGACCAAAATAAAAACCCAAGAAAAATAAAGTTTTAAAAAATATGTTTTGATCTGTATTCAGATTCCATCCATTCTTTCTCTGGGGATGGATAGCATTTTTAATCTTAAGTCCTTCAGTTATGCTGAGATAGTTGAGTCATTCATGGCTGATAACCTTACAATATTGCTATTACTCTGCACAACATTCTCCCAGTTCTCCTCATTTCACTTTGCATCACTTCATGTAAGTCTTTATCTGGCTCCAAATAAAACCCCCAACCTCACAATTCCAGAGTTCTCTTAGTTATTTCCTATTTATCCTGAAGATAGCTTGCTTTGTATACATTTACTTACATGTTATCTACCCCATTAAAATGTAAGCTCCTTGAGGGCAGGGACTGTATTTTTTTCTCTTTTTGTATCCTCAGTACTTAGCACAGAGCCTGGCACATAGTAGGTACACAATAAATGTTTATTGATTGATTGACCTTGGGCAAGTCACTTACCCTCTCTGGGCTTCAGTTTATATATATATATATACACACACACATATAAAGAACTAAACTAGATTAGATGACCTCTAAGATCCTTTCCAGTTTTAAATATATGATCAGACATTGCTACATCAAGAAACTACAGTTTACCTAGATGTGTCTGGGCTAGTAATGTAATGGATAGCTACAGCATGCATGAAATTTGGGGGCATCTTTTAAAAGCAAAAATACTATAGAAAGACAGAGGAGAGGTAATATGGAGTCAGGGTTAAAGAGGAGGACTCAGAATCAGGAAGTGCTTCTAACAGAAAATACTAGCTGTGTAACCTTCAAAAAAGTTACTTTACCTCTTATGACCCAGAAAACTCTATTGGACTCTAAGTAGCAGAGAAGATACTTCTCTTTCTTGGTAGTTGAAGTTACTTACTGTTAGTCAGTCAATAAGCATTGTTAAATGCCTACTATGTACGTGGCACTGTGCTAAGCAATGCAAATATAAAGAAAGGTAAAAGGTAACTCCAGCCCATTAGGCAGCTAGGTAGCACAGTGGATAAAGTGTTGGGCCTGCAATCAGGAAGACTCATCCTCTTGAGTTTAAATCTGGCCTCAGACACTTACTAGCTGTGTGACCCTGGACAAGTCACTTACCCTGTTTACCTCAGGTTCCTTGTCTACGAAATGAGCTGGAGAAGGAAATGGCAAACCACTGCAGTATTTTTGCCAAAGTAAACCCCCAATGGGGTCACAAAGGGTAGGACACAACTGAAACAAAAGCCCTTAAGGAACTCACAAAACTGATGAAGCTACAGATCAAAACAAAGTCTAAAGAGCATTTTAACTTTTCCTGAATTGTAAAATAAGGGAGTTGGATTTGATGACAATCAAGGCTCCTTCTCACTCTAATTCACTGATTAGATATTACGTAGCTCTTCATGTAATTCTGCTTAAATAAACTTGAAATTTCAAGAATTATGCTTCTAATATTTTTGTAAATTTACTTTGGGCTATTGTATTACAGGTAAGTAAGCAGGCAGAGCAAGAAAATATTTTATATATGTAAGTGGTCTTTAAAGTTCATTAAAGAATTCTTAGTCTCACCTGCATGAAAAAAAATCATTATTTTTGGTCCACTTTGGTCCATTTCACTGGCTAAATGCCAGTCACCCAATTTGAGAGGTGAAAATGGAATAAACTGACGAACTTACAGGATGTGAATATTTAATGAGTGGTTTAAAAGGACACAATAGCCACATTCTCCATTAGTTATTGATGCCCATTAAACACATCTCTGGTTGTTTAAGGCCCCAAGATTCACTAATTGTTTGATTTACAGGGGCAAAAATATTGCTTTTCAAAGCAAGACCCACAGAATCATGGCAACACATTCACTAAAATATTCCTTTTTCAGCTGGATGTTAACACGGTAATTAAAATTTCAATTATTTAAAAACTTTTCACTCCCTCTGATTTTCAGCCTGCTTGCTGAACTCCTCTGGTTGAACTCCTTAGCTAGAAACCAAATGATATATTAGATAGTTAAGCATTTCCTTGGATTAGCAGATGAGAAATACAAAGTTTCTGATTCCCAAACTCCCCTTTTAGATGTCACCACTTTAGGCTTTTGCACGTGATGTGGATGCTGGGATTGCTAAGTGGCTGCCATCTGTTAGTTGGTGTGCTCTCTTAGGCAACTGTAACAGCAGCTATTGAAAAAGTGCCCACCACACACTTGGAGGGAGCTTCCTATAGCAAACTATATGCTACCAGTTGCCTATAAAACATACACAGACACAATTAAACAGTATGATACAAGGAGGCATGCATTCTGGTAGGATGTTATTGGTTCCAGGTGCAGAGTGGAAAAGGATACACCAAAAGCCTAACAATTGCATTATCTTAACAGAGAGGTTTACCGTATCTGCTCTGGATTGTTAATTGGCCAAAAGTGGAAAAGAGGAAAAAGTTTAGATGCAATTTGTGATTGTTCTTTATCTATACAACCTTGCCACACAGACCATAAAACTCCTGAGTGTGGCCATTAAAACGTAACTAGGAAATATTTTACAAAATAAGGAAAAATATAATAGAGCATAGATAATGTTAATACATGGTTTTCTAATTCAATATACAGCTTCAGGGATCCTTACATATGGTTAAGTGATCTCTTTTTCTATTTGAGTTTGACACTACTGCTGTAGGTTACCTGTGGCAATTACTTAATCCCAAACTTGACTCCCTTGGCCGTTCAGAGTTATTAGGAACTAACTACCCTTCAATAAACATTCCTATAAAACAATCTGGGCTCAAAAATGAAAAAAAAAATTAAATATGAGCCTAAGGAAAAATCATTAGGAATTTATAACACTTGCTCTTCCCTAATCTCCTCCTTGCCCCAAGTATATAATGTATGCCAATGCCAAATAGAAATTATTTTCAGATTATTCACTATTTTTGACTCTTGGTTTCTTTGCCTCCCTTAGTAGAAAAAATGAAAGTTGACTAGATTATGAATTTAGTTTCAAGACCTTGTTCTTAAAAATGTTATCTAGAGTTAAATGGAGGCCTTGGCTTTAGCAATCTGCTCTTCTAAATTTCTCCAGATTAATTACTGAATAACTCAATCAAATCTACAAACCAGGAGATATAAACAAAACAAGGAAATGAAATCAGAGGATCAAGAATAGTTGGAGAATCTGCCATAGTCAACAGTCAGCAAAAACCTGGGATAAGCTGAGTGACCTAGATGCAATTTCCTATCTCTGTCTGTCATTACAGGATTTGTTCTGCCTCTATAACTATGTAAGCCCTGGGAAAATAAATCATGTCCAAAGATTTATTAGAGCGAGATATAATTGCCTTGGAAATGGGCAAACAGTTCCAGAGACATTATAGTCACTAAACACAAAGCTATTCTAACTTGTCCATTTTAGACATGGGAAGAAGAAAATGTTTAAAAGAATTTTTTGAAAACAAGAGCAAAAAAACTAGATAGTATGCATGTAACAGAACATGAATGGCCTCCACTATCAGTTACTGGATAGACATAAAAGGATAGACATTCTATTGCAAGTTATATACCCCCAAAGAAGTCAGAGACAGAAATGTCTCAAATATGCCAAAATATTCATAGTAGCCTTTTTTTTTGCTTGTTTGTTTTTGTGCTAGTGAAAAATTAGAAACAAAGGAAATATTCATTGAATTGGGGGAATGGCTAAACAAATTGTGCTATATGAAAGTTATACTGTGCAATAATTAAGAAAAATTCTGAGAAGGCGGAAGCCATGGAAATTAATGTAGAATGAAGAAAATGGAGCCGAGAGAGCAATATGTATAAAAAGAAACAAAGCAATGTAATTATGATGTCCCAGCTTAGACAGGAAGGATTGAGAAAATGCACCTCACTTCTCAACACTGCTGAGGAAGGCTGTGGGTGTGCTTTATTACATATACTGTCAAGTTTGGTAACTAAATTACCTTGTTTTGCTGAAATTTCCTTTTTTTTTTATTACAAAGGAAGACATGAGTCAAGGAAAACTAGTCTGACCAATGTACCCATAGCCTCCAGCATGCATGTGTGCTAAAGCTTAACTGACTTGGAGACTGGACATCTCCCTTCCCCTGACCTTTCCTAGCCACAGACTTGCTGTGACACAGTTAGTCTTAAGTTTATTGGGCCCCTGACTCTCATTCCTCATTAGGAATGTCAGGAAATACCCTGATTTCACTGGTCCAGACTATTCCATTGCTTTGCTTCTGTGGCAATGGAGCAGTCAGTTTCCTATTAGTGCCATGTCAGCTCTTTGTCTAAAGCTGTATGTTGAGCTCAGAATGGCTTTGGGGCCTGGGATTGAAGAGCTGATCCTGCTGCATGACTGGGTCACCTACCTGCCCACAGAGCTGGGGACAGTGAGGGGCACCTCCCTGAGCCAGTATTCTCTATTGCCATTCATTTCCTAACCACTCCCACCCTCCATGGCAGGAATGGCTGCCATCCCTGTTAGTTGGGAACAGTTCCCTTTCCTTTTGCCCTGCAAAACGTTTATGAGAGGTTGTGGAGAGGGTTATATCAGTGTAACCCCTGTCCCAAAGTCCATTGCTATGGAATTCTCTCTTTATTGTAGAGATAGAAGTCCTGCCCTATGTGAGGGGTAGGATAGAGTTGGCAGAAATTTTAGTTCTCAGCTATTCCCTCCCCCCTCAACCCCTTTGGGACTCTTTAAGCAGAAGTCCCCCTTCAGAACTCTGCAAGTGAGAGTCTTCTTTGCTTCTAGTTTCAGAAGAGAGGATGGAAGAGGCCAAACCCACTTCAGGTTGTTGAAGGAAAAGAATCTTGGAAGATGTGAGAAGGGTGGGCAGTCTCCATTATGTCCATATTTTCAGCTTGTTATTCTAGACACTTCAGGGAGTTTCCCTTTGGGTGAGATCTAGAACATATTCTCTCTCTCTCTCTCTCTCTCTCTCTCTCTCTCTCTCTCTCTCTCTCTTTCTCTCTCTCTCCCCATTCCCTAATGGGAGAACTCCTTCACTCTGTATTGTCTGTTATATGTTCTCCTATGTGTGCCTTCACTGATTTCTGCTTTGCTATGATTTAAATAAATACTTTCTTTTCTATTCTCTATGTGCATTCATTGTGGAACAGGTGTTAGGTGGGTAAGGGATAAATCCCTGGTTATAGAGTTTTGGGTCCTCCTTCCGTCTAAAATGATAAAGTGATCAATAGTTAGATGAAACTCAATCATATCTCCTAGACAAACAATATTTTAGGGAGCTGATAGATATACTTATAATTTGGTAACCTTTCTCTCTGAGGAGGGCAGAGTGATAGCTCCCAGCCCAACCTCCTATTTCCCCTTCTGGCAGGAGTGAAAAATCTTCCTTTGAAAAGAGTGGAAGAAGAAGCTAGAGATGTCTATTCTGCGTCCCTTTGAATCACTGTCATTGTATGATGACAACCTCTCTCCATAGGTAGGCTTTACTACACATTTGGGATTCCCTTTCCTCCTTCATGTGGGGCCTCCACTGTCTCTTGCTATATCAGAAATGAATGTAATATAAAAACAAAATATATCAGTTTAAAAAGACATTATATTTGATCCTGGAAGTGATAGGGAGTCACTAGACTTTATTGAGTAGGCAAGGAAGACAGTTTCTGAGATTGGCCTTCCTTACTCTAGCTCCAGTATGGAACTCAGTATAGCACCCACCTACCTCCCATTTGAATTGAGATTTTCCTGTCTCCAAATTCAGTCTTCTATTCACTATGGCAGCCTTCCTCTCAATATTTCAAAATCAATGAACCAATCAATAAGCATTTATTAAGTGCTAGTGGATAGAGAACAGGATTTGGATTCACTAAGAGTGGATTCAGTCTTCTCCCTGGCACTTACTGGCTATGTGACCCTAGGCAAGTCCCTTAATCATTCAGCACTCTAGGCACTGAACTCTCAAAAGCTACAAGTTTCAGAGAAGATGCCAACCTGTATTTGCAGAAGGAATTTCCTTAACAAGGAGTGCCCTATACTGATGAAATCACCAATCTAATACTTCTTTCTATGTGCTAGACATTGTGCTAAGTTCTGGGGGGACAAAGAAAAAATTCAAATAATTCCTTGTTCTCAAGGAACTTACTTCCTAAGGTACTGCTTGAGTCTAATACAAATTTGTGGTACATGAGATCAGTTGAGACATCACTCCAGCAAGGCAGCCAAGTGGTGCGGAGGATAAGAGTACTCTGCTGGAGTCAGGAAAACCTGTGTTCAAATCTGGCCTGAGACACTTACTAGCTGTATGACTCTGGGCAAGTCACCTAACCCAGTTTGCCTCAGTTTCTTCATCTGTAAAATGTGGAGAAGGAAATGGCAAACCAGTCCAGTATCTTTGACAAGAAAATCCCAAATGGGGTCACTAGAGTCAAACACCACAAAACAACAAGGCAATCCTTCTGCCTCTCTATGCTACTAACTGTATTGGTTATTCCCAGCCTTTTCATCCTTCTTCAAGCCTCCCATTGTGCTCTCTCATTCCATCAGGCTTTGTTGAGGACATTAGCTGAAAGATCTCTCTTCTTCATTTCTTTTCACCCAGATATCTTTTTACATTTTGTTGAAGAGATGCCCTTTCTCCTCCTTACCAATGCAAACTTCTCTACATGCACCCTTGGTTCCATCTCCTAATCATCCCCCCACCCCAATCTTTTCTAGCAGATTTCCCAAGCTATCAGGTCCATAATCTTTCTTATCTTCAGTCTTTCCTTATCTACTAACTCTTCCTCATTTGCCTGTAAATAGAGTCTTTCCCAAGCTTAAAAAAGCCTCCCTGGATTCTCCCACTTGAGCTATCTACTGTCTCAGATCTCCCCTTGCTAAACTCCTTGAGAAAGCCTTCTATACTGCATGCTTTCACTTCCTTTCCTCTCATCGGCTTCTAAACCCTCTGCAATATGGCTTCTGACCTGGACATGCAACTGCAGCTCCTCTCTCCAATATCATCAGTGGTTGCTAAATTGACAGATTTAATGGTGTCTTCTTAATCTTAAAACTTCTTGACCTCTCTGGAGCCTCTGACATGAGCTTTGACTGTAGGTTGATCCTACTACCCTCCCCCACTTACTCCACTCCTAGACTCTAAACTCCTATGGCTCTCTGTTAACTCCAGCATCAAGTGTAAAAGCCTCTTTTTGGTGTTTACTGCTTTTCCCAGTTTGGCTTCTTCCTGTCCTTCTAGGCTTCTTAGCCTTCCTTCCCCTTTCAGCTCTCTGCTCTTCCCTCAGTTTGTTTGATTACTCTGGTCTATATAATTCCAAAACAATGATTCAGTTTCATCAACTCAATTCTGGGAGGGGAGAGTTGTTGTTGAGTTGTGTCTGACTCTTCATAACCCCATTTGGTGTTTTCTTGGCAGATACCATAGTGGTTTGCCATTTCCTTCCCTAGCTCATTTTACAGATGAGAAAACTGAGGCAAACAGGTTTAAGTGACTTACCCAAGGTCACTCAGTCAGTAAGTGTGTGAGGCCACATTTGAACTCAGGAAGATAAGTCTTCCTGATCCTAAGCCTATGTCACCTTGCTGAAGGAGAAAGGAAAGCAGTCAACATGGTTTAGGAGTTATGAAGACCAAACAATTAAACAATAGGCAGACATTTTTACTTTCCAATTGCTTTGGACATCATTGATAGATAAATTCAAAATATTTGGGGGACAGTGAATCTGCTACATAACCTATTCTTTACAATGGCAGAAGCCTCTCAAAAGGAAGGTTAACTTACCTTTATTCACTCAATAAGGGGAAAATTGACAAAGCAAAGTGGAGAGTTCTATTTTTAATTCAGGAGATTCTAATTTCCCCAAGAGAATGGACTTTGAGGGGATAGAGGTGAGGAATGAAGCACTCAATGCTCTAAGGGTATAAAGAGAACAAATCATTGAAAATGCCATTGTTTTTCCAGACTGAGCCATTTATCCTCATGTCCTAGCAATTGAATCTTTCACAGTCAAAATAAGAGAAATATGAGATATTAAGAGAATAAAGAGAGACAGTGAGAGCCATGTGACTGCTCTCTTTCCTCCAAAGCCAAACAGATGAACTCAATGCCAGTGGTAATGGTAACTGAGATGAAACAGTAGATACTTCATCAAGACACAAAATTAACGATTCGATTCAAATTTAATTCAATTCAACAAACCTATTAAGCATCATGCCCAAGCAGGGCAAGGGGAAGGGCATAAGCATTTATTGAGTGCCTACTATGTACCAGGCATTATTCTAAGTGCTTTATAAATAATATCTCATTTTATCTTCACAACAACCCTAGGGATACTTGCTATTATTATCTGAATTTTACAGTTAAGGAACCTGAGGCAGACAGCAGATGGAATAAAAAAAAAAGAAATTTACATGATAACATGTATATTTGAAGAGAATGCATGTTGTATGTGGTAGATTTGCAGTTTAATATGCAATCACCTTTTTTTTATCGTGCTGTGTTATAGAAATGCTTGTTTTGTTCTGTGAGTTGAAAATAAAATAGTTTTTCTTTAAAAAGGTGAAATAAGACACAGCTTTTGATTTCAAGAAGCTTGGTAGAAGACAAGTCATATATATATAAATAAGTGTGATACCTGGTAAACTAAGATAAGGTCATAATTGAGAATCACTGTGCTGTGAGAAATTTGAGGAGGCAGAAACCATTTTGAGGTGATCAAAGAAAGTTTCATGGAGAGTATGGCAATTGAATTGGACACTGGAAGAAAGGAAGGTATTTTAAAAGGCAAATTGGGGCAAAGAACATGGAAGAGGGAAGAAAGAGCCCATTCCAGTAATGAGAGGCAGCATAAACAAAGGTATGGGGATAATAGAAGACAGAGTTAGAAGCTTGGATGTTGAGTAGCTCAATATTCAATCAGTTATTATGTATTTATTAATATAGAAAATAAGCATTTATTAAACATATCCTATATGACAGGCACTATACTAAGCATTTAAAGTCTTTTGCTCATTTTTATCCTCACAACAACCTTGGGAGACAGATGCTATTATCACCTCCATTTTATAGTTGAGGAAACTGAGGCAGTCATAGATTAAGAGGCTTCCTTAGGGCCATGCAGCTAGTAAATGTCTAAATCTAGATTTGAACTCAGGTCTTCCTGATTCGAGGCCCAGTGTTCTATCCACAGCACTGCCCTATTAAATGCTTACTATGTGTGAGGCACTATTCTAGGCACCAGGGATACAAATATAATGAATAAAATAATCCCAACCCCAGAAGCTTACATTATAACAGATGAGAAAACAAATACTCATATAAATGTATAAAGAATAAATATAAAGGTAAACTAATAATGCACATCCTTCCCAGATACCCCCAACCCCAAATTTTAGTGTTCAGCCATCATGTAAAAGGACTTAAATCTTACCATTTTTACTACCAAAGGGGGAAAAACAACCTTTATTAATGTTATAGTTTATATTTTTTTCTCTAAGTCAGCATGAAAAAAATTAAGAGTATAAGTAATTTTATGCCTATGCCTCATGTCTGTGATTACATGGAAATGCATAAAGGTCTTATGAAATAGCGCATGAAATCTTTGTCATTGCTGCTGCTGCTGCAGAGACCTCTATAAGGCTCAGATGAGTCTGGAATTGTGCTGATGTCCAGGAGGCCCCTGTTAAAATACAGATAAAGTATAGCAGGAATCACAGTACCTTCGTATGATGGATTTAGAGCTGGAAAAGACTTCCAATCATCTAGTCTGATGCCCCTCCATTCTCAGATGAGGAAACTGAGTCAGAGAAGGTTAGAATGAGTTGTCCATGGTCACAAAGGTAATAAGTGACAGTCAATAGTCAAAGATCATTTGCTAAGTGACTCCTATGTTACAGGCACGACTCAGAGCTGGGAATATAAAGAAAAGCAAAAAGCAGAACCCTTTTTTCAAGGAATTGATGGCTCATGAGATAGGGTGCTAAGGCTGGAGTCAGAAAGACCTGAGCTCAAATGTTATGAGCCTGAGACCAGGCTCATTATACCTACTAGCTGTGTGACCCTGGACAAGTCACTTAAAACTCTGATTGCCTTATTCTACTGGAGAAGGAAATGGCAAACCACTCCAGCAAGAAAACCCCATGGACAGGATGGTCCACAGAGTCACGTAGAGTCGGACATGACTGAATAACTTCCAAGGAGCTCATGGTCTAAGGGGCAAGACAACATGCAAACAACTATGAACAAATAAGCTCTATACAAGATAAGTTGGGAAGAAGCAACAGAAAGAAGGTACTAGAATTCCCAGTCTGGATTTGAACCTAGGACTTCTAATTCCAAATCTATTGCTTTTGATAATGCCTGAGCCAGCTAAAACTTTGATAGTGAGAGGGATATGGTTAAGAACCATGTAGAAAGGAAGTCCAAGGGTCCAGGAAAGGAGAAAGGGGCACTGAAAAGGGACGTGTGAGGCACCATAGGCTAACCACTAAAATCTGACGTTTCCTTCTAGAATAAAATTCCAGTTAGATACCATTTGGAAGCTTACTGAGCTGAAACTCCATTTGTTTGATGCTGTTTCTCTGTACAAATCCTTCTAATCTGGGTTGCTATTTTTAGCAGTAATTTGTTAAAGAAATACCTCTGGGCTTCACTGCTCCTGAGGGAGGGAGAGGGTGGTTTTCATGATGAAGGGCGGGGTTTGTTGGAGGAAAACCTGAAGGCTCTAGCTACCAACGTAAAATTCGGTTGATTTTTAGGTGAAATGCCTAATCTGCTTAGAAAACTGGTGGGGGGTTTCATTACTCTTTGAAAATGTCATAATGAACTGGCTGAATTTTCCTGGTCCTGAAATGCCACCTGCTCAGCTGACTTCATAGCTCAGAGATTGCTCCCCTGTGTGGATGGCATTAGAAGGGTATTTGCTCTACTCCTGGCATATAGAGATATAAATAGTAAGCATTATTTTAAATCTCTGAGCAGATGAAAAATGATCTCTCATTTACTTTGAGAATATATCAAGGCAGACAACTTGTGGTTCTCCATATAAAGGCAAAGAATGCTTTGATTGGCTACATAGTGACACATAGTTTCAGGTGGTTCAAGTTTCCCTTCTATGATGTATGTACTCTGAAAAAATGGCTGGCCCCAGGCCACAGTTTTGTTTTTGTTTTTAATATGCCTTTCATTTAAAATTCCATTGATAAATATAAGTATTCAAAGACACAAAAAGAAATGAGAAAAAATAAAGGGAAGAAAAGAGACGGCAAAAATTGTTACACATATCCACAAAGTGTTATTTATTGATTATTAACTCCAGCCTAAGAGACGTGAATCCCTATTGAACATGACAGTATGGTCATCTTTCTTGTTTTAGTGATCTCTCGATTAACCTCGATTTGCCTCTGTTTCCTCATCTGTAAAAACTGAGGATGATAATAATGTCTACTTCCCAGGGCTGCTGTGAGGATAAAGAGACATAATATTTGTAGAGAACTTTGCAAACCTTAAATCTTTATATAGTGCTAGCTATTATTAGTAATGTTATATATTTGGTAAGGATTATTGCTGCTACTGTTTTAAAATACATTTGTAGTCAGTGTGTTTTGTTTGTTTAGTCATCTTTCAGTTGTATCTGACTCTTCTTGCCCTAATTTGGGGTTTTCTCGATAAAGATACTGGAGTGGTTTACCCTCTTCTACTACAACTTTTTTTATAGATGAGAAAACTGGGGGAAACAGGGTTAAGTGCCTTGTTTCCAAGATTACATAGTTAATAAGAGTCTGAGGTCAAATTTGAACTCAGGTCTTCCTGACTCCAGGTCCGATGCTTTATCCACTACACCAGTAATCAGTGTGTATGCTATTTTTATGGTTCTACTTTACTCTGCAATATATCTTCTCATATTTCATTGCATCCTTTATATTTATTTCTAGTAGTTTTATATATATACGTGTATATATATATACATACATACACATATTACACACACACACACACACACACACACATATATTCTCTTCTATAGTTAGGTACCTAGTTTGTTTTCATTTTCGATTTTGTTTATTTTATCAGTCAGTCAATTAGTTGCTAAGCATTTACTGATTACCCTGTAGATAAGGGGTTAAATAATGAAGTGTCGAGATAAGAATTGCAAGTTATTAACAACCAGTTTGTTCAAAATCACTACTAATAAAGGAAATGCAAGACAAAATGACCCTGAGATTTCAAAATGGAAACTATCAGAAAAGATACTTAATGTTGAGGGAGGGGGATTGTGGGAAAGATAGGCATACAAATTCATTGTACACAATAACTTTCAAAAGCAATTTAAAATTATGCAAAAAAGTGACTAAGATATCCATACTCTTTGACCCAGTGACTCTACTACTGGCCATATATCTCAAGAATGTCATTAAGAAGAAAAAAGTCCATCAATATACGAAAATATTTATAGTAGCACTTTTTGTAGTAGCAAAGAACAGGCAAAAAGGTACATACCTATTGACTGGGGAATAGTTAAATAAATTATAATACATGAGGATCCTAAGAAACAAAAAATATTATGGATACAGGAAAGTATGTATAGTCAAATAAGCAGACACAAGAAACCACTATATACAATGACTATGAAAATAGAAATATAACCGCCTACCACAAAGCAATGGACATTGAATTTGGCAGAATCAGGAGAAATAAGAATGTCTCCAAAAAGGTATGAGAAGTCATTTCTCTCCACTTCTTGTAGAGGTGGGAGATCCATGGTTTTAGATCAGCATATGCTTTCAGACTTTTTTGATAGATTGATCAGTTTTGCTGTTTTTTCCTCTTATTTTTCTCTTTTTAAAAAGATATTCTTTGCTATATGGTATGGCTCTCTATGAGAAGAGATACAAAGAAAGGCAAAAATAGTTTCTGCTTTCAGTGAGCTCACATTCTAATGAAGATGAGAAACATGTAAATAACTATGTACATATAAGACATTTACAGGTATAGCCAAGATATATAGAGAATTATAAGCATGGTGATGCTTGTAATACATCGAAGGCAGGAACTGTTTTTACCTTTCTTTATATCTCTAGGATTTAGCACAGGGCCTGCCTATCATATATAAAGGACTTCATCAATGTTTTTTTTTTTTTCAGTTAACAAGCTTACTTTAATCAAACAAACATATATTACCTAGTTCAGGGGAAAAAGGTCAGCACCCTGAACTTCAGAATTACAGAATTTACAGATCAAACAGACAGGCTTCCAAACTGTCCAACCATTATATCAATACCAAATCACAGTTACCAGAGAGGGAAGCATCAACATCTGGGTTTTCAAAGCCAGGGGGGCTCTCGACAATGGCTTCCCAGAGTCTCATCTGGTCAAATCACACAACACTTCTCAAAGTGAGCCCCAAAGCAAAGCCTCAAATCAGGGATTATATAGTCTTCTCCTGGCTCAGAGAATGTAACCACCCTCTTGACCCACTGCCCAATCACACAGCATCAAGGTGTGGTCATTCCTGAAAACCAAGCCTCCTACCACAGGCTCCATGTGACCACATTCAGCCTATTAGGGGGCAGAGTATATTTTCAAATCAAGGAAGATTCTCAGAGTCACTTAAGTCAATCAAAGTCTCTTAAGCCAATCAAAGGGCCTATGGGCAGGGAAGATCTTCAAATCTGCATTTCCATTACATATCCTAACTGTAGGTCCAAAATGTATGAATTGTTTCTTTCTAGCTGCATATATTTTCTCCTTGACCTGGAATTTCTGGAATTTTGCCATGATATTCCAGGGAGTTTTCATTTTGATATTTCTTTCAGATGGTGATTGGTGGGCTCCTTCAATTTCTCTTCCATCCTCTGATTCTGTGATATCAGAGCAGTTTTCCTTGAAAATTTCTTGAAATATGATGAACTTGGGTTTTTTCTTTGATTATGGCTTTCATGTAGCACAATAATTTTTTTCTTTTTTAAATTTTATTTTATTTTTTATTTTTTTTATTTAAACAAATGTTTTATTAACTTCTGTTTTACATCATTCATTTCCGCCAGATTTTGAGTTACAATCATTTTCCCCCCATTATTCCCCTACCCAACCTCCCAGAATAGCAGTCCCACAAGATATCGCTTCCTCCAATCTGCTCTCTCCCATACCTTCTCCCATACCCCCATCGACTTTTCCATTAGAGGAAGATGAATCTTTGTGTCCCAATGCCTGCACATCTTATCTCCCAATTATAGGCAAAAGAGTATTAATAATAGTATTTATATATATTTGAAACATCTAATGTTACGACCTCGAATTTCAGATCCATTTCCTTCCTCCCTTGTCACCCATTCCTTCTTGGGAGATAAGTAATTCAGTATATGTTGTACATGTCTAGCTATGCAAAACATTATCATAGTAGATATATTGTACAAGCCTGCTTATAATTCCCTCCCACTCATCCCACCCCCCACCTGGTCCATTCCCTACATGATCCTGTCCCTCTTCTATAGTGGGTACTTCCAACCTCCCCTCACCCCAAGGATGCCCTCCCATCCATCATCCCTCCTCTCATCCCCCTTCCCCCTATCCTGCTGCAGGTTGAGATATCCCATTTAGTATGTATGTCATTTTCTCCCTGAACCAAATTCAATGTGAATGTGGTTTTGCCTTTTTAGCCTTCCTTATTCTCCCCCTCCTTTGCAACCACTTCCCCTTGCTTCTTCTACATGAGATAGTTTACCCTACCCTGTCTCTCCCCATCTCCTCTTGCCACTTTCCTCTCTCACCTCATAATTTCATCCCTTGAGTATTCTCCCTTCCCAACAAATTCAACCTATGCCCTCTATCCATATATAACTATAACCATATACACACACATTCACATATGTATTCATATGACCACACACCCTTCTTCCATTATTTTCATAGTGAGAAAGATATCATCAGTCACAGTTATTGCTTTTCCATATAGGAATGTAAATAGTTCAACTTTGATAAGTTCCTTTTGATTTCTTTTCCCTGATTACCTTCTCAGGCATCTCTTACTTCTTGTGTCTGGATGTCAAATTTTCTATTCAACTCTGGTTTTTTCCTCAAGAATGCTTGAAAGTCCTGTATTCCACTGAATGACCATATTTTCCCCTGAAACAAAATACTCAGTTTTGCTGGGTAGGTGACCCTTGGGTTCATTCCCAGTTCTTTTGCCCTCTGGAATATCATATTCCATGCCCTTCGATCCCTCAGTGTAGAAGCTGCCAGGTCCTGGGCTATTCTGATTGTGTTTCCACAATATTGAAATTGTTTCTTCCTGGCTGCTTGTAGTATTTTCTCCTTGATCTGGGGATTCTGGAACCTGGCTATAATATTCCTGGGAGTTTTCTTTTTGGGATCTTTTTCAGGAGGTGATCGGTGGATTCTTTCAACCTCTATTTTGCCCTCTGGATCTAAAACATCAGGGCAGTTTTCCTTGAGAATTTCTTGAAGGGTGATTTCTAGGTTCTTTCCTTGATCATGGCTTTCAGGTAGTCCAATAATTTTTAAATTGTCTCTCCTGGATCTATTCTCCAGGTCAGTGGTTTTTCCCATGAGATATTTCACATTGCCTTCTAATCTTTCATTTGTTTGGATCTGCTTAACAGCATCTTGATTTCTCATAAAGTCATTAGCTTCCATTTGCTCCAGTCTAACTCTGAAGGAATGAATCTCCTCAGTGAACTTTTGAGATTCTTTTTCCATCTGGCAAATTCGACTTTTTAAGGCATTCTTCTCCTCATTGCCCTTTTGGGCCTCCTTTGCCATTTGAGTTAGTCTATTTTTTAAGGTGTTGTTTTCCTCAGTCAGGCTGTTGACCCTCATTTCATACTTTTCCTGCATCCTTCTCATTTCTCTTTCTAATTTTTCCTCCACTTCTCTTATTTGATTTTTAAAGTCCTTCTTAAGGTCCTCTATGGCCTGCAACCCGCTCATGTTTTCCCCTGGGGCTTTTGGAGCAGGACTTCTGACCTCACAGTCCTTTTCCCGCTCTATGCCCCCAAAATAGGAGTCTAGGGTTGCATTTTTCTGTTTCCTTTGCCTTGGCATGTTGCCACTTAATTGCTTGACTTTTGGGCTTGTTGCCACACTATGGCTTTAAGGCCAGATAGAGGAATTTTCGTCCCGAACGTGTGGGGGGCAACTTCCGTTTCTGGCAAGCTGTAAACCCACCCACAACTTCCACCCTAGATCACAATCCAGATCCAGGGAGGTTAAAGCAAGAGCGATTACCCCCCAAGACTGATCGCTGGATCTCCCCACAATTTGTAGGCTGGGAGCCCGAGCTGCCTCTGAAAACCACAAAATGGCGTGTCTCCTCAGCGGCTTCTAGCCCCCAGGGGAGGGAGCTGACGCATTCCCCAAATACAGGTCCCAAAGTCCATAGGACACTAACCTCTTACTTTGTCCTAGGCATGTCTATGTTGATAATTCTGGAGTCGCCACAGCTCCTGGTGTTCTGGGCTTCCTCCAGCTGGCTGCTGGCCCTGCTGCCCTGGGGCTAAAACCTCGGCTCACGCGGACCTGGTCTTGGCTCGGCTCCTGCGCTCTGCGCTCTGCAGGCTGCCCTCATCAATGTTTTCTTAAAATGATTTTATAGATATATTTTGTTGTTAACTCATCTAAATTTCTCCTAGCACCTCTCCCAGTCCTCTTCATAGAGAGTTATCCCATATAGCAAAAAAAAAAAAAAAAATTAAAAGAAAAAGAGGAGGCAGTCTGGAACAAAGCCTAAGAAATTGAGGTGAAGAGGAAGATCATTTTCAGAAAATTACTCTGGCAGTTGAAGAGAGGATGGACTGAAACTGGGAGAAACATGTGGCAGGGAGACTAAAGCTTACTGCAGTCAAGATGTCCTAAGGACCTGAACCATGGAGGTGCCTCTGTGTGTGAAGATTATCAGACATATAGTAAAAAAAGTAAGATTTGATGATGAATTGGATAGATGGGGTAAATAAGAGAGAAAAGCAGATGATACCAAGGTAATGAGTCTGGGTAACTAAGAGGGTAGTACTTACCTGACTCTTCCTGCCTTGATTTGGGGTTTTCTCAATAAAGATACTGAAGTGGTTTGCCCTTTTCTGTTACAGCTCAATTTGATAACCAGTAGGATAATTAAGATAAGAGAAGGGGGTGGGAAGAAAGATAAAACAAGGGTTCATATGCCTGCTGAGCATGAAGCAGATCCAGCACAGAGTCCAAATTAAAGAAGAATTCCCTACAGATGCCAGTCTTCTAGATACTCCTGTTTGTGGATGTCCTTGTGCTTGGTTATATCAAGTCCCTGAGGATTGCAGAATCTCCTGAATGAAATCTATATTTATTCAGAAGATTTTGGTTCAACTATACACAAAGAAAAAAGCAAATGGAATTTATCATCTGTTGGCCAGCCCCTCACTAGTCATAGCCTTTTATGTTTTATATTTGGCACTGACCACATCTTGAGACATCATAGAGATGGCAAGTACAGGGCTAAGTAGTTTCAAGGGATTATGGTTAGTTGTTGTCCTTTGTTCTTGAAGAGGACCAAAATTACATCATTATGCTAGAGTCAAGTTACAGTGTGTCCAACTGTGTTTGATCAGACAAACATGAGTTCGAAATGTTCTACCACAGGTTGGGCACAAATAGTCTGTGTGAACATTTGGGGTGGATTCTCTAAATTAGTGCATCTTGAGCACACACACACATATTCAGGGGGTTATAATAAACAAAAATCATACATTGTTGATGAACAAGATTATTTTCTTGGCATGGTACTTTGGAACCTGCTCTCTGCCTTCATTAGGGGACTCTCGCCCTTCTAGAAGTTTGAGTTTATATCCAAGTCTTGGAGAGTAGTCACGGTTTTGGTTGGAGAAGTTCTTTTCACCCCTCTCAATAACGTAGCATCCCAGAAGCTTCAGAGCTAATTAAAAGAGATGAACTGATACATAGCTGTGTCCTAAGCTGGAGTTTGGAGGTAGGGAGGAAGGGAAGATAGAAGAAAACGTTATAGAGAGAGGGGTTCATTCAAGTGGAAACCCTTGGAGAAATAACATAGAAGCAGTAATGAACTTTGGACCATCAGAACCTCAAGCCCAAGACTCCCTGGACTACTTTTCACAATGGCATTGCCTCCAGACCTGTGGCCTCCACCTCTGATCAGTGTGTTCCTCACAGAAACCCCCATCTGAGAAAATGCCCATTCAGCTATGCTCACTTATGACATACAACAACCCAATTCCTTCAATACCTTGTCCCCACAATCCCAGCTCTTTTCAGCTCCCTTTGCCTTTCACCATTAAAATGTTAGCTTCTTGAGGGCATGACTGCCTTTATTTTTGCTTGTATCTTTATTTCTACACTTAACACAATAACAAGCACATTGTAAGCTCTTAATAAATGCTTTATCCTTCTGATCTCTGATGATCTAACTGCTGATATGTCAGATCACAGGTTTTATTTGGCAATTTGTCAAGTATCTGTGTGAATATTAGCAGCCACATAGAGAGAAGGCATTAATGGGAAAGTGGTGACATGATGATTTCTTTTCCCCTCCTACCTCCATATTCACCTTTCATGGTTGCTTATAATCTCGGACATAACTGAGGCAACCTTAGCATAAAAAACTTCAGGGAGCAGGAAACTACATGGAGAGGAAAACGTGGGACATGCATGGAGTCTTAAGACCACTTACTATAGCTTACCCAAGAGAAAGAAGATTTTAGCATTATACCTTTCATTTTCAACCAGTAAATATTATTTAATCTACATGTGAATGATTAATCCTTTTAGGAGTTTGAAATCTTGTGAGAATGGGGACACTAGTCAGGTAAATTATGAATTTTGATGAGAATAAATCATATCCTTACACTAGAAAGAAATTAAAGTTAAGTCAATGAAAGGGGAAAAAAAGACAACCCTTATCTGCACATATGCAAAAGTCAGGAATTATTGACCTAGACCCTATAAAGTGTGATCTCTATGACTACTGCAGTGAGAATGCAGCTAGAATTTGGAATCTAGAACACATAATGCCTTATGAATAATTAATGGAGCCATCCTCTCTTGTGTCAGTGTAAAACAAATGATCCTTTTAGTTGTACATATACATACAAGAAAAATGTTTATTGTTTAGAGTGTGATATTAAGCTATATGGACAATCAGTATGTGAGATACATACAGATACACACACATACATATATACATATACGTAATATATATATATATATCTCCTCCACTCAGATGTCAGTTATGTATAAATATAATATGCTATACTAGTGCATCGATATATGTATATATACTATGCCTATAAATTTATGTACTATATAGGCATATGCATATGTATTTTACATAGGTAAAGCCTACTTAATAGAAAATATGAAAATAGATATACCAAAAGTGTGTTAAGAAGATATTGTCTTACATAGTTATATAAACTCACTAATCTAAGATGTTGGACTAATGCTCCTATAACATCCTTAAATGACCCGATGGGCTAAAGCTTCTAAGCAGGATTAAGCTAGGGATAGGCAGAAGAGATTATTATATGTGTAACTTATAGCAAAGGATATGGGGTATACTTTTGACTATGATTTAACTTCATTTTGTGGAGAAGGTTTACTATTCTGAATTACAAATCATTAGAAATGGGAATCTGAAGCTGGTTTTCAGCTAGTCTTTTTTTCTTTAAAAAAACAATTGTCTTCTCTTCATTGAATTATTGGTTCACTGCTTCCCCTTTATTGGTCTTAGTATTATGACAGAAACAAGCTATTTGGTTTATAGTTCATTGTTAGAAAGAGAGTTGTGTATTCAATAAGAAACCAGATCACTCCTTTAAGGATTCTGTCAATGGAGACGAGACAGCTTAATCAGGCTATGTTTATTAAGAGACTCACTAATTAAAAATAATACAATAAATCCTGCTATTATACTTTCTGGGTTGGCAAAGGTAAAGGTTCCGGATGTGTCACAGACACAAAAAACAAAATGAAGGATTTACTAAACTAGCCAGGACACCACTGGCTGTTCTTTGAGTCAAAGGGGTTTTGAACATACTCAACTCATCCCAGGAAATTGGTGAAACCCTTCCCTAGTTCTGATTATTCCAGTTGCTGCTTAAGTTTGAGCTTAGGTACCATCCAGGAAACTTCTCTGAAGGAGCATTACAAAGAACATTAAGTTAAGTTAAACTTATATTTTGTCATTTTGGAGACAGAAAGGAGTTCTGCTATAACCTTAAACTGGGTATTCCCTTCTGTCAGTGCTAGAGTCCACTTACTAAGAAAATCAGAAAATCTCAAAACTTAAAATCTCATAATCTCAGACTTCAGAGGTTGACTAGGCCAACTTGTACTTAAACAAGGTAATTTCACCATGTATTTGTAAAAGTTGATTTTTAAAATCTAATTTTATATTTATCCCCAGCAAATTTCACCTAATTCAATCTAGCCCAATTTTCTAGCTTGTTATGATTTTTAAAATCTCATTGAGCAGTGAGTTAGCTTTCTCTCCCAGATATGTTACCTTCAAATTTAATCTGTGTCTTTGTCTAAGAATTTGTTATACGTCTTAAATATCCCAGAGTCAAGCAGAGATTCCTATACCTTTCACTGAAAACCTCCTTCCTAGTTGAGGTGGAATGACTTTTAACCAGTGTTTGTAATGCCTTCTAGAAGCTGACAGAGGGCAATTGATGAACAAAAGCATGGAGAACATAGGAAAGGACTGTGGGTATACACTTACCCAAATCCTTATTCCCTAGAGCAGAGAAGCTCCTGAGACAGGGAGCCCTTGGGCAGGGTGTGCAGTACACAATTGTGTGCTGCCATCTAGCACATAGCAGATATTTAATAGATTCTTGTTCATTGACTGGTACCGCTCTAGCCTAAGAACAAGCTGGGACAGATCCTGGAAAGCTGCAGTGGTGAAGATAGAGACATGGAAGAGAGGCAGGATCCAGATATTAGATGATTGGGAAACAGTGCTGGACCGCCAGACTAGGACCAGGAAACAGACCAGAAGGGCCAAGAAACCTCAGCCTCTGGTGAGACAGGGCCAGGAGCATATGCCAACCCTCCTACTACCAACCTCCTCCTCTTTTTCCTCTGATTGCTTGCAGTCATTCCAGGTGGATTCCAGTCACATTATTCCTTCTGCTAATCCTTTTCACTCAGAGAGTTGTGAGGATGGTTTGAAGGATCAGCAGGAAATATGTCAGAGCAAACTAATTTCTTTACTGCGTTGCTAGGCAACAGCTTCTTTATAGTTTTTCCTTTACAATTATTAACTCTATTCAGTTTTAACAAATTATATGACCACTAAAAAGTGAATTGTCTAAGGCAAAAGGTTGTTTAATCAAGTACAGATAATTTCCCAAATTGAGGGAGGAAGGGATCCAGATAGAAAACTGCATAGTTTTAATATTTCAAAGAAATTTTCCATCCTTTTTTTTTTTCACACCCCCAGGTCAGTATTTGCCTGGGGACAGCAGGACCATGGTCCAAGCTCAGTAGGAGCAATAGTTTAAAGACTTGTAGAGTCACCAATTGGTGAGCAGTGGGGATACTCTGACCTTTGGGATAACTGGGTATATGGACAATTGAATAGACTTTGACAAACCACTTGACTGATAGCTTGAGGGCATTGCCACCTGGTGACTCAAATGGGTATTACATGCTCTAATAGTTAAATCTACTCATTAATTGACAGCTTGCTTTTCTATATATTTCAGAAGGCAGGGGAATAAGCCTGGTTTGAGCACCTACTGCTACGGACAGCCACTCACCAAGTAAGTATATACGAAGTCCATACCACAGTTACTCACGGATGACTACTCTTTGGTTCTTGCCATTTCATTAATTCCTAATCCATAGATCTATACTATTGTCTTGCCATCTTTTCCACAAGAATAGGATGAGACGCTCTCAAATCTAGGTAAAAATCTTGCTAAAATCTAGGTATATTGTAAACTCTACCTAAAGCCTTCCTTTGACCTACCATTTTAATAATCCTGGACAAAAAATAAAATAAGGAAGAATGCTGATCTAGCAACACTTTTCCCCTACCCCTTTTCCTCTAACTCCATATGTGTAAGTGCTTCCTTTCCTTCAAGACTCCATGCAGGTGCACCTTCCTCTATTAACAACAGCAACATCAAGAGTTATCATTTACATATTGTTTTAAATTTGCAAATTTTATCTCATTTGATCCTCACTACAGCCCTGGGAGGTAAATCTTATTTTACAGATGAGGAAACTGAGGCAAACAGATTCAGTGACTTGCCCAAGGTCAAACAGCTAATAAATATGTGAGGCCACGTTTGAATTAAAAATCTTTCTGATCATAGCCAGCAGCTTTAGCCATCGTCACTGAGTTGCCTTCCTTAACCACTAGCTAAAAAGAATTTCTTCCTCAAGTTTCCCCAAAACATTTTGCTTAAAACTGTCTTATATACTTATACTTCTCTTAGTATATCATACATTACTTACTTTATCATACATTATCCTTAGTATAATAGTTACTTGTACATACACCATTTACTCCAAATGGGTTATAAACTACTTGAGATGAAGACTATGCCGTATTTCATTCTTGGTGTCTCTAATACTTTGTACATAGCTGGTATTTCATAAGTATGTGGAATTGCTTCCCTACTAAACTTACAGGGCTTATTAGTACCAAGTAAGTTACTATATGAAATGCTCTGAAATACATCCATCATTGGATATCAAAACCAATGCCTTTGAAAGGGGCTTCCCTTCTATGTGTAAGGGAGCTATACATTCTTCAAGAAAGCCCATTCTTTAGAAGGTTATAACCCTAAGCATTTATTGGCTGGTTGTATAAAAATATTTTTAGGGCTATTTTTTCCTATGATCACTTGGGTATATATTACTAGAGAGGTCTGAGAAATAACTACAGATTGAGAAGCACATGACAAAGTGTAAAGATGCCAAAATATTAGCAACATGGCACTTGGTTAGACCCCTATTTAAATAACCATTCCATGTTCTTACAACATATTTCTCTCAGTGGAAAACTAATGATAAAAACTGCTCATAGGGATGAGGCTGAGTAACAATGAACTCAATTTACTTTACAGTGAACTTCTCAAAGAAATGGTCAACGGCCCTAGGAAAAGCTAAAAAGTAGAGGGAGATGAAGAATTCAGTTCAGTTCCTGATGTGGCCAGTGATTTGTTGTGGGATATAAAGTGCTGCTTAACTTCTTGTAGTCAAGCACCCTCCCTTCAAGTGACAATGACATCTTCACCTTGAGGTCTAACTTAAGACATAGGAAGCAATCCTCTAGACTTTCAGATATAGTTTAGGGAGCACAGAGAAAATTTACACTTAACACTGCATAAAATTAGCTTTCCCTCAAGTCTGCCAAGGTTATAAATACCACAATGCATTCTTTTGGGTTACCTTTTTTATTTTTTTGGAAAGGGGAAGGCAAGGTAATTGGGGCTAAGTGACTTGCCCAAGGTCACACAGCTAGTATGTGTGTCAAGTGTCTGAAACCATATTTGAACTCAGGTCCTCCTGACTCCAGGGCTGGTGCCACCTAGCTGCCCCTTGTTTTTTTTTTTTTTTGAGGGGGGGGTTTAAATTTTTAAGAATCCCCTATTAAAATGCAAAGGAAGCTAGGTGATACTGGGAGTAGAACACCAAGGTCTGGATTCAGGAAGATTCACCTTTAGAAGTTCAAATTTGCTTCAGTTTTCTCATCTATAAAATGAGCTGGAGAAGGAAATGGCAAGCCATTCCAGTATCTTTGTCAAACATTTATTAAGCACTTGTCATACAAAAGGATAGGCAGTGGATAAAACAGGATCTGAGTTCAAATCCAGCCTCAGATACTGACTGTGTGATGCTGGGCAAGTCACTTAACCCCTGTTTGCTTCAGTTTCCTTATCTGTAAAATGGGGATAATAGTGTTAATAGGAAGGATCAAATGAGATAGTAATTGTAAAGTGCTATCCCAATACCTGGCAGATGGTAAGTGCTATATAAATGTTACTTACTATTATTTTTATTATTATAGCCCTGGACTCTGGGGAATACAATACAAAGAATGATTATTCCTACCCTCAAAGGATTTACATGTAATGCACATGTACATATAAACAAGATAATATTTATACAGTGCTTTACACGCACTGTCCCAGTAAAGCCTCCCAACAACCCTGTGAGACAGGTACTAAAGATCTTATTATTCCCACTTCATTGATGAAGAAACAGAGGCTCAGGAAGTTTTCAGTGACTGTACCACAGTCACATAACTAGGTCATCCTGACTCCTCTAATACACTGGTTGTTACTTAGATGTAAGTATGCATGTATTTGAAATCCCTACAGTTCAAAGACTCAGAAGTAATTTACATAGTATCATAATCTTAGGGTTACGAAGGGAAAGAAGTTTTGAAGGCATCTAGTCCAACCCCCTTCTTTTTACATATGAGGAAACTGAGTCCCAGAGATATTAAATGAGTTGTCCAATGTAATATGATAAAACTTGAACTTATGTCAAATGTTTTAATATTTAAAAACCTAATAAATAGTACTAGTAATAACATGTGCAGTAATTTTCAATTCACAAACACTGTGACACACATTATTTCATTTGATCCTTATAATTACCCTGTGAAGCTGGGTATCCATGCTTATCCAGATAAGCATAGACCTACTATCAAGTTTATTCAAATAGGTTGCCAGAGAAAAGACTTACCTTATCTAAAATTTTTATGACAAAGACAAAAACAAAGGTCAAGTAGACTTAATATTCCCATCTTGTTTCCATTCAGGCAGAAATGTTATGCACAGGCATTCTGCTCCAGAGCGGCTGAGGTGGTGATAATGAGAGCTGCTTAACTGGGCTGCTTAATTCTTTTTTTGCTCTGGTTTTCTCTGAGGACAAGAATAACCTTTAGAATGGAAAGAACAGAACAAGAGGGAGTTGATGCCCAAGCTAAGTAAAGAGATAGAAAGGGAACATATAGCTGCCCTAGATCAATTCAAGTCTCCTAGTCCAGAGGGACTATATCCTCAGGAATCAAAAGAATTGACAGAGGTGACCAAGCAGCTATTGTCAGTGATCTTTGGGAGATCAGGGAGATTGGGAAAGACACTGCAGACTTGGAAAAGGGCAAATGTCCCATTTTTAAAAGGGCAGAGAGAGAATAGAATATGCCAACTATAAACCAGTGAGCTTAATTTCAATTCTGGAGAAAATTCTAGAACTTATTATTGAAGTGATAGTTAATGAATGTCTAGAAAAGGAAGAGATGAATCACAGAGTCAACTCAGCTTCATTAAAAATAAGTCATTACAAAACTAAATTTATTCCTTCCTTGACAAAGTTACTAAACTGACAGATTAGGGGAATGATCAAGTTTTCCTGGATTTCAGAAAAGTACTTGATAAAGTCCTTCATGTTATTCTTCTGGGAAAATGGAATTATGTAGACTAGATGTTATTACAATTAATCAATTCAGAACTGGTTGAATGACCAGACCCAAGATGTTCACATTTAGGAATCAGTGTCAATGAAGGAAAAAGCTTCTAGTGGATCTCTGATTCACTGTACACTATTTAACATTTTTCCCATTCACTTGGAATCAAGGAATAGATGGAGATGTCATAAAATTGAGAGGGAGAGTTAACATGTTCAATAAAAGGTTCAAAATTCTAATAATAACTTGATACACTAAAACATTAGAATGAATCTAATAGGATATTTTAATAAAAATAGTTGTCTTACACTTGAATTTTGAAAAATCAGCTTCATAAGTACAAGATGGGGAAGGTATGGATGGATGTGTGGCTGACTAAAACAGCGGTGTGCATGCAAAAAAAATCTGGGGGCTTTAATGGATAATATAAATTCAATAGTAATAAAGGAACTGTTGCAGCAGTCACAAACCTCTTGAGCTAGGCTGACAAAGGCATAGTTTCTAGGAATAAGAAGTGATAATGCAACTGTACTCTGAATTAATAAGACTATATATGCGTCATTATGTTCAATTCTGCTCACCCTATTTGAGGAAGGACATTAGTAAACTAGAGAACATCCTTGGGAGGACAATCTGGGAGGAGAAGACTTTCAGGGTTTTTTGGTTTTTTGCCAAAATAGAAACAATTGCTATTTACATTCGCTCTGAGCCAATGAGGGCCCAAACAATTACCAAATGGAGCTTGGTCTGAGACCTATCGTTGGCCAGTCAATGAGATCCATGGTGATTTAGGTTTAAGGTAGGGTACTTAAGGAAAAAAATCTAGTCCTAAACCCAAATATATCTTGTGAGGTTACAGCAATCAAATTGACATTCCTTTGGGCAGAGAACCCACAGGTAAGGGTATGATACCCTAAGTGTGGAGAGGGAAGGGAGAGAGAAGAGGAGGAGATGGAGAGGGAAGGAAAAGAGGGGAGGGAAGGGGAGGAAGAAAGAAAGGTCTCTTAACTGACCACTGAACCAGAATTGAATGTACACATAAAAGGAATGTCTAAATGAAATCTCTTTCTTTCCATGATGACTTTTGATCGAAGAAGCAATGTAAGGTGGGAAGGGAGGTAGTAGACACTTATGCCATCTATCATATCTCCCCATCTGGGCTGCCATGTGGCCATAAACTCATGACCACTTTTGTTTTTTTCTGCCCCTCTTGTCTCTATTCTTTCCTGACTTAAGCAAATAAATACACATTGGAGTTAGATGGAACCAGATTACAATCTTTTGAGCTACAAATGGTCAAAAGAGCCCCTGGAAATCCAGAAATCAGAGTCCTTAGTACAGTCTAACTGTAGGCATAACAGTCACGCTTGATGGGTCACCTGCTTGATTGAGTTTAGCAGTAAATCAGCCTACATATGAGATACTAGTCCTGCAAGCAAAGGAGCAACTTATCCATCAGCTATGGCAAATTCAGATGTCAATTTAATAAGGAGTTGGTAGTTACAACTTCAAATTGGAGCTCCTTCTCTCCAGGTACTGAGATCACAGAGAAGATTGGGATCCAAGTTTGACAAGTTGTTTGTTTCAGGTCTTGTTATATCTTCTCAGTGAATATCCCTTTGTAATAGCTAATGTTAATTGGTTAATTTATATAAGTGATATATTAACTGGTGGAATATATTGGGAGGCATACCTCAGATGGGGGCTTTGAGAGTCATTATATTAGAGGGGAAAAAACACCACAGTTCCTTAGGTTAATGATAAAGCCCTGAGAGGAGCAGAGGTAAGATCTGGGCTTTGAGGGCCTAAACTGATAATTGAAAGTGGTTTAGGAAAGTAAAACCAGAGCCTAGTTCCTACACCGAGAAACAGAATTGTTCCAGAATTACAAACATAACCAAGGGCTCAAAACCATTTTGCATAAGTCTCTTCTCATTGGTGGAGATTAATTGTTTTGTGCCTGCCTCAGGGATAGAATAAGTAAGAAGCTAGCTACATATCAGCTCCTCCATATGTTGGTGTGAGAAATGCTAGCAGTTTGGTTTTCACAGATTCTGTAGGAACAATGGATGTTCCAAAAAACAGATGTTACACAGGACGTGCAGGAAGGTGTAAATCAGGATGAGGGGAGGAAGGGCAGAGCAACCCTATCCAATCATATAGCTGGAAGAAATATGTAAGTTTACCCTTGGAAGTGGCCTGGGTTAAGCTGGCTCAAACCAGGCAGGGGCAAAGGATGTTCACCAACTTTTCATTAACAGGAATGCTTAACTGGCCTCACACATATTAACTGATGAACCCATATGGTATTAGAGCCTCATTATCCGATCATGGAACCCATGTTAGCCCATGTTTGGGAGGAGGGAGCATACAAAGGAGTAAATGTGTAGTGGGCTTATCAGAAAGATTGTAACCCAGAAGAGCTGGAACCAATCCCAGGAACAAGGGAGGAACAAGGCAGGAAATTCAAATGGAAGTGGCATAAAAGAGCTTGTATTTGTCTGAGTCTCTGTAGTCTTTTGTAGGCTACCCACTTATTCAGGAAAGAATAAATGTAAAATAAAGATAATAAAAACCTTCCTGGCTTTCCATGAGTATTGTTTATCCCTAGACTAAGTATATTTCTAACATTGGCTTCTTCCTAGAAGTCTGTCTGTCTGCCTGTCTCTTTCTCCCTCAGCAACCTCTCCCTAAAGAAAATCTAGAAATGTGTCTTTTAAAGGTAGAAACCAGAAGACTGGGATCTCCCATCAGGTTCTTTACTACTCTGCATTTCATAAAGGCACCGAAAAATCAGTCTCTACTGGTGAGGAGAATCTAAGGTAAATGAGCATTGAGCCACTGGTTATACATAGCAATTCTCAAATGGAGAATAGCAAGTCTCAAATGGAGATTGAATGCTGTAACATGACTTTGCACTATAACACATGTCACAAAAGGTTAAAAAAAAGTTGGAGTTAGAGATGGAGAAAAACTAACTTCATTGTCCTGGAATCTTGCCAGATTTAAGTTCCATTGAAAATCTTGAGACTGTCAAAAGTAGACTTTTTATCCAATGTGATAAATGGGTGATTTTGTGATGAAGAATTAAAGAATATGTTAAAAGCTTATTAATTCAATGCTTAATTATGTAAAACCAGTGATGAAGGCAAAAGGAGAACAGGTTGCCCTATAAGATTTTTAGAGATAAAACAGTTGTAAGGTTTACTATGCATCAATAAATATAAATATTTTACTTCGTCCCAAGTAATCTGCATATGACTGTAGAATCACCCTCAGGCCTTGTATACAAATTAGTACAATCTCCCATAGCTTTATATACTACTTCCCCAAACTCACATTAGTAGGTTAGAAAAGATTTCAGACAGCAAACGTTCTCCTTGCCAAATAGAAGCACACAACAGCTGGTTTAGAATAAAGATTTGTTTACAAATACAACTAGTGTAGAATGCAAAGTAATATACAAAACTGTATTATAAAGAGGGTGAAAAACTATGAACAGCATTGCCTAATGAAACAACAAGAAGTGGTAAAAGGGGAAAATAATTTTGCAGAAAATTCAGCATGAGGCAAAAATAAGCTACATTATCCCAGGTACATTTAAAGATGAAATGAAGGAGACAAACAAATAGATGGAGAATGGAAAAGATCCATCTGTATTTCTCTCTCTCTTTTTTTAATCAATGCTGCTGGAGTCCCCATATTTGGATTAAAAATTTCAATCAGCAAACATTCAGCACTTATTATGTGTCAACCACTATGATATATAGTGTGCTATGATACAAATAAAGTCGAAAACAAGAACCTCATTTTCTAATGTGGAACAACACGTAAATAACCGGGAACATAAAAGATATATGTATAGAGTATATGGCCTGTAATCTCAGAGAGGAGGCCCTAGCAGATTGCCCTGCAGAGAACAGGATTTGAACTGAGTATTGAAGGAAAGCTTCCAGGCAGAAGTGAAGAAGGAGCATTCCAGGCACGGGGGCCAGGCTGTGCAAAGACACGGAGTCAGAAGATGGCCTGTCCTGTGCGAGGAACAGCAAGTGACCCAGTGACCCAGTGTTCCTCGGTCACAGAGCACATGGAGGAGAATGAAATGTGTGGATACTGGACAGGGAAGAAGGATCCACTAGTCAGGGCTTTAAACAGCAAATGGAGGAGTTTTTCTTTCTACTATGAAGCTTCAGAGCAGTGAGTGACTCAATGAGTAAAAGCAGGTGTGTGGAGAGGAGGGGTACCGTGTAGAAGAATGGGGGTCACCGGAGTAACCCGGGCTGTAATCTGGCCTCTCATTCCCTCCCTCGGCTTCAGAGGCCTAGCTTGGTCTGGGGAAGAGGAGGCACAGAGAGAAAAGCTAAGCGTGGGCACTTCCAGGCTCTGTCGGCCCCCAGGGGCCCGACGAAAGTGGTGCAAACAGGGGGTGGGTGGGACGGCCATTCTCCAGAAGCAGCTGCCACTGCCTTTACCCAGGGTGCAGGACAGACCTGCACAGCTCAGAAACTTCTTCAGCCCCAGATGGGTTAAACTGGAGATAGACTGACCATGGTTGGTTGCTGCAGGTCACATGATAGGTTAGACTAGAGAGGCTGGTGATGGTTGGTTGCTGTGGGTCATGTGACAGGTTAGACTAGAAATAGACTGACCATGGTTGGTTGCTGCAGGTCACATGACAGCTTCCCAAAATCCTTTGGCGGGCCACTAGGGCTGGTCCAGGGCAAACTCCCAGGAGGGCTAAGGCACCTCCCCTAGGCTTCTGTCATCCACCAGAACTCTCTGGTATTTTAGTTTTGCCATTGGGAAGCATCCTGTTTGAAGTCCCTTTGATCCTCCTTCAAACTATTCTTTTTTCTTTAACTTCGTTCTAAATTGCCAAAGTAGAGATTGCAAGGTAGATTTTTTTTCCTGGTTTGGGGTGGTGGTGACACTTACGGTAATCGTTATAGTCAGAATAATAGTGATATTAGCAGGAAAAAAATAAAAACAATGATAAGCCAGGAGTCAGGAAACAGATTCAGAAACACTACCAGACTAGCCCTGGCCAGTTGCCCAGACCTCCCACAATTCTTATCTGTGAAGCCTCATGGAAATAAATGATTGAATGAAGTGAATGTTTCCTCATCTATGAAATGGGGATAATAATAGTGCCTACCTCACAGGGTTATTGTGAAGATAAATAAAACCACATACATACAATTTTGCAAACCTTAAAGTGTTATATAAATATGGGTGTAATGCCTGCCCCAAAGCCCATTGGTATGGGGCTTTCTCCTCAATGATGGAGATTAATGTCCTGCCATGTGTGAGGGATGGGCAGAGTTGGTGAAAACAAGAGATTTCCAGTCTTTTTCCTCCTTCTTTGGAACTCCTCAAGCTTCTGATCTTCTTTGAGCTTTGAGTCACTTTGGGTGCTTCTGTCTTTCAGCTTCTATATAGAAGATGAAAGAGGCCAACCCTGCATCAGGTTGCTGAAGGAAAAGACTATGGGAAGACATGAAAGGAGATGGTAGTCTCCATCATATCCCTGTCTCCAAGTTATACTAGAGACTCAAGGGAGTTTCCCCTTGGCTGAGATCTAGGACTCTCTGTCTCTCTCTCTCATCTGGTTCCAATGGAGAGCTCCTTCACTCTATATTGTTTAGTATATAGGCTCCTAAGAATACCTTCTCTGATTTCTGTTTGTGATCAATTTGGATAATGAGGTATTTTTTTTTGCTATTTACCATTTGTGTTCTTTGTATAACTAATATCTGGTGGGAAAGAGGGTGAAGCTCTTGGATGTACAGCCTAGAGTTCCCTTCCCAATAATGACAAAGTGCTCAGCAGTTAAATTAAACCCCATCATATACCCTAGAGTCCAGTGTTGGGGAACCCAGACCCACATGTGCCTCTCTAGGTCCTCAAGTGTGACCCTTTAACCGAATCCAAATATGTGGCTTAGAGGACACAGGTTCTCTGCCCCTACCCTAGACTAATAGTATTTAAAGGATCATATAGATACAATTCTAGCCAGCACCTCTTCTCTCTGAGGGCAGCGGAGTGGGCAAGGAAGCTCCTGCTTCCCCTTCAGCCAGGAATTAAAGCATTCCTTGGAGAATGTGGGCAGAGGAGAGGCTAGAGATGTCTATTATGCTTCCTTTCAAGTTGTAACAGGTGGGCCTCCCTATATAGGTTTCTCTCTCTATATATGAGCTCTTATTATTATTATTACCTATAATCCAGACCAGTGATTTCTTTGTGTAGAGCTCCCCAGGGCGAAACTCCTACAACCAATGCAAATAAGCAATTCATCTGCAAGCTATTTTTTTAGAGAGTGCCTGAGGACACTGGAAGCTCCTGGAAGCTTAAATTACTTCCCCAGGGTCACATAGTTAAGGTAGTATAGGTCAAAAACCTGACTTGAATTCAAGTCTTCCTGACTCCTAAGCCACCTTTCTATCTACTACCCCATACTGAAATCTCTGGCTGGTGATTCAATAACATAAATATGTAGTAGATAGAATCAGCAGGGTTTCTTGTCTTCTACCAGAGATATTCAGCTGCAAGGTCATAGAAGAGAATTGTTATGAATGGCTCAGGGGTTAGGACTGGCCTTGGGTGAATTTAGGTAGGGCAAGAGACTATTTAATGAGAGATTGTTTATATATGTATATATGTGTATGTATATGCATACATACATACATTATATATATATATAATGTATGTACATATAAAAAAAGTATAGTACAATATTTTCCTTAGGACATCAAGGATAATTTTCATTGACACCAACAGTGAGTAGAAATAGCATGTTGATTACAGATCCTGAAGGGTGATGACATAAACATATGATGTAAACATTACCACAGTTTTCTCAAGAATCATATATCTAGCCTTAGGGATTAGCTTAGGTGAAGTCTTTTGCAATTTGTAAAAGTTTATCATTCCTCCATACCTTAACACAATATCATTAACCCCTCCTGAAACAAAACAAGGGATTAGGTAAATAATTTTGGCATTTTAAATTGCGTATTATTTACCAGGAAAAAAATGATGCTTTCATATCTACTGGTGGAGAATACATATATTTTTCTTATCAATGCCTATTGTTGAATTATATTCTATATTTTTATCTAAATCTATGACACAGGAAACTCCTTCAACTTGTTCATATGTTAGTAGCCAAAGACAGTTTCCCTTGGGTAGAAACTGAATTTACTAATTAATTGTTTCCATTATTTATGAATGGCATGCATTTTCTCTTCCACCTTCAAGTTCATGTTGCTTAACTCACTTCCCATTTAAATGTTCCTTTTCCTCTAGAAAATTTAGGATGGACATTACAGGAAAAAAAAATTACTAGAAACCTTTAAAAAAAAAGGACATCAAAAGAAATGGCATGAGGTTATTATTTTTTTAAAGGGGTTTCCACTTGGGACGTAGTGTAGCTGTGATCACTTCATTATGTTGTTTCTCGATCGGGTTCAGGAGCGTGTTGTAAAGGCACAGTCCCTACAGGAATAAACTTTACAGATTTTCTGTGTAGGTAATACTAATAGTATACATATAACTCCCCTACCCATTAGTCCTGCTAGTTTCTCCTGACCTCTTTGGCTGCTTTTCCCTCTTTAAGAGATCATTAGCAGAAGGGTTCCAGGTAGAGGTTTTGTAGGAAGAATAAACTCATAGAAATAAAATTAAAAAAAATAAAATCATAGAATTGATAATGTTTTAATCTAATTTTTCCATTGCATGATGAATCCCCAAGATAATTTAACTATAATTCAAATATTTGTAAAACCTGTTCTTGAGCTGTCATTTGATAAAGCAGAAATGAAACTGGGGGGTGGGAGGGGACGAGAGGGGTCAAATGGCACTAAGGCACTACTGGCTTTAGATATCAATCCCTGATTTTCTGGCTTAAGAAAACGAATGGGGGTGGCTAGGTGGTGCAGTGAGTAGAGCGTCGGCCCTGGAGTCAGAAGGACCTGAGTTCAGATCCAGCCTCAGACACTTAACGCACACACAGCCGTGTGCCTAGCCGTGTGACTAGCCATGTGACTAGCCGTGTGATCTTGGGCAAGTTACTTAACCCCAATTGCCCTCCAAAAAAAAAAAAAGGCAAAAAAGAAAACGAATGGCCCAAAGAGCTGCTGCACATTGCCAAGGATAACCTGTGTGTTACTAACATGCAGTCTTCATCAACTTTAGGGCTGGGATTCTATTCCTCCTTGGCTCTGGAGTGCGTCATGGTAACCTAGGCTACATTGCCCTATTGATTCTAAATACAAGGAGAGTAAAAGAGAACAGGTTCACTGTGACTGCTCTGAGGCACTACTGCTTCTGAGAAAAAGTAATATAATTGCTAGACTGGAGGAGAAAAAAGTGAAATGTGAGGTTCCACAGCAAATAATTTACACTGTTCTAAAAATGACTCCTACAAAGAGTGTTATCCATAAAGGCACCCTAGGGATGTATGGTTTTCAGAACACAAGTCTTTATGAAACATATTTGTCAGAAAATAGATTCATCTGTGTAACCTGTGGCCCTATTCCCTAGGTTCTAGGCTTACTCCAAGGGTTCAATCTTGGGGGCAAGCCCTTCAAAATTATATCTATTTGGTTTGCCTACTCTCTACTTGGAAAATTTCAGAGCATAGTATGAATATAGCTCATATCCATAAATGTAGATAACTAGGGCCCCAGCTCCCATTCAGCACTCAAAGCTGTGATGCTCATCAGGTATAGGATAGTACTTCACCCCATAGAAAACGCAGCCACATAGAAAGTACTCACAGTAGCCCCCAAACAATTGATGCAAAGTTCTTGACTCTGATAAGACCAGCCTTCCCCCTGATACAGTACCTGATACGAATATACCACAATATGGCTTAGACTGCTGTCATGAGGGAAACAAAGTTGGGATTTCTAGAAAGGCAGCCCCTTCCCAGACTTGTACTGTTCAAATAACTCACAGTAATAGCAAAGGGCAAAACGCAGGTTTTTGTACTTCCATAATGTGGCTTAATCTTTTGTTGGTCCCCTAGCTATAGAGTTATATATTTGATTTTTCTTTTATCAAGAGACTGGAACGTGCCAGGAATTTGTCTTTTTAGGAGTCTGGGTCCTCAAACTCTCCAAGAACTTGGCGTTATCTAGTAAATTTCCCCCTCCTCTATCCAGGAAGTTTGGGGCTCAAGATGTTTTTATATTCTTTAGAAGGCTAGGGTTCAGGAGCTCCCACCATTTGACCATATCATTCTTCTCTCCAGGGCTGCCATATCTCAGGCTGAGAAATTATATCATTGCCTCTTCATACCTGAGACCAGAAATTCAAGATCAGGCAACTCACGGGTCCAACAGTTCTCTTCTTGGACTATGTGAATGAGAGCATATGATGTGCCTCTCCCCAAGGCAGCCATTATAGATTCCAAGAGGGAGACTCTGTGTGTGTGTGTGTGTGTGTGTGTGTGTGTGTGTGTGTGTGTGTGTATAGTTTTTCCCTCAACACCCTCCCTAAAAGTGCCTAGGTCTGATCTTAGTTCTACTACTCACTGACATTCATTCTCTCAGTATATCTCTAAAAAGATCTGACTCTGCAAGTTATCCCTGACTTATTAGGCCCTATACAAAGGAGTATTTGTTATCTACAATAGTCTGAGCCAAGTAACAACCCTAACAGATAAACTTTGAGATAGCCTTATCACCAGTGACCATGTCCTAGTAAGACGTCCCTCAGTTTTCTTGATGATGCTGTCAAAGAGCATATCCACATTCTTCACAAAGTTCCAAAGGCCCCATATCCAAAAAGGTTATGAAGCTTTTTAGTGAACTCCTCTGGTCAATTCCCTAAAATTGTAATAAACTCAAGAGATACCCCCTTTTGTTGGGTGGAATAGCAATAGATTCATTAGGGATTAGGTTAAGATACAATCATCAAAGTGTATGGGCTTGTTGACAATGTATTAAGATTATGAACAGGAGAGATGATATCATAAGTGATCTCTAAAGCCCTTTCTACCTCTAAAATGTTGTGGTTCTCCTCAAACATGTTCTCTGGAAATGGAATCACATTTTTTCATCATCTCTCACTAGAGGTAATCAAGTAAAACCCAATATAGAAAATGTTTGCCTACTTATTTTTGTGATGAGGAATAAATAGAAATTGGAAGTAAATTCAATTTCCCACGGTCTCCTTGGGTCCATTCTGCTAGTCCTGCATGGACACTCTTGCTTTTTATAAATTTATAAACTGGAATGAAATGAACTCTTGGTTTTATTTATAGAGAGGCAATGTGGTGTGGTAGAGAAGTAGTCACAGAAAGACCTGGGTTCAAGATCTGCCTCCAATATGTGTGTGTGTGTGTGTGTGTGTGTGTGTGTGTGTGTGTGTATGTGTGTTTATATATATGTATACACGTGACTGTGTGGCCCCGGGAAAGTCCTTTATCCTCTCAGTGCTCTAGGCAACTTCTTCATGCTTAAGTTGAAAAGAAAGTATGACTTGTATTAGTAGAGAAAGTGCCCTTTGTCAATGAAGCTACAAGTCCACTATCTATTCCTAGAATAAAATAGTTCCTGATCAACACAGCATCTCTTTTTCTAAGCAGTGTGTTAACAATCTTGCTTCACGGTTATCTTTATATCTGGGCATTCTGGCTAGGTATTCACTTATCTACAGTCAAATGACATGGCCTTGATTGAAACTTTAAACAGACAGAATATTAAGTATATTACATAGTAATGGTATGAACATGGTTGTTTGTTTATTTTGGGAAGGGTGTATATATCTATGATTTCTTTAATGTGGGGTGGAAACTCCCTCCCCTGGTGCAGCTATTTTTCTAGTCATTATTTCCAGAAACTCATCATTCTGCAAAATGAAATCAACTCTGAAACTCACAACTCCTCAACAGCCCCACCTCCTTGCACCCCTCCCTCCCTCTGATTTGAGGGGGTAGACATTTGAGACTCCTCCCAGATCCTCCACACCCTAATTCACATCTGCCACCTAGTTACTTTCCTGGACTTCAGGATCTCCAGAAACTTATCATTCTGTATGATGAAATCAATTCTGAAACTCTCGCCTCCTGAGATCATTTCCCACCTCAGCTATAGGATTTCCAGCTTCTTTTTATGCATTCTCTTTCCCCACTAGATCCTGAGCTCCTTGAGGGCAGGTACTCTCCTATGCCTTTCCTTGTATTCCTAGTACTTAGCACAGTGCCTAGACATGGAAATTACTTAATAAATGTTTGCTTACTCCAATTCTAGTGCAGATTGGTACTTACCTGAGAGTCCTGAGTAGCTGCCTAGGCTACAGAGAAGGTAAATAACTTACCCATTGTATACATCTGTTACTTAGTAGAATCTGAACTTGTGCCCAAGGTCTTTTTAGACTTTAGACCTCTATCCCCTATGCCACATTGCCTCTTAATATACACACATATGTAATTACATACATGTATGTAACTTTTCCTTCCCATTCCCTATTCATACTTAGATGAACTTACAAGTTAAGTCCCCCAAGGGGCAAGTGTTCCCAGACACAAACCCTATCTTTGTGTCTGCATTCCTGAAATGATAGCCCTGAGCCATCACCAGTGCTATTACCTTTAATTGTCAGACAGTAAACACAGTTAGGTCAAAGCTAAGGGATTTACTAAAATGGCATAGTAACTATAAATCATTCCCCTAATTTACCTGGGGTGGACTATCCCAGTAATATATCCCACAGCATTGGTGATGAGAGTGAGTGAAAAGAAAGGCCACTCTTTTGTCTGGCACATATACAAGAGTACATGTGGTTTAAGTAGCTCATGGCTGTAGTATTGCTGGGCCCTGATATCTTTTCTCTTCTCATGGTAGCCTCACATCACTGCACTCATAGAATAGCATCTCTCTTGGGCAGGTTGCTCATCTGGGCTTCTTGATCCTGTTCCTCTCTGTAACTCAATTCCCAAATGCCAAAGATTGATTGTCTTTTCATATATGAGAGACCTGAGAAAAGGGAGTCAGCATTCCATGATCAGAGAATGGCACAAAGTAGAAAACAAAACTCAGAATTAGTTATTATCACCTCACCAAGTAACTCACTATTATACCCATTTTGTGGTTATTCAAGTCATGTCTGACCCTTTGTGATCACATTTGGGAAAGATACTAGAGTGATTTGCCATTTCCTTCTCCAGCTAATTCTACAGAGGAGGAACTGAGGTAAGCAGGGTTAAGTTACTTGCCCAAGGTCACACAACTAGGCCAGATTTGAACTCAGGAAGATGAGTCTTCATGACTCCAGGCCTGCCATACTATACACTGTGCTACCTAGCTGCTCTATGCCAACTAGCTGCCCATTTTACTCAGTAGAAAAGTAAAGCACATAGAACATACCCAGAGTTTCTTGCTGTTTATTGTGCAGTCAGAATTTGAACTAAGCACCCTCGAGCATTTAATTGGTTGATCAGTGCCAAAGCCACATTGTCTATGTACCATATTCATGTAACTCACAATTTCAAAGACACTAATGCCTAAAGCAGTTCTCAAGCAGATCTCTGGCCTAGTTTCACTTGCTCAAAACTTTATCCAGAAGTCTAGTTCTCTAGGCTTTCCATTTTTTTCTTTAAAAAAAAAAAGCAAAATTTCTCGCTATCATATTAAACATATCACTTGGATCATACTTGCATCTAAAGATTACCATGCCTGACTTGTTCTCCCTACATTGGGTCAAAGTACCTCTCACTTTGCACAATTAAATCCTGATTTAAAATATTTTAAACTTTATGTAGTCACTGACTAATCTATAGAGAACTGATCTTTCCCCATGGGACCTTTAGTCATGGCAAAGATTACTTGATTCTTGGCCAGGAATCAAAATTAGCCAAATGCTGAAAAACAGAATTAGAAAGACTTCAAATTAGCCAAACCCAAATTGAAATGAACAGTTTTGGGAGAAACTCCCATCAAAAACTATTAGTTACTTTACTCAACCATGAATTAAACTAAGATTTTTTTTCTTTTTGGAGGGCAATTGGGGTTAAGTAACTTACCCAAGGTCACACGGGCTAGGTTTTTGTTTGTGTGTGTTAAGTGTCTGAGGCTGGATCCGAACTCAGGTCCTTCTGACTCCAGGGCCAGCACTCTACTCACTGCGCCACCTAGCGGCCCTAAGATATTCTTTTAAAAAGCACTATAATAAACAGAAAACTTCATAAACTTGTCTGAACTAGAGTCAGACTCATATAACATTTATGCTTATCAATTGAAATATCAAATGTTCTCTAGAACAAAGCAATATGTCAACTGATTAAAGTCCATGTTTTCTCTGTAAGGAGTGAAGGTGAGCATGGGGGTGTAGTTGCCCGCTTTGAGAAAAGGGCTAGCAGCCCTTCTAATATTGTTAAAAAATGTTCCAGATAAACCTACATGACTTGGGTGCTAGTTACCAGTGACATGATGAGAATCAGAAAAAAAATTACTGACCCTGACCCAATCAGTGAGATCAGGAAAATTTCTGGCAAGGAGAGAATCAGTTAAATCGATAAATTTGACATGAATAGCTCTCACTGGGATGACTGGGTGTAGCTATGGCTCTGACTTAAAAAAAAGAACTGAAAGAGCCCTGAAACTGAGGGGATAACTCACAAAATAGCTGTAGTACATCTGTGCTTGTAAGAAGACACCTACCAATTGAGATTTAGCATAGAGAAAGCAGGTGATAGTAGCAGCTCAGCAGGGAAGCAACAGATGGCTGGAGCAGCTCTTCAGTAAAGCAGTTAAGTATCAGCTTTGGAAGTGGAGACCTGTTCCAGGTGGGCAGGAGCCTTAGAAGAATGAATTTTCCAGGATACTTGTGTTTTCTCCCCTCTTTCCCACTGTTAGTAAGGAAATCTATGAAAATGGCAAAGGGGAATTTTTCTTTTTACTTACCTTGCTTTTCACTTTTGTGCCCTCTGGTTGTCCTGGCAAATAGATAAAATATAGGCTCATTTCATGCATTTTGGGCTCATAAACTGCAGGTTTGAATAGATACAAACCTAAAGAGTATGAGGATCCTGGGTGGAGCTTATAGGGGGCTATGTGAAAGAAAGACTTGGACTATACTTATAACCAAAACCTTCAATATCTGGGAAATAGTTTCTTACCTGTGATTTACTAACGCATTTCTATTTCATATTTTCCCCATTACATTATTACTTTAAAATGAGATTTGAACTTCCCATCTTCATTGTCGAAAATATTCACATATCCTTTGTCTATGTCTTTTTCTTCTTAAGTGCACTATTCAAATGAGATGTTCATCTCCTTCACTCTTGTCTTAAGTTCATACTTTCATAATATCATCAGGCTCTCCTATAGCCAGCTTTACATGAATGGAACTTCCTTGGTTTGCCTTCTCTTAATTAAAATACCTCCTTAAACTTCAAAATGACGGCTAAGCTGGGTCAATTTAGTTACCTTAAGATAGCCAGGTTTGAAAAATAACCACATATTCCTGACTTCCTTCCTTTCTCTAAACTTATTCCATCCTTTTCTTGTATTTGTATCTTGACTGTCAGATAAAGATTATGAGTCTAATGGATAACAATTAGGAGTCAATTTTATTTTTTGTACAGTACCAAGCACATGGATTGAACAATCCTAATTATTCCAGTTATAACCATAAGAACATTCAGGATTTAAATTTACTTAAAAAGGTTTTAGTGAGTTTTATGTTAAAACTGTTAGAACATATTTAACTAATTTCAATTATTATAGAAATATTGGGTACTATTTGTAAACTAATATAATATGGATAACTTCAGGGAAAATAATCTCAGCACAATCTGGATGGCTCAAAATTCATAACTGAGCCTGTCACACTAATCATAGTCAGATTCTATCTGCTGTGACACAGTTAAAACAGTATTAGAAATGGAGTTTCATGTCTTGGAGACCAGGCATTAATGGATGAATACATAACACAGTCTGGTGTTTAGGGAATTCTGTTTGAAAAATCACATTATTGTTAATGAGAATTACGTATATAATTCCCTTTGGGCAAAACTGAACATTTCTCTCTACAGACTGGATTGTGACTTAGGGCCAGATTTTAAATGTAATTTTCAAAAGGCAAACAAGAAAGGAACAAACCTACTGCTTTCTTAACCAAAGGGTATATTCAGTGTCACGGATACCTTCGGTAAGCTAGCTCTGAGCTTATGAATCTAAATCAGAACTAGAGACTTGCCCAAAAAATGTACATTATTTCCCTATGGAAATGACATCATTATTTATTCCATCCTCCCAAATGGTAAGTACATATCTTTGACCAGGATGGTCATTTTAAGTCAAATTCCATATTTGGCTTAAATGTAGGGTCATAACCACCTTAATGATTTTGGAGTCATTGTCCCATTTAAGGTGTTTAGGGTTTTGATGGATATTTTTACCCATTCATTTACTTCGAGTTTGATTTGCCCCATTAGTGGAAAATTTGATTTGCCCCATTAGTGGAAAATTCCCGTGTTATGACCCTGTTTGTATACCCTGAATATATTTAGAAGAGGTCATTTCTGAGGTTATACTAGTGACAAATATTCTTCTTGTTTCATCTATGTAGTCATTCGTTTTTATGTCATAATAGTAGAATTAAGTACTTTTAAATTTTGTATTTGCAGAGTGAAAGTGCATACTTTATGTGGTGGGAGCAGTATCCCAAAGTACCTCCTTTCCTAAGTTAAGAAAGTTTTTCCTTAAAAATATGCTGAAACTGACCTTGAGATTTGACTGGCTTGAGGAATGAAGGATTGGGCTATTGACATAGTTTCCTGGTCACCTGGGCACAAAAATAGGCAGAACACAGAGGGTCTGGAGCCTCTCACTGAACCTTCAGATTGTAGAGGAGTTGTATGAACAAAATTTGGAAGCGATGCTCCAAATAGCAATGCTATTTATCCTTGATGTTTCTTCCCCTGCTGTGGCTAGGTACACTTCCTTTTGCCATCTGTTAGGTTGGTTTCATATATCTTATTTCATTTCAGTTTCAGACAGGCCACAAAGAGACTGGCCTGAATCAGACCCAAGCTACTGTGCTATCTAAATGATTAAATGTGTTTTCCATAAATGGTGGTTGTCACTTATATGAGAGAAAGGATTTTCAATGAGTAATTTGAGTCTTAGAGTAGTAGTAGTATGTCCACCAAAGGCCTGTTCCAATGTATTCATGGTGAAATGGAGAGAACCCTTGTTTCTCAAAGATTATGCAAATAGAGTACAAGCTTCATGCAGGGCCCTAGTGAGAGACTATATATACTATATGTATGTCTACCTGCCTGAAGGCCAGTCTGGGGTCATCATCATCACTATAACTAGTATGTGCATCACCTTAAGGTTCATGAATCTCTTTACAAATGATCTCATTTGATCCTCACAACAACCCTGTAAGGTAGGTGCTAAAATTATTCCTATATTATAGAGGAGGAGCTTGAAACTGTACTTATATAACTTGCCCAGGGTCACCCAACTAGTAAATGTCTGAAACAGGATTTAAACTGAGTTGTTTATGATATAGCACTCTATCCACTATCCTACCTAGAGCTTCCTCTATTTAATGTTAGCTTTCACTGCTACTGTGGGCAGCTAGGTGGCACAATGAATAGAACACCTAGCCTGGAATCAGGAAGACTCATCTTCCTGAGTTCAAATCTGGCCTCAGACACTTACTGGCTGTGTGTCCTTGAGCAAGTCACTTAACTGTTTGCCTCAGTTGCCTCAACTATAAAATGAGCTGGGGAAGGAAATGGAAAATGAGTCTAATATCTTTGCCAAGAATACCCCAAATGTGGTAACAAAGAATTGGACATGACTGAACAATAACAAATTATTACTATTACTATTAATATGCTGTTGCTGCTACTGGGGGCCATCTCCAGTTATCATGATCTATATCTTGGATTTTGCATAGCCCTTCCTCACTTAAATCCAATTCATCTGCAAATCATGGCATCACCTTCCTGATGTCATGGTCCTCTTTGAGGATGAAGGACAAACACAACAAGAACAAGCTGCTGGTGCTATTACTACTATTACTACTAATAATTTTCAGTCTCCTAATTCAGAATGTTTTCTGGAAAGGTTAATGGCATGAAGGATGGCCCCTGGGCAATGAACTTTTAAACCCATATCTATACACGTAGACAAACACATTCTTTCCCTCTCAATTACACACACACACACACACACACACACACACACACACACACACACACACCCCTATGGTAAGAATGATTCCTATCAGTCTCACATTGCTAAAATCATAGATCCTTGATGAATTGAAAAAAGGATATTCATAGTGAGTATTTAAAAAATGCTTTAGTCCAAACCTATGCTTTTATCAGTGTGGGAAGGTAGTGGAAAGAACATGGTTCTGCTATCCAAGGACCTGGTCCCAAATCCCACCTCTGCCATTGATTAGTTATATGACTGTGGCCAGTTAGAATAATTGTCCTGGTCCTCAGCTGCCTCATCTGTTAAATGAAGAGCTTAGAGAACTTCTGAGCTCCCTTGATGATTGACAGTACCATGAATATGATCCTCTGGCAAGGAAATGTTTAGCCAGTGCAAATCAGCAACTACTGGAAAAACAACTTTAGGCAAATATCCTTCAACTGAATGTTGTAGCTTTGCCTCTATGTGGCATGAAAGGCAACATAATCTAGTATTACTTGGGAGAGAACCAGAAAATTCCAATGTAAATGAATCAGTGGTTGGGCTTTTGTCAGATTTTTCAGTTGCTTAATGTAAAGCCACATACAAGCAAATTTCCAGAGGACTGCTACTGTGAACAGCTTTAAAGGTTCTGATTACATAATATAGCAAACTTTCTATTTATTCAATGACAAATCAGAGTAAAACATTCACAGAAAATCAAAATAGAGCATTCACCATGTCACAACTCAACAACTTATCACTAAAACTGCCACATAGTCTCCACCAAAGTGGTCACATAGTTGTAAATAAAGTACAATCATTTAGTAACTCAATCATCTTAAAGGAGGCTTGCTTCCTTAAGAGACACAGAGTACAAAAGTCAAAGTCCTCTACCCATGGGGTGCAACAATTTCATCAGTCACTACTCAGACAATTTCATCAGTCACTACTCAGACAATTTCATCAGTCACTACTCAGCATTCACAGAGAGGACTTTTCCTCTTGATTCCAGGTAGGTAGCTCGTACTTGAATCCACCAAACTGTCACCTGGGTTCAAAGGCAGACAGCTCCCATATCCTTGCCCAGATATCCATGCAGTTCCTGCTCCACATTGGAACTTACAGTGTCCAGTCCATCTCAAATTCTTCACCATCTCAGTTCCTGGGAAGACAAGGCTTAACAAAGCCACAAGAACATTCATATACATTAAAGTCACAACAACATTTGTACAAAATACTGGCACCACAGCCATGCTTCCTTAGTCTTTGGAAGTTCCAGCTGGCCATTGGAAGTCTTTATCAGCTCTGGCTGGCCCTCTGAAATCCTCAGCACCATAAACTCCATTCTCAAAATCAAAATCACTTTATCCAGCCTCCATGTAGCTTGCTCCAAGAAATTCTGTATCAGTTCTCAATTCTCATTCCTTTTCTCAGTTCTTCTCAATTCTCAGTTCAGTCTTCAGTCCAGCTGCAGCTGCCCTGCTTCCATGATGCTTACCCCAGGAAATTCTGACTGTCCAGCTTGTGTTCTTCCTTAAATACGGTATAACTCCTCCCTGCTCAGCCCCTTCCTGTTACATCAGCAACAGAGGTTCCCTGTTTATCCCCTTCCTGTTATGTCAGCAACAGGGGTTCATACCTTCTGCTTCTTTAACAGAGGCTTAATTTGAAACTAGGTGCTAGGTACCTCTTAGCTTAGCAATACAAAGGGATCTTCAAATTTTATTACCATTACACTTAGATACACGATTTAAAAATATACTGTGGCAGCACACATATATCTGGCACCCTGGGGGAGACCGAACCACACCTGCCGCCACCTGCCAAACCCCAGCCCCGCAATGTGCCACTCAGAGGATCAAAATGAAAACTTCCAATGAAAATCTTACCAAAGTTGAAGGAGAATGATGAGGAAACACAGTTATGTGAGAGCCCTGCTACAAAACACGGTATTCAGTTGAATGTTGCACACCAAAAAACCCTACAAAAATGTCACATTAATGAGGACTCCAATTGCAGCCTGCTACCTGTGGGCCACTTCATGGGAAAGCTTGAAAACGAAGAAACACGGGCCAGGCAGAATTGCAAGAAAGTTGCAAGCAAATTTGTTTATTCATCTGATGGTCAGGAGTTATATAGGCAAAGTATACATCGTTTTATGGACGCTCCCATGGGACATTTCCTAATACTGTAAGTTGGTACATGACTGCTAGCATGTTGGTCAAAGTTCAAGGAGAGGGGTGATCTGAATTCCATGGGTAAACACAAACAATAGCAAGATCCATATCTTAATCAAGGAATGCACAAGGAATGAAATAATGAGCCAACAATCCTGAGATACTTAGCCCATAAAGGTAAAAACAGACCACAAGAAAATTCTGGCCTGGACTTCCTAAAATGGACTTCTCAGAACTGGCCCTCAACATCCAAGAACATGAACACTCTTGCACAGAAGGAATCAATGACTGATGATGATCTCCAAGGTGAAAGTAATCCAAATAACACTCAAATAATTTCAGGTATAAATTCATCAAGTGATACTACTTTCTCTCTTTTGAGATCTTCTGATATGAATTTTTATATAGAAACCACCAACTTTCAAGATAGTTTAAGTACTTTTCCATCACCTGAAATATTCAGGGGAGAAGAGTTTTTAGAGGTTAGTCTTCAGTAGTAGAATAATTATCTCAAATTCAAGAATTCTACATTTCTGGATACCAGCAGAGCAGTGGCTATAGAGGATATGAAGCAATTTTCAAATCTTTCAGCAATTTTAGATAATTCCATTTATAAAATTTTGCCCAAAACAGAAAAAAACTCCAGATATCAAGACTAAGGAATATAACGTTACCCCTGAGGACTACTTTAGCTATATCCCAGAAACCTTGCAAATAAACTCCTCTGTCTCCATTGATAAGAAAAATAGAGGATTTCTGACAAGCTCTTCATCATCAGAGACAGGCAGGTTTGAGATTAATTTGTCCCCAGTAAAATAATCATCTTCAGATGGGGAATTTAAATCAAAATACAAGTAATTATAGATATTCAGATGAAATTGTTCCTGCATAAAATTCAGAAGAAGAAAAAGATTCTTGGGAGGCTCAATGTGTTACATCTGAAATGTGCTGCATTATTAAATCATTACCAAGAAATAGATGTGCCAAGATACTGTATTGCTGTTCTAAATGAGCATCTAAAGGTATGATAAATGAGCCAGTCGATAAAGAGAATAAAAGCTAGAGGGAGAATGAACACTATTGAAAGGATAAACACCCAGTGTAGAGAGGAGGTGATGGGACCAAGGGCTCAGAAAACAAACTCCTCTGTCACTACTGGTGAAAAAAATATGGGATTACTGGGAAGCTCTCCATCAACAGAGACATGCAGATTTGAGGCTCCATGTCTTGAATCAGAAATGTGTTGTGCTGTCAAAGCATCAACACAAATTAGATGTGCAGAGATGCGAGGTAGCCTGCCTAAAGAAATATCGAAAGTTACTCCAGAAGCCATGGTTTTGGGGATGTTAAAGGCTGCAGCAGTGGATCCTCACTTAGTGGCACTAGAGGAGGAGGAGTGGAGAGAGAAAAGGAGGAGGAGCAGAGGGAAGAGGCAGCATAGGGGGAGTTGGGTTATTTCTATTCTAAGAGTGTTAAAAAGAAATTGTAATATGGAGTACATAAGTTTAGAAAACAATAAGGGAATGGTTACTATATTTCATAATTGGAGTACACAAGAAGAGTATACAAACATGGAGGAAGATATGAAGGGAGTCAACATTAGTTGAACTTCATTTTTATTTAAACTAGACAAATGAAGATTTATCAAATATACACATAAAAGCAAAGAGTTAGATTTAGAAATATAATCAGTTGTCCTATAAATGCTTATTTCGAAAATATGAATTTATTCAACATGATTGATGTATTAGGGATCAATTTGTGTGATTTAGTCTGAGAAAGAGAACACAGAAAACTGCATCCACTTGAATAGGGCTGAATAAAAATACACAAAACACACAAAGGCACACACCTTCAACATCTTTCAGCTACCTCATGTTATCCTACAAGGTTGTATTTCATTATTCTTTTGCATTTGTGAAGTGTTCTATATATTAAAAATAGTCATCCAACATCCTAATACATATATACATACACACACACAGTGATGGGGGAGCTTATTCATCTAAGACTCATGTAAATATTTTTTTAAAAAAGATAAACATATAGGGGAACTCATCCATCAGCTCAGATCCTTAAAAAGATATGTCCTAAAGATGGAAGCAAAGGTATGTAACTGAGGATGAATATAGAGAATGCCATGCTTTTTCTAAGAGTAACATCAATCGCTCTGAAAATTACAACAAGCCTATGCTGGCCATGAATGCTAAAGAGGAGAAAGGGGGAATTTTTAGCTATGTTATCTGTTGAGAAGAAGAGCAAAAAAGAGAGTGTAGATGGGCCAAAAATCAATTAATAAATGAAAGTTTATTAAATAAAAATCTACTCTGTATCATGCACTATAAGTACTCTTGGTACATAGACCCAAATTAAATAGTCCTTACCCTCAGAGGGTAATTCTAGTCTATTGCTCATCTATGAAATGAGACAACATACATATCCAGAAATGTGTATACACAGATTGTTGTGTTTAGTTGTTTCAGTCATGTCCAACTATTCGTGACCAATTTGGAGTTTTATTGGCAAAGATACTGGAGTGGTTTGTCATTTCCTTCTCCAGCTTATTTTACTGTTGAGGAACTGAGGCAAACAGGGTTAAGTGGCTTACTAGGGTCACATAACTAATAAGTATCTGAGTTCAGATTTTACCTCAGGAAGATGAGTCTTCCTGACTCCAGGCTTGGTGTTCTATCCACTGTGCCACCTGACTGCCCCTACACATATAAAAGTCTATACAAAATATAGACAAAATAAATGCAATGTAATTTGTAAAAGGCATTAGTAATGGGATGGAGAGGTCAGAAAGGTGTGGAGTCAAAGGTGTCATTTAGTCTGAGTTTTAGAACCAATAAATCAGTGCTACTACGCAAGTGACAAGTCCAATCAAATGTCTCATTAAATGGGGTCAATAATGCCAGTAGTACTTAGCTCACAGAGATTTTAAGATGAGGAAATTGAGACTTAGAGGCAAGAAGGGAAATATCAAGAAATATTGTTACCTAGCAAGGGTAGTTACTTTTAAGTGGTGTGGATTAGTCAATAGAGCTCTCCCCTTAGTTCTATAGAGATGAAATCCACCTCGTGGCAACTTGTATACATTACTCTGGATCTTACCATATAGGGCCAAACAGATCAACTACATAGGAACATGCTCTGCACCTCTTGGATTCAAAGATATTTCAGTTAGATGAAATAGGAAATCTCTTCTAACTGAAAGAGAAAGATTTGAACTTTCCCAAAGAAAGTTTCCCAAATAACAGCAGGAGCTAGTTCAGAACTGAGGGGAGATTTCAAATGTCTGGCAGTGGAGAAGAAGGCATGGAGACATCAAGAGATGAACCAGAAGCAATAAAGATGCCAGGCACAACTGACAATAAAGGAAAGAAAGCAGGACTGAGCTGTGACAGAGAAGGGAGAGGTCAATGAGAGTCCTACAGTCATCTAGAAGCAGAAGACTCAGGCTCTGACAGCTGGTTTTATTCACCTCCTTAAGAACTGGGTGAGTGACAATAGAAGCTTTTTTTCTTGACTGCCTCTCCCAGTGCAGGCCTCTTAACAGACATAATATACTTAACTGCTTAATTACCCAAACATTTCATATAACCTGGATTTTGTCTCAACCTCATTGAGCTCAGGGATTAACTAAAGATAAATTATAATTAAAACAAAGAGCTAAATCTCTGCCTAAGTTTTCAGAATTTTCATAACTGGGGACTCTGGCTTTGATTATTCTCTCAAATCTTTAATAGAAATTACATAAAACAGCAGAGGGAGGAAGTACATGGGCTTGAGGCGCCATTATATGGCCTCCTTCCCTTAAAAGGAACTAATTATTATTACAAACTATTACATAAGGAAAACTGGCTCCCGATTAGAATTGTCCAAAGTGAAATGGGCTGCTGAAGGAGGTAGCTAATGTTTCATCACTGGAGGCCTTCAATTCTTACTGAATTTTTTTTTTTTTTTTTGCTTTTTGGAAGGCAATTGGGGTTAAGTAACTTGCCCAAGGTCACACGGCTAGGTTTTGTTTGTGTGTGCGTTTTTACCGTCTGAGGTCGGATCTGAACTCAGGTCCTTCTGACTCCAGGGCTGACGCTCTACTCACTGCGCCACCTAGCCGCCCCTCTTACTGAATTCTTATTCAGCCTCTTGGCTGAATGACCCACCTACGTGGTAGGAAGGATACTCAGATGTGACTGGAGCACATGCCTTCCTTCTGAGGTCTCTTCTATCTTATTACTTGAAATGATCACACTATGGACTAGAAACACAGTACAAAACTGTTTATGTGGAATGTTTCAAATGTCTAGGTAAGCACAGAAAATACAGAATGAGTTCAGAAGTTCACCTAACTATACTATGAATTTGTAAACTTCAGTGTTCTTTTTATGTCCAAAAGGGCATTAACTATGTGCACTCTGGATGAGGAAGAGTGGTCCCCTATGGCTTACAGCATAGTCTACAGCATAGTCAGGGTCTCAATGAGCTGAATGAATAAACAAACAAAAAACAGACTCTATGCCACATATTATGCTAAATACTGAGGAGATAATTTCAAACCAAGACAGTTCCTACTCTTAAGATCCTTGTATTCTAACCTAGGAAGAAAACACTAGAAAATGGCAGTCAGGAAGGTATATTTTGGTTTGTGAAATCATAGGAATATAGAATGGAGTCATAGGATAACTGATTGACACGTCCTTTCCATGAATAGTAAATTAATGCTACTATTTAATACTACTATTAAATCAATAGTAGTATTGATTTAATTAATATTCCTGGGGTAGAGATGGAAAGGCAAGGAAACTGAGGTAAACAGGGTTAAGTGACTTGCTGAAGGTCACACAGCAAGTAAGGGTCTGAGGCCAGATTTGAACTCAGGGAGATGAATCTTTGTGACTCCAGGCCTGGCACTCTATCCCCTGTGCAACCTAGCTGCCAATAATCAGATAGCCAGGCCAGAAGTTGAGGGTAGAGCAAATCAATGTCATCACTACAATTTCTTCTTCATGTCTTGCATCTCCCTACTTTTAGGGTTAATTTTCAGCTTCACAGCTTCAGCTATGAGATAATATAGGTCACCCTCACCAAGAAAATCTTTCTACTTTGAGACCAGGTCCTGCCTATGATCCAGTCTGTGTGTTCTCCTGCTTTACATGACATCAATAGCTCCCCACCATTCTTAGACCTTAAGTACCTTTCAACCAGTGTAACTAAAGTAGAGGTAAAGTTTAAAAGGGGGAACAGAGGAGTCAAGGAGCTCATATAGCTCAACCTCATCACAAGACTCTGATTTCCCATTTTGACTGGGCTCATGTTATCTGACCACTGTGTTCAGGATTGCAAAGAGTACAACTATTGGGAACATGCCTTCCCTTTCCCATATGCCTTCCTCCTTTTCTTGAATGGGTCCTGACAAGTGCCTGCCACAACTGCTTTTGTTCCACAAGGACCCAAGTCTAGAGAAATTTAATCTATGAAAATATAACACTATTAAGCCTAGAGGTGAGATGACTATGTTATTGGAAACTAATGCTTCCCAAAGATTGATGCACTATACAAACAGCTTTTTCAGTGCCATTCTTCTCTAAGAGAAAAGCAATTTGACATGTTGAATTATCATCCCAGCCGCTTACGCAAATGAGCACTGCCTCCTGGCCCTGAAAAATGCAGTAGAAAAGAAGGTTATTTGAAGAGACAGGTTCCTGGTGAATGGTTATATAAATTTCCCTGCAGCACTAGTCATGACAGTCAAAGAATCCAAAATGAAGGGTCAGTTTACCCATGCTCTCCTTCCAGAGTTATAAATATGAGCTCTGCACTGCCACATGACCACCACAGCTTACTGAGTAGAAGAGGTTTGCTAAGGCTGATGTTTGCAAACCAAATGAAATTCATTTGTTTGTTATGATACCCTAGATATGCTCCCAGAATAATCTCAGGCTGGCACAGTGTTAGCATATTATATGAGGTAGTGTGGATTTACAAATTTTCTTTTAAGGAAAGGCAGTAGGAATTCATCAAAACCTAAGATGCAATGGGAAAAAAAATCATTACCCAATGGTTGTTCTCCTTTGTGACTTGACTAGAACATAGTGATGTCATTTTGGTCCTCTTTAAGAACAGTGTGTTCAACTGTGACTGATTGGACTGATATGAGCTTGGAATGCCCAACTCCAGGCTGGGCACAGATAGTTCATATGAACATTTAGATTCTATAAACTGGTACAGCTCACGTTTCTTTTGAGCTATTTCAATTCTGCTTTGCTCATAGAGCACAGCACTTTCTCTGATGAGGCCACGCTGAGTGGTCTTGTGCCAGTGTCTCCCATGTCACACAATTACAAAGTTCTTGGGGGACCTTGTGAATTTCCTTACATCATTTTTTTTTCCAGATTATGTGAGCTCTTGCCCTGTGTAAGTTCTCCATAAAAGTCTTTTTGGCAAGTGTATGTTTGGCATTTGAACAATATGGTCAGCCCATCTAGTATATCCAATATACTGGAGGCATCAGTCCATATTTACAAATCTGGGGAAAGGATTAATGGATATAACATGTTTCCTTATCTATATTGTCAAATATTTACTATGAAATATTTCATGTAAATACTTATTACAATCTAGTACGTTTTGCCCTATTGAAGGAAACTTTTAAAGACTCCCTTTTGTTTATTAGTGACATGTTACTCCTGGGCCACTGACAAATTGCTTTTTTTTTCCTTCTTAAACTTCACTCTACTTCCAAAGACCAGGTGAAATTAATATTCAGAGCCCTTCCTCCTCCTCATTCAGAAAGCATTTATTAAGTGCCTACTACGTGCTAGGAATGGGAATACAAAGAAAGGCAAAAACTGTCTCCCCACTAGACTACAAGATCTTTTAAATCAAGGACTATGAGTAAACAACTGTGTGTGTGTGTGTGTGTGTGTGTGTGTGTGTGTGTATACACACACACATAGGTATATATAAGTTATATAGGATTAATTGGAAATAATTGACAGAAGGAAGGCACTAGAGTTAAGAGGACTGGGAAAGTCTTCTTGTAGAAGATGGGATTTTTTCTGAAATTTGAAAGAATCCAGGAGGTGGAGATGAGGGGAGAGAGAATTCTGGGAATGCAGGAAACAGCTAGTGAAAATGTAGAATTGGGAGATGGAATGTCTGGAAGAGGGAGTGCTCAGCAAATGGCCTCAAGTTTTTTCAGTAAAATGTAAAGGCCATGTTCTTAGCTGAAAGGCTAGGAGAAGAGTAGCAATGGAGGGATTTGGGTGAGGATGAAACAGTTGGGGAAAGCTGCTGTGCTGAGGAGCATAGCAAATTAACTAGGGAAGTTAGAAGAATTGCCTTGTTGCAGTGAGAGCCCAGTTGAGATTATGTTAACAAATGTGTAGTGGGTAAAGGCAGCATTGGTTTTTCTTCTCTTCACCTACTGCATCAAGTTTTGTGTTTTGTTTCTGTTAATCTATTCACTGTCCAGTTTGGAGAGGCAGTCATACTGTGCTTTGCTGGGGTTTCTCCAAGTTTCCTGAAAGCATTTGTACTTATTGATTTAGGTCAATGACTAAAAAAAAAAAACCACAGTCTCTGCACTCAAACTTTTTTTTTTAACCAGGAGAGAAAACATGTATGCATATAAGTATGTGCAACATACCTACCTTGAGTAGATAGCTAGGCAATGCAGTGGAGAGAGTGCTGCACCTGAAATCAGGAAAACCTTAGTTCAAATCCGTGTACTCCTAAACTAGTCACTCAGCCCTTCTCTCCCTTGGTTTTCTCCTTAGTAAATAGGGATAAATGTAGCACCTACCTCCCAGGCAGGGTTGTGGTGAGGATCAAATGAAATATTGGAAGAATACTTTGCAAACTTTAACATGCTATATCAATGCTAGCTATTATTGTTATGGTTTATTATTATTATTATTTTCTACCAGTAATATCAACATTACTAGTGACTATGATATTAAGAGAAGCTATGTATGTGTTTACATGGAGAACTAAAAGTATGAGTTGACTAGTAAATTTAGTCAAGTTACTGATAAGGCCCAAGATGTGGGTATTTATTTCCTGGTAGGATTGACATCTCTTTAAAGCTGGCCTTTTAATTTGCTTTCTAAAAAACTTCAAAGGATCTATGATCTCATCAATGTGGATAATCCATGGTATCTACTAGAACAAAACCACTTCTCATCCTATGTTGATTCTTGCCCATTGTAATTCTACATATTTTCCCCAGAAAATCTACCCAGCACACTAAAATTCTCTGTCAAAATCTTTTAACATTTTGTAGGTCCCATTGTAGCAGTCAGGCTTTTTATGTGTTATCCTGTTCTCAGTTCTCACCTGCCCACCTCCCTTTCTGATCACATTTGTCCCTAAAGATTTCTCTTATGCCACTTCTTGAAAGTGATTCATCATTGGGAATATACTGAAGTCTGCTATTTGTCCCTTGCTCCATTGCTTCTTAGATCAATTCTTCTGATGTTGAGCTATTTCAATCATGTCCAACTCTTCATAACTGCATTTGGGGTTTTCTTAGCAAAGATACTGGAGTGGCTTGCCATTTCCTTCTCTAGTTCATTTTACAGATGAGAAACCAAGGCAAATTGGGTTAAGCGACTTGTACAGGACCACACAGCTAACATGTATCCGAGCCCAGATTTGAACTAAGGAAGACATCTTCCTGGGTCTTTGCTCTATCCACTAGGCCACTTAGCTGCCCAAATAAGAGTTCCTAGCAAAAAAGTAAGAATTGTAAACAAACAAAAAAGAAACCTGCTAGAAAGCACACACTATGTCCTGTGAATGTCCTATACATGTTTTTTCTTTCTGGACATAGCCCTAGCACATTAAGTAAATTAATGATAGTTTCAAAAAAATGTTATATCCATCTATTAACTCTCATTTTGCTGATGAGAAAAAAAAGACTTGATAAAATATGGCAAAATAAACAATAGTAATGTGACGAGAAGAAAGCAACTTAGTAGGAGATACAGGACAAATTAGGAACATTTGACTCCAGATCCTGTCTCTTAATCACTGGTCTAAGGAAACTCTGAAGGCTTGGGTTTAAGTCCTGCTTAGAATACTAGTTTTGTGGCCCTGGGCAAGTCACTTAACCTCCCTGTGCCTCAATTTCCCCATATGCAAAATTGGGGATTGGAAGAAGGGTGGAGTGAACTCAGTCATCTCTGGGTCCCTCCTGGTTCTAAGCCTATAATTCTTTGGCTCACACTCCCTTTCAGGGAAGGAGCCAATATGGCTATAGGTATGTTTTCCTTGCTTTACTTCAAGTCGATTTCTTTAATTGTCCTTGTATTGCACATTGAGTCATCACTGACTTTATATTTAGATATTCAGAATAACAAAAGACTGATTGGAGTAATCTCATATCTTCTCCAACAAACAATATTAACTTAAATTAATTCAGTTTGAATTCCATGGTTTCAGAGAAAAAAATTTTAAACAGAAAGAGACCATTTTTCCTCTAAGCTGATGAGAACCAAATAATTGAACTTTTATCCTCTGAGATGCGTCTTGATAATTACTTCTAGTCATCGTAACTTTTTTTTTGCAAACAATATGCTTTAATATAGCTCTAAAAGCAGAAAATTAAATCATTCACACTGAATAGTCCCCAAATCTTGTTTATTCTATCATCTAATTTATTATTTATTTATTTATTTATTTATTTTATTAAAGCAATTGGGGTTAAGTAACTTGCTCAAGGTTACGCGGCTAGTCAACAGATTCTTTACAATATATTATTCATTTTGCTGAACATTTTTCCTTAAAAATAATTTATTATAATTGGCTTTATTATAACTGACTCTCTGGGATAGAGTGAGGGGAAGCTTATAGTGGAAAATATAGGTGGTATAAAAACAAAAGATATAAATATTTTTTTAAAAGATCATGTTAAAGTCTAGTAGGTTAAACTATCTGGACAAGATATACAATTACTAATAGTTAATTCATACTATTTTAAAAGAAATTTATCTTAAATAAAAAACCTGAGTCCAGGGTTTATTTTAAATTAATGACACTATGGTATTTGCCTTAATATGCTCCAACCCAAATGCTGAGTATCTAGGTATGGTTTTGTACTAGGTTCCCTAATGCAATACAAGAATATGCAGTAGATGGTGTTTGAGGGGCAAGGGCCTTAATTTATGCCTAGTTTATCCACAAATAGTGTAGACAGAGACTGGATGAGGAAGGGGCATAGGATCCTTGAACAATGGAGACCATGGCTCAGAAACTTATCCTTAGGGGTATTCTGATTATGATACATTCAGTTATAATGCCACAAGTAGTACATAAATTTCACAGAAAATTTATGATAGTAACAAATTAATGAAGTTTTCTGGCCACAGAAACTCAAGAAACCATCTCCTAAGGCATGGCAAAGTTGTGGTCTGATTAATGAAATCAATTGTAGTATTTTCACACCAAACCCCATTGTAGAATTACTGAGTTTAATCAAAAGCAAATAATGAGGTAACAGATTAAGGAGGCAATAGATTAAGTAGGCTGGATGAATACAACCTGGTAGAGATGAAGGCAAAGATTTAAGATGTGAAGCTTTTGGTTGACACATAAAAAAGATAAATTTTCCCTCTAAAAAGATGTACTTTCTCAACTAGTCAGTTATCCTTTTCACTATAAGAGCATCAGGGATGCTGAGGAATTTGGTTTTGTTTTTCTTTGCTATTTCAAGTTTAGACATTATAATTACATCTCTTGGATAGCTACATTTCCCCACACTTCGTTATACTTTCTTCATCTTTGATTATTCTTGGTACCAAGTTAACAAACATTAAACTCTAGCCCTTACAAAATGAAGTGAGCTGAACCAGGAGAACAACTTATACAAAAACATTGTAAAGATAATCATCTTTGAAAGACTTGGGAACTCTGATGAACACAATGACCAAGCACAAATCTAAAGGTCATGACAAAACACTTCCAGATAGAGAAAGAATGAACTCAGAGCACAAATTAACACACACATATTTTCTATTTTTCAGACATGGCTAATGTGTGAGTTTTTCATGACTATAAAAAACACAACCTTTTTCTTTCTCTTGGTCATATCATTCTTATGTTCAAAAAATCTTTGGTGGTTGGGGGCAGCTAAGTGGCTTAGTGAATGGAGCACCAGGCCTGGAGTCAGGAGGACTTGATTTCAAATCTGACCTCAGACACTTACTAGCCATGGGACTTTGGGCAAGTCACTTAACCCCAATTGCCCTGCCTTCTCCTTCCAAAAAGCAAAAACAAACAAACAAAAACCTTTGGTGGCTTCTTAGGCTACTACAGTATAAAGCTCCAACTACTCTGCCTAGCATTCAAGGTCCTTTACAATCTGGCATTATCCTATCTTTCCAGCCTTATTCCATAATGATGCCTCTTTACACAGTGTACACTCCAACCAGGATGGAGAGCTCTTGGTCTGCCCCCAAATATACCCTGCTTTCCAGCCTTTATGCTTACACCCATGCTATTTCATAGGCTCTCTTCCTCCTGCTCTTATTGAATTCCTACAAATACCTCCTACTCCCCTAAGTCTCCCCTGATTCCCTATAACTCCTAACTTTTCTATTCATGATGCAGATAGCACTGTTTTATAATAATCTTCTTTCAAATAGGCTATGTTGTAAGAGTTAGTTATGAGAATCAAATAATACAATGTTTATAAAGTGCTTTGCACAGTGCCCAGCACATAGCAGGTACTTAAACGCTTTTTCCCCTTCCTTTCTCCTTTGTAGTATAAATTTGGTTGCTGGGAAAAGTTCTTTAGTATTTTACAACAGTTTCACAATGGTATTCTTTCATGGGTTCTGACTGTGCTTTCAGTCACCAGTGGAGTGAAGCAGGGCTGTGTGCTTGTTTCCCCCCTTTTTATTATATTGTTTTCAGCAATGTCCTCAGACACCATCAATGAGGACAAAAACAGCATCAAAGTCAGCTACTACAAAGAGGGTAAATCATTTAACTTGAAAAGACTACAAGTCAAGGCTAATGTGAAGGGAAAGGCAGTACATGACTTTTTGTTCACAGATGATTGTACATTCAATGCAGCTTCTGAGGCTGTGATGCAACAGAGTATGGATCAGTTTTATGCTGTTTGTGCTACTTTTGACCTTAGAATTAACACCAAGAAAATAGAGGTTCTCCACCAGCCCACACTATACAATCCATAAGTGGAACCAGCAGTTACAGCAAACAGAGAAGTTTTGAATACTGGGGATAAGTTCACTTACCTTGGCAGTATACTTTACAGGGATGAATACATTGATAAGGAAGTTCATACACACATTGCCAGAGCTAGTGCAGTATTTGGAAGACTCCAAAGGAAAGTTTAGGATAGAAGCTCTATTAGAGTGCCTACCAAACTGAAGGTCTACAGAGCTATTGTTTGTTTGCTTGGGAAACCTGGACAGTCTACCAGTGCCATGCAAGGAAACTGAATTGCTTCCATTTGAACTGTCTTAGGAAGATTCCGAAGATCACTTGGCAGGATAAGGTACCAGAGAAGAAGGTCCTTTCTTGAGCTTAACTCCCAACCATGCAAACTCAAATGCCAAATGTTTGCCTAATAGACTATTTTATGGAGAACAAGGCAAATGTTCATATCGAGGTCAGAAGAAGTAATGCAAAGATACTCTCAAGGTCTCTCTGAAGAACTTTGGAATTTATTGCATGACATGGGAGACACTGGTAAAAGACCATTTAGCATGGTATATCCTTTGCTGTGCTCTATTTGAGCAATATCTTAAAGGAAGTGAGATGGACAAATTTAGAGATATCTCCACTCCAAATGTTCATGTGGACAATTTGTGCCCAACCTGTGAGAGAACCTTCTGAGTTCATATTAGTCTGATCAGCCCATCGGACATACCATACCCTGACTCCAACATAGAGACTTTGGTGCTTTCTGTGCACAAAGAATAGCCATTCCTTTTCCCATCCTTGAGCTTCCCTTTGGGGTACACTGGACAGAAAGGGAACCTAGGAGTCAACATTACCTGAGTTTAAGGGCTGCCTCTGATGACATGCTGGCTATGTGATCCTCAGAAAGTTAATATCTCCATGACCAGAAGTCACAGAGCAGTTAGGTGCCAATCTGCTTTGGTGGAGGAAGTGTCCTTACCCAATAGTTCCTTAAAAATAAATGAAATCACAAATCTAATCACTATTTCTGTCATTATTATTACCCTGTATGGTTATTCCATCCCACATTAAGTCCAACATACTCAATCTCAAAAAAGAAAACCAAATTACCAGTATCAAAAATGAAAACAGTAAACTCACCACCCATGAAGAGGAAATTAAACAATGACTAAGAATTATTTTGCCCAATTTTGTATGCCCATAAATTGGACATTCTTAGTGAAATGGATGAATATTTACAAAATATAAATTGCCAAGATTAACAGAAGAGGAAGTAAAATACTTAACCACATCTAAAAAGAAATAATTGAACAAGTCATTGATGAACTCCCTAGGAAAAAAATTTCCAGGGCCAGATGTATTTATAAATGAATTCTATCAAACATTTAAAGAACAGTTAACTCTAGTATGATATAGACTATTTGGGAAAATTGGTGAAGCAGTCCTACCAAATTCTTTTTATGATACAAAAATGGTGCTGATACCTAAACCTGAAAGGCTCAAAACAGGAAAAAATTATAGACCAATTATCCTAATTAATATAGATGAAAAATTTTAAATAGAACATTAGCAAAAAGATCATAGGAATTTATGATGAGAATAACATTCTTTGATCAAATAGGATTTACAACTGAATGTTGAAAACTAAAACTAAAATTAATTAAAAAAGAAAGAGAGAGGAACTGAATCAGCTGATCCTCGTGTACTTTGAGGGGTTGCCAGTAGGATTTATAGAGTTAGCATTGTTTTTTGACTAAAGCTTATTTTTAAAAATTATCTGAAAATTTAAGATTACACATGAAAAATAAATACAAAGTTCCCAAGTGTTAAATTATCTCTGAAAGTGTTTTTTTAATTTTTTTATTGTAATTAGACAAATGCTTTATTAACTTCTGGTTTACATCAGATTTTGAGTTACAATTTTCCCCCATTTTTCCCCTACCCACCACCCAAGAATAGCAATCCCACAAGATATCCCCTCATTCAATCTGCTCTCTCCCATATCTTCTCTCATGCCCCCTTCAACTTTACCATTAGGGCAAGGTGAATCTCTGTGCCCCAATGCCTGCACATCTTATCTCCCAATTACATGCAAAATAGTATTAATAATAGTATTTATATATATTTGAAACATTTAATTTTAAAACTTCAAATTTCAGATCCATTCCCTTCCTCCCTTGTCACCTACTCCCCCTGGGAAGATAAGCAATTCAGTACGTGTTGTACATGTATAGCTATGCAAAACATAGTAGATATATTGCATAAGACTGCTTATATTTCCCTCCCACCCATCCCATCCCCTACCTGGTCCATTCCCTACTTTGATCCTGCCCCTCTTCGAAAGTGGGTACTTCCAACCGCCCCTCCCCCCAGCATGTCCTCCCCTCCATCATCCTCCCTCTCATTCCCCTTCCCCCTACTCTCCTGCAGGGTGAGATATCCCATTTAGTATGTATGTCATTCTCTCCCTGAGCCAAAATCAATGAGAATATGGTTTTGCCTTTTTGTCTTCCTGTTCTTCCCCTCCCCTGCAACCACGTCCCCTTGTCTCTTCTACATGAGATAATTTACCCTACCCTGTCTCTCCCCATCTCCTCTTGCCACATTCCTCTCTCACCTCTTAACTTCACCCCTTTAAGTATCATCTTTTCTCACCAAATTCAACCTATGCCCTTTATCCATGTATACCTGTAAACATATATACACACATTCACATATGTACTCATATGTCCATATACCCTTTCATTATTTTCATATTGAGAAAAGTTTCATCAGTCACACTTATTGTTTTTCTATGTAGGAATGTAAATAGGGAAAAGAAATCAAAAGGAACTTATCAAAGTTGAAATGATTATCTTCTCAAGCATCTCTTGCTTCTTGTGTCTGAATGTCAAATTTTCTATTGAACTCTGGCTTTTTCCTCAAGAATGCTTGAAAGTCGGGGTGGCTAGGTGGCAAGGTGAGTAGAGTGTCAGCCCTGGAGTCAGGAAGACCTGAGTTCTGATCTGGCCTCAGACACTTAATGCACACGCAAACAAAAACCTAGCCGTGTGACCTTGGGCAAGTTACTTAACCCCAATTGCCCTCCAAAAAAAAAGAATGCTTTAAAGTCCTCTATTCCACTGAATAACCATATTTTCCCCTGAAATATGATACTCAATTTTGCTGGGTAGGTGATTCTTGTTTTTAATCCCAGCTCCTTTGCACTATGGAATATCATATTCCATGCCCTTCGATCCCTCAGTCTAGAAGCTGCCAGGTCCTGTGCTATTCTGATTGTGTTTCCACAATATTGAAATTGTTTCTTCCTGGCTGCTTGTAGTATTTTCTCCTTGATCTGGGGATTCTGGAACCTGGCTATAATATTCCTGGGAGTTTTCTTTTTGGGATCTTTTTCAGGAGGTGATCTGTGGATTCTTTCAACCTCTATTTTGCCCTCTGGATCTAAAACATCAGGGCAATTTTCCTTGAGAATTTCTTGAAGGGTGATTTCTAGGTTCTTTCTTTGATCATGGCTTTCAGGTAGTCCAATAATTTTTAAATTGTCTCTCCTGGATCTATTTTCCAGGTCAGTGGTTTTTCCCATGAGATATTTCACATTGCCTTCTAATCTTTCGTTTGTTTGGATCTGCTTAACAGCATCTTGATTTCTCATAAAGTCACTAGCTTCCATTTGCTCCAGTCTAACTCTGAAGGAATGAATCTCCTCAGTGAACTTTTGAGATTCTTTTTCCATCTGGCAAATTTGGCTTTTTAAGGCATTCTTCTCCTCATTGCCCTTCTGGGCCTCCTTTGCCAGTCTATTTTTTAAGGTGTTATTTTCCTCAGTGAGGCTGTTGACCCTCATTTCATACTTTTCTTGCATCCTTCTCATTTCTCTTTCCAATTTTTCCTCCACCTCTCTTATTTGATTTTTAACATCTTTCTGGCCTTTAACCCGCTCATATTTTCCTTTGCGGCTTTTGGAGCAGGATTTCTGACCTCGTAGCCCTCCTCCTGTTCCATGCTTCTATCCTCTCCTCTTTGCCCCCAAAATAGGAGTCTAATGTTGAATTTTTCTGTTTATTTTTTCCTTTGCCTAGGCATGTTGCCACCTAATTACTTGTCTTTTGGGCTTGTTGCCACAGTAGGACTCTGCCACCAGACAGGGGAGCTTCTGTCCCAAACATTGGGGTCTTCACAACTTCCAGAGGTATTAGTTGGGTGGCCTCTGTGAAGCCTCCACACACTCTGGCAAGCTGGATACCCACCCCAAGACCTCCACCCCAGACCATAATCCAGATCCAGGGAGATTAAAGCAAGAGTGATTACCTCCCAAGACTGATCACTGGAACCCCCTAAAGTCTACAGGCCAGGAGCTGAAGCCAGCACTGAAGCTGAAAAATGGCATCTGTGCTGCATCTCCTCAGCTGCTTCTCACCCCCAGGGGAGGAAGCCGATGTGTTCCCCAAATACTGGTCCCAAAGTCCATAGGGCACTAACCTCTCACTTTGTCCTAGGCATCTATGTGTTGGTAACTCTGGAATCACTACAGCTGCTGGTGTTCTGGTGTCCCTCCAGCCTGCTGTTGGTCTGGCCACCCTGGGGCTAAAACTGCAACTCAGGCGGGCCTGGGCTTGGCTCCCAGAGCACTGTGCTGGCTGCTTCCTGCAGGGCTGCTGGGCCATCCTCAGTGGGAGGTTAGCTTCTCTGTGTTGTTCTGTGGGTGCTGGAGCTCCAGAAGTTGTTCACAGTCCACCTTTTAAATTGTTTGGAAGTGGTGTGGGGGGAGATCACCTTGGGAGTACTGTTTCTACTCCTCCATCTTGACTTCACCCCTCCCCCCTCTGAAAATGTTTTACCCAAAATTAGAAAATCTCTTAACTTTTGAGAATCATTGAAGAGATACATAGAATATGATGAAGATTTTTTTTGCAAGATAAACTCCCACTTTTCTCTGCCATCATATTTCCTTTTGTTCTTTAAAATTCAATTCAAAAACACTCCTCTTGGTAGATAAGGGGGAAAGAGGAAGAGAATCAGTATTTATTAAGTATCTAGTATGTGCCAGCCACTGTGCAAAGTGCTTTACAAATATTATCTCATTCAAGTAAGAGATAACCATGGATGTGGAACTTTGCAGATGATGGAAGGTTCAATTGCTTATTGGTTGCTTTTGCTCAGCCACTTAAAATAATCCTAGGAATCCTCCCATGGTACCACTTCAGATTTTTTTTTAACTGTTGTGGTAACCATCCCACCTGAGTCTTTTTGCAAGTTTGGTGATTTGAATTCTAAAAAGATCATAATTATTTTATTAATATTCTATTTGTATTATATTCTATTTTAAAAATATTGGTTTTATAGAATTTATCATAATGAAATATATTGTATAGACTGTGAATAATATAACCTGTTTTATTTATAGTGTTATATTTCAATTATTAAAACAGTTTTGATTGGATTTGTATGACTCATGTGTGCCTATTGCATTTTAAATAACAAAAAATTTGGGGGTGGCTAGGTGGCACAGTGAATAGAATACCGGCCCTGGAGTCAGGAGGACCTGAGTTCAAATTTGGCTTCAGACACTAAACACTTACTGTGTGACCTTGGGCAAGTCGTTTAACACCAAATGCCCTGCCTTCCTCCCTCCAAAAAGTAAAATAATAAATGAATGAATGAATGACAAAAAATTTGTGAATTGGAGGAACTAAGCCAAAGTTAGATTTATTCTCACGAAGTATGGTTCAATGGGTAGGATTTATCAGAAAATGATTGTGAAGTAAAAATAAAAGGAATGAATAAAACCTTCTAGAAAGGATTAATTTTTTTTAACTCAAATCAGTGTTAATATGGTAGAATGACATAAAAGTCAAAGATATCAATAAAATGCATCCTCCCTCCCCCATGTTTCCCTTATGAGAGAAGTGCCTAGAAAACTTTGACCCCAATGCAAATAGTTCATAGGCTTTAAACCTGGAAGGAACTTTAAACATCATCAAGTCCAAACGCCCAAATGAAGAAACTGAGATTGAGACACAGAGAAGTTACATAACTTCTCTAAGATCACAAAAGCATGAAAATGCAGAGCTGGGATTCTGAATTCAGGTCTCCTGACTCTAAATGCCACGCCCTTTCCATAGTACAGTATTATAGGGTGGTGGGTCAGGATAGGTTTGTGAAATATGTCAGAGGACTTCTCATCTACATAACATAAGTCCTCTTGAGAATAGCGATTGCACCCATTAGTTGTTTTTCCTGGAACCTGCAACATCATTATGATTTAGGTCATCATGGCTTATTTGATTTTCAATAAGTTTAACAAGGATATAATCAGCAACCAGATGGAGCAGTAGAGCAGTGAACTTATCTGGAGTTCAAATGTGACCTCAGACCCTTACTAGCTGTGTGATCCTGGGCAAGTCACTTAAGGTTGTTTACCTCAGTTTCCTCATCTGTCAAATGAGCTGAAGAAGGAAATGACAAATCACTCCAATATTTTTGCCAAGAAAACCCAAAATGGGGTCACAAAGAGTCAAACAAGACTGAAATGACTGAAAGACAACTACGTAATAGCTGAATTTGTGGCATCTCAGCTAGAGTTCTAGTGCTGATTGAAACCATAACAACCTTTATGATCCCTCAACTATTAGTCTACTTTCTTCAATTATCACCTTTTTTGTTTTATATTTATTATATCTTCCCTTATGAAGGACTCATTAGCTAAAGGAATGTACAAGTGTAATTGGGGGCCCCTAGTTGCTTTGAGAAAGTTTGGTTATTAACACCTCAACTTTGGGGCTTTTTGGTTTGGTTTTGAACTTGTCTGCAGAGTTTAAAGAAATAGACAATGGATTTAGAGACAATGTTTGAGAGAAGCCAGGCAGGTAGGAGATGTCAGTAGTGTTTTAATGTATTTGACTTCTTCCCACCCCCACCTTTTTTTGGAGGGCAATTGGTGTTAATTGCCCAAGGTCACATGGCTAGTTTTTGTGTTAAGTGTCTGAGGCTGGATTTGAACTCAGGTTTTCCTGACTCCAGGGGCGGTGCTCTATTCACTGTGACACCTAGCCGCCCCTATCCCTTTTCTTAATGTTATGGTGAAAAAACTGTATACAGTTATGCTATGCTTGTGTGATTGGACTCCTATGGAACTTAGAAGGGATCCAGAGAGAGTAAGGTTTATTTATGGTTGCAGATGAGCCCAGTCTGGATGTATCCACACTAATGAGCTCCCCACCTTGCTACCTCCAAAAGCATGTAGAGCAAGAAAAGAGGGATATACAGCTCTATCAGAGCCATAGAGAACTTGGTGGTACCTCAGAGTATCCTCTGGTATTGGGTGGAATACATCTTTTCTGGGAGTGATGAGACATACTTGGACTATAACACTGAAAAGCATCTTTCAACCAACAGTGCCCCCTGGTGGTTAAATAAATCACTAAGTAATTAATCTTAGATTTTCATATGTAGGGACTACTTAACTTTTGTCAGGACATCCCCAATACTTAGTAGTGACTGACTGATAGCCCATTTTCTTTTGCAGTAGAAGAGAACTGGAAGGAAAGATGCACTTTGATTAAGGAATGGCAAAATAAGTTATGTACATGAATGTAATGAAATACATTACTGCTCAATAAAAATTAAGAATATGATAGATGTAAAGAAGCATGGGGACATCTAGGGAACTCTCTGTTGAGAAAATCCCCTCTAGTAAGGCAAATAAGCACCTTCTCTGCCACTTAGAAAGTTGTCTAAGTCATTGGGATGTTTAGGGACATATCATAGAAGCAATAGTAAGTCAGTGTTGAACTTAAAGGAGCGAGACAGAAGATCCCTGAAATTAAATTTGGAAGTAGATTTTCTTTACTGTGGGACTGTCGGGGTTACCCAGTCACCCAAATCAGACAGTGAGTTGGCACAGAAGGTGTGCCAGTTTTCAAAGAGATTCAATAGGCAGGATAAGTAAGCCAAAACTACAATCAGTGATTGGTCAGTGTACATTTGAATTTCCTGCTGGAGTGAAGTTCACCCTAGGCTGAGGGACAGGAAACCTAGGATGGGGTGATTAGGAGGGGCCAGGGGATGTATCCAGATAAGGTGAGGAATGGAGACATATTGGGATCAGGTGGTGATTAGGAGAGGCCAGGGGACAAGGGATGAAGACATCTGAATCAGGTGATTAGAACGGGGGTGGGGCAGGGAATGAGGGATGATGGAGAATTTATTCTAGCCTGAAATTCCTGCTCACTGATCAGCTGGGGGAGGGAAGGGTGGAGTTGTGCTCAACAGAGACAGGACCTAACCCCAACATCTTCTTATCTCCAAGACAGTGTCTCTATCCATTATGCCATACTGCTAATGCAAAGTGAAGTAAGTAAAACCAAGAACATGATACACACACTGAAAAAAATAATGTAAATGGGAACAATATGGCAATAAAAAAACTGAGTACTGTGAAATTAAAATGACCAAGGCTGCCTCAAAAAGACATATGAAAATGTGCCTTTCTTTTCTATGCAAAACTGGGAATTTTGTGTGGGGCACACTGCATACAAAGTCAGACTTTTCCTGAACTCATTCCCCACCTCTTTTTTTTTAATTCTTTGTTTAAAAGGAAAGGAAGGGCTTGCACGTGTATGGGGTGGTGGTAAACATAGGTTATGTCAAGTCATATGGTGTCAATAAGCATTTAGTAAGGCTTACTATGTGCAAGGCACCGTGTTAGCATGATATTAAGGCTTGAAATACAAATACAAGCAAAAAAGTCCCTGCTTTCAAAGAGCTTACATTCTTTTTTTTTGATGGCATATTGTTTTCTTTTCTTTTTTTTTTTTACACTAAATGTCACCAACTTTAATTTTGTTTATAATCTAAACTTTTTTTTCCCAAATGCTTTATTAACTTCTGGTTTACATCATTCATTTCCATCAGATTCTGAGTTACAATTTTTTCCATTTTTCCCTACCCACCACCCCCGAAAAAGTCATAAAGGATATCCCCTCAACCAATCTGCTCTCTCCTATCTCTTCTCCCATACCCCCTTCGACTTTTCCAGTAGGTCAAGGTGAATCCCTGCGCTCCATTGCCTGCACATCTTGTCTCCCAATTATATGCAAAATAGTATTAATCATAATATTTATATAGTTTTTTAAAAATTTGATTTTAAAAGGAAGATAAGCAACTCAGTATATGTTGTACATGTGTAGCTATGCAAGAACATTATCATAGTAGATATATTGTAAAAGACTTATTTATTTCACTCTCTCCCATCCCACCTTCCACCTGGTCCACTGCCCACCTCGATCCTGTCCCTTTTCAAAAGTGGGTGCTTCCAAATTCCCTCTCCCCCAGCCCGCCCTCCCTTTCATCACCTTCCCCTATCCCCCTGCGCCCCATGTTCCTATAGGGTGGGACACCATATTTAGTATGCATGTCATTCTCTCCCTGGTCCAAATTCAATGAGAATAAGGTTTTGCCTTTTTGCCTTCCTGTTCCTTCTCTCCCCTGCAACCACCTTCTCCTGCCTCCTCTATATGAGACAGTTCACCCCATTGTCTATCCCCATTCTCCCTCACCACATTACTCTCTCACCTCTTAACCTCACCTATTAAGTATCATCCATTCCTATTAAATTTGACCTGTGCCTTCTATCTATGTATACCTGAAAACATACATACACACATTTCACATATGTATTCATATGCCCATATACCCTTCTTCAACTATTTTCATACTGAGAAAAGTTTCATCAGTTACAGTTACTGTTTTTCCCTGTAGGAATATAAATAGTTCAACTTTGATAAGTTCATAGTGATTTCTTTTCCCTGTTTACCTTTCTCAAGCATCTCTTGCTTATGGTATCTGAATGTCAAATTTTCTATTAAACTCTGGTTTTTTCCTCAAGAATGCTTGGAAGTCCTCTATTCCACTGAATGACCTTATTTTCCCCTGAAACATGATACTCAGTTTTTCTGGGTAGGTGATTCTTGGTTTTAATACCAGCTCCATTGCCCTCTGGAATATCATATTCCATATCCTTCTATTGCTTAGTGTAGAAGATGCCAGATCCTGTGTTATCCTGATTGTGTTTCCACAATATTGAAATTGCTTCTTCCTGGCTGCTTGTAATATTCTCTCCTTGATCTGGGAATTCTGGAACCTGGCTACAATATTCCTGGGAGTTTTCTTTTTGGGATCTTTTTCAGGAGGTGGTCTATGGATTCTTTCAACCTCTATTTTGCCCTCTGTTTCTAAAATATCTGGACAATTTTCCTTGAGAATTTCTTGAAGGATGGTTTCTAGGTTCTTTCTTTGATCATGGTTTTCAGGTAGTCCAATAATTTTTAGATTGTCTCTCCTGATCTATTTTGCAGGTCAGTGGTTTTTTCCATGAGTATTCCACATTGCCTTCTATTCTTTCATTTGTTTGGATCTGCTTAATAGCATCTTGATTTCTCATAAAGTCACTAGCTTCCATTTGCTCCAGTTTAATTCTTAAGGAATGATTCTCCTCAGTGAGCCTTTGAGATTCTTTTTTCATCTGGCAAATTCAGCTTTTTAAGGCATTCTTCTCTTCATTGCCTTTTTGAGCCTCTTTTGTCATTTGAGTTAGTTAATTTTTTAAGGTGTTATTTTCCTCAGTCAGGCTGTTGACTCTCATTTCATACTTTTCCTGTATCCGTCTCATTTCTCTTCCCAATTTTTCCCCCACTTTTCTTATTTGATTTTTAAAATCCTTCTTAAAGTCCTCTATGGCCTGTAACCAGCTTGTATTTTCATTTGGGGCAGGATTTCTGACCTCACAGTCCTCCTCCTGTTCCATGCTTTGATCCTCCTTGCCCCCCAAATAGGAGTCTAATGTTGCATTTTTCTGTTTATTTTTTCCTTTTCCTAGGCATGTTGCCACTTAATTACTTGAATTTTGGGCTTGTTGCCACAGTAGGACTCTGCCACCAGACAGGGGAGCTTCTGTCCCAAACTTTGGGGTCTTCTCAACTGCTGGAGGTATTAGTTGGGTGCCCTCCCTGAAGCCTCCACACACTCTGGCAAGGTGGTCACACACCCCAAGACCTCCACCCCAGACTGCCATTTCAGATCCACAAAGGGTAAAGCAAGAGCTCTTACCCCCAAAACTGATCACTGGATTCCCCCTACAATTCGCAGGCCAAGAGCTGAAGCTGCAATGTAGCAATGTGGCACAAGCTGGGCCAGCTCCTCAGCAGCTTCTCACCCCCTTCCCCTTCTTCAGGGGAAGAAGCTGACACATTCTCCCAACCAGTCCCAAAATTCACAGGGCACTAACCTCTCACTTTGTCCTAGGAATCTATGTGCTGATAATTCTGGAAATGCTACAGCTGCTGGTGTTCCGGGGTTCTTCCAGCTGGCTGCTGCTCTGGCTGCCCTCAGGCTAAAACCGATACTCGAAGGCCTGGGCTTGGCTCCCAGAGCGCTGCACTGGCCGTTCCCTTCTGGGCTGCAGGACTGTCCTCAGTGTGAGGTTAGCTTCTCTGTGGCATTTTGTGGGTTCTGGAGTTCCAGGGGTTGTTCACAGTTCCCCTTTTACATAATTTTGAAATAAAAACTATCTTTGGGGAAAAACAAACTGAGAAAGCACTTTCCCATACCATTAAAATAACCTGTTGAAGAATGGCTTATCTCATCTTCCAGGCAATTCTGACACATTATTGTACATTAACTCAAACAAAAACTATGGTCTCATTATTGATCTAATGTTAGGTAAATTCAAACCAATCAGTTTTGTTCTAATAATCCTTTAAAGAGTAATGGGTTAGTTGCAGTCAGTGATTAACAGGGGAAAATGCCCCATTCTAGCTGTGATTGCCCCAAACACAACAATGGCAAACACTAGACTAGAATCTCACGTGAAGTGGGTGGTCCAGTTATTGGCACAGTGCCCAGAGAGAGGAGGCCACCATACAGAAGCTAAAGCTGGGTTAAATAAGCAATGGTTACTTGCCCCATCCAAACATTAACCTAATTAGTACTAATGAGGCTCTAATTCTGTTAGATAACATACATAATACATGAGGTCCACTATGCAAGTGCAGTAACAACCTCAGAATACTGAACTCCCTTCAGTCCAACCTAGACATGTCCTTATTTGGGTCTCAGTGTCCCAAGGCTGCTGTCTTCTTTCTGATTGGTCTAATCCAACTGCTGCTGCTGCCAGCTCTTTTTATCTACATTATTTCATTTTACTATTATCTTGGAGTTCTCTCAGAAATGGGACCTCAAACTGCCTCCCAAGGCTACTGCCTCAACTCTTCCCAAGGCTACTGTCTGGTACTTTTTATCAGTAGTCTTGTTTCAGCAATTCTTGCAGTTCTATAGAAACTTAACCCTTTGCTACCTCTCAACTACCATTCCTTTCCCCAAACTAAAAACACCTCTAATTTGGTCTCAATAGTTAATCCAATCAATTGTATTAATACTCAATAGCTCTTACATTACCTTGAAATACACAATGACTTACACATATATATGGGGAAACAATACTGAACTTAGTTACAAAATACAAGGAAGTAATAAGAATGTATATATGATATTCAAAATGGGGTAATTTCACTGCAAGTCATCCCACACAGACCTATAGGCACAAAAATCTTTATAGCAACTCTTTGTGCAATGGCAAAGAATTGGAAACTGAGGGGATGCCCATCAATTGCAGAATGGCTAAACAAGTTTTGGTATATGAATATAATGGATTACTATTGTGCTATAAGAAATGATGACGGAGTGAATTTCAGAACAACCTGGAAAGACTTAAATGAACTAATGCAAAGTGAAATGAACAGAACCAGGAGAACACTGTACACAGTTAACAGCCAAACGTTATGATCAACTATGAATGACTTAGCTCCTCTTAGCAATACAATGAATGATCCAAGACAATTCCAAAGGACTCACCATGGAAAATTCTATACACATTCAGAGGAGGGAAAAAACCGATGGGTTCTGAATGCAGATCAGAGCATACTATTTTTACTTTTTTCATGTGTGTAATTTTTATTCTTTTGGTCTATTTCTTCTTTCACAATATGACTAATATGGAAATATTTGTGCAATTGTGTAAAAATTATGATGAATAAAAAAATTGCTTACCATTTTAGGAAGGGGAGAGAAGAGGGAGAGAAAACTGGCAGTCAAACTTTTGTAAAAATGAATGGCAAAAATTCTTTCCAGGGGCAGCTAGATGGCCCAGTGAGTAGAGTGCTGGCCCTGGAGCCAGGAGGATCCGAGTTCCGATTCAGCCTCTGATACTTAACACACACACACACACACACACACACACACACACACACACACACACACACACTAGTCGTGTAACCTCGGCCCAGTTACTTAACCCCAATTGTCCTCCAAAAAGCAAAAAACAAAACAAACTTTTCTTTCCATATAATTGGAAAAAATACTATTCCAAACCCCCAAAACACAGAAAATAGCCCCCCCAAGGAAATAACTACTTGATTTCATGATTCCTAGCTTTTGTTTTCTGTTATTTAGGAGGTGGCTTAGGCCTCTTGAATTATGCTGTAAAGAATTAGCATTTTGTTTTGCATGGCAGGTTGAAAGTTAGAATTAAACACTGTGTAGCACAGACTCTGGGCTTACTCTTCCAACCCAGATTCAGACCATCAAGTCTAGTCCCCAGAGTTCAGCTCCTATATCTCCCTTTGTGGTTCTAGCTTTTACAAATGGACTTGAACAGAGAAGGTATAGCTAAGGAATGACTTAAAATAGCTTGCTCACTGCAAAAGCTCACATTCCCCTCTACATACCACAGTCCCTTAGGAGAGTGGATTCAAACTTAAAAGGATTTGAGAAGCATTTCCACTATTAAGGTCACTCTTAGATATAGTAGAGTCATCCCTTCCACCTTACAGCTTCCCCCATCATGGTTTTGATATATCAAGAGTCGGCATAAGAAATTAAATGGGAGTGTTGTGAAGTTTTGTAGAAGCCTCAAATGACATGCAAAGACCAAACAGAAAAAGTTTAGAAATTCAGAAATTCATAAAATATATGTAGAATATTATGTAATAGCATTTTACTCTTAATACCATAGTAATTTAGATTTCTTCTCTGGCATAAAGAGAGGGCCAAAAAATTTTACACAGATTTTCTAGATTGTGGGGCCACTGCGTCCCTAACTCCCATGATGAAGGAGGGATAACTGTATGGCCAATGAATGAGTCATTTCTTAAAGGACACAGTGTCTTGGTTTTCTGGTTTCAATCTCCAAAGTTCAGTCTAACAAAGACAAACAGGATTAGGTTGTATCCATGCTTTATTTCTCTCAAAACAGGCAGCATGCATGCCTGGGAACCAGTCTAGAGCTGGACTCATTTTTGGGGTCAGGCTGCACAGTTTATATACCCATCCAACATGGGCTGACGTCACCCTATCACCCCTGGACAGAGAAAATATCTCTATACCAAAACACTTCAAGCCATACCCAACAACTCCCAGCCTTGGGCTTTCTATACAAAAGAATCTTTTTTCCACCCAAGCCTGAGCAGAAGATGATGGGACTTCCCTACCTTAGATTAAATTACTTGTGAGTTTGGTGGCAGCTGGTCAGGGTAAGGAGAGTCAATATAATCTCATTTTCAGTAATGTCTTCCTGAAGAAAAACTGAACTTAAAGTCAGGACTTTGGAAAAAGTGTGGGGGAGCTGGGGAAAGCTCTGAATCTCATTTTTCACACTGGTCAGTTCACTGCTATCTAGGATCAAACAGGTGGCACCTCAGGACTGACTTCTAACTGGACTTGGCTGCTGATAGTACTGGCAGACTCTGCTCTAGACTCTAGTTGCTAAACCTTTCGTGGTTCTTCTGGCCTTTGAAGTCCACAAGGGTGTAACCTGGCATTTATTATCTGATACCCATAATCAAGGAAGAAATACACAGACAAAAGAAATAATGACATTATGCATTCATGACCTTATATTGACTAGGTAGAAGGCTATGACGATGATGGACATTCACTGGCCAATCCTTTCATTATAATTGCTTTCAAGGGTTAATTCTGTTTTGTGATTTCCAGACTTTTTCACCCCCTGATCCTTGACTTTAATTTCCAAGCCAAGTTACTGTAGGACCCCAGGAAATTTCCCAGTTCTTTCCTCACAAAGGAGAAAATCATGGCCAAATAATCTGTAGAGTCATTGAGTTTTAAAGTAGCAAGTCTTAAAGGTCATCTTGTTCAAATCTTTCATTTTCTAGGTGAAGAAACCCTCGTTTTAAATTTTTTTTTTTTGCCTTTTTGGAGGGGGAAGGCAGAGCAATTGGGGTAAAGTAACTTGCCCAAGGTCACACCGCTAGTGTGATCAAGTGTCTGAGGCTTGGTTTGAACTCAGGTCCTCCTGACTGCAGGGCCTGTGCTCTATTCATTGTGTCACCTAGCCACCCCGGAACCCTTGTTTTTACAGCTGAGGTCCAAAGAAGTTCTGAGTGACTTGCTTAAAGTCACATATCTCATAAATGATGAGGCTAGGGCTCAAACTTTTGTTTTCTGGTATTCGTCCTACTATGCTTTACTGTTCTCCAGTTTTTAGTCTTTTGCTTTCTTTCTTTAAAATTTTTTTTCTTTATTAATTTGTTTATTTACTTTGAATTTACAAGATTCAGTTCCATGATTCTTTGAGTTTCAACTTTTCTCCCCCACCCCCCATAGTGGCATACAATTAGGTATAGGATCTGCAGATACTTTCACATTAGATATTGAATGTCAGGTTATAAAGAAGGATTGTAACAGATGTAATAAACAATGGGAAAGAAGAAACCAAACCAAACAAGAAAGAAAGAGAGCAGGTAATTTGCTTCAATCTGCATTCAAACTCTGTTCTTTTTCTGAATGTAGACATCACGAGTGTTTTGGAGTTTACTTCTAGCCCTGCATTTCTGAGAAGAGTCTGGTCTATCAAAGTTGGTCATCACACATATGTTGTATCTGTAATGATATACAAATTTTTCCTGGTTCTGCTCTTCTCACTCAGCATCAGTTCATATAAGCCTCTCCAGGTAGATATGAAGTCTATCTGCTCTTTTTTTAATGGTATAATAATATTCCATTACATTCATATACCACAACTTGTTTAGCCATTCCCCAATTGATGGGCATCACCTTTCCAATTCTTTGCCACCACAAAAAGAGCTGCTATAAATATTTTTTTTAAAATTTTTTTTAAAGCAATTGGGGTTAAGTAACTTGCTCAAGGTTACACGGCTAGTCATTATTTATTCGTGGGTGCTCATTTTCTGAGGCCAGATCTGATCTCGGGTCATCCCAACTCCGAGGCCGGCGCTCTTACTCACTGCGTCACCTAGCCGCCCCTTTAGGGCAATAGGGGTTAAGTAACTTGCCCAAGGTTACACGGCTAGGTTTTTGTTTGCGTGGATTAGGTGTTGGAGGCCGGCTCCGAACTCAGGTCCTTCTGACTCCAGGGCTGGCACTCTATTCACTGCGCCACCTAGCTGCCCCTGCTATAAATATTTTTGTACATATGTGTCTTTCTCCTGCTTCTGTGATCTCTTTGGGATACAAACCTAGAAGTGGTATTGCTGGGTCAAAGGATATGAAATTACTTATAGCCCTATGGGCATAGTCACATATTGCTCTCCAGAATGGTTGGATCAGTTCACAACTCCACCAGAAATGTATTAGTGTTCCAATTTTTCCACATCCTCTCTAGCATTTAGCATTTTTCTGTTTTGTCATCTTAGCCAATCTGACTGGTGAGATGTGGTATCTCAGAGTTGTTTTGATTTGCATTTCTCTAATCAATAGTAATTTAGAGCATTTTTTTTCATATGCTTATAGATATCTTCAATTTCTTCCTCTAAAAACTGTCTGTTCATGTCCTTTGACCATTTATCAATTGGGGACTGACTTGTATTCTCATAGATTTGACTCAATTCACTTTTTTAATTCACTCAATTCACTATTTTAAAAATGAGGCTTTTATCAGCGACACTGGCTGTAAAAATTCTTTCCCAATTTCCCACTTCCCTCTTAATCTTGATTATGTTGGCTTTGTTTGTACAGAAGCTTTTCAGTTTCATGTAATCAAAGTTATCCATTTTGCATTTTATAAAACTCTCTAATTCTTGTTTGTTCATGAAATCTTCCCCTCTCCATAAATCTGACAGGTTAACTATTCCTTGCTTTCCCAGATTGCTTACAGTATCACCCTTTATATCTAGATCACTCAACCATTTAGACTTAATTTTGGTATACGGTGTTAGATAATGGTCTATGCCCAGTTTCTGCTATACTGTGTTCCAGTTTTCCCAGCAGTTTTTGTCAAACAGTGAGTTCTTATCCCCAAAACTTGGGTCTTTGGGTTTATCAAAGAGTAGATTATTATAGTCACTGACTGTTGAGTCTCTTCTACCCAATCTATTCTACTTGATCTGTTGCTCTATTCCCCAGCCAGTACCAAGTAGTTTTGATGACGTGATGTTTTATAATACAGATTAAAATCTGGTATGGCTAGACCACCTTCCCTAGCATTTCTTGTCATCAATCCCCTTGATATTCTGGACCTTTTGTTCTTCCAAATGAATTTTGTTATGATTTTTTCTAGGTCTATAAAGTAATTTTTTGGTAAGTTGATTGGTATAGCACTAAGTATGTAATTTAATTTAGGTAAAATTGTCATTTTTATTATATTAGCTCGACCCAGCCATGAGCAATTGATGTTTTTCCACTTAGTCAGATCTGACTTTATTTGTGTGGAAAGTGTAGAAAGTAGTTGTGTTCATATAGGTCCTGGCTTTGTTTTGGCAGGTAGAATCCCAAGTATCTTATAATGTTGACAGTAACTTTAAATAGGATTTCTCTTTCTATCTCTTGCTGTTGGATTTCATTAGAAATATACAGGGATGCTGAGGATTTATGTGGGTTTATTTTATATCTTAAAACTTTGCCAAATTTATTGTCTCAAGTAGTTTTTTACTTGATTCTTTAGGATTCTCTAAGTATACTTTTGCTCCTTTCTTGAATACAACAATAAAGTAATAAAGAATAACTATGACTCAAATTTATGTAAAGCTTTCTGGGTTTTTACATTTTATAGATACCTCCTTTGATCTTCATCCTAACCATGTGAGACTGAAAAAAGTTAAGAAATTTGCCCAAGGGCTTCTAATTATTAAGCAGTTGAGTCTGACTCAGTAGCCAGTGCTCTTCCCATTACTCACCAGTGATAAGGTATTTGTCCTACTTGGTAAGACTTGAGTAAAGTTACATGGAACTACAAAAACAAAAGAGTATATGTGGTTACTATAATGTAAATAGAAGTATCACTAAGAGGAAGTGAGCTCAGATGAATCCAACGAACAATCTTGGCTCGGAAGAAAAGAAAAAGGAAAGAAATGGGGCACTATGGGTGAAGAATGTAGCATGTGGTGGTCAGACTTGGTTGTTTTAATTACTGCTCAAGCTAAACTATTTTTTGCTCTTTTTTAAAATGGGACCAAACTGACCTCTGACCTGTGGATGGCTCTAGTGGAACAGAGAGGGCTACAGACAGGAGAGTCAAAGAATCAAACAGAAGTTTAATTCAAAGTCAGGGAATCAGCTTGTAACCAAGGACACAGATTAGACACGTATGCCTGGGCCCACTCCTCCTGGGGGGACCCAAGGTGGTGTGGGGAGATCTCAATATCGATACCAATGGCTATATAGTAAGCTGCAGCCCTGACAATGAGGGGTAATAGTAACAATGAGACAAGTTTGATTCATAGCAGGACTTCATGATCAGAACATGGGTATTTGTCCAATGCACACCTGGTGCTGGTCAAAGCAAAACAATAATTATGTGAATTTTTGCTAGAGGGTGAGTGCAAAGGATTATTGTTATGCTAAACTTAGGGCACAGTTTGCTTGTTGAGCCTTAGCTCAGGAAAACAAGGTGTCTCCTAATATCTTGACAGAGGACAAGTTCAATTACAGGGCTGATGAATATATTAGAAAGTGATTATGATGTTTTTAAAAAAAAATCCAAATGTGTTAAGAAAATTAAATATGAGAAAAATATGAAAAGAAAATTAGGTTGGCTTGGGGATGGTGCTCTACTCCCAGATTCAAGTACGAATATTAGTTTATTCTTTTCTCCTTCCCCTGGAAACACTTCCTTCAAATAAATCATTGTACAAATCAATACAAACCAACCTTTGATTGGCCTTCTTAGGGGTGTTCAGTCACTTTTCGCTGCCTTAGGGATGTCTCTTAAGAACACATTTAAATTGTTTTTGCCTTTTAAGTGTCTTATGTTCCCCAGTTAACCCCACACTAACTACTAGGGAAGACCTCAGTATTGGAAATAGCAATAGCAACACTTCATCTCCTTTCCTTGTGATGATGAATGTTATGCTTTACACAAAGGCTTTCTTTAAGGTGTTGTGGAGGACCAGTACCACCAGGACAGATTCAAGAGAAATTGCAAAAAAGGAAAAGCTTGAATTAGACTTCCCCATTTTCTTTTCCCACCCTACTCCAATATCAGTACCCCTTGATAGTTGAATACTCTCTGCCTATAGCCCATCCTGTCATATCATGGAGAAAAGATTTGATAAAGAGGAAAGCATTATTAATTGTTAATACCTTAATGCATTTATCCTCCAAAGAGCATGTGTATTTTTAAAAACTGAGGAGAGAGAACAATGCTTAAACAAATGAACTTTACTGGTGAATTAATGGTGAATGGTGAATTCTGGGCACTCTGGCACCTAAGTACAAGAGGGTCTCAAGTTACATTATATAAACTATTCACCTAACACATACTGCTAACTTTGTAGGTCATAAAAATCACAGAAAGTTCAAGTTTCCAGGAACTTTAAAGTTGACTTAATTCAACCCTATATCAGTTTTATAGATGAGGAAACAAAGGCCCAGAGAAGAAGTGTTGACAATAGAAAGGTGATTTCAGTTCATGGTCATTAACAATGAAGTGATAGAACCAACACTAGACCCCACATCCTGTGTGAGTACTGATGGAGACAAAATTGAATAACTGCTCAAATATTTATATGGAAAAAATATATGTTAAATTAATCATCCACACAGAACATACAATATGAATTTTTTCTATTAAGACTAAGAAATAACTGAAGATTCTTATCATGTTGCCTGAACTGTTACTAAGGCATCAGTAATTAAGACTTTAAGGTCATTTCCAATGGTCTATGAACAAAACACCACCAAAAAAACAATCAATGAACTACCACCTAAAATGGAAGACTAAATTTGCTTAAGGGTAGATGTATCAGAACTTTCTAGGTGTTTTTCTGGGCCTGCAGCATGGTACAGAGAATGGCACCACTATGCCAGCTTTGGCTTATTATACACAGTGGGGCCCCAAGGCTCTTCCTTAGTTACTGAGCACTACTATTGCCTAACGAGGCATTATCTCCTTTAAAGTGAACCAAATAATGCTGGTCTGATGTTGAGGAAATTGGGGTGGAAACAAATCACTCTAGAACTAACTACCTAAAAGGAATCAGAGTGATTTTTTTAAAGGAAAATACAAAACCCTTGCAAATCAAAGTCAGAAGTAAATTTCATTTCTTATAAAAAGTCATGGTCCCCAAGCAGAAAGCAAACTCTATTTCAGTTCAACTCTGAGCACCAAATAACTTCAGTCTCAATTTCATCATCTATAAAACTGGAATAATAATATTGTGATGATTAAAAACGTGAGTTTCTGGGTAATTGAATAATTTTATTAATAAGGCTCGCACATTTATCAATAAAAGGATGGTTCATGATGGGAGTGAGTAGGATACAACACATAGCAAAGAAGAATATAGAAGTAGTATAAAGGATACCATCAGGGGAATGTGTGGTCCAAAAATGATGGACAGCCTAGGGTCCTCTATTGATATTCTACTGATGTCAAAAAAAAAGGTTCATAACATAAATGGGTAAAACTCATGTGGCAAACTGAGAGATGTAATGGACATAAGACTTGGCCACTATTGCATAGTATCTAGTGCCAGAGAAGGGATTTGAGCCCAAGCTTTTTGATTCAAATTCCAGGGCTCTTCTCATTGAATGGTAGGGTGAGGGTTAGGGCAGTCTTGCCAAATTCAGCAAATAGCGTACTTTTTAAAAGCAATTTTTCTTTTAAAGAAAAATACATGATACTTAGCACCTTAAGGTTTGCAAAATAATTTTATTTGAGCTTCACAAAACTAAATGCTGTGGGCATCATTAGTTCCATTTTATAAATGAAGAAACTGGGCTCAATGAGGTAAAATGACTTGCCCATGGACACATAAGTAAACGAGGTGGAATTTTTACCTTTTTTTTTTACCCAGGTCTTCCTAACTCAGGTTCAATTCTCTAACCTCTATTTTGTACTGCAGCATCTCTTACACTTTCTGGTCCTAATCAGAAACGTCATGTCCTTCTTATGCCTCGCCATTTACTTTAATAAAAATTGTTGAAATTTTATATCGTCTTTTTTTTTTAGTGAAGCATTCACTTTGAGCAAAAGAGCTATGGGAATGGAAGACGTTACCAAATTCGTAGATTACTCAAGCTTTCAAATTGTCCAAGCTCTTTTGAAATGAAACTGCTGTACAAAATGTCTTTATTAAGCCTCTAGTCTTCCCATTACTTTTATTATTCCCTTCTTGTTGACTGGAACAAAGATTTGAAGTAAACAAATGAATAGTCAGCATCTATAAAATACTATTCGAGATTACTGTTGGGATTTTCATTGAACTCCATAGTTCAACTCAGGAATATATGTCATAAGTTCATTAATATGGAGTTGGAAGGGACCTCTTCTAATCCAACGCCCCATTTTACAGAAGGAAAAGAAAAGAAGGCTGAGAGGTTAAATGTCTGGAAGTATATTAAAGGAGGAGGAGGAGGAGTAAGTGTAAAATCAGGTGTCTGTTGATTTTCCCAGTCATTTAAAAATCTCTGCTTTTGAAAGATCACTTTGACTGCTGAATGGAAAACAGACAAGTAAAGTTCTGATTATATTACCCTCCCTACCCAGTAAACTCCAGTGATTCTACTACATCCTTCAGTATCCTTGTTTTTTTTTTTTTTTTTGAGGGCAATTGGGATTAAGTAACTTGCCCAAGGTCACACATCTAGGTTTTTGTTTGTGTGTGCATTAAGTGTCTGAGGTTGGATCCGAACTCAGGTCCTTCTGACTCCAGGGCCAACGCTCTACTCACTGCGCCACCTAGCTGCCCCCAGTATCAAAGATAAAATCTGTTGTTTTGACATTCAAGGCTCTTCATAATCTGTCCCTCTTCCCTCTATCTTTCCAGTAGTCATATCTTTTTACCACCCTCTCACACACCCCACTCCCCACCATGATAGCTCACAGTCTCATGACACTGATCTCCTTTCTATCCCTTCATCTCCCAACTCTGGGCATTTTCACTGACTGTTCACTGTGCCTGGAATGTTCTTTCCCCTTATCTCCACCTCCTGACTTCAAGTCTCAGCTAAAATCCTCCCTGCTACAAAAAGCCCTTCCCAGGCCCTCATAATCCCTCTGTTGATTATTTCCAATTTATCCTGAATATGACTTGTTTACATAACTTCCCCCATTAGACTAGTAATTCCTGGAAAGCAGGAACTTGATAGCTTTTTATTGTATCCTCACCACTTACTAAAGTATCTGGCACATAGTAGATACAGAGTAAATGTTAGCCAACTGTTCCAGGAGTCTCCTGAGGAACACTGTTATGACTGAGAGAAGATATTGTAGGGGGCCATCAACTCTATATGTATTTCAGCACAGAAGAGACAGCCTGAGGGAAATCCCAAGAAAAAGTTGGCTCTTTTTCTAAATTTTCCTCTCAATGTTTTCTCTATCAACAGATATTAAAATATATTCTGCTGCTTTATTTCCAATGATCTTAATTGTGCTTCAACTACAAAGAGGCCTGAAATTAAATAGCAATAGAAAAAGTTCCTAATATTTGGCCAAAGATTATATTCGCTGTCTAATGTTGTAATTATATCTATCCAGCGGCTTGTAGAAACTAATTGAATTTATAACTTTTCATCTAAAATAAACTCCTTAAAGCTTAGGAGAAAAGAACCATGTGTACCTAAGGAGTTATTCTATTACCAACTTTTCTTAAAACAAGCTAATTAGTGAAAAAAGATATTATATAAGAATCAGAGTTCAGATGTGAACTCAGGTCCTCTGACTCCACAGCCATGACTTTTTATTCTATCACACAGTATCCCTACCATTGTCCTTCACAGTTCCTCCTTGGTCAATTCCTTTTTTGCAACCTTTTTCTCATTATGTTTCCTTGAAATTTTATTTCTCCTTTAAACTATTCTATTATTATCTAAGACACCACCATCTTCCTAGTCACCCAACCTCAGTAACATCCTTGATTCCTCATGCTCTCATTTACCCCACAAATCTAGTCCATCGCCAAATCTTGTTATGTCTACCTTCACAACATCTCTCATCCCTTATTGCCACTCATACAGCCATAAACCTAGTTAAGGTCATCATCACCTCTCACTGAGACTACTGCAACAGATTTCTAAATGATCTTCTCACCTCATAGTTGCCCCTATTCTAATCCCTTCTGCATTCCTTGGCCAAGGTGACTTTTATGAAGCATGGCTTGGACATGTCACCTCCCTCCCTGGTCAAGGAGTTCCAGTGGCTCCCCATTGCCTCCCAGATCAAATACAAAACCCTCTGTTTAGCAAGATAGGAAGGGTCCAGGATAGAGAGACCTTTAAATGTCAATTTTCTTATACTTCACTCCTTTCTTTGCACTCTATGATCCAACCACAATGGCTTACTTGGAGTTCCTTGAACACAATACTCCATCTCTGATCTCTCCGCCTTTTCATTGTCCATTCCCCAGGACTGGAATGCTTGGCCTGCTCCCCTGCCTCATAGGTTTCCCTGTTTCCTTCAAAACTCAAATAAAACCCCACCTTCTATAGACCTTCAGACTCTTTCCTCCAGCTGCCTTCCCCTTTCAGACTCTCTTCATTTACTCCATAGATCTTTTATTGTTATTCAATCATTTTTCAGTTGTGCCCAGTTCTTTGTGACCCCATTTTGGGTCTTCTTGGCAAAGATATGGGACTGGTGTGCCATTTCCTTCTCCAGTTCATTTTACAGATGAGGAAACTGAGGTAAGCACAGTTAAGTGACTTGCTCACGTCACATAGCCAAGTTTCCTAGGACAGATTTGGACTCAGAAAGAGGAGTTTTCCTGACTCCAGGCCTTGTGCTCTATCCTCTGAGTCATCTAGGTGCCCCATAGATCTCTTTCATGCACCTGATTCTGATCTTCGATGAACCTTTTCATTAGAATTCATGATCCTTGAGGGCAAAGACTGTTTTTTTTACCTTACTTTGTACCTAGCACATATTAATAAATGCTTGTTGGTTGGGGGAATAAGCATTTGTTAAATGACTAATGCACAGACACTATGCTAAATGCTTTACAAATATTTGATTTTATCCTCACAGCAGCCTTGTACTTGCCCAGAGTCACACAGCCAAGACATGTTTGAGACTGGATTTGAACTCAGATCTTCCTAAGCCTAGCACTCTGCTATATCACCTAGTTGATTGGTTTCCTACGAACTATGAAATCAAGTTATCAGTGACATTACGATGGAATTTCATGTATAATTTGTTAAATTTTGTGTACATATTAATTTTTGGTAATTGCCTATTTCATAAAATTATTGTAAGGAAAGTACTTTCTGAATCTTAAAAAAACCCCTCACTATGGGACACAAGGTAGATATTCTATCCTTTCAATTTCCTCCTTTCTTCTACAAAGGATAGAGGTCAATCTCAAGTAGGCCACATCCAGATCCTGCCTAGTTCTCCCATGCTCCCCTTCCTTTCTTATATAGGGACTGGGAATTTAATTAGTCATACTCTATTATAAAAATTAGTTTGCTTTTTAGCCTGGTGGAATTATGATGACCCTCAGGTCAATGTTTTCTCCTTCTCTACAGTTTTATAGAATTTAAATTAGACAAGTTATTAATATAATCATGAAGTCTTAGAGTTCCTTTTTAGGAAAATTTCTAATATTCAGACAGATTTGGCTCTGTGTCTACATTTAACATTTTTTATTTCTCCAGCTAGCTCCTGGTCTTTCTATACTTGAGGCAAGATTAGAATAAGAAAAGCTTAAATAAAAGAAGTCAGTAGAGTATAATATGTATAAGTTGTTGGAAGGCCTGGAGAAGGGAATCTGTAGAAAGAGTAGAATTTTTTGACCGGGGTAGAAGGGACTTCCTTCAGTCTCTTAAGGGGAGAGGATAACCAGTAGCTTTATCCTGAGTCCGTGTTCTGAAATATCAAATAAGCTTGTTGTTCTCCCTTGAACTTACCTTCTCTGCCACCATATACCCTTCTTCAAGTTTCTTCTTTCAGTTTTTTTCACTTGGTTGATGCTCAAGTTTTGATGATACTTTCTATCTAGTTTGACTCATTAAATCCTTGGCAGAACTGAGGATGCCTTCCTCCCACTCCTTCCTCTCAGCTTGTTTTCTCATAATTTATGAGTATCTTTTTTCAAAATTCTCAATTCTCAGATTCAAGTACTACTTCTAGCTGAAAGATTGCTGTGGTACAAATTGCTCTCAGGATCTAGAGAGAATTATTGTCCATTTGAATTCATAATATTCAGTATGAAAATGCTCATTACAGCTATCTATATTTGTCATTACTTTTATTATTGTTTCTCTAAAGCCGGGGTTCAAGGTAGCTTAGTTAAAGAATATTTACTGGTAGTAGATGACATTATCCATATAGAAGACTCAAGAATATCATCAAATAAATCTTATATAAGGTATTTAACATGGGCACCATCTTACTTCTAAATTCCTATAAACTGGTACTGGAAATGTATGGGCAGAAGTGGGTCAGCAATCTTAGAACTAGAAAACAGATGAAACCTCCCTCCCTCTCAGAGTTTGGGGACTGTGCAGAATGCTATAAACATAGCAGAGTGTAAGTTCCTTGAGAGCAAGGATTGTTTTACTGTTTTGTGTCCCCAACACCTAGCATAATACCTGGCATACAGCAGGTACTTAATGTTTGGTGTTTGATTTCTCCACTATTAAATGTAGTCACTCTGTGGTTTGGTTTTGCTTAAATGGTTGTTCTTGTTTACAAAACAGAGCTCAGTGGGGGAGGGGGGGAGTATAGCTGGAAATGACATACAAAACTGAGACCTTAATAAAACATTTCAAAAACAGAGTCCCTCAGACCATTCCTATCCTTATATCTCAAGGAATTCAAGAGGGAAAGATTCCATCTACACCAGAAGAATATATATGCAGCAGAATTTTTGTGGCAGCAAAAAAAATAGAAATAAAATGGGTGACCACCAACTGAAGAATGACTGAATTATAGCATATGGATGTAATTAAATATCATTATACTGTAAGAAATATCAAATATGGAAGATTCAAAGAAACCCAGGAAAACCAATGCACTGATAAGATGATGCAGATGCAAAGAAAAGTGAACCAAGAGAACATTATACCTAATAACCACAACAATGTAAAGGAAAACAATACTTAAAGACATACTATTCCTTATTAATGTAATCACCACTGTTGATTCCAAGGGACGGATGATTTTATAAATATATGATTTTATAAATATATAAATACACACACATGTACACACACACATATATAGGTATGTATTTTTTTTTTCAATAGGAAGGTGGTCGATTCTAGGTGTGGAATACTACAAATACCATTAGGCCTGACTAATGCATTAGCTTGTCATTCTTGATAGCTTCCATTTGTTATAAGAGAATGAACTGTGGAAGATGGAGTTAGTGGGAAGTAATAATTATTTAAAAAATAAAAAAGCATCAACAAAATATTAAAAAAAATTTGAAGAGCTCAGCAAATGCTGATATTCTCAGTAACTCAATTAATGGATCATGAATGCTTCCACCATGAGAAAAAAGTGACCTGATAATTATGTGTCAGACAGAGATGGATGATTTAATAGAAATAATGGTACTTTTGCTATCAGGAAAAATGTCACAAGGACAAAAATGGTTTGAAAGAGAATTAACAGGATTTGGAATGTCAGGGAGATTCTGTGATTGAATGAGAAAGCTGAGTATTATAAAATGAGATAGCATGGTCCTTGGAGTTCTGCTAACAAGTATACTGCAAAATAATTGGCTTCTAATGAATTTTAGCCAGGACCTCTTAGAGAGTTGAAGATTGTTATTTTTGCACAAATGTTTGCTTTTTATTTTATTTTTTATTTTTTTTGTTTTTTTGTTTTTGCTTTTTGGAGGGCAATTGGGGTTAAGTAACTTGCCCAAGGTCACAAGGCTAGGTTTTTGTTTGTGTACGTTAAGTGTCTGAGGCGGGATCCAAACTCAGGTCCTTCTGACTCCAGGACCGATTCTTCACTCACTGCACCACCTAGCTGCCCTGAATGTTTGCTTTTTAAAAAGAATCTGCATGTATTTCTTTGAGCATTTCGCTAGCCAGAAAAGTCAGGTGCCATTCTTTAGGGAAGTGTCAACACTAAGCATCTATAAATTTAATCACAGAATTACTTCTATAACCTGTGTAACCTCTGAGAATTCTTTTGTCAACTTCCTTTCTCACAGACAAGTCTCAGGGCCCATAGCAAGGCTACATTTCTTCACTCAAGGCTCTAGGAGGTGCTCGTGAGGAGGTGGGGCTGATTCTTTAATGCTCTTGTCCCTCTACTCCCACATCCCAGTGTCTTCGACCTCTCAAGCTTATCAGTTAAGAATCATTTAGTTAACTAGCTATATGTAGCTTTTAGAAAGGGATATTAATACAGTGGTACTATAAAAACAGCTGGTACAAAAACATCCTCTCCACTCCTTCCCCCATGACTTTGTCGTATCTTCCACAAGTGTACAGAGAATCCAGGTTAAGGTGGGCTCAAATGATATATGGCGAAGGGGCAACTAACAGTTTTTGGTTGATAGAAATCATTGTATCCAATTCCTGGGGTTCTCAAGTAGTTCCCTTTAGACATGAAGTAGGCCACTGTTAGGTTCCTTCTAGATCCGTTAATCTAGGTCCACTCTGGACTTGGTTCAAAATATGGCATATGTCCATTTGTAGATGAAGGAACGAACCAAAGACACAAAGGGAAAGACAAGAAATCCAACATTCTCCAAATCCCTTGAAGCTTACAAGATTTTCCTTGAGACAAAGGAGTTTTACTGGAGCCTTACTCTTATTCAAACCTATCAAATGACTTCAATGCTACACTAGCCTGACAATTTCCTCTGCCTATCCAACACAGCATGATTCTTGCTCCAGTTCCAAAGACTTTTCACACTCATTCTAAAACCTAAGATTGAGGTACATTTTTATGATTTCAGAAGTGAAAAGGATGCTATTTCAACTCATGGGGAACATCTCCAGGTCATAGTGATCTGTATCTTGCCACTGGACCCAGATGTCTCCAAAGGAGAAAGTGAATCTGGACTTGCACAAACGTCCCTCATTCAAATCCATTTTTTTTTTTAGATTTGAAAGGAACTTTTTTATTTATTTACTTTTAGTTTACAACATTCAGTTCCACAGTCCCTTGAGTTTCAAAATTTTTCCCTTCAGTCTTCTCCCCCCCCATCCCTTGGAAGCATGCAATTGAATATAGGATCTATAATTACCTTCACATTAAACATTAGTCAGGTTGTAAAGGGGGATTATAACCAATGGAATGGACAATGGGAAAGAGGAGACAAAACAAGAAAAAGAAAGAGCTGGTAGTTTGCTTCAATCTGCATTCAAACTCTATTGTTCTTTGTCTGGATGTGGACATGTCTTGCCATCATGAGTCTTTTGGAGTTGTCTTATGACCTTACATTGCTGAAAGGAGCCCAGTCTATCAAGGTTAGTTGTCACATGTACGTTATGTCTATAATCATGTACAAATTCCTCCTGGTTCTGCTCTCCTCACTCAGCATTAGTTTATATAAGTCTCTTCAGGTTATTATGAAGTCCATCTGCTCCTCATTTCTCATAGCACAATAGTATTCCATTACATTCATATACCACACCTTGTCTAGCCATTCCCCAATTGATGGACATCCCCTTGGTTTCCAATTCTTTGCCACCACAAATAGAGCTGCTATAAATATTTTTGTACATACAGGTCCTCTTCCCACTTCTATGATCTCTTTGGGATATAACCCTAGAAGTGGGGTTGCTGGGTCAAAGGGTATGTACTTATTTATAGCCCTTGGGCATAGTTCCAGATTACTTTTCAGAATGGTTGAATCAGTTTACAACTCCACCAACAGTTTATTAGTGTTCCAATTTGTCCACATCCTCTCTAGCATTTAGCATTTTCCTGTTTTGTCATTTTAGCCAATCTGACTGGTGAGATGTGGTACCTTGGAGTTTTGATTTGCATTTCTCTAATCAATAGTGATTTAGAGCATTTTTTCACATGCTTATAGATATCTTTAATTTCTTCCTCTGAAAACTGCCTGTTCATATCCTTTGGCCATTTATCAATTGGGAAATGACTTGTGTTCTTATAGATTTGACTCTGTTCTCTGTATATTTTAGAAATGAGGCCTTTATCAGAAACACTGGTTGTAAAAATCCTTTCCCAATTTTCGACTTCCCTCTTAATCTTGGTTATATTGGCTTTATTTGTACAGAAACTTTTTGATTAAATGTAATCAAAATTATCCATTTTGCATTTTATAATGCTCTCTAACTCTTGTTTGGTCATAAAATCTTCCCTTCTCCATAAATCTGACAGATAAACTATTCCTTTGTCTCCCAGATTGCTTACAATATCAGCATTTATACCTAGATTGTGCACCCATTTAGACTTGATTTTGGTATATCGTGTTAGATATTGGTCTATGCCCAGTTTCTGCCATACTATATTCCAGTCTTTATTGATTTTAAATAATTTATTTTTAGTTTAATATTCACTTTTATAAGATTCTGAATTTTAAATTTCCCCTCTTTTTCTCCCCCGCAAAAGATGGCATGCAATCTGATATAGGCTATGCATGTACATTCATATTAAACATATTTTCACATTAGTCATGATGTAAAGAGGAATTAGAACCAGTGGGAGGAAACATGAGAAAGAAGAAACAAACAAAAAAAACAACAAAAAAAGAAAAAGAGAGCAAATATTATGCTTTTATCTGTGTTCTGATGCCAAAGTTCTTTCTCTGGATGTGGATAGCAATTTCCATCATGCCTCTTTTGTACTTGTCTTTGATCCTTGCATTGCTAAGAAGAGCTAAGTTTATCAAAGTCAGTCAACACACAGTGTGACTGTTGCTGTATACAATGTTCTCCTGGATCTGCTCACTTCATTCATCATCAGTTCATATTAGTGAGTTTTACTGAAGTTTGCCTGCTCATCATTTCTTATAGCACAATTGATCTATTGCGATAATCAGATGACTTCTGTTAGCATAATTGGACCATATTAAGAACAAAACTGAATGTCTCCCTAATACTGAACCAATCCTGCATGTCTGGTATAAAGTCTATCTGGTCATAGTGCTTAATCCTCTTGATAAGTTGCTATAATCTCTTCGCTAATATTTTATTTAAAAATCTTGCATCTATATTAATTAGGGAAATTAGTCTATAATTTTTTCTGTTTTGGCTCTTCCTGGTTTAGGTATCAGTACCATATTTGTATCGTAAAAACAATTTGGTAGGACTCCTTCTTTGCCTATTTTCCCAAATAGTTTATACAGTATTGGAATTAATTGTTCTTAAATTTTTTTACTAGCACTAAGTCATAGGAGCTGCTGCTCAAAAGTAGAAAAAGACTCATCCAAATGGAAAACAACTCTAATATCTCTGCCAAATAGGGTCATGAAGCTGAAATTACCCAAGAGCAAGAGCAACAACAAAAGCTTCAATGTATGGGTGGAAGGATGTAGAAGGAAGAATCTAGTTGGAGATAAGAACAGGAAGAATGGCAAAGAATATTGGATCTGGCTGTTAAGTGTGTGAAGGATTTATTGGAAGAGTGGAATAATGTGGAGATTTGGTTTCAATAGGTAGTTTTTAATTTAAAGGATATATTTATAATGGTAGAAAATTTGTAAATGTTTATTGTCTTATGTTGATCATAGGAACATAGATCTGGTCTTGAAAGGAACCTGAGACCATCTAGTCCAATCTTCTCATTTTATAAACAGGGAAACTGAGGCCACTTATCCAAGATCACAGAAATAGTAGGTAGGATTCAAATTATGTCCTCTTGTTCCAAATTCAATATCTTCTTGGGCTTTTCTGTCTTCCCTCTAAACTCTTAGGTGATAAAAGGAATTTGAGTAAACTAGGGTGATGAAGTTTGATTATCTGTGAACTAATCTAAAGAGATTCAGGTACAGCAGTAAGTCATAGGAGCTGCTCAAAAGCAGAAAAAGACTCATCCACATGGAGAAAAAGATGACTTCCCTACTAAAGAATGAGGCTCTGGATGAGTGGTGACCTCTTTGTCTCTCAGCAGATAGGCTTTCCAAGGCTTAAGCAAAAACTCAAGCTAGAATGTATGAAGAGGCTTAAGAGCCATGTACATAGAATGGGGTGATTCTTGGAGGCAGTATGGAATAATGCTAACATGTGAAGACATGGGTGTGAATTCTGGTTCTAATACTTGTTAGCTGTATGACCTTGGACAAATCATTCAGTCTCGATTATTCCATCTGTTAAGTGGAGGAAACATGTCTACCTACCTCACCTGGAAGTTGTGAAGCAATTTGTAACCATCAAAGTACCCAAGAAATGTGAGCAACCACTCTTGATGCATATCCTGCCTGTTCACACAGGGTGGTCCTTAACCTGGAAAGGAGAAAAGGCAGTTGGGGATCATATTCTCTGGTTGTCTGACACCATACTTTCCATGTAACAGGCTTCATAGATCTTTGTCAATTTGCAGGTAGAAAGTATATTTTTTTTTTGCTTTTTTTTTTGGAGGGCAATTGGGGTTAAGTAACTTGTGTAAGGTTACACGGCTAGGTTTTTGTTTGTGTGTGTTAAGTGTCTGAGGCCGGATCTGAACTCAGGTCCTTCTGACTCCAGGGCCAGTGCTCTACTCACTGTGCCACCTAGCCGCCCCCAGAAAGTGTATTTTGATGCTTTGATGGATACAGGGATAAATCCATGATTCATCTCAGTGATATGGCTGCTCCCTCCAGTGCTGCGCCATAGGTTATAACTTATTCAATAATCCTTCCACTGAGGTCCAGATAACATGGTGAGGTGCATGTGAGTGCAGGGAGGTGGGAGCAGGGGGAGATTTTCTCCTAAGTTCTTGACATTGTGTAGAAACCAGTGGAACAGGCAGGCTTCTCTCAATATCTTTTGCTCTTTGTCTTTCACACCCCCTGGTTGGTTTTGTATTGCAGCTTACTCATGCCAACTATATGTGGCTCCATCACTCTTTGAGTGACCCTCAACTTGAATTCTTTGGAGGCTGTGGCATTTCATGACTCATAGCTATTCAGCATCAATATAAAAATAATAACAAGACTCAGTTTTGGATAATCAACATCTTCTCAATTTTCTCAGCCTCCTCTTTCCCCTGATTGAAGGGCTAGAAGGTAGAACAACAAACTTCTCCCAAACCTTGCCTTTAGAGAGGGCTGGGATCTGACCTTTCCAGGTGACTCTGCATTTTCTCTCTGTAAATCTGCTTGGTTTTGCCTCCTGCAACCTGCCACCCTTCCTTTTCAGCTTCCTTTTGTGTGTTATTGTCTCTCATTAGATCATGAGTTCTCTGAGGGTAGGGACTGTCCTTTTCTTATTTGTACTCCCAGCACTTAGCACAGTGCCTAGAGCATTGTTTAATAAATGTTTAGTGAGTTGAATTGACATTTAGAAGATGGAACTTTGTTTCAAGAAGTTTGGGGACTAACAAATACTATAAACGATGTCTGTATATAAGGTATGAAAAAGAAGAATGAAACCAAGACATCTTCTCCACCCTCTCACCAGTAAGGATGCTTTCTAAATGTGCTTTGTGTGTATTACTGGTACAGCATATTGATGAAATATCCCTCCTGCCTCAGAATAGTCATGATAACTACAATCTTGGCAATGACAGTGACACCGAGGGCATTTATCAACTTACATCTCATGTTTTCCCAGCAAAATTATCTATTTTTTAACTCTGCCAGACTTAGTTATTTCCAATTCTTTTCCCCAGTGCTTTCTTCAAATGACTTTTTCAGCAACTGAATAAGTATGTGTTCAACTTGTCCCTCTTTATTTTAGTTTCCATTTGTTCCTCCCCTACATTACTGCATCAGAATCCTTCTTTGGTGAATCTGATTTTCACATTTCACAGCCTTTATCTTCCCATGGTAATTTTTGGTTTTATATAAAGCTTTGCTTCCCTGCTACTACTATCCCATACTCTTCTCTCTGCTCATACTGTGGAAGAAATTCTTTTAACCATATCCATTGCCTTTTAGGATTACAAAAAAGATTCAGCCAAAAGCAATAATTCTTAAAGGAGCTTCAAGATTTATACTTATATACATATACAAGTTATAAGTGTGTGTGTATATATATATACATATATATATACATATGTATATATATAAAAGATACATATCTATATATCTGTATATAAAGATACACACACACACACACACACACACACACACACACACACAGAGTCTTCTGGTTTTCTGATTTCCTAAGGAACCATTGCCCAACCTAGGTTGCCTTCTTTTTTCTTTCTTTTTTTGTTTATACTGGTCCTTTAATTAGTTCAGCATATAATCTTAGAGAGTTGCCCTGGGGTATGGGGATAAAGATTGAGAGGTTAGGTGGCTTGTCCAGCATCACATAGCCAATAAATGTCAAAGGTGGGATTTGAACTCTAATGTTCTTAATTTCCAGCTTGACTACTATCAACTACACAGCACTGTCCCTTTCTGGAGTCCCTTCTAAAAAAATTAGAAAATAAAAGCACTTGCCAAGTAATGCATTCAGAATATATATTAAGTACTATGGAAAAAATCAAAAGAAATGAAAATAATGTGGTTTCTGTCTTCAAGGAGCTTACAGTCTAATTGGGGAGAGAAAATGCATAACCCAACAGTAAGCGTAAGCCTGTTTCATGACATGCCCTGTCTATGCTCATTTCCCTCACAGCTAGATGGAAGGCCTTTCTGCCTGCTCATCAGTAGCCTTCTCAGACTGAACAAATGTACATCCTGGGCTACACTCTCTTGATTTGTGGCTTCCTAGCCCAAACTAGGAAGTGCCTTTCTTTAAGTTCCTCAGACATGCTCATCTAACTCCCTCTTGACTCATTCTCTAGACTTCTCCACTTCATCACCAAGTGCCTTGCCTTCCTCAGGGGTATCCTCTTTCAAGCTCCCTTTTATATGTTGTTCTCCTCCATAAGAATGTGAACTCCTTGATAGCAAAGAGCACCTTATTTGCTTATATTTGTATCCTGAATGCTTAGCACAGTGCCCAGCACATGTTATTGTTCACTGGTTCAGTTGTGTCCAACTCTTCGTGATCCCATGGACCATATCTCACCAATATTGTCCATGGGGTTTTATTGGCAAAGATACTGGAATATTTGCTATTTCCTTCTCCAGGGGATTAAGGCCAACAGAGGTTAAGTGACTTGTCCAGAGTCATACAGCTAGGAAATGTCTGAGGCAAGATTTGAACTCAAGTCTTCCTGACTCCAGGATCAGTTGCTCTATCCACTAGCACCCTAGCTGCCAACTGGCACATAGTAAGGGACTAATGCTCAATTTTTCTACCTACCTACTATTATGGAATAATACTTTCTTAAATTTGATAAAACAAGTACTGGGTAAGGTGAATGTAGGCCTCTGGACTATTTCATTAAAAAAATAATTACCTCCTAGTCCAAAGAGAGGCATTAAATTCTTGGGGCATGAAAATAAGAGGCCACTTCATCCTTTATCCTTTAGGGTTCAAATCATGACCCTACCACGTTATTATTTGACTGATTCTGGGTTAGTCATTTAATCTCTATGGGCCTTAGTTTCCCCATCTGTAGATTGAGAATATTGGCCAAGATGGCATTAGTGTCCTTTCTAGCTTTAAATCAGTAGTTCTATGACATGAATGGGGAAAAATCCTGAGAAAATGGAAGGAGAATTTTGAGGATTTGAGAGATCAAAGAGTAGTCCCAGATCACTGAAAACATTCTACTTCTTGATTTAAAGTAACCCAATTTCCTTCCCTTTTTCTTTTGTTTCAGGGTAGTCTTGGTCACCTCTCTTCTGCCATAGATATCACTCAGAGAGGAAAACAAACTGCCAAATTTTAAAATTCATATCTCAATCTCATAAGCTTGATCTGGATTGGGAAATATTCATCAGAAAAGCTGATGTCATGTCAAACTATTCAAGCAGAACTCTGCTTTATCTATTATGCTTACACCTGAAAAAGTCCTCCCAATTAATTGCTAAGACCAGGGATACCTCTGGCTTGTAATGCCATTTCTGGAAGCACTACCTTTCTTATGGCAGATTGCTATGTATGGTCTTGTTCAAAAGGCAGGCATATCTAACTCTTTTTAAAGCAAGGCTTCTAGCCTTGTACCATAGAGTGAAGAACAAGAAATTTGAAGGTTTCTCAATGACAGAGTACAGGAAAATTGATAAACTGTAAGAGCACTACAGAAAATGCCAAAAAAACAAAACCCAAACCCCTTTACTACTTTGTTTCTACTCATGCGGGAATAAGATAATGCTTAGTAATACTGAAAAATGGAAGATGTCAAATGTTTGTGTCCTTTGTGAACCCTCCATGAGGCAAGTCCAAATGACACAAATATAACTTTGTCACTTCACACCCTGACAGAGTGCCAACATCTTTATTTTTAGTCATATCTATCAAGGTTTATTATTCTATATGAAATTGGAACCAAAAACCTTTGCTAGTCCCAGATTTCAGCCACAGATTGTTTGTGACTGTGAAACGGGAGGAAAGGTGTCAAAGTAGAGAGAAAACTGGCTCTGGAGTTTCAGGATCTAGATTCAAATCCTGCCTTTGATAAGATAGGTTGTGGTGGTTGTTGTAGAGTCATTTCAGTTGTGTCCAACTCCATTTGGGATTCTCATGGCAAAGATACTGCAGTGGTTTTTCATTTTCTTCTCCAGCTCATTTTACAGATGAGTACACCAAGGCAAATAGGGTTAAGTGGCTTGCCCAGGGTCACACAGCTAGTAAGTGTCTGAAGTCAGATTTGAACTCAGGAAGATGAGGCTAACTTCCTAATTTCAGGTCTAGCTCTCTATACACTGTGCTACCTAACTGCCTTTATGATGGCTTACTCCCTGTGTTACTTTGGCCAAGTTGTACAATTTCTCATGCTGCCTACTAGGTGAAGAGTTTATAAAGAGTGTGAGGAAGGCCTTAAAGGTTGTCAAGGGTGGAAGGAGTACCCACACTGATGAAACCATAGATTGCAGAAATACCAAAAAGCCCAAAGGACCTCTCTCCTTGTATGAGAGAACTCTTTGGATGTATAATTTATGCTGCTATTAGGTGAATTCTGAAACTAAAATAGATTAATTTCTAGCTTGTGTTTTATGTTCAGTTGAGAAATACATTATGACAGAATTTTCTTCTTATTTTAGCATTTGAAAGAGTTGTTGACACTTTCATTTTCATAGAAGACTGTTTGGAGTTCATGATGCTCTAAAATAATAATGATGTACTAATTCTCACTTAACCATTAACATAACCCTTTATAGATTTCTGTGATGTTCAGCTGAGCATGTTTGAAATTTCTATTTTTAGTAGTAAAGTGTGGCAATGAACCTCATTGGGCCCTTAATTTAATATTTTAATAATAATATTTAATATTTATTTCTACGTTAGTTTCATTTTTACCTCTGATGCCATTCAACCATATTCCAATTATGGCTTTTAAATTTGCATGTGAACATAAGCCCAAAATAGTGGGCCTCTTGTATTTACGGGTATATATGGAAAACATTGTGATTGAGTTGATGCAGGAAAATCACTATAAAGGATTGCTCTTCCCCCTTTTCTACTCTGTTCCTCAGGTCAAGGGTCAAAGGCTATAAAGCCAGAAAGACCCTCAGAGGTCATTTAGTCTAACTCTCTTATTTTACTGATGAGGAAACTGAGAGCCAGAGAATCTTAGGGAAGTAACTTAACCAATATTTCACAGATATACAATTACAGAGGCAAAATTTGATGATGAATTAATTTCTTTATCTGTCTTTATCTACTATTATAAACTTGCTGACACCTAGTCACAGTAATCTTTTCTTCTGCTATTTTAGAAACTTTCTTTAACGAAGAGCAAGATAAGAGAAATACACACTCCAAATTATTGGCAGCAATGCATATGTATTGTGAAATAGGTTGAGTAAAAAACTAGATAAGTCTCTGATAGAACAGCTATCCCGGAATTCAATGGGACACTCTCTAGAGTCATTGTGCTTGTGCAATGAATGAATCTCTGTGGGGAAAGCATCTTCTGGGACTGCCCAAAGGAGGATTATGCATCTAATTAGGTGAAAAATATTTTACAGAGCTCCCACCCCCTTGATTACAATAAATTTGGTCTATTCCAAAAGATTTATTGACTGGCTGAGCTGGGGTTAGCATTTCCATATTCCTGATGGTTTCTGGGATCTCTTTCATAACTCTTGGTGTTAAACATTTCCACAGAAAGAGAAAACGGAATTAGAATAGCAGTAATTTCTTCATTTTGCATTACTTATACTGATTTGGACATAAACCTAGAAACTACTTTGGCTCAGACCTGCCTATACTTGTACTCAGCATGTCAAGCTAGGGTAGTCCGCAGATAAGTCTTCCTACCCCAACTAAGGCAAAAAACTGGTTATTACTGTAAGAGCCTTGTTTATGTATGGATTGGTTTGGATGACTTCTAAGTTGACCTGCAATTCTGGAATTCTCTGAAGGAACTTGACTAAATGTAGCTAAAAACCATTTAGCAGCTAATACAAGCTAAGTACCTAATTGAGCAGCAAAGGTAGTTGTCTAGCAGCATATCACTATACTTATTTTGGTTTGACTGACAATTCATTGTGATCTCTAAACCGAGTTTAAGGATTCTTGTTTTCTGCAATATATCAATGTTGCCCAAGTCAGAACTTACTAGCAGAAGCCCACTTTCTCCAAATACCCTTTTTTTCATGGGATGATTGGTATTTAAGAATAATTTCTAAAGTTTTAAGCACATAAACAAGAAAAAGGAGGGACAGGAAAGAAAGAGGAGGAAAGAGAGAGACAGAGACACCTTGTTAATCTACAGGGAACAGATGCTCTGGGGACATGATGTATCCAAGAAGAGTGTCTGCAGATGAAATATTAAATATTAAAGTGAAAGAACACAATCATACAGAGGACCATTCTGTTCGGAGTGATTCAGAAGCTCCAGTCAGACCAACATTCCGGATGTTTGCATATTTCCACTGAGAAAAAGAGAAATTAGGGAAATCAAACCAAAGAAGTATTTACTTTCTGATGATTCATTTTCCTTTCAGGTCTAAATAAAAGATCCAAGCACAAATGTATGACCTGCACTACATCCATATATGCCACTTACAATTCAAAATAGATGCTTGAATATGATGACATGTGGTTCCCCGCTCTCCACACCCAAAGGTGAAAAGTGGTTGTTAGTGCTTTAATTCTCCACATTTCAGACTAATGCTTAAGTAAATTTATACCTAAATAAACCACATGGAGGCAGTGTGACATAATGGATAGAGACCTGCCTTACCTCCAAAGTCAGTGTTGGTATTTGCAGGAGGCTCTGGTCCTAAGGTTTTAGTTTGATGCCTTTCTGATTTAAAGGTAGTCACATAGACATTACAGGACTACATAGTTAGAATGGGAATCTGACCAACTTTGGCCTGTTTAATTAGCAGGCAAAGGGCAGACTCATATGTGAAAGCTCCTGGCAGCTGCTCAAGGTCAAAGGAAGGAAGGACTGTACTCCAGATCTATAACATGTCAGGAGGCAGAAGTGTCACAGCAAGGATGAACAAATACAAACTGGAGGAAGGATGATTGTATTGGTCTGAATGCAGGCAGCTCTCAAACTTCTACCCCCTTGGAAATCTGGCAAATTGAAAACTTCTTTGTAGCCTATAATCAGTGCTATGTTCAGAAATTTAAATTGTATTTTTCCTCTCAAAGAGATGTGATTTTAAAGGTATTGTTTATGTTCAGAAGGGGACCAATACAGTCTTGGAAGAATTCATTTCCTAGGTGGGGATCTAAATGACATAAAAACCTGGATGTATCACTTTCCTTTTTGCTGTTCTGTTTTCTTTTCCAGGCATATGGCTACTATTTATTTCTTCTACCACAAAAAATGTTTAATACACAAAGAATTTACAGGAACATTAACAGACACGTAAAACATAAAACAATAACCCATCGTCATCATTATGAAGTCAAGTCACTTTGTGAGACTGCAGAATGGAGATTTCATTTTCTTCACTGACTGATGCTGTCTGTGCAACCCAGAAGTCCAGATCTCCTGGAAAGCCAGGACACCTTAGGCATCATGAATCCTCTCAGCATTGCCCTGGTAATTTCTCCTGGCAGTGGAGCATCACTGAGAAGCAGTGTTATTGCAGAAATCATATCCATGCAAGCAGCCATCAGTGACTCAGGAACTTACAACTGATGGAATTCACAAGACAGCCATCAAGGCTGAAATGACTGTTTCTCAGGATTGTGGTTCAATGTCTCCCACTCAGAAAAAGAAAGCCAAAGTGGAAGAGTATGCAAAAAACTTGATCACATTTTCATAAGATAACTTTTAATAATCATAGAGAAGAAACTTGAAATCTGATCTCAGGCTCACTTAGGCAGAGCATATGGTCTTCCTGTCATGTACTCAGAGAGATCATGACTATTGTAGGAGTGGAAAAAAAAGAGAGAGAAAGCTCTTTTTCCCTTACATTGGAAGTCCCAGGAACATCTGAGATTGTAAATCAGTCAATTAATCAAATGATAGTCCTTAATAAAGTACCAACTCTGTGGCCAGCACAGTGCTAGGTGTCAGAGCCAGAAATAAAAAAAAAGAGAAATCATCTTTACTCACAAAAACCTTATATGAGAGAGAGGAAGAATTCTAGAGTTTTCTACATTTATTTCCTTTGTGCTTTCTATGATTCTTATAATCTAATGAGAGGGGTAGCATTTTTTGACTTATCTTTTTTGTCTCCCACTCTGTGGGAGCTACCCTACTCCAGCAAATGGGGGAGGGGAGTACTGATTTTCTTAATTATACTCTCTATGTACCTTTAAATATTTGTTCTTCCCAGCAAATCAAGTGGGATGCATTTGGCATATTTTTCCACATCTCTAGTTCTATGTAGTACTCTGGGCATTTGGAAAGGCTCAAGCATTGCCTTTTTACATGCTTAATGCTAAAAAGTACCAAAGTATACATGATATAGTTCATTTAAAAATAAATTTTATTGATATCTTTTTTATGCATAGCCCAAATTTCCCTCATATTTCTCTCCACCTGTTGCAAGAAAGTCACCCCATATAACAGAATTTTATTTTAAATAAAAAGTAGAAAAAGAGGAAAATTTAGCCAAATTATTCCATACACTAAAAAAACCCCACAATATATTCAATGTTTCACATCCATAGATATCCCAGTTCTGCAAAGAAGCGGGGGGGAGGTGCTTATCATGTTCTTCTTTCTATTTATTAATTAATCCTGGTATTTATAGACCTCTCATTTCTTCCTTTAAAAAGTCTGTGCTTTGTTTCTCTCTTTTCCTACTGATGATAATCTAGTAAAGGCCCTCACCACCTTGTTCTTCTATTAGGGGCTAAGTGGAATAAGAATAATCCCTCTCAAGTGCTTCAGTCTGATCAATTAGTCAATATGCATTTATTAAATATTAATCATGTGCCAGGCTGTGCTAATTGTTGGAGACATGTAGGAAAGTGCTTTGTAAGTGACAAAGCACTTTATATACATTATGTCATTTGACCCTTGCAATAGCCCCTGAGGTAGGTAGTACAATTATTATTATTATTATTTTCGTAGCAAAGGCTCTAGATTTGCCTTTCCCATACCAAGGCTGGCTAGCTATATTCCCTGCCAGCCCACCCAGGGCTTGAGGTAGATCAAGAGGGTCTCTAATATTATTGGTTTGAGCCCCATTTCATTGTTTCCCACCAACTGTTAGTCAGAAATAATTGTTATTCCAGGTCAAAATTAACCAATTAATATCCAATAGCTCCCAGAAGGACGTTTACTTTGGAGATATAGCAAGAACAAAGGTACAAATGTGTTTCTCAAACACCTGGGGGGTTATACTTCCTCAGTCCCTGGGGAGAGATGGCTTAGGCTTAATGCAGTTTTTATACAGCACGACGCCCACCAAATTCACTTCCACATGTGGCATAGCTATGAGTGGATCTCTGCTACTGCTGGACTGACATGGCAGTCACTCAGGACTTTGCTCTTCACTATCTGACTTTCAGCAAACCCCAGCATGGGCTCAAGCTCCTAGACTACTGGTTACTTGTTCACATGAATAGAGACAGCTGGTGATGCAATGGATAGAGTTCTGAGCCTGGAATGAGGAAGATCTAAAGTCAAATTCACCTCAGACACTCACTAGCTATGTGACCCTGGGCAAGTCACCTGACCGTCAGTTTCCTCAACTATAAAGTGGGGATAACAATAACACCTGCCTTGCAGGGTGGTTGTAAGGATCTAGTGAGAATATTTGTAAAAAGTCCTCAGCCCAGTTCCTGGCACAAGGGTAGGTAATTTTTTATTTTTGCTTTTATGGATGGGGAAGACAGGGCAATTGCCCAAGGTCACAAGGCTAGTGTTAAATGTCTTAGGTCAGATTTGTACTCAGGTCATCCCGACTCCAGGGCTGGTGCTTTAGTCACTGTGCCATCTAGTTGCCCCCAAAATAGGTGATTAATAAATGCTTGTTCCCTGCTCCTACCTTCCTTCTCAGCTGACTTGAAACTCACAATATTATGGGTATCTCCAATCTTCCTTCACCCATAATAGGAAAGAACAAATGTGAAGAGGAAAAGAATAGAGGTCTGTATGCAGGTGGTCCTTGTGCATCCATATGTTTATGTCTTATCTCTCTCCAAGTGTTGCCAGAGAGGAAAGGCCCTATAGCAAGTCTCACTTGGTCTTGTTGGTGCCTTTGAATATGCCTCATTGCAGGTTATTCAGTCAATCAGCAGCTGGCCTCTTCACCGTGCCTGTAACTGCCCAGAACCTGTTACAGAATGTCTCTACACCTCTGAACCTGTGAGCAAAGCACAGGTTTAGTGACTTGTCCAGGATCACATGCAGCTATGAAACATCTGAGGTTGGATCTTCATTCAGGTCTTCCTGACTCCAGGTCTGGGGCTTCATCCACTGCTCTCACCTGGCTGCCTTTGAACTGCTAATATTCTCTTACAAAGGAGGATTTCCTCATGGGCTAGTTAAAATAGAGGCTGTCATCCCTACACCACGGTCCTGCCTGACTTCCACTTAGTTGTAGTTTAAAAAAAATACATGACAATAGATTTTCCAGATTTAATATTACTTCTCTTAGGCTTTCTATAGTTGACCCTGACCTTATATTGGCAGATGGCCCATTGTTTGCAGGATGAAGATGCAATGGAAATGACACCAGAGGGAGGAACTTTTTTTTTCTTTCCAGCTGGGAATTCAACTCCCAAACCATTGTTGGAGTTCTCCTCTCTAAGCAAGGTTATCCACTCAGTAGCACAGTGGGTGGAGCATTGATCTTGGAGTCTGAGAGACAAGAGTTCAGATGCAGCTTGAGACATTTACTAGCTGTGTGACCCTGGGCAAGTCAACTAATCCTCTGTGCCTCAGTTTCCTCATCTGTAAAATGGAGATGATAATACTAGCACCTACCCCCCCAGGGTTGTTGTAAGGATAACTAAGATAATTGTAAAGCACTTAGCATAGCAGCTGACATGTAGTAAGTGCCATATAACTGTTACCTACTATTATAAGCAGGAGCCATTTTGTAACTACACTTCAAAGTGCAAAATTTCTATGGAGGACGCTATTTTATCAATTTGCCCCATAGACATGAGCCTAAGAGTAAGTGGATCTTACACTTTGCTTTGCTATTCCTCCTCCTCTGTGCTATCCAATCCTTCCCATATTTAAAACCCAGGTCACATCTCACCTCCTTCCAGGAACCGTCCCAGTCCCTCTCAGCTGACACTGATCCAATTCTTCTCTGTATTCTGTGCTATTCTTAAACAGAATCACACACTTTAGCATTTACTTGTTCTAGACTTATTGGGTAAACATAAACTTTTTCTCTCCAATTAAATTTTAAGTTCATTGAGAGCAGGAAGCATGTTCTGTATTTCCGTAATTGCTGCTATTCCCAGGACAACAGACTCATTGTGAAACCTGAGCAAAAGCTCCCTAGTCTAGAGTGGTGATGTGCGGGAGCAGAGTCTGGAGTTTAAAGTGTGCTCATTAATCTGCCAACCACAGATTGGTCTCTTTCAAAAGGTAGAAAGTATTCAGTCATTTGAGAGCTTGTCGAGCGCCAGCTTTGAGAAGTCCATTTTAGGAAGTCGAGGCTACAGTTTTCTTCTTACTTTTATGGACTAAGTATCTCAGGATTGTTGGCTCACCATTTCATTCCTTTTACATTCCTTGATTAAGATATGGATCTTGCTACTGTTTACATTTACCCATGGAATTCAGATCACCCCTCTCCTCGAGCTTTTGACTTACTTGCTAGGAGTCACATGCTGATTCACAGTATTGGAAAATGTCCCATGGGAGTGGCGGTAAAACAATATATATTTTGACTATATAACTCCTGACCCTCAGAGGAATAAACAGATTTGATTGCAACTTGCTTGCAATTCCACCTGGCTCACATTTCTTCCTTATCATGCTCTCTTGTGAGGTGGCTACAAGAGTTCTTACTGAAGAGTGCACATACTGTACAGAGCAGTACAATAGGCACTTGGGTAGTAGCAGCAGTGAATTCAGGAAGACAAGCTGTCCTCCCTCAAGGACTGTGAAGGAAGAGAGACATTGACAAAGACACAGCTATGACAGTGCAGAGTTATTTTTTTTGAAGGTCGTTTTCTCCTCAAAGCACAGTAACATAAACAAGATTCATTAAGAAAAAAATTTTTTAAAGCTCTATTCATTAAAAAAAAACAAATTTTCCATCATGCATAAAACAATCTAATCTAATCCATTAAACATTTCTTAAGCACCTGCCATGTACTAGGTAGTGCTAAGTTATGGGGTCACTTAATTAGGTGTACATAAATAACTCTCGAACGTGAGTTAACATCAAGCAATATTGGAGGGAAGAGAGAACAGTGTACATTTGAAATGTGCTTTTGTATGTGTAGAATCTGAAAAGAAAGATTTTGTGCATTTCTTATATCCTTAGCCAGACTAGATTTATGCAAATAGGCACTGGTTCATATTCCTATTTGTTTCACTTATATCAGTCTTTTTCTCCCCAACAAGATGAGAGTGTAGGTTCATTAAATATCAAACACAAAATGAATAATCAGGTACTTGACCAATTAATCATAGGATTTAGAGCTGAAAAGGCCATAGAGATTACAGGATTTCAGAATTTGAAGGAACTTTTGTGGTTTATAAGATTTTGATCTGGATTAAATTTTGGATATACTAGAATCTCAGAACTGAGAGGGCCTCAAGGCTCATGATATTTACAGTCAAGAGATGTCTGAGAAATCTTATGTAATCTCATTTTACAAATTAGGATACTGAGGTCCAGGGAATTTAAGTGACTTTTTGAAAATGCCTAGCCATTAAGTAAGAGAGCTGGGATTTGAACACAGGTCCTTTAATTCTAGAACCAATATTTTCCCATTACACCAGACCATCATGCAGCACAATCTGAACCTAACCAGGAATCCTTTCTATAGCACCACAGGAAAAGTGTTCATCCCATCTCTGTTTGAAGGCCTCCAGGGAGAAGAAAACTGATTTTCTGGGGATACACATTTTACTTTTGGACAGCTCTGATGGCTAGGTTGTCTTTCCTCACATTGAACTTAAATCTACTTCTCTGTACATTCTGGCCATTGTTCCTAATTCAGCCTTCTGATATTAAGTAGAACAAGATTCTTCTATTACCTGAATAGTTCTCCAAATACCTGGACACAATTATCCTGTTCTCTTGATAGAATCACACAAAGGTGCCTAAGATGAAAGGGACTTCAGACAGCATCTGGTCCAATACTATTGGAACCTACAACATCTCTACTGTCTCCAACAAGCTTTTACTGTCCCGTTAGAGAAGAGGAACTCACTACCTATCAAGGCAGTACATTTTAGGACAGTTTTAATTGCTAGAACACATTTTCTTACACCAAGCCAAAATCTACCTATCTATCAATAATCCTTTCCCCTAGAGTCAGAACATCTATCTTCTAGGGTCAAGTAGAGATGACAGTTATCTCCTCAACTCACCTCACCCTTCTCTGCCCTCAAGTTTTCCTTTCTCCAGGCCAAGCATTTCTAATTCCTTCAACAGATACTCATATGACAGTCTTGACCACACTATATAATTCATCTTTCTCATTTGCAGATGAAGAAAATGGAATCCAAAGCATTGAAGAGACCACCATGATTCTTTCTTGTATTCAGTTTTTTAATAATCAGTAGTATGGGACAGATTCATATTGTTACTAATAATTCTTTTTTTCCACTGGAAACTCATTGTGTTTGTTTGGCCCAGCTCTAGGGTTGTTTCACCCTCCTCCCAGTTTTACAAGAAGCAGCTGCTGCCAGGAGTGTGCCTTCCAGACAACTTCAAGTTGTCTTAGATCCTTGCATTGCTGAGAAGAGCTAAGTCTATCAAAGTTAGTCATCACACAATGTGACTGTTACTGTGTATAATAATGTTCTCCTGGTTCTGCTCATTTCACTCAGCATCAGTTCATATAAGTCTTTCCAGGTTTCTCTGAAGTCTGTCTGCTCATCCTTTCTTATAGCACAATAGTATTCAATTACATTATATATTACAACTTGTTCAGCCATTCCCCAATTAATGAACATCCCCTAAATTTCTAATTCTTGGCCACCACAAAAAGAGCTGCTGTATAGATATGTGTCATTTCCCCAGTTCTATGATCTCTTTAGGATATAGACCTAGAAGTAATATTGCTGGGGCAAAGCAGTTTTATAGCCTTTTGGGCATAGTTCCAGAATGGTTGGGTCAGTTCACAGCTGTACCAACCCTGCATTAGTGTTACAGTTTTTCCACATCTTCTCCAACAATTATTTTCCTGTTTTGTCATATCAGCCAATCTTGTAGGTGTGATGTGGTCAGAGTAATTTTGATTTGCATTAGTGATTTATGGCATTTTTCATATGACTATAGATAACTTTAATTTCTTCCTCTGAAAACTGCCTGTTCATATCCTTTGACCATTTATCAACTGGGAAATGACTTGTATTCTTGTAAATTTGACTCAGTGTCTCTGATAAATGCCTTATTTCTAAACTATATAGAGAACTGACTGCAAAATTTTTTTTCCCAGCTTTGTTTCCCTTCCAATCTTGGTTGCATTGACTTTGTGCAAAAACCTTTTAAGTTTAGTTTCATCAAAATTATCCATTTGCATTTCGTAATGTTCTCTCTGGTTTGGTCATAAATTCTTCCCTTCTCTATAGATCTGACAGGTAAACTATTCCTTGCTCTCCTAATTTGCTAATAGTATCAGCCTTTAAATCTAAATCATGTATCCATTTTGATTTTATCTTGGTATAGGGTGCAAGATGTTGGTCTATTCCTAGTTTCTATACTATTTTCCAGTTTTCCCAGCAGTTGTTAAATACTGATTTCTTATCCCAGCAGCTGGAGTCTTTGGATTTATCAAATAGTATATTACTACAGTCATTGATTATTGTGTCTTACATACCTAACCTAATTTACTGATCCACCGCTTTATTTCTTAGCCAGCACTGAGTAGTTTTGATGATTGCTGTTTTATAATACGATTTAAGATCTGGTACAGCTAGAATTAAGTAAGAGAGCTGGGATTTGAACACAGGTCCTTTAATTCTAGGACCAATATTTTTCCCCCATTACACCAGACCATCATGTAGCACAATCTGAACCTAACCAGGAATCCTTCCTATAGCACCACAGAAAAGTGTTCATACCATCTGTTTAAAGGCCTCCAGTGAGAGGAATTTATTTTCATTAATCCACTTGATATTCTGGACCTTTTGTTCTTCCAGATGAATTTTGTTATTGTTTTTTTCCTAACTCTACAAAATAATTTTTGGTAGTCTGGTATGTCACTGAATAATTTAATTTAGGTAGAACTGTCATTTTTATTATATTAGCTTGGCCTACCCATGAGCAACTGATATTTTTCCAATTATTTAGATCTGACTATATAAAAAAGTTTTGTAATTGTGTTCATATAGTTCCTGTTTTTGTTTTTTTTTTTGAGGGTGGTAGACTTCCAAATATTATAATGTCTACAGTAACTTAAATGGAAGTTCTCTCTCTTGCTGTTGGGTTTTGTTAGTAATATATAGAAATGCTAAGGGTGTATTTGGGTTTATTTACATCCTGCAACTTTGCTAAATTTGTTCATTGATTTCCTCTAGAATTCTCCAAGTATACAATCATATAATCTGCAAAAGTGATAGCTTTTTTTCTTCTTTGCCTATTCTAATTCCTTCAATTTCTTTTTCTTCCCTTATTGTTAAAGCTTACATTTCTAGTACCACGTTGAAAAACAGTGGTGATAATGGACATCCTTGTTTCACTCTATTCTTATTGGAAATGCTTCTAGCTTATCTTCATTACATATAATGCTTCCTGTTGGTTTTAGATAGATGCAAAGTATCATTTTAAGGAAGACTCCATTCATTCCTATGCTCTCTAGTGTTTTTAATAGAATGGGTGTGGTATTTTGTCAAATGCTTTTTCTGCATTTATTGAGATAGTTATATGATTTGTCAATTTTATTGCTGATATAGTCATTTATGTTGGTAGTTTCCCTAATATTGAACCAGTCCTTCATTGCTGGTATAAATCCTACCTGGTCATAGTGTATTATACTCATGATGAGTTTCTGTAATCTCTTTTTCTTTCTCTGTTTTAACTCTTCTTGATTTAGGTATCAGCACCATGTCTGTATCATAAAAAATTTGATAGGAATCCTTCTTTGCTTTATTTTCCCAAATAGCTTATACAGTATTGGAATTAATTGTTCTTAAAAAGTTTGATAGAATTCACTTTCAAACCATATGGCCCTGGAGATTATTTTCTTAGGGACTTCATTGATGGCTTGTTCAACTTGTTGTTTTTCTGAAATGGGGTCAAATTTTATTTCCTCTTTTGTTAATCTGGGCAATTTATGTTTTTGTAAATATTCACCTATTTCACTAAGATAGTCACATTTATTGGCATACAGTTGGACAAAATAGCTCCTAATTATTGTTTTGATTTCTTCTTCATTAGTAGCAAATTCACCCTTTTCATTTTTGATGCTGGTAACTTAGTTGTTTTTTTTTTAATAAAATTTTACCTAAAAGTTTATCTATTTTATTGTTTTTTTCCCATAAAGCCAGCCCTTAGTATTAACATCTCCTTTGGTTTTCAGAATTTCTAATTTGGTATATAATTGGGGGTTTAAAATTTGTTCTTTTTTTAGTTGCATGCCCAATTTGTCGATCTCTTTATTTTATTCACATACATATTTAGAAATACAAAACTTTCCCCGAGAACTGCTTTTGTTGCATCCCTTAAGTTTTGGTATATTGTCTCATTATTGTCACTCTTGGATGAAGTTACTGAATTTCTACGATTTGTTGTTTGACCCACTTATTTTTAAAGATTATATTAGTTTCCAATTAATTTTTAGTTTTTCTTTCCATGATCCTTTATTTCATATAATTTTTCCTGCATTATGATCTGAAAAATCATTTAATATTTTTGCCTTTCTGCACTGGATTGTGAGGCTTCTATACCCCAATACCTGGTCAATTTTTATGCAGGTGCCATGTACCATGGAGAAAACATTTTTCTTTCTATCCCCATTCAGTTCTGCAGAGGTCAACTATATCTAACTTTTCTAAAATTCTATTCATCTCCTTAACTTCTTTTTTGTTTATTTTGTGGTTATATTTATCTAGTTTAGAGGAAGAGGCTGAGGTCCCGACAAGTACAGTTTTGTTCTTTATTTATTCTTATAACTCCTTTAACTTCTTTCCAAGAATTTAAATGCTATACCAGTTGATGCATATGTTATAGAAATAATACTACTTCATTGTCTATTGTACCTTTTAGCAGGAAGTAGATTTAGTTAAATGAGCTAAAGAAGGAAACTATTTTTGCTTTAAGATCAAGATTTTTACCCCTGCTTTTTTACTTCAGTTGAAGCATAATATATTCTGCTCTGGCTTCTTTTCTTTCTTTACCTTTCTTCTGTGTGTATCTCCCCTGTTTTAAATGTTTTTCTTGTAAACAACATATTGTAGGATCATAGTTTTTAATTTACTTCCATTTTGTGGGAGAGTTCATATAATTCACAGTTAGGATGGAGAGAAAGACACAGATAGAAATCCTATTCCCCCCCCATACCTACTTTATGCTTTTCTCTCTCCTTTCTCCCTTTCCCTCCTCACTAGAGTTTTGCTTTTTACCAACCTCATTGTGCCCTTCTTATTGACCCTTCCCCTTTTCCCCTTCTACTTCCTATAGGGTAAATTAGATTTCGATACCTAACTGATTTTGTTATTCCCCTTTTAAACCAATATCATGTAAGGTTCAAGTAATGCTTATCCCTCTGTTATAATATGTCTTTGTGACTTTTAATGTGAAGTAATTTACCCTTGTCTGCACTTCTTCCTTTCCTCTTCTTCCAGTACAATCCCTTTTCACCACTCAATTTTTTTTTATCATATCAAAGTCAATTTACACCCACACCTTCTATATATAACCCTAATGGCATAACAATAATATAGTTCTCAAAAGTTACAAGTGTCATCTTCCTTTCTAGGAATGTAAACAATTTGCCCTTGTTTAATAACATTTTTTCTTTCCTGTTTACTTTCTTATGCCTTTCTTGAGTCATATTTGAAGAACAAATTTTCTGTTGAGCTCTGGTCTTTTCATTAGGAAGGCTTGGAATCCCTCTATTTCACAGAATATCCATCTCTTCCCTGGAAAAAAATATGCTCAGTTTCGCTGGGTAGTTGAACCTTGGTTGTAATCCAAACTCATTTGCCTTATGGAATATTATATTCCATGCCCTCTGATCTTTTAATGTAGAAACTGCAGGGTCGTGAGTAATCCTGATTGTGGTTGCATGATACTTAAATTGTTTCTTTCTGACTGCATGCAGTATTTCTCTTTAACCTGGTTATTTTGGAATTTGGTTACAATATTCCTTGGAATTTTCAATTTGGAATCTCTTTCAGGAGGTGTTTAGTGGATTTTTTTCAAGGACTATGTTATTCTCTGATTCTAGAACCTCAGGGTACTTTTCCTGGATAATTTCTTGAAAGATACATCCAAGTTCTTTTATTGTTCATCATGGTTTTCAGGTATACCAGTAATTTTAAAGTTCTCTCTTCTGGATCTATTTTCCATATCAGTTGTTTTACCAATGAGGTATTTTGCATTTTCTTCTATTTTTTCATTCTTTTGTTTTTCTTTGACTGATTCCTAATGTCCCAGACATTAACTTCCACTTGCCCAGTTCTAATTTTTAAAAAATTGTTTTCTTCTATTAAATTTTGTACCTCCTTTTTTCTATTTGGCCCATTTTACTTTATAAGAAGTTCTCTTCAGCGAGTTTTTGTGCCTCCTTTTCCTTTTGGCCAATTCTACTTTTTTTTTTTTTTTAACAAACACTTTATTAACTTCTGATTTACATCATTGCCGCCAGATTTTGAGTTACAATTTTCCCCCTATTTTTCCCCTACCTACCACCCCAGAATAGCAGTCCCACAAGATATCCCCTCATCCAATCTGCTCTCTCCCATATCTTCTCCCAAATCTCCTTCGACTTTTCCATTAGGCCGAGGTGAATCTCTGTGCCCCAATGCCTGAACATCTTATCTCCCAATTACACGCAAAATAATATTAATAATATACATTAGAAACATTTAATTTTAAAACCTCGAATTAGAGATCCATTCCCTTCCTCCCTTGTCACCCACTCCCTCTGGGAAGACAAGCAATTCAGTATGTGTTGTACATGTATAGTTATGTAAAACATTACCACAGTAGATATATTGTACAAGGCTGCTTATAATTCCCTCCCACTCATCCCACCCCCTCCTGGTCCATTTCCTACATGATCCTGTCCCTCTTCTATAGTGGGTACTTCCAACCTCCCCTCACCCCAAGGATGCCCTCCCATCCATCATCCCTCCTCTCATCCCCCTTCCCCCTATCCTGCTGCAGGTTGAGATACCCCATTTAGTATGTATGTCATTTTCTCCCTGAACCAAATTCAATGTGAATGTGGTTTTGCCTTTTTAGCCTTCCTTATTCTCCCCCTCCTTTGCAACCACTTACCCTTGCTTCTTCTACATGAAATAGTTTACCCTACCCTGTCTCTCCCCATCTCCTCTTGCCACTTTCCTCTCTCACCTCATAATTCATCCCTTGAGTATTCTCCCTTCCCAACAAATTCAACCTATGCCCTCTATCCATATATAACTGTAACCATATACACACACATTCACATATGTATTTGTATGACCACACACCCTTCTTCCATTATTTTCATAGTGAGAAAGATATCATCAGTCACCGTTATTGTTTTTCCATATAGGAATGTAAATAGTTCAACTTTGATAAGTTCCTTTTGATTTATTTTCCCTGATTACCTTCTTAGGCATCTCTTGCTTCTTGTGTCTGGATGTCAAATTTTCTATTCAACTCTGGTTTTTTCCTCAAGAATGCTTGAAAGTCCTCTATTCCACTGAATGACCATGTTTTCCCCTGAAACAAAATACTCAGTTTTGCTGGGTAGGTGACCCTTGGGTTCATTCCCAGCTCTTTTGCCCTCTGGAATATCATATTCCATGCCCTTTGATCCCTCAGTGTAGAAGCTGCAAGGTCTTGTGCTACTATGATTGTGTTTCCACAGTACTGAAATTGTTTCTTCCTGGCTGCTTGTAGTATTTTCTCCTTGATCTGGGAATTCTGGAACCTGGCTGTAATATTCCTGGGAGTTTTCTTTTTGGGATCATTTCTCAGGAGGTGATCTGTAGATTCTTTCAACCTCTATTTTTCCCTCTGGGTCTAAAACATCAGGGCAATTTTCCTTGAGAATTTCTTGAAGGGTGTTTCCTAGGTTCTTTCTTTGATCATGGCTTTCAGGTAGTCCAATAATTTTTAAGTTATCTCTCCTGGATCAATTTTCTAGGTCAGTGGTTTTTCCCATGAGATATTTCACATTGCCTTCTATTCCTTCATTTGTTTGGATCTGCTTAACAGCATCTTGATTTCTCATAAAGTCATTAGCTTCCATTTGCTCCAGTCTAACTCTGAAGGAATGAATCTCCTCAGTGAGCTTTTGAGATTCTTTTTCCATCTGGCAAATGCAGCTTTTTAAGGCATTCTTCTCCTCATTGCCCTTTTGGGCCTCCTTTGCCATTTGAGTTAGTCTATTTTTTTAGGTGTTGTTTTCCTCAGTCAGGCTGTTGACCCTCATTTCATACTTTTCTTGCATCCTTCTCATTTCTCTTCCCAATTTTTCCTCCACTTCTCTTATTTGATTTTTAAAGTCCTTCTGGCCTTTAACCCACTCATATTTTCCTTTGGGGCTTTTGGAGCAGGATTTCTGACCTCACAGTCCTCCTCCTGTTCCACGCTTCTATCCTCTTTGCTCCCAAAATAGGAGTCTAAGTGGCAACATGCCTAGACAAAGGAAACAAAATAAACAGAAAAATGCAACATTAATTACTTGACTTTTGGGCTTGTTGCTACATTAGGACTCTGCCACCAGACAGGGGAGCTTCAGTCCTGAACGTTGGGGTCTTCACAACTTCTGGTTCTGGCAAGTTGGATACCCACCCCAGACCTCCCCCCCATATCACAATCCAGATCCAAGTAGGTTAAAGCAAGAGCAATTAACCCCCAAGACTGATCGCTGGATCTCCCTACAGCTGAAGCTGCCACTGAAGCTCCAAAATGGTGAGTGTGCCGTATCTCCTCAGTGGCTTCTAGCCCCCAGGGGAGGAAGCTGACGAGTTCCCCAAATACTGGTCCCAAAATCCATAGGGCACTAACCTCTCACTTTGTCCCAGGCATGTCTGTGTTGATAATTCTGGGATCGCCATAGCTGCTGGTGTTCTGGGTCCCTCCAGCCGGCTGCTGGCCTGGTGGCCCTGGGGCTAAAACTGCATCTCACGTGGACCCAGGCTTGGCTCCCCAAGCGCAATGCTGTTGGCTCCCAGAGTGCTGCCCTGGTCCTTCCTGAATGGCTGCTGGGCTGCCCTCAGTGGGAGGTTAGTTTCTCTGTGTCGTTATGTGGGTGCTGGGGCTCCAGAAGTTGTCCAGAGTCCCCTTTTACATGGTCTGGAGGTGATCTGGGGGGAGAGTACCTTGGAAATGCTGTTTCTACTCTGCCATCTTGGCCCCCCCCCAATTCTACTTTTTAAGGAGTTGTTTCCTTCAATGTACTTTTTTCCCATTTGGGCAATTCTAATTTTTTTTAAGGGCTTGTCTTCTACAGTCATTTTTTCCTTTCCTTTCGAAGCTATTCAGTCTCTCTGTCACAGACCTCATTTCATTTCCCAATTTTTCTTCTACCTCTCTCTCTTATTTGGCTTTAAAAATCCTTCTTGAGCTCTTTGAAAAAGGTTTTTGGGCTTGAGATCAATTCATATGCCTCTTTGAGGTTTTGGATGTGGGTATATTGAAAATGTTGTGCTCTTCCCAATTTATGCCTTGATCTTCCCTGTCCCCATAATAAGAATCTATGGTCATTGTCTGTTTCTGCTTTTTGTTCATGGTATTTGACTATTTCCTGACTTTAAAATTGAACTCTCCTACTAGAACACAGAGGGCACTGACCCAAGTTTCTTGCGCTGGGCACCTGGGGCTTCATTGGGCTTTGTGTGCTGGGGCCTCACGTGATGGCAATTGGAGGCTGTAAGGGTCTGGCAACTTACCTGGCACTGAGCTGGGGTCAGCAACACTAATGCTTTTGGGGTAGGGGTGGGGAGCCTGGCCCCTGGAGAATACCTGCTCACCTTGACTTCTTTAAAGCACTGGAAGGTTTGGCTCCTGGAGGACACCTGCCCACTGGCACACATAGTGGTTTTCTGGACTGGTGTGTACTGGTTCCCCTGCCTGTGCTGAAGCCCTGGGGGAGGGGCATACAGGTTTCCTTGTGCTGATGCTTATCTTCTCCACCACCCTGGGGCTCAGGATCTCCCCCTGGTTTGCATAATCAAGCATACCGTATCCTCCTTCTGTATTACTTGTCCCAGAATCATTCACAAAAGAGATAAGTGTCATCCTTCCTTGTAGGCTAAGGGCAAGGTGACATAGGTCATCTTGCCTAGGGCAAGAAGCTAGAGGCAATCAAACCATATATCTTTTATCTCATCCTCATATATTAGTATTTCTCACTGAACAGAATGATATTTTAAGGGTTACATTTAAAATTCATATTCATATTTATATTTCTTATTTCATATCATTTTATTTGCATTTCAATGATATCTTCAATCTGTAGTGTTTCTTTTTTGCCATAATGAAATACACTTCTTGGGCTCTTATTCTTTTGGTAACAAACTTCTTTGACAACAAAGTATGTCAATAAACACTGAGAATCTGAGGAGTCATAAATTCAAATCTGAACCAGAGTTCCCATATTATATCTTGGAAAATAGCTAGAAAACCTCTAGTGCTCATGGTCTACCACCTGACCTGAAGTTGTAACTTTAATCCTCTTTCAGCAATACAAACATCATCTCAACTCCATGATATTCCATTGCATGTAAGAGAAATCAATGGGAACCTTCAGGAAACTTTTAATTAGAAGCTAAAACCTTAAAATTTGGAAATAAATTAGAAAAATTCTTAATACAAGGTGATTATATCCCATTTTCATCCTACCATTCCAGAGACTATAAATTTGTTTCTCAAATCAGTTTAAGTTTTTCTGGAAATATAAATGTATGAGAAAGGAGAAGACTTGGGAAAAAAATATTGTATTCTGCAAATAACATCCTAAATCTTCATCTTCTAGATGATACTCAATCTTTTGGCATTACAGATGACCAAAATGCTGACATCTAGTACCATCTAGTGTCAAAGAATCATTATTGCAGCCAGCTTGGTCTCAAATGCTAGTACAGACAACCCCAGATTCAGAGCATTATTTAGATTCTTTCCCATGATTTCTTAGAATGAAACTCTGGGCCAAATATCAGAATCAATGATCCTGTACTCTCATAAAGTGCTTTATTAGCAATAAGGATGAAAAATGAGTAGAAACCAAAGAAGACTATAAAAATGGACCATTATTTGGAATTTAGAATCAAGCAATGTGCCAGACACCCTATTAAATCTGGGGAGACAAAAAGACAAAAGACAGTCCTTGCTCTCAAGGAGATTACAATCTAATGGTGGAGAGAGCATGCAAACAACTATGTACAAACAGGTTATGGACAGGATAAATTGGAAATAAAATCAACAGAGGGAAGACACTGGAATTAAGGGAGATAGAAAAAGGTTCCCTGTAGAAGATAAGTGTTTTGGTAGGAACTTAAAGAAGGCCAGAGAAACCAGGAGATGAAAGTGGAGAGCATTCCAGGCATGTGAGACAGGCAGTGAAAATGTCGGCAATTGAGAAATGCTGTTGTTAGAAGCTATAATATATTAAATCCAAAACCTCCCTGTTGGGAGACATGGACTTTTGGACAAAGTCAGCTAAAATAAGGCTAATGATCACCTCCTTTTCCTTTATCTCCATATCCAGGGCTTAGAAAGAAGTTACATTAGGCCTGAGGAAGGGCAGGACAGGACAAGGCAGAACCACTCACAATGTCGATATTACGATTTCATTAGTTGATTTTGCAAAGGCAGCTAAATTTGCCACCCCTAGGCTTTGCTTGTGTCCCACCCTCTGCCCCAGCTTTGGCCAGTTTACTTGAGCACTTACTTTTCCTTTTGGGACTGATGCAGGGGACCTTTGCCTTTGCCTCCTGTTTTTTCTGTTGTTTTTTTTTTAACCTTATACTAGTTTCTGTATCTGCACTGATTTAGAAGCTTTTTGAGCTTTCTTGAATCCCTAAGGTGGCTTGCTTCCCTAGATTCAGTTCTAGCCTACTTTGTTTCTAATTATCTTTCACATTTCTGCTGCTGCTCCTGATACCACCATACTTATACACTGGCCCATACTAGGGACTATTTCCCTCTCTTAGCCCAGCTTCTACTCACTGAGAATGCTCTTTCTAGGGTTCACTTACTGGAAAACAGAATATAAATTAATTTAGAATACCCAAGGTAAAGAAACTAAGAGTAGCTAGAAAATAAACCTCTCTAGTCGCAGACTAGTGATATTTAAATTTTCTAATGTAGTCTATCTAGATACATGCCTAGATAGGTTCCACAAGTCTAACTTGGCTCATGACCCTGTCTGGGCCAGGTTTCCCCACACCAAAACATCATGCTCTCCTTCACCCCCCAGAAAAAAGTGGTCAAATATCACCAAACCAATTATCGATCTACTGGGTTAGCCTAGATCATGTGAATTTGTTCATTCTGTAATCCTTGGCTCATTCTCAGTCAATCATGAAGACTTCCAGTGGGTTTTGGCCATTTTGCCCAAGTTCCTACTTAATTCTTTAGCTATAGTCAAACAGTAATGAAAGTACCCAGAAGCACTGAAAAGCCCTATAAAAAAGTGATGACAGAAAGAGTTGGCATTTAAAAAAAAAAACTGGAGCAAAGAGGGAGAGAACATGGTAGTTACAGCTGTATTAACTCATCTGTCTTCCAGTTATTTACCTTTCTTGAGACCAAAGTAGCTTGGCAGTACAATTTACCATTGGGGAAACCATGCAGATTTTATATATGTATCTATCCCTTTTAGTATTAAAACATACACATAGACACATTCTCCCAGTCTCTCTTCAAATACCTGAAAGGAGAGAAGCCAACATACAATCTCCATCATGTCCCTATTCCTACCTTGTTAAACTAGAGACTTTAGGGCATTTCTCTTTGGACAAGACATGGGATTCTTTCTTGGTTGAACTGAGTCATCTTATTCCCAGTGGGAGAATTCCTTCACTCTGTATTATCTGATATATCCTCTGATTTCTGTTTTGCTTTTAACTTAGATAAATGGGTTTATGTAGTATTTACTATATTTACTCATTATAGAACTGGCATCTAGTGTGAAGGGAATTTAGCCCAGGATATGTTGTTTGATGCACTCTTTTCCTATTAAGGGATAGGGATCAGAAGTAGAGCCTTGTTAGGGCCCGCCTTTCAGGGCATATGTCAAACTCACCTCTCCAGCCACCTCTGCAGCACTCCAATCGCCTTCCGCGATTCTGGTCGCCCCACCACGACCCCTTGGAGAATTCCTTTCCCAGTCGCCCCACTGTGACCTCTGGTTCACCCCCATGAACCCCTTGGGGGAGCCTGCTCCTCCCAAACAGACAAAGGAGTCCTGACACCAAGATGTAATGTCTTGCCGTTTAATCTCTCTCGTTTATCATCCCCTCTTCTCTCCCTCCTCTCACTTTCACCTTGCCTCCCTCCTTTTAGCTCCTTTCCCCTCCTCCAACTCTGTTCTCCCAGTGCCTCAGCAATAGCAGGCTTTCTCATGGAAGGGGAGTGCTCCCCTGTTAGCAGCACATACTCAATACCCCAAAATCACAGGGGAGAATACACACTCAGGTGCCTCCAACCCTGCTTGAGTTGTTCTGTCCTTTGCCTGAGTTTTCTGTGGGTTCTCAGAGTTTGGGTAGAGTCTTAAAGGGCCCCAAGAGAGCCTGAACCTAAAAAATTACTTCCCCTAGAGAAACAATATTTAAGTGAGCAGATTTTATTTTAGTTTGGTACCATCTCTCTTGAGCAGAAGAGAATGACTGACTAACCTCTGGCCCCAATTCCTGCTTTCTCTCCTGGCAAGAATAAAAAAAATCTTCCTTGGAGAAAGGTAGAAGGAGGAGTTATTAGAACTGTCTATTCCTGTCTGCCTGCTGGTCATAAAACAGAGCTGACTCCCAACCCTTTTTTACGTATGGTGGTTCTGTCTGGAGGAATTCAACTATAGTTTCTTATTCCTTATTTTTTTAAAATAAAATATCATGGGGAATTTTGTTAGTATTCTCCCAAAAGTCTTGGACGCTTTCTCTACTGTCCTTTTCAGGTTCTGCATTATTTTAGTGCAAGAGCATCCTGTTTTCTGAATGGGGTTATTCCAGTATATGTTATAACTCAAATGCCTCAGGCATTTAATTTTATGGAATGACCCCTGAGATCTCCACTGTTCAGTTTGATAAGGTTGGTTGTATTTGTTGTTCAGTTGTGCCTGACCCTTCACAACCCCATTAGGGGTTTTCATGGCAAAGATACTGGCGTGGTTTGTCATTTCCTTCTCCAGCTCATTTTACAGATGAGGAAACTGAAGCAAAGAGGTTTAAGTGACTTGTCCAGGGTCACAATCTAGTAAGCATCTGAGGAAGGATTTGAACTCAGGAAGGTAAGTCTTCCTAACTCCAGGCCTGGAACTTTATCCACTGCACCACCTAGCTACTCCAATTGTTTTGTTTTATGCTTATTTACATTTTGTTATATACTTATCTTTGTCTTTTCCTCAGTTCCTATTCACCATTAGTGCTTGCATTTATAGCTTTAACTTTCACGTTACTCTCCTGACTAGTTCCCTGATTCTGTTCTGAATGAGATTAAATAGGAATTATTTTATACAACTAATTTACAGTTTGTGTGCGAACAGGGTCTTTTTTTAAAATCTTTTTTAGTGAGCAACTTTTGGTGGAAGGATATTTTTTCATCCAGACTGATTTTGAGGGTCTGTTTTCCCTCATTTATTACCTATCCCTTTCTTGGAGTCACACAAGAGAGAGATTTGGGTGGAAGATGAAGAGCAACAGTGAATGGTCAGCCTTGAGAAAAGGACTCAGCAAGACCTCACTCCAGAGGTGCTAGTTCTCCCTGAACATCCCATGCACTCTAGAAGCTGTAGCATGTCCAGCAGCCACAGCCTGGTAAAACCATCTTGGCAGATGAGTTAAGCCAGGCTGAGGGTAACCAACAGGCCTGAAAAACCAACCAGAAGTTGAGAGAATTTCTATCCCAAGCATGTGAAGACTTCCCTAGCATAACGAACAAATGGGAACAATCTGTTCCAACAGCCACAAAGGCAGCTGAAGTAGGTGCTGGGGAGCCCTTAGGGCTTGGAAGGCTGCAAAGGTAATTCACTACATCCTGGGACATTGCCAGTCATTATGAATTTCTTCTTGTCACTGAACATCTCTGACTCTGGAAGAGAGTGAGGCTGATGACTTTGTGCAACTCTGCCTCACTTCCATTCAATCCCAAGTCAAGACTTCACTATGACATCACTGGTATCCTTTGAAAATGAAGGAAAACCCAGAAACTATATGAACACAATTACAAAACATTTTTCACAGAAATAAAATGAGAATAATTGGAAAAATATCAGTTTTTCAGGGGAGGCCGAGCTAATAAAATAAAAAATGACAATTCTACCTAAATTAATTTATTTACTCAGCACCATATTGAACTACCAAAAATTATTTTATAGAGCTGAAAAAAAACATCAAATTTTATCTGTAAAAACAAAAGGTCCAGAGTACTAAGGAAATTAATACTAGAGAAGGTGGCCTCATCATACCGAACCTTAAACTGTATTATAAAGCAGAAATCAAAACTACTCGGTAATGGCTAAGAAATAGAGGGGTAGATCAGTGAAATAGGTCAGGTACACAAGATATAGTAATCAATGATTATAGTAATTTATTTATTTATATTTGAAACATTTAATTTTGAAACTTTGAATTTCAAATCCATTCCCTTCCTCCCTTGTCACCCATTCCCTCTGGGAAAATAAGCAATTCAGTATGTGTTGTACATGTATAGCTATCCAAAACATTACCATAGTAGATTTATTGTAAAGGGCTGCTTATGTTTCCCTCCCACCCATCCCACCCCCCGCCTGGTCCATTCCCTCCTTTGATCCTGTCCCTCTTCAAAAGTGGGTACTTCCAACCTCCCCTCCCCCCAGAATGCCCTCCCCTCCATCATCTCCCCCTCTCGTCCCCCTTTCCCCCTACTCTCCAGCAGGGTGAGATATCCCATTTAGTATGTATGTCAATCTCTCCCTGAGCCAAAATCAATGAGAACATGGTTTTGCCTTTTTGCCTTCCTATACTTCCCCTCCCCAGCAACCACTTCCCCTTGTTTCTTCTACATGAGATAGGAAAAGTGGCAAGAGCAGATGGGGAGAGACAAGGTAGGGTAAACTTATCTCACCTCTTAACTTCACCCCTTAAGTATCATCCCTTCCCACCAAATTCAACCTGTGCCCTCTATCCATGTATAACTGTAAACATATATACACACATTCACATATGTATTCCTATGCCCATATACCCTTCTTCCATTATTTTCATACTGAGAAAGGTTTCAGTCACAGTTATTGTTTTTCCATGTAGGCATGTAAATAGTTCAACTTTGATAAGTTCCTTTTGATTTCTTTTCCCTGTTTACCTTCTCAAGTATCTCTTGCTTCTTGTGTCTGAATGTCAAATTTTCTACACAACTCTGGTTTTTTCCTCAAGAATGCTTGAAAGTCCTCTATTCTACTGAATGACCATATTTTCCCCTGAAACAAGATACTAATTTTGCTGGGTAGGTGACCCTTGGCTTCAATCCCAGCTCTTTTGCCCTCTGGAATATCATATTCCATGCCCTTCAATCCCTCAGTGTAGAAGCTGCCAGGTCCTGGGCTATTCTGATTGTGTTTCCAAAATATTGAAATTATTTCTTCCTTGCTGCTTGTAGTATTTTCTCCTTGATCTGGGAATTCTGGAACCTGGCTATAATATTCCTGGGAGTTTTCTTTTTGGGATCTTTTTCAGGAGGTGATCTATGGATTCTTTCAACATCTATTTTGCCCTCTGGGTCTAAAACATCAGGGCAATTTTCCTTGAGAATTTCTTGAAGGGTGATTCCTAGGTTCTTTCTTTGATCATGGCCTTCAGGTAATCCAATAATTTTTAAATTATCTCTCCTGGATCAATTTTCTAGGTCAGTAGTTTATTTTTTTCATTTGTTTGGATCTGTTTAACAGCATCTTGATTTCTCATAAAGTCATTAGCTTCCATTTGCTCCAGTCTAACTCTGAAGGAATGAATCTCCTCAGTGAGCTTTTGAGATTCTTTTTCCATCTGGCAAATTTGGCTTTTTAAGGCATTCTTCTCCTCATTGCCCTTTTGGGCCTCCTTTGCCAGTCTATTTTTAAGGTGTTATTTTCCTCGGTCAGGCTGCTCACCTTGATTTCATACTTTTCCTGCATCCTTCTCATTTCTCTTCCCAATTTTTCCTCCACTTCTCTTATTTGATTTTTAAAATCCTTCTTAAGGTCCTCTATGTCCTGTAACCTGCTCATATTTTCAGACCTCCCCTCACATTCCAGATCCAAGCAGGTTAAAGCAAGAGCAATTAACCCCCAAGACTGATCGCATGATCTCCCTACAGTTTGCAGGCCAGGAGCTTCAGCTGCCACTGAAACTGCAAAATGGCGTGTCTCCTCAATGGCTTCTAGCCCCCAGGGGAGGAAGTCCACACGTTCCCCAAATACTGGTTCCAATGTCCATAGGGCACTAAAGTCTCACTTTGTCCTAGGCATGTCTGTGTTGATAATTCTGGAATCGCCACAGCTGCTGGTATGCTGGGGTCCCTCTGGCTGGCTGCTGGCCCAGATGCCCTGGGGCTAAAACCGCTGCTCATGCGAACCTAGGCTCAGCTCCCAGAGCGCTGCGCTCGCAGCTCCCTGTAGGGCTTCTGGGCTGTACTCAGTGGGAAGTTAGCTTCTTTGTGTCGTTCTGTGGGTGCTGGGGCTCCAGAAGTTGTTCAGAGTCCCCTTTTACATGGTTTGGAGGTGATCTGGGGGGAGAGCACCTCGGAAGTGCCGTTTCTACTCCTCCCTCTTGGCTCCACCCCATGCAGCAGATTCTTAATACATGCTTACTCTTCATCAGTGCAAGGAAAGCTTGATGAGAAAATTCCTCTCTCTAGGGGAGAGAGAGCAAAGTTCAAAGGCTAGGGAAGAGAAAGTAGAAGAGAAATGTAAGGCAGATATGATACCTGATGTGAAACTTGCATCACCTTTACCCTTGGTAGTTTATTTACTTATCCCCAAACTGAGTTATATGAGCAGCTTGATTCCCCCTAGATTTGGGGGGAGTGGAGTAAAAGATGAGAAAGAACATGGCATCCCTCTGGTTGTTATTACTCTAATTCTCTCAAGTATATTCCTACTATTCAAGACTCTATCTTATAATCTTCCTTTTCTATAAAATCAGTCACAATAATACTGACTCAAATAAGAAAGATTTACTAAAGGCAAAAGCAGCACTTATTTATATAACTTGTTCATTAGAAAGCAAGAGGAGGAACAGTAGTCCACTCATAAACCTGGTCTAATGGCACATACAAGAGTATGTACATGTTTATAGAAACCTAACAAGGAAATGCATAGAGCAACTCACATTGAGAGAACTGCTGCTTACTGGACTATGTTGTTCATAAGAAGTTGCAGATCAGAAGTAGTTTTAGAAAGAAATTTATTTGGTCATTCAGTAGAGAAGGGCAAGCCCAGGGAGGTGTGATCAACTCTTGTCCAGGCTCTGGAAGGTTTACATCTTATAGAATTTAGAACAGGGAACTTGTACATAAGTCACACGTACACAGTGAAACAATTTTGCCAAGAGGGAAACTTGAAAGCAAGGTAGATTGAGATGGATGTTATCAATTATAAGCATTCAATAAAATTTGAGAGAAGCCAAAACAAAAGGAAACTCAAAACATGAGATTGGGTAGACCCTCAAACAAGAATGTTTTGGGTAGATCCAGAACCTGGTTACAAAATTCTTTGGAACCATGTTTGGCTTTCCCTATAGAGTTATTAAAATCAGGGTGACATTCAGGATTCAAAGTCTCTCTAGTCACACAAAGTTAGATTTAAACAGTATAATCAAGTTTTATGAACAATATAAAAATGATAATCCACAATACCCCCTTTTGGACTTAAAGTCCAACACTGATATATTAGTAAAACAATCATTACAGAGGCAGAAAGAAGGGTTATGATTTCAAAAGGGAGTTCATTGAAATATCCTGACTCAATGGTGTCCACCTCACTACCTCTCCCTTCTAGAGCTTGATAGAATTCTTTTAAGAAGGGATAATAGCCAGACTGATGATAAACTTTTCCCACTGTCTCATAATCAGAGGTGCTGAGAAACTCTGAGAGACAAAGTTCTGAGCACAATTCATTTATTAGGCTATGCTAGCACCCTGCCAACTGATGAGGTGAATGGTTTCTCAATGACCAAAAGCCCTGAGTGAGGGCCAGAAGGGTCTTTAATAGTGATTTATAAAATGCCAGAGCAAGATCTCAAACAACATAGGTATGCCTTCTGATTGACTAGAAAGTTTTTTTTTAAAGCCTTCTAACATCAGCTTGATATTACAGCATTTGGACCTCCCCTTCCAAAACCTGCTTAATCACAAACAAGATACTTGATTCAGGGAATTTGGGAGTTGTCACCACATCTTAGATTGTATCAGGTTAAACATGATTCTCTAGAATGTGAGGGATGACATTAAAAGGGTGGAGATATAAGTTGCCAGAATGGAATTGTAACCCAAGTGACCTGAGGTTACTTGAGCAAACTTGCAAGGGTAAGGAATTGCAAAGGAGAATATTAAATGTAATTTAGATCTTAACAAAATAGAAGTGAAAATCAATTTTCAATTTCATAATTTTCCCCCTTAATTACTGGGAAGCCATACCTCCCATGAATCACATAGCCTGATTAAACTTAAAAAAAATCAAAGTATAATAATCATATATGTCATTGCATAATGTTTATTATAAAGTTGAAATAATGATTACGGAAGCAGAAATGCTGTGAATAAAAAAAATTTGATCAGCATGAGCTAGCGTAAGTTTCTTAGAAATAAACTTATCAATACCTAAAGGCTAATATGAGATAAAGAAAAGTTTGGGCTAGTATTTCTGTTTGGTCTAATGCTATAACCCTAATTTATGGGAATACAAGCTAAAATTTTTTATCTCAGATATACTACTTTAATGGGACTAATTTGGAGGGTATGCCCCACCAACTACCAAGTCAAATCTTATAACAATTTGCCTTTTGGTCTTTGAGACCACCCAAGACCAACACATTGAAAACCTCCATTGAGGGCAGTTCCTTTTGCTAAGTAGATATTACACAGACAGTGGCACATGGAAGAGAAAGGAAAGGGAAGGGTAAACATAAGTCTCCTTCCTAGTAACCCATTCCCAATGTCCACTTCATCAATAAATTATATCTTAGTGCTCAGATGTCTCATGCAGTCTCTTCTAAGAGCTCCTCTTGGGCAGTCTGCCTCAGAACAGCTCCAAATGGAGCAGCTTCCCTTGGAAGATCTGCTTCTTTGTCCCAGACAGACATTAACCTGTACTCCCTTTGAGGAGTATTGACACTTCCTTTGCAAAAGTCAACTATTGGCTTCATGGCAATTTAAGCAATAATCTCTGAAATCAAAGCTTATTATTGATATTTAACCTTAAATAGCAAATCTTTAGATGTTTCTGCTATAATCGTTTGCAAAATAAACCTCGATACAAATAGGATACCCTCCTAAATTTGACTTTCCAATAACCAGCTCAAGTATCAAGAACCCATAATTCACACAAAACCACAGAGAATCTAAGATTTTACATCTCACCTCACTTTCCCCCCATCCCCCATATACAATTGTAAAGTTCTATTATTTCTAACTTAACATTTCATCTGCACCCTCCCTTTTTCCTCTGATACTGCCACCATCCTGGTATATCTTCTTACGACTACTGTACTAATCTGCTGATTGGTCTTCCTGCCTCTAGTCTCTCTCTCCACTCAGCTATCAAAATGATTTTCCTAAAATACATGTCTGACCATGTTATCTCCTACTCAAACCCCAATGGTTCCCTATCACCTCCATGATCAAAAATAAAATCCTCTGAATATCCTTTAAAGCCCTTCATAACCTGGTCTGTTCCTATACTGACCAGTCTCCTTACACCTTATTCCTATCTACATATTTAAAAATCCAGCAACATTAGATCCCTGCTGTTCCTTGCACAGGAAACTTCCAACCATCGACTTTTTTTTAACCATTCATTTTTTTTCTTTTTTTGGAGGGTAATTGGGGTTAAGTGATTTGCCTAAGGTCACATAGCTAGTATTTGTGTTAAGTGTCTGAGGCCAGATTTGAACTCAGGTCCTCCTGACTCCAGGGCTGGTGCTCTATTCACTGTGCCACCTAGCCGCCCCTTAACCATTCATTTTCAATGGCTAGTACCCATGCCTGCAACATTCTCCCTCATCTTTATCTCCTGGCTTTCCTGGTATCCTTCAGTTCTCAGCTAGTGTTCCACTTTCTAAAAGAAACTATTTTCAGTCCTCTTTAGCTTCGTTCTAAGACTACCACCAATTTAATTTCCATTTCTCATTGGCACATAGTTGTTTACATGCTGTGTCTCCCATTTGACCATGAGTTTCTCGAGAGCCAGGATGGGTTTTGGTCTGTCTTTGCACTCTGAGACCCTAAGAAGTGCCCCACATGTAGTAGGTACCAAATAAATGCTTGTTGACTGACTGCATGTGTGGACCCAAACATTAACCATTTGTGATTTAGTGTCAGTTTGGAAGGGAATCAAATGAACTGGATATCTCTACTTGATCCTGTGCTGTTTTGATGAAAGTATGGGAAATGGCTTTTTTCCCCATCAAAATCTAGAATTAGCATCTGAATCTAGCAATAGAAAGTAATTCAATGTTTGAACCTGTTAAGATTTTGCTGTTATTCAGCATGGTGGTACTCTCAATATTCACAAATTTAATAGGCATGGCATTTATGCCTTTTCCCAAAGACACAGTAGGGGAATAATGGCTAGAGAGCAGTAGGTCTGAAGAAGAGTCATGAGGTTTAGTGAAGTTCAATATTAGTCAGTGTGATTTATGAGCCAAAAAAGCTAAGATGGGATCATGGGTTGCATTAAGAAAGTTAAGCCTCCTTCTCACCAGTAGTTAACAATGCTGCTGTCCTCCACCCTAAGCAGAGTACAAAGCTAGAGCATTTGTGTTCAGTTCCATGCACCACAGTTTAGGAAGAATATTGATGAATGAGAACATTCACAGGAGAGTAACTAACATCATGAAGGCTTATTCACTGTCATCTCCTCAAAGTACAGTATCATTGGCCCCTATATTAAACTTCCACTGATGTTTTGCTTTTGCAGATAGCTAGATCATCCTCTTATATAACTCCTGCATGTTTAGATTATGATCAAAGACATCTCCCCAGATATCTGGTAAAAGGTAACAAAATAATGGATTATGGGCCTATCCTGAGAAATACTAAATGGTCACACTCAGTTCCTTCCTGGGGACATGTTCAATCAGGGTGATAATTCTCATTGTTGTTTTGGTTGGAACATTCATGTTGATTGTGGTCAGTTTCAGCAGCCGTCAACTGAATGAAGCCTACTTCTCAAAATGCAGAGGAGTCCAAGCAGAGTTGAAAACAGAAAAGTCTTACTAAGAGAAAAACCATATGTTAGTGCTAAGATCCCCTAGTACAAAGTACAAGGGAGACCACAAGCTAGGAGAGGCTCGGGCAATTTATGCTTGAAAACCACAAAGGGGAAGTTTGAGGAGGGGTTATAGTAAAGAATGGACAGGCTTTCCTAGGAATAGGTAAGACCGGAAAGTAGACTGTTTTGGAGGAACGGTTGACTGCAAGATTAGTTTAGGCTAGTTTGGGGTGCACAGTTCAGCAAAGTCAGCAAGCAAGACTTTGACTCATTGCAGGTTTCTTGTTGGCTCCTTTGGGCAAACAGGTTTACTCTGTGTCTAGTGTACCTGGCTAGTAGGGTAACTCATAGAAAATGGACATAGTAAACCCCTGGATACTTTCATGTTTCCCCCTTTTAGTTAAAGTGGCCACAGGGTCCATTGCTGACCAAAGAGACATAATAGATTGAAACAATTTTCCTACCCTGTGTGGTTTCCTCTTGCACAAATCTAACAAGATGTGAGGCTGCCAACTTTTTCTAGTGTTTGGAGACTTCTTGGGGGTGTGGGAGGGCTACACACTAGGTTCTCTTCCCTTCCTTAGCAATGGGGAAGGCAGAAAGGAAAAAAAGAGAATCATGAAGAATTGTCAGGATCCACTAAACAGATGAGGGAAGTGGTTAAGCACAAGGCAAACCATCAAAGTCAGAACAAAAGAAAATTCTAAACAAACGACGTTTGGTGGCCAGAAGTGCCATATACTCAGTGCATATCCAGAGTCTTGGAGAGACAGTCTCCTTGAGATGTCATCTGATTCAGGGCCCACTTGAAGTGGACCTTGAGGCCCGCACCAGGTTTGGTACTGGAATCTTCTTTAAATGATCCAAGAGTCCACTCCCTTGACATCTGTGGGAGTAGCCACAGAGACTTTTAGATTGAGGGGGAGAATGAACTTGTGCAATTCCCTGAACTCTGAAAAGATTTTATCCCACTCCCCAAATATCTGTAAACAATCAAGGGAATATGGAAACAACTGATTGATTGATACAGGGTCAGTTTCCAGATAAGATATATAGGTTACTGGGGCAGCTAAGTGGTGCAGTAAATAGAGCACCGGCCCTGAAGTTAGAAGGACCCACATTCAAATCCAGCCTCAGACACTTGCCCAAGGTCACACTGCTAGTAAGCACGTCAAGTAACTTAACCCCAAATGCCCTCCAAAAAGCAAAAAACAAACAAAAAACCCCAAAAGATATAGAGATTACTTCATGTGTATAATTGTGAGAAAAACTCCTTGCATCAGTCTTTGGGTCTGAGTTTGTGGTCGGCATAATCTAGATTGTTGGTTAAGGATCTCTAAACAACACTTAAAGATGATCCAGTTTCCCAGCTATGCAATAAGGGTCTCCCCCAATTCCCACAATTGAATAAAGTTTCCATAAGCCAAAAGTTGGACTAGACACAGAATTGAATAAAGGGAACTGAGCTAGCTCCAGAATTGAGCCACAAGATGGAGTCAGAGCGATTCAATCAATTCCCACAATTAACCACTTGCTGTCCTAATCTCCCCAATTCACTCAATTTTCCCTTTTCTGCTTTATGGGGTGGGGGTGGAAACCTACTCCTCACATGAATCATTTATCTATAAGCCAAATCTGTAAGGCTCTTAATAAATCCATAATCATATTACATGTTAGGTTACTTAGAGGCCTCACAGTGAACTAATTTTGAGAAGGGAGATTCACAGGTCACTGAGGTAGCTAAGAAAACTTGAATATAAACATCATGAAACAAAAGACCAAAACGATAAAATTATCAATATTAAGAAATATCAGGTCTCCTTGTGTCCTAGAAATCCACTCCCACTGTCCATTTACTCAGCACATTTTGAGTCCCAATTTCTTATGTAGTCAGCTAGTCCTTGGCTATCTTTTCTTATACATTCTGGAATCGACTTCGTTGTCAGTACAGCTACGAAGGGGCCTCTGCTTTTCTGGTTCCATTGTCAGTACATGACAAAACAGGAACTTTTTTAAAGTTTGGTGTATTGATCAAACATTTAAAAAGCAACTAAATATTCCCATCTGAGAGGTAAAGGATAAGATATTTGTAAAGGAACTTCTGAAACTGAGACATAGGAAAAATAAAACCAGATACATATATCTCAGGATATGTATACTAGAAAAGCAGGACAAGTGAGAAGGAGAAATAAAGGCAGCCACTGTACCTCTAAAACCATATTTATTTCTTCCCCTTGAGTCCAGAAATTAGATTCAGTATTCAGTGCTGCACTGAACAAGACAGGTTCACAAGGACACTTAGCAGGTTTCTCTCTAGTTTTCAGGTTCTTCAAGAGGACCAAATCCAACAACAAAGAACTTTAAGCAGTTCAGGTAATGGCAGGGTTCTCCATCTCATGAGATTCAAATTTTCACAATAACTATCCTCTCACAGCTTGCTCTGAAGACTACTAAGTTACCATTCTAAAAATTTGTTATACTGGTAATAACTATAACTATCTCATACAGGTCAATTCAGTCTTTTTCTTTAGTAATCAAGAAAATTGTGTTTGAGCATTCATCTCTGTTTGACACAAACTTACATACTACTCATCTGATATGTTTAACACCCCAGAGTATAAAAGATCTGTCCCCAAAAGGTTCCAATGGGTTTCTTGGACTACTTTGGTTCTAGCTTAGCTTTGACAATGATCACCTATGGGGAAATCTCTGATAAGGTTGCCAACATAGAGAATTATAGTCTACACCTACAAACTTTCCATGGAAAACATGATGGAAAATCGAAACCACTTTTTGTCCAGGGTAATAGCCACTAAGAGCAACAGCTCTCACTGTTCTTAGGCTGCAGCATGTGTAATCTCAGTGGTCACTGTCAGCCACAGAATGGCTCCTCTTCAGAGTTTCAGGCCACTCTAGCAAGCAGTAAGTATCCAGGAATAAAGTAAATACTGCCAAGGTCCCATCTATGAACCAGATTAAAACACACGCGCACGCACACACACACACACACACACACACACACACACACACACACACACACACAGAGTAATCTCTATAGAATGATGCTTATTAAAAAGTAGAAGGCTCTATACTCCCACTGATGCTGTGGCAAAGGGGCTACCTGACTAGAAGTTCTAGTTTCCTAGTCGGTAGGAAACTAACTAATGTCATGAGCATTTCTGTCACATCTGGGTGTATTGTTGCCTAAACTTGTGCAAGTGTTAGTGTCAAACTAAATGATGACAACTAAGAATCTAAATGAAATTGACTTTCTAATGATATTTACTATCCCTATGTACCATTAGTTTTTATTAAGAATGATTAGGTATGCACAAATAGATAGAAGTATGCTAGAGAATAAGCTGAGACTTTTCCTCTGGTTTATTGAACATCATGACTATCCTTATCATTTGTTATGGGAATAAGACATGATCTTACAGGCAGCTCAAGGCCCATATACCATACATCCACATTTGGGGGCACTTTTATCTGAATAGTAATGATCATAGTAATATCTAAGAAAAGTTAGTCAGAAAAAAAAATTGTGTGTGGAAGTAGAGGGGTGGAGAGTAGTAAGTAGACATCCTAGGAAGCACTTCAATAAACCAGATATTGTCCAATATGGGATGGAGATATTGGTAAGGAGTCTCTATTCATAACATATGGAATTACAATGCCAGGCTTAATTGGACTTAAACTGCAAACTTCAGGAAGAAATGATAGCACAGAAACTATAAAAGTTTGTTGAGCTCTCCCCCGAAAAATAAAATCACAATTTCTCAGCTTAGCAGCAGCATTGATTGCATATGTACTTGTCAGTGTTACTGACTATTATGCAGGTAACACAAGAAACACCAACTACATCAATGTACGACAGATGGAGACAGTAGCACAGGTTCACTCTTGATCCAGGCAGACAGGATTGGAGTCATAATAAGAGGTTAAATAAGCTTATTTCATTCTAGTGTAGTCTTCTTAATTGGTTCCTGATAATGGGAGCATCAACTCTTACAGGATCCCCTAATCACACTCCTCACAAGGTGGGCAAGAAGGAGGGGGCAACAACCTCTACATCTCAATGGGGTCAGCAGAGACAGGCACAGCATTCCAGCTTAATGCACTCCCTTAAGTCCCCTCGAGTTTCAATGAGGGACAGTTGAGGCAGATATATGCATTCCTCCATGCATTACTCAAAGCCCCTGTGTGTTCCCCACTTACTGACCAGTGTCCACTTGATTTGTAGGGCAAAAGATAAGGCAGACTTTGCCAGCAATAATCTCACAGGTTAGCTTTAGCAATATTTCATTCAGTGCAAGCATAGTAAAAAAAATCACATTGTATCACTCCCATATCTTACTGCACAGTCACAGTAGAGATGTTTACAAGTCATGAACCTTGGAAATATCTAACACCATGAAACTACATATTATTATGGCCATAGATCCCAAGAACTAAACTCTTAGGAACAAGAATCCACCTCACATACACTGACCACAACCCAAACCAGGGCAAAGACTTTCCCTAAATATTACCTGGATAGTGACTGAGACATCTTCTACTACTGCAGTCCTCAATTGAGCAAGGTTCAATTGCCATCAAGGACACAATGCCATCTTAAAGGTCATCAGAATTCTAGAAACTACCACAGGTCAGATAAATGTGATTGTCTCAGGTTTGGAAGAGGCACTTCAACTGGACTTAATTCCTAACCAACCTAATGTTAGTATATCTTTTGAAAATAGATATTCTGGGGGTGGTTAGGTGGTGCAGTGAATAAAGCATCAGTGCTGGAGTCAGCAGGACCTGAGGATCAAATCTGACCTCAGACACTTGACACACTTATTACCCTGTTACTTTGGGCAAGTCACTTACCCCCAGCTGCCCTCCAAAAAGCAAAATAAATAAATAAATAAATAAATAAATAAATAAGATATTCTGTTTTCCAATTGGACAAAGTGGGGAAAATGGAAGAATATCAAACAGTATATAAGCACATGGCTCAGGAAGGCTTGGGTGGGGGTACTCTGGTAGCCTGGGATCTGGCTAAAGACTCACTACTATCAAAACTATCTACCATGTGACCTAGCTACTTAGCTAGAATGCTGACCCTGGGTCAGGAAGATCTATGTTCAATCTAGCCTCAAATACTTACTACCTATTTGACCTTGGGTAAGTCACTTAACCCCATTTGCCACTTCCTTCTCCAGCTCATTTTACAGATGAGGAAACTGAGGCAAAGTACTCCAGTATCTTTGTCAAGAACCCCACATGGGTCACAGACTCAGACATAACCGAACAACAACTACTGCCAAACTGAAAATCAGTCTGAGGTACATAAATATGGTGAGGAAGCTGATGATTTAGACCTTAATTAGATGGATGTACACACATCTAAATATATGTATATATAATTTCTTAACTATATCTGAGATGAGACAGTTTGTAGTTTAATAGTCTAGATAAGTGTCTATCATTTTAGCAAGGCATAAATTATTTTTACCTTCAATGAATTAAAAAAATAACTTGCCCCATATAGAATTGTTACATAAATTATTTCATTTTTCTTGGTTTCACTTTTACATATTATTTATGTGTGCATATATATGGGTTTTATACTTGTGCTGCTGTTTTATTGCCACCAGGTATGGAAGAATTCAGGAAAACTCTGAAATGAGTTATTTGTATAAATACCTATATTTTATATATTTTAAAGCATTAACTCAATAAAAGAAAAATATCTACTTGGTCCTTGTCTGGTTTCCATTGGTCAACACGACATACCCTAGGGGTGGCTAGTGAATAGAGCACCAGCCCTGGAGTCAGGAGGAACTGAGTTCAAATTGGCCTCAGACACTTGACACATACTAGCTGTGTGATCTTGGGCAAGTTACTTAACCCCAATTGCCCTCCAAAAAGCAAAAACAAAAAACCCCCAACACCACATACCCAGAGGGAAATTCATGATACAGGGAATAGAATAGATTCTTGATCTACATATGCATCTTACAGTTTTTCTTCACTGTTGCCCAGAACTTAAGAGCTACTGCTCAGGGAGATGCCCCCTAGGCACAAGCTTTCACCATTGCCTAGGGTACATTTGTAATCTTATAGAATGGATAACCCCCTTAGTTTCAGAGCACTATGGCAGGCAACCAAACATTGAGAAATAAATCAGACACTTAAACAGTTTTGCCCACACATCTCAGGTAAGTGGCACATCAATTTCACTTAAGAATCATTTTGCAGAGACAAAGGAGAAAAGACATTCAAAACATACATCGTTGCTTCCTGGGGTGGGATGGGAAAATGATTATCTACCCAGAAGGGTCCCTTTTAAAGGAAACTAACTCATTACCAATCACATCTAGCTCCTACCCAATCATTTCCATGTAATGCTGCCTTCACCCCTTCTTCCTATGGGACCTCAAGCTCCATCAAGTATCCACCTTATCTTGCCTGGATGCTTCATGCAATGCAGTGTCTGGAACATAAAGGTGCTTAATAAACGTATATTGACTGACACAAGTAAACTACAACAGGTCCTAGTCATTACCATGTCATAGCAATGGTCAGGGAATCAATTTGAATCACAAATGACTTTCCTTCAGGCAAATGAATGTCATTTCTCTACCCTCATGTCCCCCAAACTCTGTAGACCTCCATGAGCAAGTGTTAGGATAGCCCTGACATTCCCATCTAGGGACATGCTGCTCCCAACCTCAAAAGCACTGTAATTCTATCAAAGTCTGATCATGTTCTACTATGTCCCTGAACTGTTACATTATAGAAAGCCATAGCTCCAGATTCTGTGTGTATATTTGTCTATGCTCATCACTGCCCCAGGCAGACCTGACCTCAGAGATCAGGATGGGGTTTAGAAATGACAAGGATTGTTTTGTTTTCATTGGAGGTGAGAGTGAGTATTACTAAGAAACAAAGAAGGATACATGCATGTAATAAGTTTGAATAGCACATACCAAAAATTAGGAGACAGGACCTCACTCTCAAATAGGAAATGTGCTAGAAAATTGAAAGATTTGGAAGGGAGTGTCCTATGGTCGGAAATAGACTTGGTAATAATTACCTTCTGCCAATAGCTTCTACTCAGGGAAATTCTCACTTAATGAGTCAATAAGCATTTATTAGACACCTGTTACTATTAAGTGCCCCTCAATTCTCACCATTTCCTAAGAAACAGGATTTTTGTTCTCAGTGATCAGTATCAACCACAAAATGTCATGAGTTTCAGGATATGGAAGCAGTCAACCATACACTCCTAGAAATAAAGCAAACACTGCCAAAAGCTTCACCTAAAGACCTCTTCCACATAGGGAAATCCTCTGTTTGCCCAGATACCTTCAGGGGCTTATTTTGGATAATTTGCTGCAAACCTGACAGCATTCTCCAGAGAGAAGTAGCAATCACCATAGACTTTGGGGCTATAAGTGGGGTTCACACAATCTCTTTTGTGGGGTGGGGGAAGTACAAATTTGAGTTGATCCTGTTCAGGGGCATTGTGCCTGGATTGGTCAAGAATCTCTGGAGTTTTTAGGGAATGAAGGACAGTATTATTTCACAGCCTTCTGAGATCATTATATATAGACTCTGGTTGTATAGGTACAACATGTGGTGAATACACACATTTGTGACAGCATCCAGAATGAATAGCTATTCAGAGGAAACGTCAGTTCAGAGCAGAGCTTGACTCTCATATAGCTGAGATCCTAGGATGTCTCACAGAGTTCAGCCTTTCCCCAAACAAGTGTCCATGGATCCTCAGCTCCTAAGAGATAGATTTTGCTATTATTTTTACTAGACAGCTGGTATGACCCTGTCGTCACATGTAGAGACAACTACTTATTTCTTTGTGGCTTTCATTGCTTTGAAGTGCCTGACACAAAGGAACACTTAATAAATGCTTGTTGATAAAGTGGCTTCTATGAGGGGAAAAACAAATGAAAGACCTCAACCCTCGAGCACTGAAAAAACACATTGAGAAATGTGAGAAAAAAATCTCATATGAGAAAAAGCACAAGGCCAGGAAATATCCAGACCAGGAGCTTCTGTAAGTCCAGCCATGGCCAAAGGAGCAGACACAAGGTCTTTGACCTCACCCAGTCTTCTGTTGGGGGTATATGTGCAGTTCCCCTGGAGGCATGAGACCCAGAACAGGCTGACTCTGCAGTGAATCATGCTTTGTGTAAATTACATGCTGATCTTACTATGGTTCATGTTTTGCATGAGCACTGTGGAGGAGAATCAGATGTTCCATGAGATAAGCTCTGTTCTAGGCCAAGAACTCCATGACCCTGACTCTTGCCTTCGGTTTAGCTCAGACTTGGTGATGTAGCAACTTCTGCCTGAGGGGAAGGAGGGGCTGAAGGGGGATAAGAGGAAGGAAGACCAAAGGGTTGGGAGGTAGGATGTAGATTAGGGGGATTGGGATGTAACTGCAGAGGAAGTAGGGTTAGGATGTAGTTAGGATGTAAGTTATGATGGAGTAGGATGTAGATGAGGATGTAACTGGAAACAAAGCTGCTGAATAAAGTCTTGCTACTCTTTGACTCTCCTGGCTTGGAACTCCGTTCTTGGGGAACGTAGCTGGACTACGACTAGGTGTACACTGAAGGCCAGATTAAGGTAAGCCCCGGCCACTCCTGACCTTGGAGGTTAGATCAGGCTTCCAGATTACATTTATTTTTAGCAACCCAACTTAAATTAAATAATTATAGCAATTTATCCCATCAAAAGAATTTCTAATTCAATATTATCTCACGATCTCATTTCCTAGTGTTATTTTACTTCAAAAAAAAAAAAAGTAAAGCTTTCCAGATATTTATAGCAATAACAAACAAAATGAACTAGGACTGCCAATAATATATTAATCTACTATATGCACTCAATATGTTCACTCCACTAATTTATTTTTATGGGTTTTCCCCACTGTCCAGTCTAAAGGGTGGTTACTATTTTTTAATTCTTTTATTTATGTGTGTATATGTTTTAGTTGTATAGTTACATATTCAGAAACTGGTATTACCTCACTAAAGTATACTACAATTAATTAGGTTACACTCTTCCTATAGCATCTAATGTTATCATTGGTTCCATAAATGAAGGATAAGCAACAACAATATTGTCACTAAGTTGTATGTATCTATTTTTTTATTGTTTTTAGCTTTTGATATACATATAAATGTATATTTTATATAGACTAAGAATTAAATTAGAGTAGGCAGAGAACCAGGGATAGGAAATTAAGGATAGAAAAGAAGAGTATTAGAGATAATTGGCTTCTTTTCCCCCTTTATTTTTTAAAGTCTATGGTAAGGGTTAGTGCCAGGGTAAGGTATTAAGAATAGAGTAAGGGACCCATGCGTCCTGCTTGGTGTCAGAGCCATGATCCTGCCACGGCTCTCCCTGCCTGCCGAGCTGGCCTTTGGCACCGCCGTGCTGGGGGCGGCCTTTGTGACCAGAGTCTTCCTCAGCAGGAGGGTCCCCCAGTGGCTGTTGGCCCCCCAGCAGTAGCGGCAGCTCCTGCCCCCTGAAGATGACCCCCTATGGCAGTACGTGCTGAGCCGCTCCATGCGGGAGCACCTAGCACTACAGAACCTGTGGAAGCTCACTCTGGAGCAGCCACAGGGGGATTCCATGATGACCTGTGAGCAGGCACAGCTGCTGGCCAACCTAGCCCGACTCATCAAAGCGCAGAAGGTTTTGGATATTGGCTCTTTTACAGGCTATGTTGCCTTGAATTTGGCCCTGGCATTGCCTGCCACTGGGCGGGTAGTAGCCTGTGAAATTGATGCTGCTCCCACTGAGCTGGGAAGGCCCTTCTGGAGAGAGGCAGGTGAGGAGCAGACGATAGACCTTCGGGTGAGGCCAGCTTTGCAGACCCTTGATGAACTACTGGCTGAAGGGGCAGCTGGCACCTTTGACATGACAGTCATTGATGCTGACAAGGAGAGCTGCAGCACCTATTATGAGAATTGTCTGAAGCTTGTTTGATCTGGTGGGATCACTGCTATTAGCAATATCCTATGGAATGGGGAGGTGCTCAACAAGAAGGGAGATGTGGCTACTCAGTGTGTCTGAGATCTCAATGAGCGAATCCTGAGGGATTCCTGGGTCCACGTCAGCCTCCTGCCCCTGGGAGATGGCCTCACTTTGACCTTCAAGATCTAGGAAACCCACAGAGTGTCAGGGTAGGAAAAGACCAGTGCTGGCAGTGTTGTATGTTGGAAGGGGAAGAGCTTGGAGTTTGAGCTCATGGACACATTTTTAAAAGGACAATTAATATGAGGGATTGGGACCTGGGGAAAAAAAAAGAATAGAATAAGAATACTTAAATGGGGCAGCACCTGGGGGACCAGATGACATGGCAGCAAGTTGATCCACCAACAAGGGCCATTCCCAGGCCTATCACAGAAGGGCTGGAATCTGTCAGAGTTGGGTAAGAGAAAAATGCAGGGCCCAAAGCAGTGGCAGCAGCTACTCCTGGGACCATCAACCCACAGCCTATAAATTTAAAAAGCACCTATCTGAACTTCTAGGGACCAGGATGGCAGAGTGAACTCTGGCTGCTCCAATCCCCCCCTCTGGCCCTGAAAACACAGAAATTATTGTTCCAGAGAAAAATTTTAAATAGTAAAGCTTGGGAGTCCTAGAGGAAGGGCATGGCTAAGGCTCTGCCTCAAAATGGGTAAAAAAACAAAAAAAAAAAACAAAAAAAAAAACTTTCAAAGACACAGACTCTAGAATCCTATCATTTCGAACCAGAGGATCCAAATTCAGAAGGAGACAGCATTGACTCCACAAACACAGCTGAAGCCTTAACAGGGAATATGAACTGGTCTCAAATCCAGAAAACATTCCTAGAAGAGCTCAAGAAAGACTTTGTAAACCAAATTAGAGAGGTAGAAGATAAAATGACTAATTCTTTTAAAATCAAAATTGCAAAAATAGAAAAACATTTCATTCAAGAAAGCATCTCCTTAAAAAGAAAAATATATGAACTAAAAATGAAATCTGAAGACATGGAAAAGGAGCTTCAAAAACTGAAGAAAATAATTTGCTAAAAATTAGAATCAACCAAATTGAAGCTAATGACTCTAATGACAGCATGTGGGGGTCCCAGATGACGTGGCACCAAGAATCAGTAAAAAAAAAAAAATCAAGAATGTAAAATTAGAAGATGAGACAAAATATCTCAATGGAAAAATAACTGACCTGGAAAACAGATCCAGGGGAGATAATCTGAGAATTATTGGTCTACTGAAAAATCATGATGAAAATATGAGCCTGGACATCGTCCAAGAGCTCATCAAGGAAAACTGCCCTGAGATCCTAGAACTAGAGGACAAAATAGATATATAAAGTATCCACTGGACACTTCCTGAAAGATCCCAAATGGAAACTCCGCAAAATGTAGTATTTTCTCCTTTACCTGATAGTTCTAGAATTTTGCTACAAGTAGCCAGAAAGAAACAATTCAAATACCGTGGAACTACAGTGAGGATCACACAGGAACTGGCAGCTTCTACACTGAAAAATCCGAGGGACTGGAAAATGATATTTTGCAAGGCAAAAGAAACAAGCTTGGGTTACATCCAAAGATCAGCTATCCGTGAAACTGAATATAATCTTTCAGGCAAGGAGATAGTCATTCAATGATATAAGGGACTTCCAGACTTTTCTGATGAAAAAGCCGGAGCTCAATGGAAAATTCAATCTCCAATTATAATACTCAAGAGAGACATAGGTAAATAAGGAAAACACACACACACACACACACACACACACACACACACACACACACACACACACACACACCCCTTGTTATTTAATAAGGGCAAAATGTTTTCATCCCTATATGGGAAGCTGACACCTGTTAATATCGAGAATTCTATACTTATAGTGGCATTTAAAACAGATATAGAGGGAGTGGGTATAAATTAAACAAAATTATGATAAAAAACCTTATTAAGGGGTGCAAAGGGACTACAATGGAAGAAAGGATGAAGCAGAAAAAGATAAATTATGCCACACAAAGAGGCATAAAAATATTATAGTAAAGGGAAAGAGGGTAGGGAGGTGAACATTATATGAGCTTTGCCCTCATTAGTTCTGGTATAAGGAGGGAATAACATAATCAATTAAATATAGGACTCTATGTATGGAGAAGAGACATAAAACACATCACAGTAAAGGGAAAGAAGGGAGGGAGAGGAGCATTGCATGATATCTATTCTCATCAATCTTAGTTCAAGTAAGAAATAATATACTACATTAAGCATAAAAATATATCATACCCCACAGGCAGTAGGAGGGGGAAAGGGCTAAGAATGGAGGAAGGGAAGAAGTAGTAAGGAAGAAGGGTAGGAAAAGCGAGGGGGGCTGAAAAGGAAGGAATACTGAAGAAGGTGGTGGTCAAAAGGAAAACTCTTAAGGAGGGGAAGGGAGAAAGGGAAAAATAAAAGCAAAAACAGGGGAGGGAATAGAATGGAGGGAAAGATACAGATAATAATCATAACTGTGAATGTGAATGGGATGAACTCTTCCATAAAACAGAGGTGGATAGCAGAAGAGATTAAATCCCATAATCCTATAATATGTTGTTTATAAAAAACACATTTGAAACAGGGCAATAGAAACAGGGTAAAGGTAAAAGGCTGGAGTAAAATATATTATGCCTCAGCTAAAGTAAAAAAAAAAAAAGCAGGGGTAGCAATCCTTATCTCACAAAGCAAAAGAAAAATAGATCTAATTAAAATAAGGAAGGAAATTATATACTGCTAAAAGGCACTATTGAAAATGAAGCAATACCATTACTAAACATTTATGCACCAAGAAGTACAGCATCCAAATGCCTAAAGGAGATATTAAGAGAGTTAGAGGAGGAAGAAATAGATAACAAAACTATGTTAGTGGGGGACTTTAATCTCTCCTCTCTGAACTTGATTAGTCTAGCCTCAAAATAAACAAGAAATTAAGGAGGTGAATAGAATCTTAGAGATGATAGATATGGTAGACCTTTGGAGAAAATTGAATGGGGATAAAAAGGAATATACCTTCTCAGAGATACATGGCACATACCCAAAAATTGACCATGTACTAGGGCATAAACACCTCACAATTCAGTGCAGAAAGGCAGAAATATTAAATGCATCCTCCTTAGATCATGATGCAATAATATATATAAAGGGCCATGGAAGGATAGACTAAAACCTAATTGGAAACTAAATAATTTAATACTAAAGAATGAGTGGGTCAAACAAGAAGTCATAGAAACAATCAGTAACTTCATTCAAGAGAATGACAATAATCAGACAACATACCAAAACTTGTGGGATGCAGCAAAGCAATTCTTAGGGGAAGTTCTATATCCCTGAATGCATACATAAATAAAATAGAGAACATGGAGGTCAATAAATTGGGCATGCAACTGAAAAAGCTAGAAAAAGGACAAATTGAAAATCCCCAATTAAATACTAAATTAGAAATAATGAAAACCAAAAGAGAGATTAATAAAATTGAATTTAAGAAAACTATTGAATTAATAAATAAAACTAAGGGTTGGTTTTATGAAAAAAGCAATAAAATTGAGCTTTAGTCAATGTAATAAAAAAGAAAGAAAACCAAATTATAAATATCAAAAAAGAAAGGGTGAAACTACTCCTAACAAAGAAGAAATTAAAACAATAATTAGGATTTTACCCAATTGTATGCACACAAATTTGACAACCTTAGTGAAATGGATCAATATTTACAAAAATATAAATTGCCAACATAAACTGAATAGGAACTAAACTACTTAAATAACCCCATCTCAGAAAAAGAAATTAAACAAGTCATCAATGAATTCCCTAGGAAAACAGTCCCCAGGGCTAGATGGATTTACTAATGAATTCTACCAAACATTTAAAGAACAATTGATTCCAATACTCTATAAACTCTTTGGGAGGAATCCTACACAAAATTATGTTTATGATGCAAATATGGTACTACTACCCTAAATTGGAAAGAGACAAAATAGAGAAAGAAAATTATTGACCAATTTCCCCTCATAAATATAGATGCAAAAATTCTAAATAAAATATTAGCAAAAATACATCAACTTATCATGAAAATAATACACTTTGATCAGGTAGGATTTATTTCAGGAATGCAAAGGTGGTTCAATGTCAGGAAAGCTATCAGTATAATTGATCACATCAACAATAAAACTAGCAGAAAACATGATTATCTTAATAGATGCAGCAAAGGCTTTTGACAAAATACAACATCCATTCCTATTAAAAACACTAGGAAGTATAGGAATAAATGGAGCCTTCCTTAAAATAAGAAGTAGCATCTATCTAAAACTATCAGCAAGTATTATATGAAATGGGGGGGGGGAAGCTAGAAGCATTTCCAATAAGATCAGGGGTGAAACAAGGATGTCCATCATCACCCCTCTTACTCAATCTGATAATAGAAATGTTAGCAGTAGCAACGAGAAGAAAAAGAAATTGAAGGAATCAAATTAGACAAAGAAGAGATTAAGCTATCACTCTTTGTAGACGATATAATGATATACTTAGAGAAACCTAGAGAATCAAGTGAAAAACTACTCGAGACAATAAATTTGGCAAAGTTGCAGTATATAAAATAAACCCACACAGGTCATCGGCATTCCTATATATATATATATATATATGTCTAACGAAATCAAGAGTAAGAGATAGAAAGAAATTCCATTTAAAGTTACTGTAGACATTATAAAATATTTGGGAATCTACTTGACAAAAAAAAACAAAAAACCCAGGACCTATATGAATACAATCACAAAACAGTTTTCACACAAATAAAGTCAGTTCTAACTGGAAAAACATCAATTGTTCATGGCTGGGTTGAGCTAATATAGTAAAAATGACAATTTTACCTAAATTAAATTACATATTTAGTGCCATAACAATCAACCAAAAAATTACTTTGTAGAGCTAGAAAAAATAGCAAAATTCATTTGGAAGAACAAAAGGTCCAGAATATCAAGGCAATTAATGAAAAGAAATACTAGGGAAGGTGGCCTAGCCATACCAGATTTTAATCTGTATTATAAAGCAGCAGTCCTCAAAACTACTTGGTACTAGCTGAGGAATAAAGTAGTAGATCAATGGAACAGATTGGGTACATGACACTCAGAAGCCAATGGCTATAGTAATCTACTGTTTTATAAACCCAAAGACCCCAGCTTTTGGGATAAGAATACACTGACAAAAACTGTTGGGAAAACTAGAACATAGTATGGCAAAAATTGGGTATAGAGCAATATCTAACATAATACACCAAAATAAAGTCTAAATGGATGTGTGATCTAGGTATAAAGGCTGATACTGTAAGCAATCTAGGAGAGTAAGGAATAGTTTACCTGTCAGATTTGTGGAGAGGGGAAGATTTTATGACCAAACAGGGGTCAGAGAGCATTATAAAATGCAAAATGGACAATTTTGATTACATGAAATTGAAAAGTTTCTGTACAAAAAAAAGCCAATGTAACCAAGATTAAGAAGGAAGTGGAAAATTGGGAAAGAATTTTCCTAACCAGTGACTAATAAAGGCCTCATTTCTAAAATATACAAAGAATTGAGTTAAATCTATAAGAATACAAGCTACTCCCCAATTGATAAATGGTCAAAGGATATGAATGGGCAGTTCTCAGAAGGTGAAATTAAATATATGACAAAATGCTCTAAATCACTATTGATTAGAGAAATACAAATCAAAACAACTGCGAGGTACCACACCTCACCAGTCAGATTGGTTAAGATGACAAAACAGGAAAATGATAAATGCTGGAGAGGATATGGAAAAATTGGAACACCAATGCACTGTTGGTGGAGTTGTGAACTGATCCATCCATTCCTGGAGAGCAATCTGAAGCTATGCCCAAAGGGCTATAGTTAAGTGCACATCCTTTTACCCAGCAATACCACTTCTAGGGTTATATCCCAAAGTGATCAGAGAAGTAGGAGGAGGACCCATATGTACAAAAATATTTATAGCAGCTTTTTTATGGTGGCAAAGAATTGGAAATCAAGGGGATGCCCATCAATTGGGGAATGGCTAAATAAGTTGTGCTATATGATTTTAATGGAATACTACTGTGCTATAAGAAATGAGTTGTAGATGAACTTCATAACCTGGAGAGACATACATAAACTGATGCCGAATGAGAAGAGCAGAACCAGGAGAAATTTGTATATAATCACAGACACAACATATGTATGATGACTAACTTGATAGACTGGGCTCTTCTCAGCAAGGCAAGGTTATAAGACAACTCCAAAAGACTCATGTTCAAAAGAGATATCCACATTCAGAGAAAGAGTTGCTGTGTCTGAATGAAGATTGAAACTACTTGCTCTGTTTCTTTTTCTTGTTTTATTTCCTCTTTCCTACTGATCATTACATTGGTTATAATCCTTCTTTACAACCTAGTGATTAATGTGAAGATACTTGTAGATCCTATATTTGAGTGAATGCTGCCATGTTGGGGGTTTGGGGGAGAAAATTTGAAACTCAAGGGGCTGTGGAACTGAATGATGTAAACTAAAAGTAAATAAATTAATTAAAAATAAAAAAAGAATACTTAAATAGGGATAAGATAGGTTTAAGTATATTATTATTGGTGCCAAATGAGAATTGGGGAGAATTGGTCTTAATATTTTTAACCCAATTAATTTTTTTAAAAGTAGATTGTTAATTTAAGATTGGTTCCTGACCAATGACCATTGAATGAAGATAAAGGATGCCAATTTAGAAAATTATGTAGTAGAGTTTCCTTTATCTTTAGATTTCAAATATCAAATATATGAACCAAAATTCTGCAAAAGGCATGTGTATCTATCAAAATACTTAAGAAAATATCATGGACAAAGAGGCTTGCATTTCAATGTAGTAGATACCAGGTAATATTCTGCATCATTGAAGAATGCAGGAAATAACAAAAAAAATTATACTATAATTAACAACCACCAACGGAATTAGTGATTTCAATTATACCAGTACCCACTAATGGACTTTACCACATCTTCCTTATGCCCATTCAGGAGGATTTCCAGATACTCATAAAGATCCAATAGTCAGGAGTCAGCAATTTAGTATCATCTATTGAGAAGATAGAAAATATTACATCTAAGCAACTTCTCTATGTTTCATTGAGACCTATAGAAAATGAAAAGTAAATACCCTAGAACAAATCTCTCAAAAAAAAAAAAAGAAAAAGAAAGAAGATACAATGATATTAATGACAAAACTACCATAGCTGATATTTAGCTGCTACTGAAATAACAGAAGCAATAAAAGGGGAAACCAGTAGTAACATGTTAAATCAGAGCACAACCTAATAATATTACCAATTCGTGTTTGTCTGAGTCTCAAAAGAAGTGGATGAAAAAAATGTTAAACTATAGAAGTGAACCAGATTTTCAAAACTAATCAAACTTCAGTACAACACAGCAGAAGGATTACAAGTGCAACATTCTCCAGTGTTGAACACCATTTAGTAAATGTTAAACCTAAAGTAATGAATCCTATGGAAGAAAGTCAAGTTGCAAAGAACTACCTTCATGCCTTAGAGAAAGGACTCATGAGGCCTCACCAGTGTGTCAGATATGGAAACTTTATACAATTAAAAAAAATCGTTGGAGGGAGGAAGGGATTTGAACCCAGGCCTATACCTTCATAACAAGATTATATAAACTAATGTAGTGCTGATATACAGAATTCATTCCTAGAACCATGTAACCCTCCTAAGATATAGAGCCATCTGAAACGTTGGACCTCATGTCATCAGGTATTAGATTTGGAATGTTGAATCAGAAACATTTTATCAGCTATTTTTTAACATGACACAAACACAATTATGTCCCAAAGGAATTAGAGTCATCTACCACTATTTTAATTCATAAGAAAGGCAATAAGAACCTGACCTCTAGAGATTTATATCCCTAGGTAATACCAAGATTCATGCCTCAGACTTGACAAAAAGACTCAGTGACTGGAATACTCAGTGACTGGAATGCCTCAGACTTGACAAAAAGACTCAGTGACTGGAATAGATGTATCTTCAGGAATCAGAAGTACTTCATATGCCTATTTACAGTTTCAAGAACATGATTTCTTACTGTAGTCCATCCTGAATGAAAGCAAACATAAAATGTGTGAGGTCTGATTTAATCTGACTAGCACATTAGATTCAATACCATATAATTCAATCTGACTGGTCCTGAGATGTGTTGTCTACCTCACATTGTCCACCACTAAAAGCCTCATCATGTAAACGTGGGCAGAACTATAATTTAGGAGACCAAATTATGTGGTTGTTGATTGATAGTCATGTCCAAGGAAAATATTTTTCTATACTTCAGAATCCCTAAGATGTTCAATACAACAAACTGTAGTTTGTGATAATATGGACCAAAGGTTTAACCCTCATAGATAGACTGAAATTGGCTTTTTTACAGAAAATAGGTGTATTTTGTTTCATCTTAAGAACAGTGTGTTCTCCAAGAGTGTCCTAAATCTCTTACACAAAAATAAAAAAATGCTGGGAATAAATAGGCATGAAATACTTTTCCCTATTGTCTGCAAAAAATTTCATTTGAATAGAAAGAAAATAATGGCGTGCCATTCCTTTCACTAAAGGATAGGGCTTTGGCTTCAGAAGAGTGGACATCAAATGGACACATTCTCTCCCATTGCACTTGATGACTGAGTGGGGCCATCGACCCCACTGGTAGTTTATAGTGCTGGAAACAGGCCTTGGTATGGATATTTGATGGTTCCAGGATTTGTTGAGGCATTACTACCAGACTTAATAAAAAGCATGTTGTGGTGCACTGATAGCTGGGCCTGGGGAGGATGGGACCCAGTCAATTACATGATGTTATCTAAATTTAAAATTAGCCCCAAACTTAAAGAAACTGATGATCAGGGCTACAGTAGATAGCATATGTACATACACACATATTCTACTGATATTTATATTTGCAGAGAAGTCAATATCTATCTAGATATACAAAATACATAATCAGGATAAGACCCCATGAATTTCAGAGAAGAGTAATTTTTAAATCTTAACATGGATGAACATGTCCTTATTATGTTCCAAAAAGAAGTTATTTTATTTTTATTAAATATAGAATTTTGTACAATCTTTTTTTCCTTTTGTCTTTTATTTACAATTATTTACATGTTAATGTATGTATTTTAATTTCATGCTTATTTTTACTATTACCAAGTAATTTTTGAAAAATTCTGTAAAGAATTATTGTATAACCAAAATACTTCTACATTTGTGACCCTAAATTTTATTTGAATGAAAGTAAAATATCTAATTTATAGACATGATACCCAGCTAGCTCTCTATTTTCTAAATAGTACTACTGAGATTCTCCAACTGCAACATCTTGCATTCCCAATATGTGAAGCAACACATCTTCAGCTGGAACTCTAGTGGATCATATTGCAGTGTCACTACCAAACTACTATACTTATATAGCAGTCTTGTAGAAAGATACTTAAAACATGTGCACTGGGGAGTAGAAATGATGTGGGAGAAATAGCCCCAATGATACTCATGGCCCTCAGTCTTGACATGGTGATCCTCTATGGGAAATAATTATGTCTTTGTCACCCATCCAGCAACATTACCTGAAGTATAAAAAGGATCTCAGAGGAAAGTTTAATGGCAGAAAAGGCAGTGGGGGAGGACTCTGTGCATTAAACAATAAGCACCTTAGTCTTTCCCCACAAGCAGAAAGACAGTTGCAATATTAATAACTAACCCTGTCGTTTCATAGTAATGACCAGTACGAACAAGGGAAGAATCTTTTAAAATGTTTTTCTGTACATGGATATATAAATATATCATTATCATCTTCAAATATCGACAAATAGGAGTCTCCTGTTTTTTAATGACATTATGTTGTTTACATCATTTTGTAAGATGTTGTAGGGCCTCCTAAAAGAGATTTGCAATCACCCCAACTATAGCTAGTTGATATACATAGGAAATACCAAACTAATAAAGAATGTCTATTCATCAGATTTTAATTTGCATCTGAACATAGACCCTATAGAGCTTATGCAACAGTACGCATATTTGAGACAGTAGACGTGGATAATGAACTAGGACCAGAGATATGCCAGAGGGAGAGAACAGGTTATACTGCTTTGGGAAATGACAAAGCATTTTTTACTGATCCCAAGATTCTCATGAAAGCCAAAGCCCGTCTCTTGAAAACAAGCATTTTACTTTTGTTGCTGTCTGGCAATAAGACTTGAAACACCTCTGCCTCTAAAGAAATAAAGATGAACATCACAGCCCTCCCTAGGGCTAGCTGACTGGCCTGGCATATTCCTTTAGGCTATTCAGTCCCTTTCCCCTACACCACCCCACGAAGGGAAGCTTGGGAAGAGGGGTGGGGAAAGGAGAGCTTGAGAAAGCATGCAAATGATGGGAAGACCTGCAGTGTGTGCCCAGTTTTCAGAGAAATAATTTGACCAAGACATGAAGTGATAATCAAAAGTTAGATGGTAAAAGCCCAAGTACCAGCAGCAGTAGTTCAGATGCAGATGAGAGGGATATAGCAGCACCAGAACCTGAATAACAAGAAGAAAAAAAAAAAACCATCTACCACTAAGAAAAACACCATCTCTCTAGCAAAAATCACTGCTAAGTTATCCACTAGTGCTAATTCAGAAAGAGCTAGCTGAAATAGCCGTTGATCCACCTCTAAAATTGCAGTGTTGGGCCTAAAGGAGATACTGTTTGTGAATGGAGATACTTGGATCACCAGGTTCTATATATGAAGGTGGTATGTTTTTTCTGGATATCCCATTTCCACCAGATTATCCATTTAAGTCACCAAAGGTTACTTTCCATACCAGAATTTATCACTGCAACATCAACAGTCAGGGAGTCATCCATCTGGAATATCCTTAAAGACAACTGGGGCCCTGCTCTGGTTATTTCAAAGGTTTCACTCTTTGTTCCCTCTTGACAGATTGCAACCCTTCTGACCCTCTGGTTGGAAGCATAGCCACTGAGTGTTTGACCAACAGAGCAGGACATGACAGGACAGCCAGACAGTGGATCAAGAGAAACAACATGAATGGCATTTTTTTTGTGCAGTGTGAAGAAGCAGGAGGCCTCTTTACACTGTGTAGCAAATCTGTATAGCCTTTACAATACAGACTTTTGTGTATATGTTATACTGATTCTACTCTGCTTTTATCCTTTGAAGACTTGGAAGACTTCCCAAAAAGGTAAAGCTATCACAAGTAGAACTTTGTTCAATTAGTTATGTTTAAAATGTCTACTTGCAAGTGTTGCTTCTTTGGGATATCAAAATGTATTTTGTGATGTACAAAGGATACTGTTCCTGAAGTCTGTCAAATATTATAGTGCATTTTAGCCTAATCCATAATCTGTATGAAGCTATTAAAGCAGCTTGTATATGACTAGAAATCATGTCATTTGTATTAAACCCAGATCTGTTTCCAATTACGTGGTATATGCTGTTGTGGAAAATGTTTTACCTTTGGCCTTTGTCAGTTTGTAATGAAAGGATTTATTTTACCCTTTGTAACTCAGAGAGCAAGTACCTAATGTATCATCTCAAACACAATAAATATGTTCAGGGGTGGGAGTGGGGGCAAGATGAGCATCTCACAAAGGGCAATGAATAGAGTATGGTGGGAGTAAGGAGGCTATAACATTTGGCCAATGAGGAATTTTGAAGAACAGGAGTGATGAATATCGAAGAGTTACGTAACAGAAAGGAGGGGCTGGTCACATATCTGTCATCCTTAGATCTGGCTGTGACTAGAATACCCTATAGGTACCTTAGTGATGAGAGATGAGAGAACACATCTACCAGCACATTGGGTAGATGCCATATGGTGAAATTTTGAAGGGACATGACTGAATCATGCAGGATGGGCAGGCATAAATGGGTTTCAATCTGCATTGCTGGGGGGAACTCCCTAATTAGGCTGCAGTGAGTCATAGGATCCCTAAATTATAGATCTAAATTTGGAAGGAACCTCAGACACCATCTTAGGCCAACTGCTTAGTTTTACACAGGACTAAACTGGGGATACAGGGGGGTTGTGACTTGCTCCAGGTCACATAGCTAATAAGCAACAGGGAAGGAACTGGAACCTAGATCCTCACTCAAAGTATTTGAGGCTGGGGTGGCTAGGTTGTGCAGTGAGTAGAGCATTGGCCCTGGAGTCAGAAGGACCCGAGTTCAGATCCGGCCTCAGACACTTAATGCACACACAAACAAAAACCTAGCCATGTGACCTTGGGCAAGTTACTTAACCCAAATTGCCCCCCCCAAAAGCAAAAAAAAAATGCAAAGTATTTGAGGCATCCTGTATGTGAACTGGAATAAAGTTATTAGAAAGAGACTTCTGTGATTGGCATAAGAAAAATAATAGTTAAAGGAAAGAGGAAGAGAGTTGATGTGAAAAAATCAGAGCTAAGTCACAGCATCAGTATCTTTCATTTAGCCTCAGTCGCTAAAAATGTTTGCTTTGAAAAGCTAGATGTTGATGGAAAATTTATCTGCCTAAAAAACATGTTTGAACAGGATTAACCAATGGGAGGCTGGGAGATGATCAGAGAAATAGTAGGTACATCTGTCAATTATAAATATACCTCAACATATGTATTAAAGGCAGACCAGACTGTTACAATTTGGGATACAAATGCTGGAGTTAAAAAAAAATCAGAGCTCTTGGGGTACTTGTGAAGATGTAAAGGTTTTATTAAAAAAATTCTCAGGGAAAGGAAATTGCTCAAAGAAGAAATCTTCAAAACAACGTTACCTGAAGAGGAGGAGGAAGAGGGAAATAAAGAAGTTGAGAGAAATGATTATTAACAACTGATGATTTGGGGAGATCCAGAATTTCCCCCCTTTAAAAAAAGTTCCAATTTCAAATGGACTAACTTTCTTGTTCAAGACTCTACCCAGGCTACTTGAGGAGTAGCCGTTGTGTTCTGCTTGGGTGGGGCATACTTTTTTTTTTTTAATAGATTGCCCATGAACGGGGGTGGCTAGGAACAGAGATAGTGACATCATGTCACTCATGAACAGAGACTCTCAGACCTCACTGAGCTGATTGTCACTCCTCTTCCAAAAGAACATATGAGTCCTGAGCCTGTGACCGTGATTTGGCCTGAGAAATGGTCACATGACCATCCCTTTATTAATAAATGTGCTGGCCTTATCAATAAAATGATTAAGTACCTAGAAATTGTTGTCTCTCAAACTCTTTTAATCACACAAGTTATTGAAGCAGTTGAGGAAGAAAATGTCTCTCACCAACAGGGAAGCCATGCAATTAATTATTCAATTAATTATGTAAACTATTCAAATATCTTTCTCAGTTTGAGAAACTGCTATAATTCTTGTCTACAGAAGCTCAAAACCTTCTCAGAAGTACAAAATATTTTCATATTTCCTTTATGTGTATAGCCAACAAAAGATAGAAGCCTAATGGCCTTTAATTTCCTTTTTGGCACTGAAAAACATGTTTTCTAAAATAAATCCTATCCATAACACATCTGTAAGGTGTGAAATTATGTTTTTTAAAAGTCTGCCAAATTTTCTTGCCATTTTTGTTATTGGATTTTTCCTGGTCTTTATTTTTGAAAGCTTTTGTGAAGAGAAATAAACCACTACATAAACAGGGGTTATTTGGAGATTTCTCCATCAAGACTATCATTGTACTATTATTGATAATTCTCTATTTTGTATAATGGTGCTGTGAAGGAGGGGAAAAGCATTTTCAATATTTTGGATATTTTATTCTTTTTTAATAATCAAGGTTACAGGTTTAATATACAGTGAAAGAAACTTTGTAAGAAAGTAATGGGCTGGAAAACTTTTACCCTGTCCTTTTGTGGGTTCTGCCACTCCATAATTTGTTTTGGGGTATTAAAGGTGTTTTGGGGAGAGCTCAGGTGAGTTCCTGCCTTTTCTCTGACATCTTGGCTCCCAGCAACAAGATAATAAGTTGTAGAACAAAAGTCAGAAGCAGATTAGAGGGGTCTCTTTGCTGGCACCAGGGGCAGGACTCTTGCATTGCCTGCATTCCTGGGTGGCAGTCCCAGGAGGAGGAGCAGTAACAGTTCAGTGGGAACCCACATCACAGTTTCAGGGCAAAAAAGAGTGCTTGAGGTCACTCACAGACCAGGAGAGTAGTCAACACGCCTTCTCCTTAGATCATACTACCTTGGGAAACTGAAAACTTAGAGGCCCCTAGATGTAGCTCTGAAAACAGCTGTGTAAAACCCCCTGAAGCTTGGGACAGTGTACCCTCTACTCTGGAAGCAGAGCCCTACTTTAGCAAAGTGTTAAAAAGTCAAGAAATAGGCTGGAAAAATGAGTAAACAGAAAAGAATTCTGTTATTGGTACAACACAGGATCAAGGAAAATAAGACTTAAATCTGTAGTCTTGCTGTCTGTGCTTTGGCTAAGGGAAGAAAACTGTAAGTCAGTCAATCTCCCAGACAGAGTACCAATTTCCTCTAGTCAGAAGACGAGACTTATGAGCTGCTGCCCAACAAGCATCCTCACACCCCCAAAAAACATGAAATGGCAAAATAGGCTTTAGAAGAAAGAGAAGTGTCTTGGAAGTGAAAACTACCCTAAGATATAGGACCACGTGCCATGACGATGATGATGATGTCATTCAAATGTGACAGTAAGGAATAAGGCTTGGACCTTTGATTCCAATGGCCTACAGAATGAAGGCCCAAGTGAGGAAAATATTTCCATAAGTGTTTAGCAGCAACTTCTCTGAAACTTGTAGTACTAGAGAGTTACCCAGAACATAAGGTACAGAACTTGCCCAGAATAACAGCCACAGTGTGTTAAAAGACACGAAGCCAGGTCTTGTCTTTGAACCTAACCTATTATGCCAGGTTGCTTCCTGGAGATAAGGATAACCTAACAAACAGAAAGGAATTGTTTTTTTAAAGAGGGTAGGTGGTACCACAGTGTTTCATGATTGTGTTGAATGAAATCTAACCTCAGAACTTGCTGAGATGAAGATACTTCATTTACTGACAGAAAGAACTATGAATTCACTTTCTTGTGTCTTCCACAGAAAGAAGCACCTACTGGAAAGACTCTGGCTCTCAAATCACCCAGACCCAAATTACCCAGACTCTTAAAATCAACCAACACCCAATATCTCCCTACCCCTGACACCACTTACACAAGCACCCCCACTGCTGCCTCAGCCAGCTTGTGGTAACCTCCACATCAGTGAGCTGAGCAAGCAAAACATCACTTATAGGAGCCTTAGGGAATATGGCTAGGATACCATCGAGAAACAGGAGTCCATCTCCTGCCACCATCAAAGTATTCGGCGTCATTTAGTCTAATCTACTGGCAAATCTACACTGCTTTAGCACCTCACAGAATCCCTTGGAAAGCTTCTATCATGCTGATTCCAAAAACATGAATCAAGAGAGACCTTGAAGTGTGAAGACTGAGCTACTTTATATGTAACCCTACCCCAACCTAGGTCAGTTTGAGATGGTTTCTTGAAAGACATAACTTTTAAACTTCATATACAGCTTATTGAGAATGTTGATTCCAAGTTGCAGAGCTCCCCAAATCTTGTTTATTCTATCATCTAATTTATTCTTTCTTTCTTTATTTATTTTATTAAAGCAATTGGGGTTAAGTAACTTGCTCAAGGTTACACGGCTAGTCATTTATGCGTGGGTGCTCGTTTTCTGAGGCCGGATCTGATCTCGGGTCATCCCGACTCCGAGGCCAACGCTCTTACTCACTGCATCACCTAGCCGCCCCTTTAGGGCAATTGGGGTTAAGTAACTTGCCCAAGGTTACACGGCTAGGTTTTTGTTTGTGTGGATTAAGTGTCGGAGGCCGGCTCCGAACTCAGGTCCTTCTGACTCCAGGGCCGGCACTCTATTCACTGTGCCACCTAGCGCCCCCATGTAATTTATTCTAAACAACTTCTAGTTACTGCCTTAATATGTGCTTTAATAAATGTTTGCTCACTTTCCATGGTTTTCTGTTGTGTATTAAGTGTCTGGTGGGAAGGAAGCGAAGTTGCTCAAGAGTAATCTAACTGCTCCCTTCCCATTCTCTGAAACAGAATATGACTTTTTAAAAAATCCCGATTCTACCTTCAAAAAGAAAAAAAGGACATAATTATATTCTAAATCTGCAAATATCTAATGTGTAATAGAGAGAGAATTCTAATCCAATATCACTCTGAGAGAGAGGGGAAAAATGGTTAACACCTCACAGCCCCCCTCTTCCTGTATCTCCACATAGATGAAAGTTGAAGTCTTCCTTAGAGTTGTAGAATGAAACATTCATTTTATACCTAAATAATTACAAATCATCAGCCTAGGTAATGCCTGCAGCTTTAGTTTTCTCTTAGACTATAAACTATTAGAGAAAAATCACAATTAACAATGAAACAATATGAAGCCTAAGGCCACCAGTCAGTCCATTATCTGTCACTAGTCGCCTTCTTATTTCATAACTCACTGAAAGTATTCCCACCATTGAGATATTCAAGTCTGATTAAAAAAAAAGATTAAGACTAGGCAAATGCTTCTGTGGTTCATCAAAATTAATGACTGACATTATAAATGCCTTTAGTAAGAAAACATATGTCTTCTTAAATGTAAGAAAGTATATATTAAGGTAAATTATTGTCTATCTCCAAGCTTACAAAGGAAAACAGTTGAAGACCAATACAATTCCCTAAGTACTTTCCTTGTCTGTCAAATGAGGTTATTTGTAATACTTTGGAATTTGAATTCATGTTTTCTAATGATCTGTCCTATTCTCTGACCACAAAACAACATCTCAATTCAAGGGAATTATCACTTCTTAGAATTTTTCAATATAGAAGAAAAGGGAAAATTTGTCTAGAATAGTTCACACTAGAGATAAACAAAGGCCTTGAGTTTCATTTGAGATCCAGAAAAACCAGAACTGATGTAGCTTATTTAAAATATAATTGTGTGCCATATTTACCTTCCTGCTGGAGGCATTAAAGTATTAAGCTTATGCTAAATGATTGCTGATCTCTGAATTTACAAAGACTAAGAAACCATTTCTGAAACAGAGAGATGCTATTGAAGATGCTTTGGATAGTATCAAGGACTGAAGGAAAAATAGATGCTGATGAAGCATAATGAGGGAGTGAAAGCAGATTCAAGCAACTACTTCACGGCCACTGGCACTGGACTTCAATGACTTAGGAAGACAAAGTTAGGCTGCTGACTTCCTATAACTTTACCACATCCAATTCAAAAGCAAGTCAAGGCATCATCCCTTGATATCATTGGCCTTCATAGAAAAAACAAACAGCTATGTCAAGATACGAACTTGGTATTTACATAGAACTTTTAAGGTTTGCATTGTACCTTTGCACATCTTATATTATCCTCACAAAAACCTAAAGAGGTTGATGCTATTATTATTCCCATTTTATAGATAGAGTAAGTTGCTTATCTTCCCTCAGTCTTAGTTTCTCCGTCACCCAACTAGTCAATTTCTGAAGCCAGATTTTGGCTTAGGTCTTCTTGAATCCAAATCCAGTACTCTATCCATTTCACAACCTAGCTGCCCTGAGGCCAGAGAGAAGAGGAAGACAAAAAAACAAAACCCAAAACTGAACCACTGGCATGATTGACCCAAATATAGTTTTCTATAGCAAGGAGGCCCAGGCTGAGCTTAACAGGAATATGCAATGACAAATTGAACAAGAAAGATGCATAGCAACAAAAAGGGTAACACCTCTATGTTCAAAAATTCCAAAATTCTCATGTCTAAACATTGACTTTTTGCCCCTCCCTCTGCCTTCACTTAAAAAACCCCTTTCTTTTTCCACACCATGACCCACTATCTCTCCCAAATAATCTCCCCTGCACTAATCACTCTCTCCCCTTTTCCCCCATCTTGACCCCTAGATGAGCCAATTCTACTCTATACTAAATCCCTAGCTCCCTTATGATATTGCCAATGATGCCCAATGATATTGCCCAATGATGTTTTTTTTTTTTATCTCTAACTACCATTCAGACACCTCAAACTGGAAGTCGAGAAGGTTATCTAATTCAGTATGTCCAAAATGGAACTTCTTATCTCCCCCCCCCCCCAACTCTCCCTTCTTCTAAACTTCCTTATAACTATAGAGGGCAACATCATTCTCCTAGTCCCCAGGCTTATAGCCTAAGAGTCATTTTTGACTCCTAACTATTTCTCACCACCTCTCCCCATATAAAATCTATTGCCAAGGCTTATCAACTTTGCCTTTGCAATATTGCTTGAACACACCATCTTCTTTCCTCTGACCCTGTCACCATTCTAGTACAGGATCTTATCACTTCATTCTTGGACTATTGTAATCACCTGTCAAAAATCCTCCTCAAGTCTCTCCCTATTCCAGTCCATTCTCCATTCGGCCAAAAAATAGATTTTTCCCCCCAAGTCATAGGTCCAATCACGTTGCCCTTCCTCCTCAAACTCCAGTGACTCCCAATTGTCTCCAGATCAAATGCAAGATATTTTCTCTGTCATTCAAAGCCCCTTATAACCCAGTTCCCCACTACTTTTCCAGTCTTCTTACATCTTACTACCCATCAAGTAGCACTGGCCTTCTGGTCATTTCATGAGCAAAGCACGCCAACCTCTTGACTTCAGGCACTTTCTTTGGCTGTCTTCCATTCCCAGGATGCTCTCCCTCCTTAATTCTGCCTACCAACTTCCCTTGTTTCTTTAAAGTCCCAACTAAAATCTAATGTTTTACAGGAAGCCTTTCCCAAACTCTTAATTCTCAAGCCTTCCTTCTCTTAACTACTTCCTATCTGTCCTACATATGCAACTTATTTTGTATATGCTTTTGTATATTTTGTATATTTCCAATTAGATTGTAAGATTCTTGAGGGCAGCGACTATATTCTTTTGCCCCTTGTGTACTAGCACTTAACACAGCGTCTGGCACATAGTAGGCAGTTAATATTTATTGACTGATACCATGCAGTGGGTCCTTCCCATTTATATCCCCAGACCTCATTGTTTGTGGGAATAGACAATCCATCTTTCCACTTTCCGATAGATTCTTCTTCATGCAGTTTTCAAGTGTAAATCAACTGATGAGTCATTCTAAGAGGCATGAATCCAATTCTTTGCTGTCTATAAAGCTAAATGAATGTGCCCTTAATATCAATCTGAACAGAAAATATTAAAATTCTAAAGTCTACTACAGCCTTACAACCACAGTTGCAATTGCTGGAATCTTTTGTAACAACACAAGTTCAATGTAGATAGTTGCAAGTTAAGAAACAATAAGGTGGGATCTTAAAGGCATCAGTTCCTTTACGATTGGAATTTTATATTTTGGAAGGTTTTATATATATTGGAAGTGTACTCTATGGCCAATTCCAGGGGTGTTGCAGGGTAGTGAGGTTCTTTTGTCTTTCCCATTGTCCCACTAGTCTTTCAGCATCACTTTTTATTTGTAACTTTGTTCACATTAATCTGACAACTGTTAGGTTATTTTATGTCTTTTATTTCTAGGACCTTAGATACCAGACAATTGCCGATTTGGGTCATTCTATAATTTGTACTAACCCACTGAATATAGAATTCCTGAACTTAAAGGAGTTAAAGATCTTCCTGCCACTTAATATCTCTAAGGGGATTTGAAGGCTTTCCTTGCCCTTAATAGGCCAAATATAATCACATGGAGCCCAAGGTGGGGAGGAGCTTGCTGAAAGGGTGGAGCAGGAAAGAGAACCAGAACTTCTGGGAGCAAGCAGCATGGAGGTTGAGTAGCTACTGTGAGTGAGAGAGAGAAGGGCATTCTTGCTTAAGGGAGCCTGTTTTATTTTAAAGGCCTGATGGAGGGAAAGCTTGGGAATGTTGGTGTTCAGTGCATGGATTATGTGTACCAACTTTGTGGTCACTATGATGATTTGGCTTTCTTGAGTAAGTTTGGCTGGTCCTTGAGTAAATGCTTTGATTCTGTCCTCCATATAGAGAACCGGTTACATTTTGTGATTCACAATTACACCAGCATATTCATAGCTACCATGGACGCTGTGAATATCCCATTGGTGTTAAATTTGGCAACAAGGATGGGATCACAAAATATCAGACCTCTATTTGGAGGTAGGAGGGCTTTAGAGGGAGAAATGGCTATCCCAGGATGGGAGGATTTGCCTTATTCCTTCCTAGTAAGAGAATGGGCTAAAAGCCCAGGGCTCTGTGAAAACTGGGAACAAATGCTACAGAAGTGAGAACCCAAAGATTTGGAAAGCTGTGTATAAGGAATACCAGTAGAACCAGGGAAAGAACTGGTAGGGGTGTGTAGGAGAGGCTGGGTCTTGCTAACAAGTTATCGTCTTACGTGTAAAAATACAGATAAGCTGCTAGAGGAGAAAACTCAGATGGCAAGGGAGTTGGCTGGTTTGCATGAGAATTTTTCTGTGCAATAGTATTTGGACTCTCTTTTAGAAGAGCAACCTGGAGGGTCTCAGGTGGTAGAAAAACAAGTTTACTAAAACAATAATTAGCTAAAACGAAGTGAAAAACCTAAGAGAAGGAATGCACATGTAGCTTTTGTACAGGCTGGGCATAGTTGCCCTGACAACTGCCACCAGAATGTGTGCGAGGAATGTAGAACAAAGTTAGATGAAGAAACTTCCAAAGCAGAAAACCACCCCATACTAAGAAGAAAGCAGGAGAACAGCCAGGGCTAAACACAATTCAGGGAGATAATTGAGGATTTCACTCAAGAGGTTACTGATATATTAAGGTGATTTACCCAAAGAATGAGAGTCTTTAGTGTCTTGGATGGTAAGAGTCAGTTATGAAGGAGATGTAGGAGTATCACTAGATAGTGTGGATTGCTTAAAATTCATAGGTATTAGTGAGAATCCTTTTGTACATCAAGCTTTTAGGGATTACTATATGCAAGGAAGTAACAACACAACTAATCTGTTAGCTTTAGCTGCAGATGGGTGCAATAAGCAATATCCTACTGACTCTATGTGGCCTGGTAGAGATAGACCATGGTACTTAGAGACTGTATGAGAAAACTAAAGGAGGATGCAATAAAAACTGCTATCATGGTTGGAGATTCAAATGCATATCACAATATCCCCCTTAGCAGTTCCTCATAAATATCATCGTGAAGATGGCATCTCCCGCTTATAAGCGCCTAAATCTGACACTACTAACTGGGGAAAGAGGGTACCCTCTTTTGGAGGTGTTCAATAAGATTTCACAGTTAAGTGACTAGGGAAATGGGGAAAAGATGAATTTCTTTGGGAGAGAGGAGCAAATATCCAGCAGATTCAAAGTCAGAATATACTGACACAAAGAGAATTGTTTACTACTCTATTGAGAGCAAGGGTATATTTCAGAAGAATAGGTGGTATTCCAACTGAAGAGCTGCAAAAGATGCACCAAGAAAAGGTACTTAATATTAGACTGAATAGGGAAGTAGGAAGCACCCTTACAAATACTCCTGAATCATTGTATCCAAGTTTGCCACAACTTCAGTGAGAATAGGAAATAGACCAAGCCCCAGACCAGATTAACTAAATACAGACAAGGATTACAAACCCCACATTGCTTTAACAATATGTTGGGAAAATGGATCAACCATTGTAACTAGGGCATTGATAGATATTGGGGTGGAGGCCTCCCTTATCTATGGAAAACCTGATAAATTGGACAATTAACTAAGAAAGAATTTACTAGAGAGGCAGGCCTGGGCCAACAAGCAGAATGGCAGGCCAGAACAATGCCAAGCAGAGAGAGGCAAGGCCAGGACAGTTTGCAATCTACTTTCCCCTCTCCTTCCCCAGCTGTGCTTTAAGTACGCAATCTGTGTTTTAATTTCAGCTAAGAGAACATTCCTTACTCTGAAATTGATTAAACTACTTCATTACTGGCACTCACATCTCTAGTACTGCTTTGGGAGTCTCAGAGCATTCTCAGGCTGAGATACTAGCTCAGTAAAAAAAAAATAATAAATCCAACAGCAGCTTGGAAAGCACAAGAGCATTGTCTATTATCTAGAACTTGGGCAAGCTTATTGTCATCAAATTGACGTATGAGGCTGGTGAATTTCTCCAGTCAACCAAATTTTGACAATTTTCCATAAACTCTCATGACTGATAATGTCTAAGGTCTTTGTCAGATCTACAAACATTATGTACAGACCTCCATTCTGCCCCTGACATTTCTCCTGGAGTTGTAGGGCAACAAACACCATATCAATCACTTGCCAGCCCTTCTGAAGCCACACAGGCTCTCAGGTAGATGCCCATCTTCCAGGTGAAGGATCTATTAAGGAGGACTCTGGCAAGAATCTTGCCAGCAATGACTATGAGAGAGATCCCCCACATCACGCTCCATGATTGTCACAAGACAATCTATTTTCTTTATCTTTATAAAGATGGACAAAGGAGGCATCCTTGAACTGCTGGGGGATAACCTCTTCCTGCTATATAACCTAGAAATTTTCAGTCAGCTCCTGAATGAGCAATGAATCCCCTACCTTGTATATCTCAGCTGGACTAGAATAAGCACCAGATGCTTTGCCACACAAAGAGTCTAATGAAATTGAAAACCTCTTCCCTCAGTTGACTTCAACCTGAAGTAAGTTGTCAGTGGCTTCAGCATTGACCGATGATGGCCTATTGAGAAAACAATGAGAGTGTTCAACCTCTGTCTCTAGGATCACATCCTTATTACCTATCAATGTGATTCCACCAAAACTGAGTAGTTGAGATGCACCACAGATCCTTGGCCCATAAATAGCCTTCAGGGCATCATAAAAACACCTTGATCTTTATCATTCTCCATCCCACCTAGTACAATACACCTTTGTAATTGAACCAATCTCCAATATGAATGTATTTACAGATCCTATACTGGACTATATGCTGTCTTGGTGGGGAGGGGGAGGGAAATAGAGGAAATCTGAAAATCAAGGAACTATGGAATTGAATCTTATTAACTGAAACTAAACTAATAAATTAATTAAAAAAATAAAAACACCTTGAAGGGGCGGCTAGGTTGTGCAGTGAGTAAGAGAGCCAGCCCTAGAGTTGGGAGGATCCAGGATCGATTCAGGCCTCAGAAAATGAGCACCCACACATAATAATGACTGGCCATGTAACCTTGAGCAAGTTACTTAACCCCAATTGCTTTAAAAAATAAATAAAAAATAAAAATACTTTGAATTATTACCATCAGGATAAGTGAATTTCATCTGCCTTCTTACTGAGCTAAGAATCCTACATCTCTTTAAGCTTAACTTGTACTTTACTTTTGATGCAATAAATGCTGCCTTCTTAGAGATGAACTATCCTGCTGGTAAACCCTATGGAGTTCTACCACTTAGCAGCATCTGAATTTCTCAGATCATCTTCATCAAGTCATTCTCGAGGTTTTTGAATGTTCTGATCCAGATGAGCAGTACACCTCTATGCACCAAGTCTCTGAAAGCTGCCCACCTCTTTTCTTCTCCACTGTTGCCAACTGTGTGCTGGCCCAACTGTTCATCTAAGTTAGCTACAAATTGTTCCCACTCAGAAGAGCTTTGATCTGTTGACATTAATTTTTTCTCATAGGCATTTTTCCTTGGGGCAACTGTTTTGTTGAATGTGAATATTTAGCTTGGAGAGGACAATTCTATAATCAGTTTGGCACTCTGCACCACACACTGCCTTCGTCATTCTCACATCCTGTCTCTTTTTACAGTCACATAGTCTATCCAATGCCAATGATAAGCTTGTCCTCTTTTGGCCCAGTGATAAGGGTCTCCATGTCTTCATATGAACCTCATTAGCATTCTTCATTGGGGCATAGGCACTGATGATGTTGGCATGACATTTTCCAGCAAGTGGAAATCACATTGTCATGAAATTGTCATTCCTTCTTTTTGGTAGCCATATGAACTTATAGACTACATCAGTTTTGATTGCAAAACCTAAACCAGCTTCATGGTGCTCCCCTTCATTACAGCCATGCCAGAAAAAAAAATTTGTATCCAGTTACCACTTCAGCCTTGTTTTACTCACAGATCATATTTGAATGCAATACCTCCCAAGTTCTCTTGTAATAAAAGCCGTTTATATTTCACGTCTACTGGATTTTGTTGTTTATAAGTGTGCATGCATTCCTTGTAGTGATGGTGAGTGGAATCATCTTTGTAGATGCTTTTGTATTTTGTGTGTTTTGGCCAAGGTGGGGAGGTGATCCCCACATGCCTCAGTAATCAGGGCAGCATTGGGTAAGCAGACAATTTTTAGGGCACTTTTTCTAGTCCCTTCATCACACCAGGAGGAGAGCAACATGATCCTTAAAAGTTTGCTAAGAGGAGAGAGGCAGGCTGGGACAACAACAAGCAGAGAGAGGGAGGCGGGGATGCCCACCATAGTGCTCAGAGGCAGGTGGGGAAGGCATGGCACACAGAGGCCTGATCAGTGAGCTGATCACCAACCATAAGGGCCACCAATGAGCTTATCACCAAAGGCCTGGGAGTGGAAAGAACAAGGTAGGAATCAAATGCAGGGTCCTTGTCAGGGACAGCAAATATTCCTGGGACTCAAGATCCCAGAAATTTAAAAAGCCCCTATCAGGACCTCCAAGGACCAAGATGGCAGAGTGAACCCAGTCTGATCCTAACACCCCCGCCCCCTGCCACACAGACACAGACACAGACACACAGACACACAGACACACAGACACACAGACACAAAACATAGTAATTATTACCCCAGGGCAAAACCCTCAACAGTAAAGGCTTGGGAACCCAAAAGGAAGGGCGTAGCTAGGGCCCTGCTTTAAAATGGGTAGAAAGCAGACTATAAAGACAAAGACTCTGGAGTCCTACTATCAAGCATAGAAAGATATCTTAGATGAGCTCGAAAGGAACTTTGAAAATCAAATGAGAGACAGAAGACAAAATGAATAATTCTTTTAAAATCAAAATAGCAAAATTAGAAAAACACTATAATGAAAAAAAAAAAAACAGCTCCTTAAAAAGAAGAGTGGGTGGGGGCAGAGCCAAGATGGCTGAGTAGAAACAGCATGTCCAAGGTGCTCTCCCTGCAGATCACCTCCAGAGCTGAGCCCAGGTCTACATGAGCCATGGTTTTAGCCCCAGGGCGTCTGGGCCAGCAGCTGGCTGGAGGGACCCCAGAACACCAGCAGCTGTGGTGATTCCAGAATCAACAACACAGGACAAAGTAAGAGCACATGTGGGGTTTGCACAGCTCAGACTTAAGAGCAGACAAGCAGACTACACCAGAGAGAAGAAGCCCCAGCCTGCAGACTTACCAAAGAGGAATCACAGTCATCTTGCCTTCATCTCATGAGGGGACAGGAGGAATCATCAGAGCCAGGTAGGAGAGTCGGGCCCCCAGCAGAGATAGCAGCTTCTCCTGCAGTGATCAGCCCCCAGCCTGAAAATTTAGAAACTGCCTGTCTGTATAATACAGGGGCTAGAATGGCAAAGTAAATTCTAGTCCCTCTGATCCTCCCCCATGAAGTAGAAAACCCAAAGATAAGTCCCCCACCAATTTGAAATCCCAAGTTAATGGAAATAGCCTCAGGCTTGGGAGTCTTCAAGAAGGGGTGTAACTGAGAAAACCAGGAGTCTGAAGAGAAGAGAGAGAGGGGTCCCAACAAGGCCCACCTCACCTCCCCAACAAAAGCCTGCTTATAGACCAGGGGTATAGAGGCAGAAATCAATTCACATCCACAGTCTTCTCAGAGTACATTCCTGCCTTAGCCTCAAACTAGGCACCCAGAGGCTACAGCACTCAAAGTCAACAACCAGGCCCTCAGCTCATAGCCTGAGAAACTAAGAAATTGGAAATCACAATGGGAAGGATGGAAGCAGAGAAGGAGAAGGGGAAGGCAAAAAAAAAGTCTATTCGAGCCTACTATGTGGATCAAGAACAACCAAATACACAGGACAATATGGACTCTCTACCCACACCTGAGACCACAGAAGGAAATATGAACTGGTCTCAAGCTCAAATAGCATTCATAGAGGAGCTTAAGAAAGATTTTAAAGACCAAATCAGGGAGGCAGTGACCAACTTGGAAAAAAGTCTCAAAACTAAAATTAGTGAAGTAATTGGAGAAAATACCTCCCTTAAAAAGGACCTTCAAAAAATAGCTGAAGACCATAATTTGCTAAAAATTAGATTCAAACAAATTGAAACTCAGAACTCTATGATGCAGCAAGAGTCAATCAAACAAGACAATTGAAAAATTGGAAGAAAATGTAAAATATCTCACTGGAAAAACAACTGACCTAGAGAACAAATCCAGGAGAGACAACTTAAGAATTATTGGTCTACCAGAAAGGCATGAGGAAAAAAGCAGCCTAGACAACATCCTCCAAGAGATTGTCAAAGAAAACTGTCCTGAGGTCCTGGATTCAGAAGACAAAATAGTTATTGAAAGAATTCACTGGAATCCTCCTGAAAGAGATCCCAAATTGAAAACTCCAAGAAATATAGTAGCCAAATTCCAGAATTACAAGATTAAGGAAAAAAATTCTACAAGCAGCCAGAAAGAAACAATTCAAATATCGAGGAACTACAGTTAGGATCACACAGGACCTAGCAGCTTCTACATTAAAAGAGTGGAGGGACTGGAATCGATATTTTGTAGGGCAAGAGAGCTAGGACTACAACCAAGAATTAACTACTTGGCAAAACTGAGCATAATCTTTCAGGCAAGGAGATGGTCATTTAATGAAATAAGGGACTTCCAGTCTTTCCTGATGAAAAAGCCAGAGCTCAGTGGAAAATTTGATCTCCAATTACAAGACTCAAGAAAGACATAAAAAGGTAAACGAGGAAAACACAGACTCACAAATACAGATGTCCACATACCCACACTCATACACATTCTCATTACTTGGAATGCAACAAGAACAAAATGTTCATATCCCTATATGTGGGGCTGATAACTGTCAATATCGAAATTTTTATGATTATCGTGACCTTCAAATGGGTTATAGATAGAGGGTATGGGTATGAATGCACTAATCTGAAGACAAAAAACAAACAAACAAACAAACCTATTAAGGGGATGAAAGGGACTGTAATGGGAAAAAGGAAAGGATGAGATAGGAAAAGGTAAAATATGCCCTGCAAAGAGGCACTAAAACACACCATAGTAGAGGGGAAAGAAAGAGGGAGAGGAGCATCATTTAAACACTATGCTCACTGGTTCTGGTTCAAAGAGGGATCAACTTAATCAATAGATTCTAACATGAATAGACACATAAATTCATTAAATAGAGGAAAAGGAGGGAGGGAGAGGAGCAATGTTTGAAATTTACTCTCATTGGTTTGGAGTCAAATGGGGAATAACTTACTCTGATAAGTAGAAAAATTGTGTCCTATAGGTAGTGGAAAGGTAAGGGGTGGGGGTTGAAAAGGAGTAGGCTAAAGGGGGGGATTAGAGGGGAGGAAAATACTAATAAGGGGAGAGGGGAGGATAAGAAGTGGGGTCACCAGGTGGGAACACTGAAGGAGGAAGCTATCAAAAGGGAAAACTTCAAGGAGGGGAAGGAAGAAGGAAGAAACAAAAACATAAATAGGGGAGGGAATAGAATGGAGGGGAAGAGACAGATAGTCATCATTACTCTGAATGTGAATGGGATGAACTCTCCCATAAAACAGAGGCAGAGAGAAGAATGGATTAAAAAACATAATCCTACAATATGCTGTCTATAAGAAACACATTTGAAACAAAGGGAGAGCTACATTGTAAAGGTAAAAGGTTGGAGTATAATTTATTATGCCTCAGCTAAGTAAAAAAAGCAGGGGTAGCAATGCTTATCTCAGATAAAGCAAAAATAGATCTAATTAAAAGAGATAAGGAAGGAAACTATATCCTGCTAAAAGGTACCATCGAGAATGAAGCAATAGCATTACTTAATATATATGCACCAAGTGGTATAGCATCCAAATTCCTAGAGGAGAAGTTAAAGGAATTAGAGGAAGAAATAGATAGCAAACTATACTAGTGGGGGACCTTAATCAACCTCTTTCTGAACTTGATAAATGTAACCTCAAAATAAACAAGAAAGAAGTTAAGAAGGTGAATAGAATTTTAGAGAGACTAGATATAATGGATCTCTGGAGAAAACTGAATGGGGATAAAAAGGAATTTACTTTCTTTTCAGCAGTGCATGGTACATACTCAAAAATCAACCATGTACTAGGGCAAAAAAACCTCACAATTCAGTGCAGAAAGGCAGAAATATTAAACGCATCATTCTCAGATCATGATGTAATAAAATATGTGTAATAAAGGGCTATGGAAAGATAGACTAAAAACTAATTGGAAATTAAACAATTTAATCCTAAAGAATAGGTGGGTCAAACAAGAAATCATAGAAACAATTTCATTCAAGAGAATGATAATAATGAGACAACATACCAAAATCTGTGGGATGGATTAAAGGCAGTTCTTACGGGGAAGTTTTATATCCCTGAGTACATACTTAATTAAAGCAGAGAGAAGGGAGGGTCAATGAATTGGACATGCAATTGAAAAAGCTGTACCCCAAAGAGATCATAAAAGTGGGACGAAGACCCATATATACACAAACATAGCTATAGCAGCTCTTTTTGTGGTAGCAAAAATTGGAAATTAAGAGAATGCCCATCAATTGGGGAATGGCTGAATAAGTTGTGATATATGCTTGTTATGGAATACTATTGTGCTATAAGAAATGAGGACCAGATGGACATCATATTTACCTGGGGAGGCTTATAGGAACTGATCTATGTGAGAAGAATAGAGCCAGGAGAAATTTGTACCCAATTAGAGACCCAATGTATGTGTGACGAACAACTTTGATAGACTGGATGCTTCTCAGCAATCCAGGGTTATACGTCAACCCCAAAAGACTCATGATGGAGAGAGATGTCTATGTCCAGAGAAAGAAGAGAGTCTGGACCCAGACTGAAGCAAAATACCTGCTCCTTTTCAGTTTCTTGTTTGGTTTTGTTTCTTCTTTCCCATTATTCATTCCACTTGGTACCATCCTCCTCTGTAACCTGACTAATGCCTAATGTGAAAGTATTTGCAGATATTATTGATTGTATGTCACTGTCGGTGTTGGGGAGAAAATTTGAAAAGCAAATAATTTTGGAAATGAACCTTGTAAACTAAAAGTAAACAAATTAATAAAGACCAAAATTAAAAAAAAAATAATTTACTGTGGTTATCATACACATTCCTGAATAGATCATTGCATATATTGAGAGGTATGATTCTGAATTTACTGAAGAAGATACCAATTCACTGTAAGGAAGACAGAAATTAACACAGTTTTAGTGGGAAAAATAAAAGCAGACCCAATCACTTTACCTGATATTTCTGAAATAATTACTTTGAAGCAGTATCATGTGCCAGGTGGACAAGATGAAATTATCATTACTAGAAATGAATATGTTGAAGCAGGACTTTAGTCCCTATAACCACACAATGGAATGACCTGTCTGGCAAGTGTGAAAATCAGAAGGGACCTGGAGAATGACCATGGATTAAAGACAATTGAATAAGGTGACTCCTCCCTTGTATGCTGCTGTTCCACATACCATCATTGACTTGGCAAATGCCTTCTTCACCATCCCAATAGACTGTAAACAATGAGACCAGTTTGCTTTCACTTGGCAGGGGAGACAATATACTTTCAGCCACTTACCACAAGGATACCTGCATAGCCACACTATCTGTCATAAGATTGTGGCTGAACAGTTGGATGAATTAAAGCTACCTGGTATACAGCTAACCCACTACATTGAGGATACCATGATACAGGGAAAAGATGCAAAAGAAGTGGAGAAGAGTTTGACCTTTTTAATTGAGTACATAAAAAGCAAAGAGTGGGAAATTAGCCCTGCAAAGATTCAAGGACCAGCTCAAAATGTAAAAATTTGGGGTATACAATGGCATAAGGGCCTATGAGAGATTCTTCCTTAAGCCAGAAAAAATATTCAGGATTTTCCTACCCCTACCAATAAGAAGGAGGCCCAAAACTTCACAGGAGTATTTGGATATTGGAGGCACCACATTCCACATCTGGGACAGATTTTGAAACCTTTATATAAAGCTACTGAGAAGAAATAAGAATTTGACTGGGGACTTGAGCAGAGTAAAGCTTTTGAAGAAGACAAGGCTGCTATATAATTGGTCCTAGATTTATGGCCTATGCAAACTGGCCCAGTGGAATTACAAGTGACAGTACAGGATGATTATGCAAACTGGAGTTTATGGCAAAAAACAACAAAGCTGAAATGTACCCTTGGGATTTTGGTGTAAGAAACTCCCTTCATCTGGAGTTGAATATACACCTATTGAAAAGCAATTATTAGGGGCGGCTAGGTGGCACAGTGAGTAGAGTGTTGGCCCTGGAGTCAGAAGGACCCGAGTTTGGATCCGGCCTCAGACACTTAATGCACACACAAACAAAAATCTAGCTGTGTGACCGTGGGCAAGTTACTTAACCCCAATTGCCCTCCAAAAACCAAAAAAAAAAAAAAATGAGCACCCACACATAAATAATGACTAGCTGTGTAACCTTGAGCAAGTTATTTAAGCCCAATTGCTTTAAAAAAAAAAGCAATTATTAGCTGCAAATGGAGCTTTGGGGTATACAATGGAATAAGGGATTATGAGAGATTCTTCCTCAAGTCTAACAAAAGATTCAGGATCTTCCTATGCCTACCAATCAGAAAGAGTCCCACAAATTCGTAGGATTATTTGGATATTTAGAGACACCACATTCCAGCAAACTCTGTGGAGGCAGAAACTGCTGGTGTGACTTTCATTCTGGGAACCAACTGAAACTTCTACTAAGCCAGAAGCTGATATGGATACTACAGTATGATTGTGGAGGATTTAAGACTTTTTCTGTGGCTTTATTAAGCATTTGCTTTCCAGGAACAGAGATTCTAAAGGATGTAGAGACTGAACAACTGACTCTGTGCTATGAAGTGATATTAAGACATGGAATCCCAACTATGACCAGGGTAATGAGTACCCCAGCTTCTCACAGCATTGGATATGCCCAAGAGACTAGTATAATTAAACGGAAGTAGTATATTCATAATAGAGCTAAAACAGGCAAAAGCTGAGTCTCTGCTCTATATGAATCTATAGCAAACAGATAGTGAGGGAAATGATACACCCCCTGAGTCAGAGCAACAGTTGGTACAGTCCTCTGTAAAGTAGAATGAAGGATATGATGGATTAACTGAAGAACAAAAAAGACATGCCTCCTTCCCCAGCTGCGATTTAAGTACACAATCTGTGTCTTAATTTCAGCTTAGAGAACATTCCATACTCAAATTCATTAAGCTACTTCATTACTGGCACTCACATCTCTAGTACTGCTTTGTGAGACTCAGCATTCTCAGGCTAGAGACTGGCTCAGTAATAAAACAAAAATTCATAAATGCAACAGCAACTTGGAAAGCACAAGAGCATTGTCTATTATCTAGAACCTAGACAAGCTTATTGTCATCAAATTGATGTAAGAGGCTGATGATACTTAAGGGGTGAAATTATGAGGTGAGAGAGGAAAGTGGCAAGAGGAAATGGGGAGAGACAGGGTAGGGTAAACTATCTCATGTAGAAGAAGCAAGGGGAAGTGGTTGCAAGGGAGGGGAAGAATAGGAAGGCAAAATGGTAGAACCACATTCTCGTTGAATTTGGTTCAGGGAGAGAATGACATACATACTAAATGGGATATCTCAACCTGCAGCAGAATAGGGGGAAGGGGAATGAGAGGAGGGATGATGGAAGGGAGGGCATCCTTGGGGGGAGGGGAGGTTGGAAGTACCCACTATAGAAGAGGGACAGGATCAAGTAGGGAATGGATCAGGTGGGGGGTCAGATGAGTGGGAGGGAATTATAAGCAGCCTTGTACAATAAATCTACTATGGCAATGTTTTGCATAGCTAGACATGTACAACATATACTGAATTACTTATCTCCCCAGAGGGAATGGGTGACAAGGGAGGAAGGAAATGGATCTGAAATTCGAGGTTTTAAGACTAAATGTTTCAAATATATATAAATACTATTATTAATACTCTTTTGCTTGTAATTTGGAGATAAGATGTGCAGGCATTGGGACACAAAGATTCACCTTCCTCTAATGGGAAAGTCGAAGGGGATATGGGAGATGATATGGGAGAGAACAGATTGGAGGAAGCGATATCTTGTGGGACTGCTATTCTGGGAGGGTGTGTAGGGGAAAAACAGGGGGAAAATAATTGCAACTCAAAATCTGGCAGAAATGAATGATGTAAAACAGAAGTTAATAAAGCATTTGTTTAATTAAAAAAAAAAGAAAGAGGCCCACAAATTCATAGGGTTATTTGGATATTAGAGACACCACATTCCAGCAAACTCTGTGGTGGCAGAAACTGCTGGATGGAGTGACTTTTATTCTGGGAACCAGCTGAACCTTCTACCAAGTCCGAGGTTCAGCCAGAAGCTGATATGGATACTACAGTATGATTGTGGAAGATTTGAGACTTTGTATGTGGCTTTATTAAGCCTTTGCTTTCCAGGAACAGAGATTGTGAAGGATGTAGAGACTGAACAACTGACTCTGTGCTATGAAGTAATATTAAGACATGGAATCCCAACTATGACCGGGGTAATGAGTACCCCAGCTTCTCACAGCATTGGATATGCCCAAGAGACTAGTATAATTAAACGGAAGTAGTATATTCATAATAGAGCTAAAACAGGCAAAAGCTGAGTCTCTGCTCTATATGAATCTATAGCAAACAGATAGTGAGGGGAATGATCCACCCTGTGGAATCAAAGCAACAGTTGGTAAAGTCCTCTGTAAAGTGGAATGAGGGATATGATGGATTAACTGAAGAACAAAAGAGACATGAATGGTTTACTGATGGGGCAGCAAAATATTTGTGCCACAAAAGACATTGGAAAGCAGTAGCCTATAACCCATGTACTAGGCACACCTTGGAAAGTACTGGGGTAGGCAGAAGTAGTCAACATGCTGAACTTGTGGCAGGACATCAAGCCATCAAAACCGTATCATATATTCACTGATTCATGGGCAATAGCTAATGGGTTAGCTACATGGATGCCCATATAGAAGAATCAAAATTGGGAAATTCATGGTAAGTCTGGGACAAAGAATTATGGGAAGATATGGGAAGTGTCTTTGGCTATTAATCTGTCAGTTTTCCAAGTAGATGCTGATGCTGTAATATTAATGAGATCTGAAGTTCTTTTTGTACTGCTAAGCTAAGAGGTCCTTAGCACCTTGTACAGATTAAGATTCTGTTAAAGAAACAGAAGGTATGAACTCCTGTCTCCTGTTGCAGATGTAGCTGGAAGAGGCTGAGTAGGAAGGGGCAATATTGTATATAAGGAAAAACCCAGCAAGTGAGAGTCAGATCCTCCGATCTTCTTGGAACACATTTTGTGGAGGCAGAAACCACTGGATGGAATGATTTTGATTCTGGGAACCAGCTGAAACTTCTGCCAAGTTCAAGGACCAGCCAGAAGCTGGTATCTAGAGAAGGAAGAAGCATGACTGTGAAGGATTTAAGACTTTGTCTGTGGCTTTATTAAGCCTTGGCTGCCCAGACACAGACTGAAGGATTGGAGATGGACTGGACACTGAGATCCAATGTAGAGCAGGAACTTCACAGACCTGGGAACTGTCTGCCTTTGAACGCAGTTAACAGTTTGATGAATCCAGGTGGAATCTGGGACCATGGAAGGAGTTCCAGGGAATCTGAGAAACCACCCTGACTCAAGCTGAAAGAAGACTTTACTTAGATACTGTGTACTGACTGACTGAAGTGAATAAAGGATGATTGATTGCCTAAATAATTTGCACTTAGTTATTGATGAGTGAATAAGTGACTGATTAAGTTAACTTAATATCCCCCAGGAGTGGAGAATTTTGACTATTGTACTTTGTCTCCCTTGAGGAAGCAAACCTCTCTAAAGATGATTGAATGATCAAGTTACTAAATGATTGTTCTTTGTTCAAAACTTTGTGACCACTGTAGTGGAAACCATGTTGCCTTTTTCTGTGATAAGTTGTTGTGAATGCTGTATTTTGATTATCTGTGATAAGTTGTAATATTGTGAACACTGTACCTTGATTTCTATGAATGTTTTACTCTGATTTGTTATGGAATAAATGGAGTGTTCACTATAATGTGTAATCAGAAACTTAAAAGCTGTTCACAATAGCATTTTCCCAAAAAGCTGCTAATGCTTGGCTTTACAGATGTTCACATGGCCCTAACCACACCAGAATTTGAGTACAATCCACATGCTGTTCAACTAGCAAAGATTGCTACTCAATAAATTGTTCTTACACTGACATCAACTGATGATCCACTACTAGCAAAATGGGTCCATCAAACAGCCGGCCATTTAAGGGTCTAGGCCACACACTGGTGGGCACAAGATCAAGGTACTAGTATCTGACATTCATTGTTAACAGGCAGCAGAGGAATGTCATATGTCAATTGGAAAAGGAACAAGTTGTTCCTTGGGTAGTGACTGGAGAAATAGCAAGAGGAAAGGTCCCAGCCCAAACTTGGCAAATATATTATATTGGTCCCCTACCACAAGACAAATTTATATGTACTTGTGTTGACACCTATTCAGGTGTACTAGTGGCTTGTCCTTATAAGAAGGCAATCCAGAAAAACATCTGTAACACTCTAGATCTCATAAATCTATACAGTGGAACCCCAGTGCAAAGAGACAATGGGTCACATTTCAAAGGTAATAAAATGAAGACGTATTATATACTCAACATAGAATGGATGCATCATCTTTCATATTATCCATAAGCATCTGGATTAATTGAAAAAATGAATGAATTATTGAAAGAACAGTTAGGAATTGTTAGAACTTAAATTCCTTATCAACATTGGAAGGATAATTTGTTCATGGCTTTATGTAACAGACCATTGGGAGCAAGTATACCTCTAGCCAGAATGACCTCAAATCTGAAAATTAGAAATTAGAAAACAGCAGACACATAAGATCCCAAATATTAAGTATTGGACTCTGAGGCAAGATATCCCAGCACCATCTCCAGGAACACTTGGTTCAGCAGGACATGATTTGCATTGTTCAGAGCATTTTTGGTTAGAAAAGAACAAATCTCTACTGGAATACTTATAAGAATCTCTAAAAATCACTGGATAGATTTTACCTAAACCAAATTAGCAGCTCAAGGACATGTATTGGCTGGAATAATAGATTCTAATTATCATTCCATAATTTAGATGAAGAACCCATAGAGTTTTGTAAAAATGATAGAACAGCTCAAGTGATTATCATATCTTGTGAAACAATACCACCTGTAAAAACTGACCCTCCTTCAGAAATAACTATCAAAGGAACTGTAGATTTGGTTCAGATAGAATAAAATTGGCAGCTAAAGTATGGGTAAAACAAAAGCCAGATGATGGTCGAAAGGCTGGAGATTATAGCACATGGGAAGGATAATACTGCAACTATTGTTTATTCAGGAGAAGATGGTTACAAAATAGTATCCTTAACTCATATTCTACCATGAGTGAGGCTATAATCATGGGTTCATGGACTCCAGAAGCATGGCTGACCCTATGTCTACCCTGTTTCTAGTTGTCTCCTTGTTTCTTCTTGAACAATGGAACTCTGGAATTGCTGGAAGGAACAATCTCCTAACATATCTGAAGACTTGGATACAATTAGGAGCAACATAATTGGTTTCTTTGAACTTTCAAAGGAAGTGGATGAAAAGTCTTCCTTGAAGACTTCTGTGATCAGCACAGGAAACCAACTTCTTTATTTGAAAAAGTCTGATATCGCCCCACTGAGACCTTCTTTAGCACAATTTGAGCAAAAACGGGCAACGCTGATCACAGCTTCCAGATATCCAAGAAAAACTCCATCAGCTTCAAATGGAGAAATTGCCATGTCGTAAAATAGTCACCGAAATGATTAACTGGATGGACAGCATAGAACAGCAGACAGCAGATGAGGCCACTGTAGATTCACCAAGTTCTGTAACTCAAGTGAAAAGTCTTCTTCAGAACAAGGTAAAAAACTCTAAGAAGGGACAAGAAATCTCAGAACAAAAGCAAAAAAAAAATCCTCAAATTAAATCAGTCCCTAGGAAATACTGTGATAGAGAAAGAAAAAAAAAGGAGCTGAATACAGATCAAGAAAAAGTGAGCCCTTAGTAAAAATGCAACAAATTCTCTACCTCATCCTATTAAGAAAACAAATATTCTGACAGCTAAAGGTGAAAATGGTCTTCTTACTGTTTTTGTATATATTGGTATTTATTCTCTGATTCCATCTACCCCACCCCGTTACTAGTGTACCTAATTTTCTTTTTATATGCCCTATCCTCTAATAAAACTCCTTGAACTATTTAAGAAAAAGGATTTACTCAAACATTATCCTTTCAATAAGCTTATAGAATGAACCAGTATCTATTACAAGATAGATGCAGAATTGGAGGTTAAATTCAGGAGTACCAGATGTCCAGAAGTCTTGAGTTTTTGTGGGGTTGACTGGCAAAAGGAGAATTCCTTAGCCAGCATCCAAATGAGATATACTTTACAAGTACTTTAGAATTATCAAAATACTACATGCCATTATTATTATTATCATCATTATTATTATTACTATTACTATCCATAGACGAGCTAGACCTTTGCTGATTTAATTTTTAAAAAAATGAAAGTGTTTGAACAGCACAGAACCAAGATGGAATTTAAAATGCCTAATCAGAATATACATTTTTTTTTACATTTTATATTCTACTGATGTTTAAGTAGCAAACCTCTGGAAGAGTACAATTATAGCTATAACTAATGAATCTTGTGTTAGTTATCCTGTCAACATACACGAATCTTTTGAGTATTTATTGCATTTCTTCTGTGTGTAGGAAAGAAAAATGTGTCAAATACATAAAAGGAAAAAAAAGGTAAAACTCAGATCTCACAACAACCCTTTGTGTCTGGTACTATTGTTCTTATTTTACCGATTAGGAACCTGAGGCACACCGAGTTAAACACTTGCCCACAGTGAATAAGGCAGAATTTGAACTTAGTTCCTCCTGAACCCAGTTCCAGAACACTATCCACCATGCCACCAAACTACCAGGATCCTTGTTATAGGGGGGGAAAAGCCTATTTTCATTCATCTAAACTTAAATTCTGCCATTAGTTCCAGATTCATTTCTTCATGAAAAGAATATCATAGGATAGCAAGAGTCAGAAGGTGGCTTTTCTATGGATAGAAATGGTCTCCCAAAGGTGGTTGGGAAGCAAAGACCAATGACACCTTGACTTGTTTCAAGAAATATGGGGGTGGGGTAGAAGATGTTATAAAGTAGGATCTGTCATAAAGCACATGAAAGACATTACAAGTTGCATTTTGTGAATTATATGCAAAAGGTACATCAAGTATGGAGAAAGACAAAGATTTTTCAAAAACCAGTCTCTAGCACATTCTTTTCATCCCCAGTTCTATACAAACTTGAGACCTGGTAGTGACTGTAATGGTAATGGGAATTTTGAAAATCTTCCCTGCCCTTTAATAGACTAAATGTAACTACATGGAGCCCACAGTGGGGAGGTAGGCGGGGGAACTTGCTGAAAGGGTAGGACAGGAGGGGTAGCTTTGGAAATGTTAGTAGTGTTCACTAAATTGGTTATATGTACCAACTCCTTGGTTGCTATGATGAATGTGACTTTCTGGTTTGGGGATTAGACAAGATGTTTGAGTTCTGTCTTCCAAGGCAGAGTCTGTTACATTTTTGTGATTCACAATTACACCAGCATGTCCATAACTTCTGGGGGCACTGAGAATATTGAATTGGCATTATAGGGACAAAAAGACATCTTTTCTACAAAACCTCAAGCTACATGCCTAGAATGACACTGAAGCCACAAGGGAGACAAAATATTTTGTTCATTGCTCTGGTGAGGTATAAGACATCCAGTCATTCACAAGCAGTCATCTGTACTCAGCATATGTACAAAATCATGTAAATACAAACAAGAGGCCCCAGCATTACTAGAAAAAACCCAAAGAAAGATCTCAAGATCAAAAGGTCACGTGTATATGTCTCTCCTTCTGTAATACCTTAGTGTAACATACTGTAGAGTCACGCGCTTCTAAGGGGGATCCCAGAGGTCATCTAGAACACCCCTCATCTTTTAATGAGGAGCCTGAAGCCCAGGGAGATTAAGTAACCCACACAAGATCATATAGGTAGTAAGTGCTAAAGGCAAGATTTAAACCAAGATGCTGTAACTCCAAAACTATTTTCCATTCTCCTTCCTCTCCCATTATTGTACCATGCTATCTTCTCCAAAGCCTCCTCAAAGAGGTAAATAGTGAAGAGTTTTCCCAGACCTCCCAACCCTATGGACAAATGATTTAAACAGTTGAAAGGATATTTTATTAGTTGTTTGTTGTCCTTTGTTCTCAAAGAGGACCAAACTGACCTCACCAAGTTAGAGTCAAGTTACAGTGTATGACTGTGGCTCTTCAGACCAATATGCTCTCACAATGATCAGGTACAAACAGTTCATGGGTATAGTTGAGGTACTTTCTCTAAATTTACCCATCTCACATTTTTTGAGCTACTTCAATTCTGCTTTGCTCATATAGCACAGAACCATTTCTCATGAGGGCATGCCATGCTGTGTGTTTCCTTGCCATTGTCTCCCATGACACACAATTCTAAAGTCATTAAGAGATTTTAAGAGTGTCCTTATGTCACTTATTCTGATCATGTGAACATTTGTCTTGTGCAAATTCTCCATAAAACAGACTTTTTGGAAAGCATACAATTTGCATTAGAACACAGCCAGCCCATTGGAGTTGTGCTCTGTAGTACAATCTGAATGCTTGGCATTTTAGTTCAAGAAACAATCTCAGTGTCTGGTGTCTTATCCTGCAAGGTGATCTTCAGGATCTTCCTAAAAAATTCAAATGGAAGCATTCAGTTTCCTGATTACACTGGTATGCTGCCCAGATTTCATGGGCATACAGAAATGGGGTTAGAACAATGACTCTCTAGACTTCAGTTGGGTAGTCAGTCTAATACCTCTTCCTTTCCCATGTTTTCCTTAGAAGCCTCCCAAACACTGAGCCAGCTCTGGCAATGTGTGCATCAACCTCGTTATCAATGAGTACATCCCTGGAAGGTACAGTACCAAGGTCAGTGAACTAATCCACACCATTCAGAACTTCTCCATTTGTTAGAACTGAGTTCCATATGTGGATGGTGTGATGGTGGTTGATGAAGCACCTGTGTTTTCTTGGTATTAGTTGTTAGGCCAAAATTAGCACAAGCAGCAAAGAGATGATCCATACTTTGTCACATTTCAACTTCAGAGGTTGCATTTCAAACTACTTCATTCCTGGCACTCCCATGTCTAGTCCTGCTTTGTGAGACTCAGAGTATTCTCAGGCTAAAGACTGGCTCAGTAAAAAAAATAATAATAGGGGCGGCTAGGTGGTGCAGTGAGTAGAGCGTTGGCCCTGGAGTCAGAAGGACCTGAGTTCGGATCCAACCTCAGACACTTAATGCACACACAAACAAAAACCTAGCCGTGTGACCTTGGGCAAGTTACTTTATCCCAATTGCCCTCAAAAAAAAAAAAAAAACCCAAGAAAAAAATAATAATAAATCCAACAGTAACTTGGAAAGCACAAGAGCATCGTCTATTATCTAGAATCTGGGCAAGCTTATTGTCATCAAATTGATGTACGAGGCTGGTGAATTTCTCCTGGCAACCAAATTTTGACATGATTTTCCATGAATTCTCATGACTGCCATCGTCTAAGGACTTTGTACATTGTGTACAGACCTTCATTCTGCCCCTGGCATTTCACTTGGAGTTTAGGGCAACAAACACCATATCAATCATTTCCCAGCCCTTCTGAAGCCCAATAGACACTCAGGTGGATGTTCATCTCTTCCAGGTGAAGGATCTATTAAGGAGGACACTCTGGCAAGAATCTTGCCAGCAAAGACTATGAGAGAGATACCCCTCTCCTCCCTCCAGGACATTCTATTTCCTTTATCTTTATAAAGATGGACAAAGGAGGAATCCTTGAAGTGCTGGGGGATGACCTCCTCCTGCTATATAACCTAGAAATTTTCAGTCAGCTCCTGAATGAGCAATGAACCCCCTACCTTGTATATCTCAGCTGGACTAGAATAAGCACCAGATGCTTTGCCACACAAAAAGTCTAATGGAATTCAAAACCTCTTCCCTCGGTTGATTTCAACCTGAAGTAAGTTGTTAGTGGCTTCAGCATTGACTGATGATGGCCTATGGAGAAAACAATGAGAGTGTTCAACCTCTGTCCCTAGGATCACATCTTTATTACCTATCAATGTGAGTCCACCAAAACTGAGTATATTTGAAAAGGACCATGGGTCCTTGGCCCACAAATAGCCTTCAGGGCATCATAAAAAACACTTTGAATTATTACCATCAGGATAAGTGAATTTACTGTGCCTTCTTACTGAGCTAAGAATCCTGCATTTCTCTAAGCTTTGCTTATATTTTACTTTTGTTTTTATATTTGAAACATTTAATTTCAAGACCTCGAATTTCAGATCCATTCCCTTCCTCCCATTCCCTCTGGGAAGATAAGTAATTCAGTATGTGTTGTACATGTATAACAATGCAAAATATTACCATAGTAGATATATTATACAAGGCTGCTTATAATTCCCTCCCACTCATCCCACCCCCACCTGGTCCATTCCCTACTTGATCCTGTCCCTCTTCTATAGTGGGTACTTCCAACCTCCCTTCCCCCAAGGATGCCCTCCCATCCATCATCCCTCCTCTCATCCCCCTTCCCCCTATTCTGCTGCAGGTTGAGATATCCCATTTAGTATGTATGTCATTCTCTCCCTGAACCAAATTCAATGAGAATGTGATTTTGCCTTTTTGCCTTCCTATTCTTCTCCTCCCTTGCAACCACTTCCCCTTGCTTCTTCTACATGAGATAGTTTACCCTACCCTGTCTCTCCCCATCTCCTCTTGCCACTTTCCTCTCTCACCTCTTAGTTTCACCCCTTGAGTATCCTCCCTTCCCAACAAATTCAACTTATGCCCTCTATCCATATATAACTGTAACCATATACACACACATTCACACATGTATTCATATGACCATACACCCTTCTTCCATTATTTTCATAGTGAGAAAGATTTCATCAGTCACAGTTATTGTTTTTCTATATAGGAATGTAAATAGTTCAACTTTGATCAGTTCCTTTTGATTTCTTTCTAAGCTTTTCTTTCTAAGCATTTCTCTAAGCTTTGCTTATATTTTACTTTTGATGCAGTAAGTGCTGCCTTGTAAAACATGAACTATCCTGCTGGTAAACCCTCTGGAGTTCTAGATTTTCCACTTAGCAGCTTATGAAATTCTCCATCATCTTCATCAAGTCAATCTCGATGTGTTTGAGTGTTCTGATCCAGATAAGCAGTACACCTCTATGCACCAAGTCTCTGAAAGCTGCCCACCCCCCCTTTGCCAACTGTGTGCTGGTCCACGGATTCCTCCAAGTGAGCAACAAATTGTTGCACTCAGTGAAGAGCTCGGATCTGTTGACATCAATTTTTTCTCTTAGGCATTTTTCCTTGGGGCCACTATTTTTGTTGAATATGAATATTTAGCTTGGAGAGCATAGCTCTATTATCAGTTTGGCACTCCACACCACACACTGCCTTTGTTATTCTCAAAGCCTGTCTCTTATTACAGTCACAGTTTATCTAATGCCAATGATAAGCTTGTCCTCTTTTGGCTCAGTGACCAGGGTCTCCAGGTCTTCATATGGTCCTCATGAGGGTTCTTCATGGGGGCATAGGCACTGATGATGTTGGCATGGCATTTTCCTGCAAGTGGCAATCACATTGTCATGAACTTGTCATTCCTTCCTTTTGGTAGCCATATGAACTTGTAGACTAGATTTGATTGCAAAACCTACACCATCTTCATGGTGCTCCCCTTCATTACAGCCATGCCAGAAAAAATATGTATCTAGTTACACCTTCAGCAAGCTGGCTTACATTTTCCAGCCTTGTTTTACTCATGGCCTCTATTTGAACTCAATACCTGCCAAGTTCTCTTGTAGTAAGGGCTGTTCCTCCTTAATAGATACTTCATTACAGACCTAGTGGATTTTGTTGTCTATAGGTGTGCATGAAATCCTTGTAGTGATGGTTAGTAGAAACATCTTTGTAAATGCTTTTGTATTTTGTGTGTTTTGACCAAGGAGGCAGAGGTTATCCCCATATACCTCAGAAATCAGGGCAGTATTAGGCAAACAATTTTTAGGGCACTTTTTCTAGTTCCTATCTCATACCAGGAGGAGAGCAACATGCTCCTTAAAAGTGCTAAGAGGAGAGAAGTAGGCTGGGATGACAACAAGCAGAGAGACGTGTACAGAGGCCTTATCAATGAGCAGGGTAAGTCATCCTACCAACCACAAGGGCCACTAACAGGCCTATCACCAAAGGCCTGGGAGCAGAAAGAACTTGGTAGGAATCAAATGCAGGGTCCTTGTCAGGGACAGCAAATATTCCTAGGACTCCAGAAATTTAAAAAGCACCTATCAGGACCTCCAAGGACCAAGATGGCAGAGTGAACTCAATCAGATCCTAACCTCTGGCCCTGAAAACTAGTAGCTGTTGACTCAGAGCAAAACCCTAAACAGTAAAGGCTTGGGAACCCAAGAGGAAGGGTGTGGCTGGGGTCCTACCTCAAAATATGTAGAAAGTAGACTGTATATACAAAGACTGTAGTCCTACTGTCAAGCAGAGAGAGATTTCCTAGATGAACTCAAAAGGAACTTTGAAAACCAAATGAGAGACACAAAAGACAAAATGAATAATTCTTTTAAAATCAAAAATGCAAAATTAGAAAAATGATACACTGAAGAAAACAGCTCCATAAAAAGAAGAGTGGATTATATGCAACAGGAGCTCCAAAAACTAACCGAGGAAAATAATTTGGTCAAAACTAGAATCAACTAATTTGCAGTGAATAACTCTACAAGGCACCAAGAATTAGTCAAAGAAAACATCAAGAATAAAAAATAATAAGTAAAATAACTCATTGAAAAATAACTGACCTGGAAAACAGATGCAGGAGAGAACCTGAAAATCATAGGCCTACTGGAAATTCATGATGAAAAAATGAGCCTGGACAACATCCTCCAAGAGCTCATCAAGGAAAACTGCCCTGAGATACTTGAATCAGAGGGTAAAATAGAAATTAAGAGAATCTACCAGACACCCCCTGAAAGAGATCCCAAAATGAAAGTCCTTGGAATGTTGTGGCCAAACTCCAGAACTACCAGGTAAAAGAGAAAATACTTCAAGTGGTCTGAAAGAAAAAATTCAAATACTGAGGAACCACAGTGAGGATTCACTCAGGATCTGGCAGCCTCTACACTGCAAGAGTGGAGGTAGTGGAATACAACTTTTCCCAAGGCAAAAGAGCTCGGGTTACAACCAAAGATCACCTACCCAGCAAGACTGATCATATTCTTCCAGCCAAAGAGATGGTCATTCAACTATACAACAGATTCCAGATCTCCCTGATGAAAATGCCAGAGCCTAATGGAAAATTCAACCTCCAATTACAAGACACAAGAGAGACTTAGCAAGGTAAACAAGGAAAACACACACTCGCGCATAGGCACACACACACACCCTGTTATTTAATAAGAGCAAACTCTTTATAGATAAGTAGAATGTATGAGTATAAATTATATTAAATGATGATAAAAATCATATTAAGGTCTACAAAGGACTGCAACAGAAGAAGAGGAATAAATGAAGTAGAAAAGGGTAAATTATGCCACACAAAAGGGCATAAAAACAATATAGTAAAGGGAAAGAAGGGAGGGGGATGAGTATTATATGAGCTTTTCCATCACTGGTTCTGGTACAAGGAAGGAATAACACAACCAGTTAAGCATAGGACCCTAAGTAGAAGAGGAGCAAAACTTATCCTAATAGAGGGAAAAGAGGAGAGGGAGAGAAGCTTTGAATGAGATTTGTTCCTGTCACTCTTCATGCAAAGAAGAAATAACATGCTTCATTAATTATTAAAATATCCTACAGGCAGTAGGAGGGGGAATCAGCTACAAAAGTGGGGGGATTAGTAGGGAGCAAAGAAGTAAGGGGGTAGGGGAGGAAAAGGGAGGGGTCCCGATAAGGGAATATTGAGGGAGGAGGTGGTATCCAATTAAGGAGGTTCAGAATTCACATAAATGGAATGTTTGGCACTCCAAGAAAGATCCAAGGCAATTTCTTTAGAATATTTATTGAGAATATGTGTATATATAGGCTAGTGAGAAAGAAAACAGAAATAACAGAGTAAGTGGCTTAAAGATAGCAGAATAAGAGCAACTATGATAAATAGTGGAAATATATACATAAATGCATAAAGATATATGTGTATAAATGAAAATATATATGTAAATGGATAAATAAATATGTATATGTATATGTGTATATATATATACACACACAAATTTACAAGCAACACCATTTAGGGAAAGTACCAACACCTGACCACACAAGCGGGAATCCTGTTACAGCTATCAAGGTCCTGCACAGGAGGGTCCCAGGCAGAGAGTCCTATCCATGGGTGAGATTCCAATTTGGGGTCTGAATCTTACAGTTTAAGTAGTGCTGAGAACAAAGAAGGCATACTGTCAGGTGTTCCCAGCAAGCATCATATCTGGAGTGAGGCCTGGGATGCAGGCCAATCCCTCCAAGCCTTCCCCACCCCAAGAACTATGTTCCCTTGGAGTGCCTAGTTCCAGGAGTTGGTCAGTTATCATATGTCTTCTCAAGGACCTGGCCAGGGTCCCAGGAGAGGAGCAGCCCTCAAGTTCTCAGGATCCCTGTTCTAAAACAACACAGGCTAATAGAAAGGTCACATTGATTTGGGGCCTTGGTTTATATAATCTCATTCTTCACAGTGGTATTACCTTGCCCCTACAGGTGGTCAAAAGGAAAACTATTAAGGGGGGCAAGGGAGAAGGGGAGAAAAAATAAAAGTATAAACAGGGGAGGGAATAGGATGGAAGGAAAGAAAACAGATAATCATAACTGTGAATGTGAATGGAATGAACACTCCCATTAAATTGAGAGATAGCAGTATAGATTAAAAACCATAATCCTACAATATACTATTTACAAGAAATACATCTGAAACAGAGGGATTCACACAGTGTAAAGGTAAAAGACTGGAGTAAAATATAACATGTCTCAGCTAAAGTAAAAAAAAAAGCAGGGGTAACAATACTTATCTCAGGTTAAACAAAAACAAAAACGGATCTAATTCAAAGAGATTAGGAAGGAAACTATATCCTGTTAATAGGTACCATCAAGTATGAAGCAATATCACTACTTAACATATATGCACCAAGTGGTATAGCATCCAAATTCCTAGAGGAGAAAATTAGGGAATTAGAGAAAGAAATAGATAGCAGAACTATACTAGTGGGGGACCTTAATCTCCCCCCATCTCTGAACTTGATCAATTCAACCTCAAAATAAACAAGAAAGAAGTTAAGGAGGTGAATAGAATTTTAGAGAGGGTAGGTATGATAGATCTCTGGAGAAAACCGAATGGAGATAAAAAGGAATATACCTTCTTCTCAGTGGTACAAGGCACATACACAAATCGACCATGTACTAGGGCATAGACATCTCACAATTCAGTGCAGAAAGGCAAAAATATTAAATGCATCATTCTCAAACCATGATGCAATAAAAATCATGCAATAAAGTACCATGGAAAGAAACTAAAAAATAATTGGAAACTGAACAATTTAATCCTAAAGAATGAACGGGTCAAACAAGAAATCATAGCAACAATTAGTAACTTCATTCAAGAGAATGACAACAATGAGAAAACATACCAAAATTTGTGGGATGCAACAAGGGCAGTTCTTAGGGGAAGTTTTATATCCCTGAGTGCACACATGAATAAACTAGAGTAAAGGGAGGTCAATGAACTGGGCATGCAATGGAAAAAGCTAGAAAAAGAACAAATTGAAAATGCCCAATTAAATACTAAATTGGAAATACTGAAACCAAAGGAGAGAGTAATAAAATTGAAAGAAAACAATTGAATTAATAAAAAACTAAGCTCAGTTTTATGAAAAAAAAATCAACAAAAATGATAGACTCCTATTAAGCATGATAAAAAAAAGATAGAAGAAAACCAAATAAGGAGTATCAAAATTCAAAATGGTGAATCTACCAGCATTGAAGAGGAAATTAAAACAATAATTAGGAATTATTTTGCCCAGCTGTATGCACATAAATTTGACAAATCTTAGCGAAATGGATGGATATCTACAAAATTATAAGTTGCCTAGATTAACTGAAGAGGAAATAAATTGTCTTACCCCATCTCAGGAAAAGAAATTGAACAAGTCATCAGTGAACTCCTTAGGAAAAAATCTCCAGGGCCAGATGGATTTACTAGTGAATTCTATCAAACATTTAAAGAACAATTGACTCCCCTACTCTACAAACTATTTGGGAAACTTAGTGAAGGAGTTCTACCAAATTTTTTATGACACAAACATGTTATTGATGCCTAAGTCAGGAAGGTAGATGAAACAGAGAAAGAAATTATAGACCAATTTCCCTCATGAATATAGATGCAAAATTTTTAAATAAAATGTTAGCAAAAAGACTACAGCTACTTATCACAAGAATAATACACTTTGATCAGGTAAGACTGATTCCAGGAATACAAGGATGTTTTAACATTAGGAAAACCATCAGTATAATTGATCACACCAACAATAAAACGACCAAAAACCACATGATTAGCTCTATAAATGCAGAAAAGGCTTTTGACAAAATACAACATCCATTCCTATTAAAAACACTAGGAAGTATAGGAAAACACGGAGCCTTCCTTAAAGTAATAGGTAGCATCTTTTTAAAGCCATCACCAAGTATCATATGCAATGGGGAGAAGCTAGAAGCATCTCCAATAAGATCAAGGGTGAAACAAGGATGTCCACTATCATCCCTCTTTTTCAGTCTGGTACTAGAAATGTTAGCAGTAGCAATTAGAGAAGAGAAAGGAACCAAATTAGGCAAAGAAGAGCCCAAGCTATAACCCTTTGCTGAAGAACATGGTGATATATTTGGAGACTCCTAGAGAATCAAGTAGAAAACTACTTGAGACAATAAATAAGTTTGGCAAAGTTGCAGGATATAAAATAAACCCACATAAGTTCTCAGCATTCCTGTATACCTCTAAGGAAATTCAACAGCAAGAAATAGAAAGGGAAATCCCATTTAAAGCTACTGTAGACATTAATAAATATTTGGGAATCTACCTGCCAAAACAAACCCAAGATCTATATGAACACAACTACACAACACTTATCCCACAAACAAAGTCAGATCCAACTAATTGGAAAGATATCAAATGCTCATGGCTGGGTCGAGCTAATAAAATAGAAATGACAATTTCACCTAAATTAATTTATATATTTAGTGCCACACCAATCAATTTACAAAAAAAAAACTTCATTATAGCACTAGGAAAAATAGAAACAAAATTCATTTGGAATAACAAAAGATCCAGAATATCAAGGGGATTAATGAAAAGAAATGGCAGGAATGGTGGAGTAGCTATAGCACATATTAATTTGTATTATAAAGCAGCAGTCCTCAAAACTACTTGGTACTGACTGAGGAATAGAGTAGCGGAATGGAAAAGATTGGGTACATGAGATTCAGCACTCAATGACTATAATAACCTATTGTTTGATAAACCCAAAGACCCCAGCTTGTGGGATAAGGACTCACTATTTGACAAAAACTTCTGGGAAAACTGGAATATAGTATGGCAGGAACTGGGCATAGACTAACATCTAACACCATATAACAGGATCAAGTCTAAATGGTGCATGAACTAGATATAAAGGCTGACACTGTAAGCAATCTGGGAAAGCAAGCAATAGTTTACCTGTCAGATTTGTGGAGAGGGGAAGACTTTTATGACCAAATAAGAAATAGAGCACATTATAAAATGCAAAATGGATAATTGTGATTATATGAAATTGAAAAGTTTCTGTACAATGGAATAAGGGATTAAGAGAGATTCTCCCTCAAGTCTAACAAAAGATTCAGGATCTTTCTATGCCTACCAATCAGAAAGAGTCCCACAAATTTGTAGGATTATTTGGATATTAGAGATACCACATTCCAGCAAACTCTGTGGAGGCAGAAACTGCTGGATGGTGTAACTTTTATTCTGGGAACCAACTGAAACTTCTACTAAGCCAGAAGTTGATATGGATACAACAGTATGATTGTGGAGGATTTAAGACTTTTTCTGTGGCTTTATTAAGCATTTGCTTTCCAGAAACAGAGATTCTGAAGGATGTAGAGACTGAACAACTGACTCTGTGCCATGAAGTGATTTTAAGACATGGAATCCCAACTATGACCTGGGTAATGAGTTCTCCAGCTTCCCACAGAATTGCATAGGTCCAAGAGACTAGTATAATCACACGGAAGTAATATATTCATAATAGAGCTAAAACAGGCAAAAGCTGAGTCTCTGCTCTACATGAATCTATAGCAAACAGATAGTGAGGGAAATGATACACCCCCTGAGTCAGAGCAACAGTTGGTACAGTCCTCTGTAAAGTGGAATGAAGGATATGATGGATTAACTGAAGAAAAAAGTGACATGCCTCCTTCCCCAGCTTCGATTTAAGTACACAATCTGTGTCTTAATTTCAGCTTAGAGAACATTCCATACTCTGAAATTCATGAAGCTACTTCATTACTGGCACTCACATCTCTAGTACTGCTTTGTGAGACTCAGAGCATTCTCAGGCTAGAGACTGGCTCAGCAAAAAAATAAAATAAAATAAAATAAAATTCATAAATGCAACAGGAACTTGGAAAGCCCAGGAGCATCATCTATCATCTACAACCTGGACAAGCTTATTGTCATCAAATTGATGTAGGAGGCTGATGAATTTCTCCAGGCAACCAAATTTTGACACGATTTTCCCCAAACTCATGACTGATAGTGTCTTAGGCCTTTGTATATTGTGTACATACTTTCATTCTGCCCCTGGCATTTCTCTTGGAGTTGTAGGGCAACAAAAGCCATATGAATCATTTCCCAGGCCTTCTGAAGCCCAACAGACACTCAGGTGGATGTCGATCTTCCAGGTGAAGGATCTATTAAGGAGGACTCTGGCAAGAATCTTGCCAGCAATGACTATGAGAGAGATCCCCCTCTCCCTGCTCCATGATTGTCACAGGACAATCTATTTTCTTTACCTTTATAAAGATGGACAAAGGAGGCATCCTTGAACACCTCTGATCTGTTGACATTAATTTTTTCTCTTAGGCATAATCTCATAACCTCATAACCTCCTCTTGCTATATAACCTAGAAATTTTCAGTCAGCTCTTGAATGAGCAATGAGTCCTCTACCTTGTAAATCTCCACTGGAATAGAATAAGCACCAGATGCTTTGCCACACAAAAAGTCTAATGGAATTCAAAACCCCTTCCCTCAGTTGACTCCAACCTGAAGTAAGTTGTCAGTGGCTTCAGCATTGACTGATGATGGCCTATGGATAAAACAATGAAGGTTTTCAGCCTCTCTCTCTAGGATCACATCCTTATTACCTATCAATGTGAGTCCACCAAAACTGAGTATAGTTGAGAAGCACCATGGGTCCTTGGCCCATAAATAGCCTTCAGGGTCATCACAAAAACACTTTGAATTGTTACCATCAGGATAAGTGAATTTACTGTGCCTTCTTACTGAGCTAAGAATCCTGCATCTCTCTAAGCTTTGCTTATACTTTACTTTTGATGCAATATATGCTGCCTTGTTGAGATGACCTAGCCTGCTGGAAAACCCTGTGGAGTTCTAGATTTTCCACTTAGCAGCTTATAAATTTCTCCATCATCTTCACCAAGTCAATCTCGGTGTGTTTGAATGTTCTGATCCAGATGAGCAGTACACCTCTATGCACCCAGTCTCTGAAAGCTGCCCACCTCCCCCCTTTGACAACTGTGTGCTGATACACTGATTCCTCCAAGTTAGCTACAAATTGTTGCCACTCAGAGAAGACCTCTGATCTGTTGACAATTTTTTCTCTTAGGCATTTTACCTTGGGGCCATTGTCTTTGTTGAATGTGAATATGTAGCTTGGAGAGGATAGATCTATTATCAGTCTGTCACTCTGCACCACGCACTGCCTTTGTCATTCTCACAGTCAGTCTTTTTACAGTCACATATCACACTGTCATGAATTTGTCATTCCTTCCTTTTGGTAGCCATATGAACTTGTAGACTAGTGTTGATTGCAAAACCTACACCATCTTCATGGTGCTCCCCTTCATTACAGCCATGCCAGAAAAAAAAAAAATGTGTATCCTGTTACAAATTCACTAAGCTGGCTTTCATTTCCCAGCCTTGTTTTACTCACAGATCATATCTGAATGCAATACCTGCCAAGTTCTCTTGTAATAAGGGATGTACACACTAAACTTCTACTGGATTTTGTTGTCTATAGGTGTGCATGAATTCCTTGTAGTGATTGTGAGTGGAAACATCTTTGTAGATGCTTTTGTATTTTGTGTGTTTTGACTAAGCTGGGGGGAGGTGATCCCCACATACCTCAGTAATCAGGGCAGCATTGGGTAAGCAGACAATTTTTAGGGCATTTTTTCTAGTCCCTTCCTCACACCAGGAGGAGAGCACATGCTCCTTAAAAGTTTGCTAAGAAGAGAGAGGTAGGCTGGGACGACAATAAGCAGAGAGAGGAGCACAGAGGCTTGATAAATGAGTGGGGCAAGTCATCCTACCAACCACAAGGGCGACTAACAGGCCTATCACCAAAGGCCTAGGAGTGGGAAGAACAAGATAGGAATCAAATGCAGGGTCCTTGTCAGGGACAGCAAATATTCTTGGGACTCCAGAGCCCAGAAATTTAAAAAGCCCCTATCAGGGCCTCCAAGGACCAAGATGGCAGAGTGAACTCAATCAGATCCTAACCCCTGGCCCTGAAAAACATAGTAACTATTGACCCAGGGCAAAACCCTAAACAGTAAAGGCTTGGGAACCTAGGCCCTGCCTCAAAATGGGTAGAAAGTAGACTGTATAAACAGACTGCAGTCCTACTATCAAGCACAGAAAGATTTCCTAGATGAGCTCAAAAGTAACTTTGAAAACCAAATGAGAGACATAGAAGACAAAATGAATAATTCTTTTAAAATCAAAATTGCAAAATTAGAAAAACACTATAATGAAGAAAACAGCTCCTTAAAAAGAAGAGCAGGTTATGTGGAATAGGAGCTCCAAAAATTAACCGAGGAAAATAATTGTCAAAACTAGAATCAACCAAATTGAAGTGAATAACTCTACAAGGGACCAAGAATTAGTCAAAGAAAACACCAAGAATAAAAAATAAGAAGTAAAATAAGTCACTGGAAAATAACTGACCTGGAAAACAGATGCAGGAGAGATCACCTGAAAATCATAGGCCTACTGGAAAACCGTGATGAAAAAATGAGCCTGGATAACATCCTCTCAGAGCTCATCAAGAAAACTTCGCTGATATACTAGAATCAGGGGGTAAAATAGAAATTGAGAGAATCCACCACAACCCCCAGAAAGAGATTCCAAACTGGAAGGTCCTTGGAATGTTGTGGCCAAACTCTAGAACTACCACTTAAAAGAAAATATACTTTAAGTGGCCAGAAAGCAACAATTCAAATATTGAGGAACCACAGTGAGGATTCACACAGGATCTGGCAGCCTCTACATTGAAAGAGTGGAGGTAGTGGAATACAACTTTTCCCTAGGCAAAAGAGCTCGGGTTACAAGCAAAGATCACCTACCCAGCAAGACTAATCATATTCTTCCAGGCAAAGAGATGGTCATTCAACTATATAACAGATTTCCAGATCTCCCTGATGAAAATGCCAGAGCCTAATGGAAAATTCAACCTCCAATTACAAGACACAAGAGAGACTTAGGCAAGGTAAACAAGGAAAACACACAGAATCTCGCACAAACACACACACCTGTTATTTAATAAGAGCAAACTGTTTATAGAAAAGTAGAATGTATGAGTATAAGTTACATCAAATTCTGATAAAAATAATCTTATTAAAGGGCTACAAAGGGACTGCAATGGAAGAAGAGAAATGGATGATGTAGAAAAGGATAAATTATGCCACACAAAGAGGCATAAAAACAATATAGCAGAGGGAAAGAAGGGAGGGAGACGAGTATTATATGAGCTTGCCCCTCATTGGTTCTGGTGCAAGGAAGGAATAATACAACCAGATAAGCATAGGACCCTAAGTAGGAGAGGAGCCAAATGTATCCTAATAGAGTAAAAGAGGGGAGGCAGAGAAGCTTTGCATGAGATTTGTTCTTGTCACTCTTGGTGCAAAGAAGAAATAACATGCTTCATTAAGTATTAAACTATCCTACAGGCAGTAGGAGGGGTAAAGTGCTACAAAAGGAGGGGGGTGGATAGAAGAGAAGGAAGAAGTAAGGGGGAAGGGGAGGAAAATGGAGAGGGGCTGATAATGCAATACTGAGGGAGGAGGTGGTGTCCAATAAAGGAGGTTCAGAATTCACATAAAAAGAATGCTTGGCATTCCAAGAAAGACCCAAGGCAATTTCTTTAGAATATTTATTCAGAATATGTGTATATATAATTAAGTGAGAATGAAACCCGAGATAACAGAGTAAGAGGCTTAAAGATAACAGAAAAAGATCAACTATAATTAATATTGGATATATATAAATATAAATGTATATGTATTTGCATATTTACAAGAATCTATATTTAGGGGAAGCACCAACACCTGACCACACAAGCTGGGAAATCCTGTTACAGCTATCAGGGTCCTGCACAGGAGTGTCCCAGGCAGAGATTCCTCTCCATGGGTGAGATTCCAATTTGGGGTCTGAATCTTACAGTTTAAGTAGTGCTGAAACAAAGAAGGCATACTGTCAGGTGTTCCCAGCAAGCATCATATCTGGTGTGAGGCCTGGGATGGAGGCCAATCCCTCCACAAAGCCCCCCCCACCCCAAGAACGATGTTGCCTTGGAGTACCTAGTTCCAGGAGTTGGGCAGGTTATCATATCTCTTCTCAAGGACCTGGCCAGGGTCCCAGGAGAGGAGCAGCCCTCAAGTTCTCAGGATCCCTGTTCCAAAACAACTCAGGGCAATAGAAATGTCATATTGAGTTGGGGCCTTGTTATTCCTCACAGAGGGGATTACCTTGCCTTGCCCTTATAGGTGGTCAAAAGGAAAACTATTAAGGAGGGCAAGGGAGAAGGGGAGATAAAATATAAGCATAAACAGGGGAGGAAATAGGATGGTGGGAAAGAAACAGATAATAATCATAACTGAATGTGAATGGAATGAACTCTCCCATTAAATGGAGGCAGATAGCAAAATGGTTTAAAAACCATAATCCTACAATATGCTGTTTACAAGAAATGCATATGTAACAGAGGAATACACAGGGAAAAGTTAAAAGGCTGGAGTAAAATAAAACATGTCTCAGCTAAATTAAAAAAAAAAAGCAGGGGTAACAATCCTTATCCAGGGTAAAGCAAAAGCAAAAACTGATCTAATTAAAAGAGATAAGGAAGGAAACTTTATCCTGCTAAGAGGTTCATACCATCAGGTATGAAGCAACATCACTACTTGACATATATGCACCAAGTGGTATAGCATCCAAATTCCTAGAGGAGAAAATTAGGGAATTAGAGAAAGAAACAGATAGCAGAACTATAACAGTGGGGGACCTTAATCTCCCCCTCTCTGAACTTGATCAATTCAACCTCAAAATAAACAAGAAAGAAGTTAAGGAAGTGAATAGAATTTTAGAGAGGGTAGGTATGATAGATCTCTGGAGAAAACTGAATGGGGATAAAAAGGAATATACTTTCTCAGTGGTAAAAGGCACATATACAAAAATCCACCATGTACTGGGGCATAGAAACCTCACAATTCAGTGCAAAAAGGCAACAATATCAAATATATCATTCTCAGACTATGATACAATAAAAATCATATGCTATAAAGGGCCATGGACAGACAGACTAAAAGTAATTGGAAACTAAATTTAATCCTAAAGAATGAATGGGTCAAACAAGAAATCATAGCAACAATTAGCAACTTCATTCAAGAGAATGACAACAACGAGTAAACATACCAAAATTTGTGGGATGCAGCAAGGACAGTTCTTAGGGGAAGTTTTATATCCCTGAGTGAACACATGAATAAATTAGAGTAAAGGGAGGTCAATGAACTGGCATGCAATGGAAAAAGCTAGAAAAAGAACAAATTGAATATTCCTAATTAAATAAATTGGAAATACTGAAACCAAAGGAGAGATTAACAAAATTGAAATTATGCAAACGATTGAATTAATAAAAAAGAGCTCAGTTTTATGAAAAAAAAAACCAATAAAAATGATAGACTCCTAGTAATTATGATTTAAAAAAAAGATAGAAGTCCAAATAAGGAATATCAAAATTCAAAATGGTGAATCTACCAGCATTGAAGAGGAAATTAAAACAGTAGTTAGGAATCATTTTGCCCAGCTGTATGAACATAAATTTGACAATCTTAGTGAAATGGATGAATATCTACAAAATTCTAAGTTGCCTAGATTAACTGAAGAGCAAGTCAATTACCTAACCCCATCTCAGAAAACAAAATTGAACAAGTCATCAGTGAACTCCCTAGGAAAAATTCTCCAGGGCCAGATGGATTTACTAGTGACTTCTGTCAGACATTTAAAGAACACTTCACTCCCCTACTCTACAAACTATTTGGGGAAAATTATTGGAGGAGTCCTACAAAGTTCTTTTTATGACACAAACATGTTATTGATGCCTAAATCAGGAAAGTAGATAAAAACAGAAAGTAAATTATAGACCAATTTCCCTCACGAATATAGAAGCAAAAATGTTAAATAAAATGTTGTCAAAAAGACTACAGCAACTTATCACAAGAATAATACACTTTGATCAGGTAGGATTTATTCCAGGAATGCAAGTGTGGTTTAATATTAGAAAAGCCATCAGTATAATTGGTCACATTAACAATAAACCTAGCAAAAACCACACGATTAGATCAATAGATGCAGAAAAGGCTTTTGACAAAATACAAAATCCATTCCTATTAAAAACACTAGTAAGTATAGAAATAAATGGAAGCTTCCTTAAAATAATAGGTAGCATCTATTTAAAGTCATCAGCAAGCATTATATTGTAATGGGGAGAAGCTAGCAGCATTTCCGATAAGATCAGGGGTGAAACAAAGATGTCCTCTATAATTCCTGTCATTCAGTCTGTTACTAGAAATGTTAGTATTAGCAATTAGAGAAGAAAAAGAAAACAAAGAAATCAAATTAGGCAAAGAAGAGCCCAAGCTATAACTCTTTGCAGAAGAACATGGTGATATATTTGGAGTATCCTAGAGAATCAAGTAGAAAACTACTTGAGACAACAAATAAGTTTGGCAACGTTGTAGGATGTAAAATAAACCCACATAAATTCTCTGCATTCCTGTATACCTTTAATGAAATTCAACAACAAGAGATAGAAAGAGTAATACCATTTAAAGCTACTGTAGACATTATAAAAGTTTTGGGGATCTACCTTCCAAAACAACCCCAAGATCTATATGAACACAACTACAAAACACTTATCCCACAAATAAAGTCAGATTCAACTAACTGGAAAGACATCAAATGCTCATGGCTGGGTAGAGGTAATATAATGAAAATGACAATTTCACCTACATTAATTTATATATTTAGTGCCATACCAATCAATTTACCTAAAAACTACTTAATGGAGCTAGAAAAATTAGAAACAAAACTCATTTGGAAGAAGAAAAGGTCAAAAATATCAAAGGAATTAATGAAAAAAAATGCTAGGGATGATGGACAATCTATAGAAGATTTTAATTTTTATTATAAAGCAGTATTGGTATTGGCTGAGGAAATGAGTAGTGGATCAATGGAACAGACTGGGTACATGAAATTCAGCAGTCAATGACTATAGTAATCTACTGTTTGATAAACCCAAAGACCCCAGCTTTGGGGATAAGTATTCACTATTTGACAAATACTGCTGGGAAAACTGGAATATAGTATGGCAGAAACTGGGCATAGGCCATCATCTAACACCATATACCAAAATCAAGTCTAAAGGGGTGCATGATCTAGGTATAAAGGCTGATACTGTAAGCAATCTGGGAAAGCAAGCAATAGCTTACCTGTCAGATTTGTGGAGAGGAAAAGACTTTGTGACCCAACAAGAATTAGAGAGCAGTATAAAATGCAAAAACGGATAATTTTGATAACCTGAAATTGAAAAGTTTCTGCACAAAGCCAATGTATGCAACCAGTATTAGGAGGTTGGTGGAAAATTGTGAAAGAATTTTTTTTACAATTTATGTCACTGATAAAGGACTCATTTCTAAAATATATAAAGAATTGAGTCAAATCTGTAAGAATACAAGGCATTCCCCAATTGATAAATGGTCAAAGGATATGAACAGTTTTCAGAGGAAGAAATCAAAGATATTCATAAGCATATGAAAAAATGCTTGAAATCACTCTTGATTAGAGAAATGCAAATCAAAACAACTCTGAGGTAGCACATCTCACCAGTCAGATTCACTAAGATGACAAAACAGAAAAATTACAAAGGCTGGAGAGGTTGTGGACAAATTGGAACACTAATGCATTGCTGGTGGAGTTGTGAACTGATCCAGCCACTCTGGAGAGCAATCTGGAATTATGCCCAAAGGGTATAAACAATTTCAAACCCTTTGGTCCAGTAATACTACTTTCTAGGGTTGTACCCCAAAGAGATCATAGAAGTGGGAAGACCTATATGTACAAAAATATTTACAGCAGCTCTTTTTATGGTAGCAAAGAATTGGAAATTAAGGGGGTGCCCATTAACTGGGGAAAGGCTGAATAAGTTGTGGCTTATGCTTGTTATGGAATATTATTGTGCTATAAGAAATGAGGAGCAGATGTACTTCATATTTACTTGGAGAGGCTTATAGGAACTGATGCTATGTGAGAAGAGTAGAGCCAGGAGAAATTTGTACCTAATTAGAGACCCAATGTATGTGTGACGGCCAACTTTGATAGGCTGGATGCTTCTCAGCAATCCATGGTTATATACGTCAACTCCAAAAGACTCATGATGGAGAGAGATGTCTATGTCCAGAGAAAGAACAGAGTTTGGACCCAGATTGAAGCAAACTACCTGCTCCTTTTCAGTTTCTTGTTTGGTTTTGTTTCTTCTTTCCCATTGTTCATTCTATTGGGTAACATCCTTCTTTATAACCTAATGCCTAATGTGAAATTATTTGCAGATATTATACTTGATTGTATTCCACTGCAGATGTGGGGGAGAAAATGTGAAACTCAAAGAATTATGGAAATGAATCCTGTAAACTAAAAGTAAACAAATTAATAAATACCAAAAAAAAAAAAAAGAATTTACTGTGGTCATCATACCCATTCCTGAATACATCATTGCTTATATTGAGAGGTATGACTGAGTTTACTGAAGAAAGATACCAATTTACTGTAAGGAAGACAGAAATTAATACAGTTTTAGTGGGAAAAATAAAAGCAGAACAAATCACTTTACCTGAAACTTCTGAAATAATTACTTTGAAGCACTATCATGTGCCAGGTGGAAGATGAAATTATCATTACTAGAAAGGAATATGTTGAAAGAAGACATTAGTCCCTATAACCACACAATGGAATGATTTGTCTGGCAAGTATGAAAATCAGAAGGGACCTGGAGAAGACCATGGATTAAAGACAATTGAATAAGGGGAGTCCTCCCTTGTACGCTGCTGTTGCACATATCATCGTTGACTTGGCAAAAGCCTTCTTCACCATCCCAATAGACTGTAAACAATGAGACCAGTTTGCTTTCACTTGGTAGGGGAGACCATATACTTTCAGCCACTTACCACAACGATACCTGGATAGCCACACTGTCATAGGATTGTGGCTGAACAGTTGGATGAATTAAAGCTACCTGGTATACAACTAACCCACTACACATTGATGACATCATGATACAGGGAAAAGATGCAAAAGAAGTGGAAAAGAGTTTGACCTTTTTAATTGAGCATATATAAAGCAAAGGGTGGGAAATTAGCCCTGCAAAGTTTCAAAGACCAGCTCAAAAAGTAAAAATTTTGGTTATACAATGGCATAAGGGCCTATGAGAGATTCTTCCTCAAGCCAGAAAAAAGATTCAGGTTTTTCCTACCCCTACGAATAAGAAGGAGGCCCAAAACTTCATAGGAGTATTTGGATATTGGAGGCACCACATTCCACATCTAGGACAGATTTTGAAACCTTTATATAAAGTTACTGAGAAGAAATAAGAATTTGACTGGGGACTTGAGCAGAGTAAAGCTTTTGAAGAAGCCAAGGCTGCTATATAATTGGTCCTAGGTTTATGGCCTATGCAAACTGGCCCAGTGGAATTACAAGTGACAGTACAGGATGATTATGCAAACTGGAGTTTATGGCAAAAAAACAACAAAGCTGAAATGTACCCTTGGGATTTTGGTGTAGGAAACTCCCTTCATCTGGAGTTGAATATACACCTATTGAAAAGCAATTATTAGCTGCAAATGGAGCTTTGGGATATACAATGGAATAAGGGAGTATGAGAGATTCTTCCTCAAGTCTAACAAAAGATTCAGGATCTTCCTATGCCTACCAATCAGAAAGAGTCCTACAAATTCCTAGGATTATTTGGATTTTAGAGACACCACATTCCAGCAAACTCTGTGGGGGCAGAAACTGCTGCATGGAAAGATTTTGATTCTGGGAACCAGTTGAAATTTCTGCCACATCTGAGGGCCAGCCAGAAGCTGGTATTGAGAGAAAAGTTATAGCTCAGAAGAATTTAAGACTTTGTCTGTGGCTTTATTAAGCCTTGGCTGCCCAGATGACTGAAATATTGGAAATGTGCTGGACACTGACCTCCGATGTGGAGCAAGAACTTCACAGACCTTGGAGCTGTCTGCCTATGAAACCTGGTGACAGTTTGATGAATCCAGGTTGGATCTGGGACCATGGAAGAAGTTCCAGGGAATCTGAGAAACCACCCTGAGTCAAGCTGAAAGACTTTACTTAGATACTGTGTACTGACTGACTGAAGTGAATGAAGGATGATTAATTGCCTAAGTAATTTGTACTTAGTTATTGATGAGTGAATAACTGACTAAGTTAACTTAATATGCCCCAGGAGTGGAGAATTTTGACTATTGTATTTTGTGTCCCTTGAGGAAGCAAACCAACCTATAGATGATTGAATGATCAAGTTACTAAATATTTGTTCTTTGTTCACAACTTTGTGACCACTGTAGGGTAAACTAGATGGCCATTTTCTGTGATAAGTTGTTGTCACTGCTGTATTTTGATTATCTGTGATAAGTTTTAATATTGTGAATACTGTACCTTGATTTCTATGAATGTTTTGCTCTGACTTGTTAGGGTATAAATGGAGTGTTCACTATACTGTGTAATCAGTTTCCAGACTAAAAGTTATTACCTTGCAACCAAAGGACTAGTGGAGGTAACCAACTTCTTTCTTGTAGCCAACAAGCCTTGGAAATCACATCCCTGATAAGAAAAAAAGGTCACAACTTGCTCCCCTAGCAAAACTCTATTTTCTATTTTGACTGATTAGACTCATTTTACAGCCACACCACACTACTATGAGCAGCATGATGGATTACAAACCTGAGACTGAAGATCTATCCCTGATACTTTGTTAAATGTAATCCACAAACAACTGGAAAAATCCAGAAGAATTTCAGAAAGAAAAGGGTAGATATGGACTACTGTTAAAACAAAACAAAACAAAACAAAAAAACAAAAAAAAAAAAACACTGGTATGAAGCTGCTAGGAGAATTCAGGACTCAACCAGTGGGTATCAGGATTTTAACACCTTCCCAATTGATAAATCCAATATTTTGCGAAAAACATTACCCCATCATATATGGTTTATAAATGAAAAAAAGAGAAAGTTCTCATAGCATAAGAAGAATTCATCATGAAATATTTTCTTCATTATTTCAGGTATATAAGAGATGAAACCTTTAAGATTTATGGCTTACAAAAAGAGATGGAAAGATACAAAAAAAAAAGTTCAGTGCTCCATAAGGAAAAAGTAGTCCTAATTCTGTTCCAGAGAAATCATTGAGATTGTTTCCTACTCAAATCCACATGAATTCAGTTTCAAATTCACCACTCAATACTGGAGTATCTCTATCTTCACTGCTATCTGGGGAAGTATATTTAAAACAAAATAATGATATTGAGTAGAAGCATTCAGCATTCTGTAACTAAGACACAGAAAAGAACAATTTTAAACAAAGGACAATAGAAAGAATACTGCAAGGAAATACTCTGAGGTTTACTGGAGCTAAGGCATACGATAAAGAATTGAAAGGACAAATTTCAAATTCTATATTCCCCAAGTGAAAGATCCACTCTCCTCTAGTAAAAAGACAACGACAAGGCACAGGACAAAAGCCATGAGATGCTGGCTATCACACTTGAACAACACTTCATTGCCATAAAGTGTATAGCAGGAGCAGATACATAGGCATACCAACCATCACTTGGTAAACTCCCCAGAAGTAGGAAGGCCCTCAAAAGGGAGCCAGTCGGGATTCTTCCAAACATACTACTTCTAGTGAGTCTGGCTAGAGTGTATAAAGTATGCCTCCAACTTCAGGAGGCTCTGGATTTCAATCTGACACAGTTATAAAGATTCAGAGAGCATATTAGGGTTGCTGACTAACTTCTGCATGCCATTAACTCATGTATCTCTGTCAACAAGGGAAAGAAGTAGTGGGATAGATCCTAGGGAATAAAAACTAGGGACTCAGACTTGAGCCAAATCTTCAAGTAGTTTCTGCCACATCTCAGCAAAAAAGTAAAAGGGCAAATCTGAGTGGATAATTTAACACTATGTTAGAAAAAGTATAAAAGGACCAAGGAGTAATCTCCACTATTGATATCATAGTAAGGGTATTGATAGTGAAATTAAATCACAAGAAATCTCCTGCTATTCTCCTTACCCATTCAGTCACCATTCCTTGAGCCAATATATTACTATGAAGAATCTAAGAAAAAAAAAAAAGTATGGTGCCCACTTGTCCCCAGTAGTGAATTCTAGGGAGCACTTAAATGATAATTCATATGTGTCTTTTCAAATGAACACCCTTAGTAACGAGCAGATTTGGCTAGGTTCTGCTCAGTCTCCTTGCCCCTCTATCCCATGACCAGTTCCCACATTGTTCAGAGATCTTGGACAGTGTTTAGAGAACAATGATTTCCATCTATATACTACTTTTATGCTGTGATGCTTACCCAAGCCAGACATCCTTCCCCTCTACATACATTTCCAGTTCTGTGGTAGCATATAGCCAGTATACAGTTCTCAACCTCAAATTGTAATTGAGACATACGACCACATGTTAATTTTATGCCATATCATTCAGAGACCTTTTCAAGTTTATTTAGAAACACTCTCTGCAAGAACTTAGGAAAGTGGCATAATAAGTGGAAGTCAGTCTCGAGGTAAGGAAATCCCACATCTGACACAGAGACACAGATACTGTCTCTGCAACTATGAGAAGGTCACACTCAATGCTCTAGGCAACTAAAAAAGGTGCCAGCCTATATTAGCAGGATACATTTTCTCACCTGGGATTTCCTGTTTTAGTTAACTTCTTTTCCCATATGGGCAGAGTCATGTGGGTACTAAAGAAACCTTAATACAGTTAATGGCAGAACAGATGATGGGCAGTATATCTCCCTAAAGGGGAGAGCATAATTTAAATTATTATCTAGTATGGGAGAAAAAATAAAACACGAGATTCCTAGTGTTATGGGGAATACAGAAATGAAGCAGACTAGGTTTGATAAGTTTTCTATTTTTGAGTTCTTTATGTTCTAATCTGTCAAGTAAAGTGAGACAAGATCCAACCTTTTTGTTCTTTTCCCCTCTCCCAAGCTAATCTATTTATGAGCTTCTATTATTCCATTCTGGTGAATAGTTATCAACTTAGGGACCTACTGACAGATTGAGGTTTTTGAGGAAAGATTCAGATTAAGGGACACCTGTACTATCCATGCATCTTTAACCAAATATTTAGTAATTTCAAAAAAGATGGGGCTCAATTGTTCTGGAAACTTCCACAACCTGATTGTAATTTTCAGATGCCAAGTCACTGAAAGGTGACCTGAGAAGAAGTTAACCCCTATGCATCAGATTGGGTAACAACTTTAGCACAGGAAAAGCAAAACTTTCAATACATTTCTGAGGTATGGCCAAGCTAAGACAGTCCAAAGAGCTTTTCATCAAGTCATTATCAAAATTGGCTTCAAGTATGTTTAATAATGTTTCAGAGTTCCTACTTCTAAGATACTGGAGAGAGGTAGAAATTCTCAAGCTCTAAAGATTGGATTCCATCAATGATAGAACAAGAGGATGTCTGGAAGATACCAGCAGGTTGGAGAATACAGTTAATACAGAAAGAGAAGGCTGAAGAAAAACCATGAACTTTGATAGGATCCCTAAAAGCTTTCTCTTTCTAAGCATTTCCAAATATTCTGGGGAAAATGAGAGGATGAGGTCTTCCATGTATAGAATGAACGACATGTAGAAGGGATTTGCTCATCTCTACCTTTAGAACAAGAAAACGGTGGAAAAATCTTTTCTCTCCCTCAGAGAAATGGTTTTAAGTTTGAGTATGACTAGTAGAATTGAAGATGAGGCAAAGGAAGCAAATGATACCAGAAACAAATGCAAGGAAGCTACCATCTCTGAAGACCAAGTGGTAATGCTAGCCCATGAAAAGAGTAGTTATTCCTCCTTTGTGCTATTGATCAAGACTCTCATGAGCAGACAGTCATACATATCACTGCCCACCCTGTGATCCATCACAAATATTCCACGTCACTTCATCCTGTCAGACCAGGCCTGCTTCCACAAGGTAACTTCTTCACACAGAGAGGGAAGTCATTACTCCCCCCACCCCCAACTCAGCCCTGAGTATGCTCCTTGGAGATATGACACATTGCTTTTGTCCATTCATTAATGGATATTGTTAAGAGCAGATAATTTGCTCTGGTAACACCTTCAACATAGTCCTACATTCATTGGCCTTTCAGACAGTCTTCTTTTTATAAGCAATGCTCACTAATGAAGGCTTCTCTCTACAAAGTTTGTAAGAGGCTATGTCTTACTAGGAGAGGTCTAGCATACTTTCTCCTGAAAGCTTCCTGCTGTTCAGTCTGTTGGACTAGCACACTCTTTATCCCCAAATCTATATAAACTTTACACCTGGTAGTGACTGTAATGGTAATGGGAATTTTGAAGATCTTCCCTGCCCTTTAGTAGACCAAATGTAATCACATGGAGCCCACAGTGGGGAGGGAGTAGGGGGGGAGCTTGCTGAAAGGGTGGGACAGGAGGGGTAGAACAGGAAGGAGCAGGAAAGAGCCAGAACTGCTGGGAGCAAGTAGCTTGGAGGCTGAGCAGCTAGTGTGAGTGAGAGGGGCATTTTTGCTTAAGGAGGCCTGTTTGATTTTGAAGACCTGACAGAGGGAAGCTTTGGAAATGTTAGTAGTGTTCACTGCATTGGTTACATGTACCAATTCCTTGGTTGTTATGATGAATTTGGCTTTCTGCTTTGGGGATTTTTCAGAATGTTTTGGTTCTGTCTCATGAAGCAAGTCTGTTACATTTGTGATTCACAACAACACCAGCATATTCATACCTTCGTGGGCACTGAGAATATTGAATTGGCATTATAGGGACCAACAGACATCTTTTCTACAAAACCTCAAGCTACATGCTTAGACTTACATTGAAGGCCCAAGAGACACAAAATATTTTGTTCATTGCTCTGGTGAGGTATAAGACATCCAGCCATTCACAAGCAGTCATCTGTACTCAGCATATGTACAAAATCATGTAAGTATAAACAAGAGGCCCCAGCATTACTAGAAAAAATCCCAAAGAAAGATCTCAAGCTCAAAAAGCCATGTGTATATGTCCCTCCTTCTGTAATACCTTACTGTAACACACTGTAGAATAACGGGCTTCTAAAGGGGATCCCAGAGGTCATCTAGAACACCCCTCACCTTTTAATGGGGAGCCTGAAGCCCAGGGAGGTTAAGTAACCCACACAAGGTCATATAGGTAGTAAGTGCTAAAGGCAAGATTTAAACTAAGGTGCTGTAACTCCAAAACTATTTTCCATTCTCCTTCCTCTCCCATTATTGTACCATGCTATCTTCTCCAAAGCCTCCTCAAAGAGGTAAATAGTGAAGAGTTTTCCCAGACCTCCCAACCCTATGGACAAATGATTTAAACAACTGAAAGGATATTTTATTAGTTGGTTGTTGTCCTTTGTTCTCAAAGAGGACCAAACTGTGGCTCTTCAGACCAATATACTCTCACAATGATCAGGTACAAATAGTTCATGGGTATAGTTGGGGTACTTTCTCTAAATTTACCCATCTCACATTTTTTGAGCTACTTCAATTCTGCTTTGCTCATATAGCACAGAACCATTTCTGATGAAGGCATGCCATGCTGTGTGTTTCCTTGCCATTGTCTCCCATGTCACACAATTCTAAAGTTCTTAAGAGACCTTGAGAGTGTCCTTGTATCACTTATTCTGATCATGTGAACGCTTGTCTTGTGCAAATTCTCCATAAAACAGACTTTTTGGCAAGCATACAATTTGCATTAGAACACAGCCAGCCCACTGAAGTTGTGCTCTGTAGTAGAATCTGAATGCTTGGCATTTTAGTTCAAGAAACAATCTCAGTGTCTGGTATCTTATCCTGCAAGGTGATCTTCAGGATCTTCCTAAAAAATTCAAATGGAAGCATTCATTCTCCTGATTGCACTAGTATGCTGCCCAGGTTTCACAGGCATACAGAAATGGGGTCAGCACAATGACTCTCTAGACTTCAGTTGGGTAGTCAGTCTAATACCTCTTCCTCTTCCATGTTTTCCTTAGAAGCCTCCCAAACACTGAGCCAGCTCTGACAATGTGTGCATCAACCTCATTATCAATGAGTACATCCCTGGAAGGTACAGTATCAAGGTCAGTGAACTTATCCACACCATTCAGAACTTCTCCATTTGTTAGAACTGAGTTCCATATGTGGATAGTGTGATGATGGTTGATGACGCACCTGTGTTTGCTTGGTATTAGTTGTTAGGCCAAAATTAGCACAAGCAGCAAAGAGATGATCCATACTTTGTTGCATTTCAACTTTAGAGGCTGCATTGAGTGCACAATCATCTGCAAACAGAAAGTCATACACCAACACCCCCTCCACTTTGGTCTTGGCTTGCAGCCTTTTCCAAGTTGAAGAATTTACCAGAAGTACTATAGCTAGCCTTGATTCAGTTTTGTCCTCATTGAAGTCATTTAACAACATGACTGAAAACATCCTGCTAAAAAGCCTGGGAGCAAAGCATGCAACTTTTGTTCATCCTGAGAAGAGAATTTATAATTCATGTTAATCAATATACATGTAATGAATATATCAAGTTTAGTTCTCAAGAGCTGACTCTCTGGCTTAGGAGTCAGAACTCATAATACAGCTTAACCTGATCAAAAGCCTTGGCAATTCTCACAATCACCATATTAATTGAAACCAAATAAAAAATTGGAGAACTTCTTTCCTGTCACATAATTCTGGTTCTGTCCTTTAGAAAAGGTGGTTGCAACCCCCAAAGACTTGACTTCAGAATTTTTGTATTGTGGGACTTGTAGATTTCTTCACGGAAAACCACTAAATGATTATTTGCAATCTGCCTTCCCTTCTCCTTCCCCAGCTGTGCTTTAAGTACACAATCTGTGTTGTAATTTCAGCTAAGAGAACATAACCTTACTCTGAAATTCATTAAACTACTTCATTCCTGGCACTCCCATGTCTAGTCCTGCTTTTTGAGACTCAGAGTATTCTCAGGCTAGAGACTGGCTCAGGAAAAAAAATAATAAATCCAACAGCAACTTGGAAACCACAAGAACATCGTCTATTATCTAGAACCTGGGCAAGCTTATTGTCATCAAATTGATGTACGAGGCTGGTGAATTTCTCCTGGCAACCAAATTTTGACATGATTTTCCATGAATTCTCATGACTGCCATCGTCTAAGGACTTTGTACATTGTGTACAGACCTTCATTCTGCCTCTGGCATTTCACTTGGAGTTTAGGGCAACAAACACCATATCAATCATTTCCCAGCCCTTCTGAAGCCCAATAGACGCTCAGGTGGATGTTCATGTCTCCCAGGTGAAGGATCTATTAAGGAGGACACTCTGGCAAGAATCTTGCCAGCAATGACTTAAGAGAGAGATCCCCCTCTCCTCCCTCCAGGACATTCTATTTCCTTTATCTTTATAAAGGTGGACAAAGGAGGGATCCTTGAACTGCTCGGGGATAACCTCCTCCTGCTATATAACCTAGAAATTTACAGTCAGCTCCTGAATGAGCAATGAACCCCCTACCTTGTAAATCTCCACTGGACTAGAATAAGCACCAGATGCTTTGCCACACAAAAAGTCTAATGGAATTCAAAACCTCTTCCCTCAGTTGACTTCAACCTGAAGTAAGTTGTCAGTGGCTTCAACCATCATTGACTGATGATGGCCTATGGAGAAAACAATGATGGTTTTCAGCCTCTCTCTCTAGGATCCCATCCTTATTACCTATCAATGTGAGTCCACCAAAACTGAGTATAGTTGAGAAGCACCATGGGTCCTTGGCCCATAAATAGCCTTCAGGGTCATCACAAAAACACTCTGAATTGTTACCATCAGAATAAGTGAATTTACTGTGCCTTCTTACTGAGCTAAGAATCCTGCTTCTCTCTAAGCTTTGCTTATATTTTACTTTTGATGCAGTAAGTGCTGCCTTGTAAAACATGAACTATCCTGCTGGTAAACCCTCTGGAGTTCTAGATTTTCCACTTAGCAGCTTATGAATTTCTCCATCATCTTCATCAAGTCAATCTAGATGTGTTTGAGTGTTCTGATCCAGATGAGTAGTACACCTCTGTACACCGAGTCTCTGAAAGCTGCCCACCTCCCCTTTGCCAACTGTGTGCTGATCCATGGATTCCTCCAAGTGAGCAACAAATTGTTGCACTCAGTGAAGAGCTCTGATCTGTTGACATCAATTTTTCCTCTTAGGCATTTTTCCTTGGGGCCACTATTTTTGTTGAATGTGAATATTTAGCTTGGAGAGGATAGCTCTATTATCAGTTTGGCACTCTACACCACACACTGCCTTTGTTATTCTCAAAGCCTGTCTCTTATTACAGTCACAGTTTATCCAATGCCAACGATAAGCTTGTCCTTTTTTGGTTCAGTGAGAAGAGTCTCCAGGTATTCATATGGACCTCATGAGGGTTCTTCATGGGGGCATAGGCACTGATGATGTTGGCATGGCATTTTCCTCCAAGTGGCAATCACATTGTCATGAACTTATCATTCCTTCCTCTTGGTAGCCATATGAACTTGTAGACTAGTTTTGATTGCAAAACCTACACCATCTTCATGGTGCTCCCTTTCATTACAGCCATGCCAGAAAAAAATATGTATCCAGTCACACCTTCAGTAAGCTGGCTTTCATTTTCCAGCCTTGTTTTATTCACGGCCTCTATTTGAGCTCAATAACTGCTAAGTTCTCTTGTAATAAGGGCTGTTCCTCCTTAATAGATACTTCATTACAGACCTAGTGGATTTTGTTGTCTATAGGTGTGCATGAAATCCTTGTAGTGATGGTTAGTAGAAACATCTTTGTAAATGCTTTTGTATTTTGTGTGTTTTGACCAAGGAGGCAGAGGATATCCACACATACCTCATTAATCAGGGCAGCATTGGGTAAGCAGACAATTTTTAGGGCATTTTTTCTAGTCCCTTCATCACACAAGGAGGAGAGCAACACACTCCTTAACAGTTTGCTAAGAGGAGAGAGGCAGGCTGGGACGACAATAAGCAGAGAGATGTGCACAGAGGCCTGATAAATGAGTGGGGCAAGTCATCCTACCAACCACAAGGGCCACTAACAGGCCTATCACCAAAGGCCTAGGACTGGGAAGAACAAGGTAGGCATCAAATACAGGGTCCTTTTCAGGGACAGCAAATATTCCTGGGACTCTAGAGCCCAGAAATTTAAAAAGTCCCTATCAGGACCTCCAAGGACCAAGATGGCAGAGTGAACTCAATCAGATCCTAACCCCTGGCCCTGAAAAACATAGTAACTATTGACCTAGGGCAAAATCCTAAACAGTAAAGGCTTGGGAACCCCAGAGGAAGGGCATGGCTAGGCCCTGCCTCAAAATGGGTAGAAAGTAGACTGTATAAACAGACTGCAGTCCTACTATCAAGCACAGAAAGATTTCCTAGATGAGCTCAAAAGTAACTTTGAAAACCAAATGAGAGACATAGAAGACAAAATGAATAATTCTTTTAAAATCAAAATTGCAAAATTAGAAAAACACTATAATGAAGAAAACAGCTCCTTAAAAAGAAGAGCAGGTTATGTGGAATAGGAGCTCCAAAAATTAACCGAGGAAAATAATTGTCAAAACTAGAATCAACCAAATTGAAGTGAATAACTCTACAAGGGACCAAGAATTAGTCAAAGAAAACACCAAGAATAAAAAATAAGTAAAATAACTCCTTGGAAAATAACTGACCTGGAAAACAGAAGCAGGAGAGATCACCTGAAAATGATAGGCCTACTGGAAAACCATGATGAAAAAATGAGCCTGGATAACATCCTCTCAGAGCTCATCAAGGAAAACTGCCCTGATATACTAGAATCAGAGGATAAAATAGAAATTGAGAGAATCCACCACAACCCCCTAAAAGAGATTCCAAAATGAAAAGCCCTTGGAATGTTGTGGTCATACTCCAGAACTACCAGTAAAAGAGAAAATGTTTCAAGTGGCCTGAAAGAAACAATTCAAATATCGAGTAACCACAGTGAGGATCACACAGTATCTGGCAGCCTCTATACTGAAAGACTGGAGGCAGTGGAATTCAATTTTTCCCAAGGCAAAAGAACTCAGGTTACAACCAAGGATGACCTACCCAGCAAGATTGAACATATTCTTATAGCCAAAGAGACGGTCATTCAACTATATAACAGATTTCCAGATCTCCCTGACGAAAATGCCAAAGCCTAATGGAAAAATCAACCTCCAATTACTAGACACAAGAGAGACTTAGCAAGGTACACAAGGAAAACACACACACACACACACACACACACACACACACACACCCTGTTATTTAATAAGAGCAAACTCTTTATAGATAAGTAGAATGTATGAGTATAAATTAAATTAAATGATGATAATCTTATTAAGGTCTACAAAGGACTGCAACAGAAGAAGAGGAACAAATGAAGTAGAAAAGGGTAAATTATGCCACACAAAGGGCATAAAAACAATATAGTAAAGGGAAAGAAGGGAGGGGGATGAGTATTATATGAGCTTTTCCATCACTGGTTCTGGTGCAAGGAAGGAATAACAACCAGTTAAGTATAGGACCCTAAGTAGAAGAGGAGCAAAACTTATCCTAACAGAGGGAAAAGAGCAGAGGGAGAGAAGCTTTGCACGAGATTTGTTCCTGTCACTCTTCATGCAAAGAAGAAATAACACACTTCATTAATAATTAAAATATCCTACAGGCAGTAGGAGGGGGAATCGGCTACAGAAGTGGGGGTTTTATAGTAGGGAGCAAAGAAGTAAGGGGTTAGGGGAGGAAAAGGGTGGGGGCCTGATAAGGGAATATTGAGGGAGGAGGTGGTATCCAATTAAGGAAATTCAGAATTCACATAAATGGAATGTTTGGCACTCCAAGAAAGATCCAAGGCAATTTCTTTAGAATATTTGTTGAGACTATGTGCATATATAGGCAAGTGAGAAAGAAAACAGAGATAACAGAGTAAATGGCTTAAAGATAGCAGAATAAGAGCAACTATGATAGTGGAAATATATATACAAATGCATAAATATATACACAAATGCATAAAAATATATGTGTATAAATGGAAATATATATGTAAATGGATACACACACACACACACACACACACACACACACACACACACAAATTTACAAGCAACAACATTTAGGGGAAGCACCAACACCTGACCACACAAGCGGGGAATCCTGTTACAGCTATCAAGGTCCTGCACAGGAGGGTCCCAGGCACAGAGTTGTCTCCATGGGTGAGATTCCAATTTGGGGTCTGAATATTACAGTTTAAGTAGTGCTGAGAACAAAGAAGGCATACTGTCAGGTGTTCCCAGCAAGCATCATATCTGGTGTGAGGCCTGGGATGCAGGCCAATCACTCCAAGCCACCCCCTCCCCAGAAGAACGATGTTCGGTTGGAGTGCCTAGTTCCAGGAGTTGGGCAGTTATCATATTTCTTCTCAAGGACCTGGCCAGGGTCCCAGGAGAGGAGCAGCCCTCAAGTTCTCAGGATCCCTGTTCTAAAACAACACAGGCTAATAGACAGGTCACACTGATTTGGGGCCTTTGTTTGTATAATCTCATTCTTCACAGTGGTATTACCTTGCCCCTACAGGTGGTCAAAAGGAAAACTATTAAGGAGGGCAAGGGAGAAGGGGAGAAAAAATAAAAGTATAAACAGGGGAGGGAATAGGATGGAAGGAAAGAAAACAGATAATCATAACTGTGAATGTGAATGGAATGAACTCTCCCATTAAACTGAGACATAGCAGTATAGATTAAAAACCATAATCCTACAATATACTGTTTACAAGAAATACATCTGAAACAGAGGGATTCACACAGCGTAAAGGTAAAAGACTGGAGTAAAATATAACATGTCTCAGCTAAAGTAAAAAAAAAGCAGGGGTAACAATACTTATCGCAGGTTAAACAAAAGCAAAAACGAATCTAATTCAAAGAGATCAGGAAGGAAACTATATCCTGTTAAAGGTACCATCAAGTAGGAAGCAATATCACTACTTAACATATACGTACCAAGTGGTATAGCATCCAAATTCCTAGAGGAGAAAATTAGGGAATTAGAGAAAGAAATAGATAGCAGAACTATACTAGTGGGGGACCTTAATCTCCCCCTCTCTGAACTTGATCGATTCAACCTCAAAATAAACAAGAAAGTTAAGGAGGTGAATAGAATTTTAGAGAGGGTAGGTATGATAGATCTCTGGAGAAAACTGAATGGAGATAAAGAATATACTTTCTTCTCAGTGGTACAAGGCCCATACACAAGTCGACCATGTACTAGGGCATAGACATTTCACAATTCAGTGCAGAAAGGCAAAAATATTAAATGCATCATTCTCAAACCATGATGCAATAAAAATCATATGCAATAAAATACCATGGAAAGAAACTAAAAAATAATTGGAAACTGAACAATTTAATCCTAAAGAATGAACGGGTCAAACAAGAAATCATAGCAACAATTAGTAACTTCATTCAAGAGAATGACAACAATGAGAAAACATACCAAAATTTGTGGGATGCAACAAGGGCAGTTCTTAGGGGAAGTTTTATATCCCTGAGTGCACACATGAATAAACTAGAGTAAAGGGAGGTCAATGAACTGGGCATGCAATGGAAAAAGCTAGAAAAAGAACAAACTGAAAATGCCCAATTAAATACTAAATTGGAAATACTGAAACCAAAGGAGAGAGTAATAAAATTGAAAGAAAACAATTGAATTAATAAAAAACTAAGCTCAGTTTTATGAAAAAAAAAAATCAACAAAAATGATAGACTCCTATTAAGCATGATAAAAAAAAGATAGAAGAAAACCAAATAAGGAGTATCAAAATTCAAAATGGTGAATCTACCAGCATTGAAGAGGAAATTAAAACAATAATTAGGAATTATTTTGCCCAGCTGTATGCACATAAATTTGACAAATCTTAGCGAAATGGATGGATATCTACAAAATTATAAGTTGCCTAGATTAACTGAAGAGGAAATAAATTGTCTTACCCCATCTCAGGAAAAGAAATTGAACAAGTCATCAGTGAACTCCTTAGGAAAAAATCTCCAGGGCCAGATGGATTTACTAGTGAATTCTATCAAACATTTAAAGAACAATTGACTCCCCTACTCTACAAACTATTTGGGAAACTTAGTGAAGGAGTTCTACCAAATTTTTTATGACACAAACATGTTATTGATGCCTAAGTCAGGAAGGTAGATGAAACAGAGAAAGAAATTATAGACCAATTTCCCTCATGAATATAGATGCAAAATTTTTAAATAAAATGTTAGCAAAAAGACTACAGCTACTTATCACAAGAATAATACACTTTGATCAGGTAAGACTGATTCCAGGAATACAAGGATGTTTTAACATTAGGAAAACCATCAGTATAATTGATCACACCAACAATAAAACGACCAAAAACCACATGATTAGCTCTATAAATGCAGAAAAGGCTTTTGACAAAATACAACATCCATTCCTATTAAAAACACTAGGAAGTATAGGAAAACACGGAGCCTTCCTTAAAGTAATAGGTAGCATCTTTTTAAAGCCATCACCAAGTATCATATGCAATGGGGAGAAGCTAGAAGCATCTCCAATAAGATCAAGGGTGAAACAAGGATGTCCACTATCATCCCTCTTTTTCAGTCTGGTACTAGAAATGTTAGCAGTAGCAATTAGAGAAGAGAAAGGAACCAAATTAGGCAAAGAAGAGCCCAAGCTATAACCCTTTGCTGAAGAACATGGTGATATATTTGGAGACTCCTAGAGAATCAAGTAGAAAACTACTTGAGACAATAAATAAGTTTGGCAAAGTTGCAGGATATAAAATAAACCCACATAAGTTCTCAGCATTCCTGTATACCTCTAAGGAAATTCAACAGCAAGAAATAGAAAGGGAAATCCCATTTAAAGCTACTGTAGACATTAATAAATATTTGGGAATCTACCTGCCAAAACAAACCCAAGATCTATATGAACACAACTACACAACACTTATCCCACAAACAAAGTCAGATCCAACTAATTGGAAAGATATCAAATGCTCATGGCTGGGTCGAGCTAATAAAATAGAAATGACAATTTCACCTAAATTAATTTATATATTTAGTGCCACACCAATCAATTTACAAAAAAAAACTTCATTATAGCACTAGGAAAAATAGAAACAAAATTCATTTGGAATAACAAAAGATCCAGAATATCAAGGGGATTAATGAAAAGAAATGGCAGGAATGGTGGAGTAGCTATAGCACATATTAATTTGTATTATAAAGCAGCAGTCCTCAAAACTACTTGGTACTGACTGAGGAATAGAGTAGCGGAATGGAAAAGATTGGGTACATGAGATTCAGCACTCAATGACTATAATAACCTATTGTTTGATAAACCCAAAGACCCCAGCTTGTGGGATAAGGACTCACTATTTGACAAAAACTTCTGGGAAAACTGGAATATAGTATGGCAGGAACTGGGCATAGACTAACATCTAACACCATATAACAGGATCAAGTCTAAATGGTGCATGAACTAGATATAAAGGCTGACACTGTAAGCAATCTGGGAAAGCAAGCAATAGTTTACCTGTCAGATTTGTGGAGAGGGGAAGACTTTTATGACCAAATAAGAAATAGAGCACATTATAAAATGCAAAATGGATAATTGTGATTATATGAAATTGAAAAGTTTCTGTACAATGGAATAAGGGATTAAGAGAGATTCTCCCTCAAGTCTAACAAAAGATTCAGGATCTTTCTATGCCTACCAATCAGAAAGAGTCCCACAAATTTGTAGGATTATTTGGATATTAGAGATACCACATTCCAGCAAACTCTGTGGAGGCAGAAACTGCTGGATGGTGTAACTTTTATTCTGGGAACCAACTGAAACTTCTACTAAGCCAGAAGTTGATATGGATACAACAGTATGATTGTGGAGGATTTAAGACTTTTTCTGTGGCTTTATTAAGCATTTGCTTTCCAGAAACAGAGATTCTGAAGGATGTAGAGACTGAACAACTGACTCTGTGCCATGAAGTGATTTTAAGACATGGAATCCCAACTATGACCTGGGTAATGAGTTCTCCAGCTTCCCACAGAATTGCATAGGTCCAAGAGACTAGTATAATCACACGGAAGTAATATATTCATAATAGAGCTAAAACAGGCAAAAGCTGAGTCTCTGCTCTACATGAATCTATAGCAAACAGATAGTGAGGGAAATGATACACCCCCTGAGTCAGAGCAACAGTTGGTACAGTCCTCTGTAAAGTGGAATGAAGGATATGATGGATTAACTGAAGAAAAAAGTGACATGCCTCCTTCCCCAGCTTCGATTTAAGTACACAATCTGTGTCTTAATTTCAGCTTAGAGAACATTCCATACTCTGAAATTCATGAAGCTACTTCATTACTGGCACTCACATCTCTAGTACTGCTTTGTGAGACTCAGAGCATTCTCAGGCTAGAGACTGGCTCAGCAAAAAAATAAAATAAAATAAAAAAAAATTCATAAATGCAACAGGAACTTGGAAAGCCCAGGAGCATCATCTATCATCTACAACCTGGACAAGCTTATTGTCATCAAATTGATGTAGGAGGCTGATGAATTTCTCCAGGCAACCAAATTTTGACACGATTTTCCCCAAACTCTCATGACTGATAGTGTCTTAGGCCTTTGTATATTGTGTACATACTTTCATTCTGCCCCTGGCATTTCTCTTGGAGTTGTAGGGCAACAAAAGCCATATGAATCATTTCCCAGGCCTTCTGAAGCCCAACAGACACTCAGGTGGATGTCGATCTTCCAGGTGAAGGATCTATTAAGGAGGACTCTGGCAAGAATCTTGCCAGCAATGACTATGAGAGAGATCCCCCTCTCCCTGCTCCATGATTGTCACAGGACAATCTATTTTCTTTACCTTTATAAAGATGGACAAAGGAGGCATCCTTGAACACCTCTGATCTGTTGACATTAATTTTTTCTCTTAGGCATAATCTCATAACCTCATAACCTCCTCTTGCTATATAACCTAGAAATTTTCAGTCAGCTCTTGAATGAGCAATGAGTCCTCTACCTTGTAAATCTCCACTGGAATAGAATAAGCACCAGATGCTTTGCCACACAAAAAGTCTAATGGAATTCAAAACCCCTTCCCTCAGTTGACTCCAACCTGAAGTAAGTTGTCAGTGGCTTCAGCATTGACTGATGATGGCCTATGGATAAAACAATGAAGGTTTTCAGCCTCTCTCTCTAGGATCACATCCTTATTACCTATCAATGTGAGTCCACCAAAACTGAGTATAGTTGAGAAGCACCATGGGTCCTTGGCCCAGAAATAGCCTTCAGGGTCATCACAAAAACACTTTGAATTGTTACCATCAGGATAAGTGAATTTACTGTGCCTTCTTACTGAGCTAAGAATCCTGCATCTCTCTAAGCTTTGCTTATACTTTACTTTTGATGCAATATATGCTGCCTTGTTGAGATGACCTAGCCTGCTGGAAAACCCTGTGGAGTTCTAGATTTTCCACTTAGCAGCTTATAAATTTCTCCATCATCTTCACCAAGTCAATCTCGGTGTGTTTGAATGTTCTGATCCAGATGAGCAGTACACCTCTATGCACCCAGTCTCTGAAAGCTGCCCACCTCCCCCCTTTGACAACTGTGTGCTGATACACTGATTCCTCCAAGTTAGCTACAAATTGTTGCCACTCAGAGAAGACCTCTGATCTGTTGACAATTTTTTCTCTTAGGCATTTTACCTTGGGGCCATTGTCTTTGTTGAATGTGAATATGTAGCTTGGAGAGGATAGATCTATTATCAGTCTGTCACTCTGCACCACGCACTGCCTTTGTCATTCTCACAGTCAGTCTTTTTACAGTCACATATCACACTGTCATGAATTTGTCATTCCTTCCTTTTGGTAGCCATATGAACTTGTAGACTAGTGTTGATTGCAAAACCTACACCATCTTCATGGTGCTCCCCTTCATTACAGCCATGCCAGAAAAAAAAAAAAAATGTGTATCCTGTTACAAATTCACTAAGCTGGCTTTCATTTCCCAGCCTTGTTTTACTCACAGATCATATTTGAATGCAATACCTGCCAAGTTCTCTTGTAATAAGGGATGTACACACTAAACTTCTACTGGATTTTGTTGTCTATAGGTGTGCATGAATTCCTTGTAGTGATTGTGAGTGGAAACATCTTTGTAGATGCTTTTGTATTTTGTGTGTTTTGACTAAGCTGGGGGGAGGTGATCCCCACATACCTCAGTAATCAGGGCAGCATTGGGTAAGCAGACAATTTTTAGGGCATTTTTTCTAGTCCCTTCCTCACACCAGGAGGAGAGCACATGCTCCTTAAAAGTTTGCTAAGAAGAGAGAGGTAGGCTGGGACGACAATAAGCAGAGAGAGGAGCACAGAGGCTTGATAAATGAGTGGGGCAAGTCATCCTACCAACCACAAGGGCGACTAACAGGCCTATCACCAAAGGCCTAGGAGTGGGAAGAACAAGATAGGAATCAAATGCAGGGTCCTTGTCAGGGACAGCAAATATTCTTGGGACTCCAGAGCCCAGAAATTTAAAAAGCCCCTATCAGGACCTCCAAGGACCAAGATGGCAGAGTGAACTCAATCAGATCCTAACCCCTGGCCCTGAAAAACATAGTAACTATTGACCCAGGGCAAAACCCTAAACAGTAAAGGCTTGGGAACCTAGGCCCTGCCTCAAAATGGGTAGAAAGTAGACTGTATAAACAGACTGCAGTCCTACTATCAAGCACAGAAAGATTTCCTAGATGAGCTCAAAAGTAACTTTGAAAACCAAATGAGAGACATAGAAGACAAAATGAATAATTCTTTTAAAATCAAAATTGCAAAATTAGAAAAACACTATAATGAAGAAAACAGCTCCTTAAAAAGAAGAGCAGGTTATGTGGAATAGGAGCTCCAAAAATTAACCGAGGAAAATAATTGTCAAAACTAGAATCAACCAAATTGAAGTGAATAACTCTACAAGGGACCAAGAATTAGTCAAAGAAAACACCAAGAATAAAAAATAAGAAGTAAAATAAGTCACTGGAAAATAACTGACCTGGAAAACAGATGCAGGAGAGATCACCTGAAAATCATAGGCCTACTGGAAAACCGTGATGAAAAAATGAGCCTGGATAACATCCTCTCAGAGCTCATCAAGAAAACTTCGCTGATATACTAGAATCAGGGGGTAAAATAGAAATTGAGAGAATCCACCACAACCCCCAGAAAGAGATTCCAAACTGGAAGGTCCTTGGAATGTTGTGGCCAAACTCTAGAACTACCACTTAAAAGAAAATATACTTTAAGTGGCCAGAAAGCAACAATTCAAATATTGAGGAACCACAGTGAGGATTCACATAGGATCTGGCAGCCTCTACATTGAAAGAGTGGAGGTAGTGGAATACAACTTTTCCCTAGGCAAAAGAGCTCGGGTTACAAGCAAAGATCACCTACCCAGCAAGACTAATCATATTCTTCCAGGCAAAGAGATGGTCATTCAACTATATAACAGATTTCCAGATCTCCCTGATGAAAATGCCAGAGCCTAATGGAAAATTCAACCTCCAATTACAAGACACAAGAGAGACTTAGCAAGGTAAACAAGGAAAACACACAGAATCGCGCACAAACACACACACCTGTTATTTAATAAGAGCAAACTGTTTATAGAAAAGTAGAATGTATGAGTATAAGTTACATCAAATTCTGATAAAAATAATCTTATTAAAGGGCTACAAAGGGACTGCAATGGAAGAAGAGAAATGGATGATGTAGAAAAGGATAAATTATGCCACACAAAGAGGCATAAAAACAATATAGCAGAGGGAAAGAAGGGAGGGAGACGAGTATTATATGAGCTTGCCCCTCATTGGTTCTGGTGCAAGGAAGGAATAATACAACCAGATAAGCATAGGACCCTAAGTAGGAGAGGAGCCAAATGTATCCTAATAGAGTAAAAGAGGGGAGGCAGAGAAGCTTTGCATGAGATTTGTTCTTGTCACTCTTGGTGCAAAGAAGAAATAACATGCTTCATTAAGTATTAAACTATCCTACAGGCAGTAGGAGGGGTAAAGTGCTACAAAAGGAGGGGGGTGGATAGAAGAGAAGGAAGAAGTAAGGGGGAAGGGGAGGAAAATGGAGAGGGGCTGATAATGCAATACTGAGGGAGGAGGTGGTGTCCAATAAAGGAGGTTCAGAATTCACATAAAAAGAATGCTTGGCATTCCAAGAAAGACCCAAGGCAATTTCTTTAGAATATTTATTCAGAATATGTGTATATATAATTAAGTGAGAATGAAACCCGAGATAACAGAGTAAGAGGCTTAAAGATAACAGAAAAAGATCAACTATAATTAATATTGGATATATATAAATATAAATGTGTATGTATTTGCATATTTACAAGAATCTATATTTAGGGGAAGCACCAACACCTGACCACACAAGCTGGGAAATCCTGTTACAGCTATCAGGGTCCTGCACAGGAGTGTCCCAGGCAGAGATTCCTCTCCATGGGTGAGATTCCAATTTGGGGTCTGAATCTTACAGTTTAAGTAGTGCTGAAACAAAGAAGGCATACTGTCAGGTGTTCCCAGCAAGCATCATATCTGGTGTGAGGCCTGGGATGGAGGCCAATCCCTCCACAAAGCCCCCCCCACCCCAAGAACGATGTTGCCTTGGAGTACCTAGTTCCAGGAGTTGGGCAGGTTATCATATCTCTTCTCAAGGACCTGGCCAGGGTCCCAGGAGAGGAGCAGCCCTCAAGTTCTCAGGATCCCTGTTCCAAAACAACTCAGGGCAATAGAAATGTCATATTGAGTTGGGGCCTTGTTATTCCTCACAGAGGGGATTACCTTGCCTTGCCCTTATAGGTGGTCAAAAGGAAAACTATTAAGGAGGGCAAGGGAGAAGGGGAGATAAAATATAAGCATAAACAGGGGAGGAAATAGGATGGTGGGAAAGAAACAGATAATAATCATAACTGAATGTGAATGGAATGAACTCTCCCATTAAATGGAGGCAGATAGCAAAATGGTTTAAAAACCATAATCCTACAATATGCTGTTTACAAGAAATGCATATGTAACAGAGGAATACACAGGGAAAAGTTAAAAGGCTGGAGTAAAATAAAACATGTCTCAGCTAAATTAAAAAAAAAAAGCAGGGGTAACAATCCTTATCCAGGGTAAAGCAAAAGCAAAAACTGATCTAATTAAAAGAGATAAGGAAGGAAACTTTATCCTGCTAAGAGGTTCATACCATCAGGTATGAAGCAACATCACTACTTGACATATATGCACCAAGTGGTATAGCATCCAAATTCCTAGAGGAGAAAATTAGGGAATTCGAGAAAGAAATAGATAGCAGAACTATAACAGTGGGGGACCTTAATCTCCCCCTCTCTGAACTTGATCAATTCAACCTCAAAATAAACAAGAAAGAAGTTAAGGAAGTGAATAGAATTTTAGAGAGGGTAGGTATGATAGATCTCTGGAGAAAACTGAATGGGGATAAAAAGGAATATACTTTCTCAGTGGTAAAAGGCACATATACAAAAATCCACCATGTACTGGGGCATAGAAACCTCACAATTCAGTGCAAAAAGGCAACAATATCAAATATATCATTCTCAGACTATGATACAATAAAAATCATATGCTATAAAGGGCCATGGACAGACAGACTAAAAGTAATTGGAAACTAAATTTAATCCTAAAGAATGAATGGGTCAAACAAGAAATCATAGCAACAATTAGCAACTTCATTCAAGAGAATGACAACAACGAGTAAACATACCAAAATTTGTGGGATGCAGCAAGGACAGTTCTTAGGGGAAGTTTTATATCCCTGAGTGCACACATGAATAAATTAGAGTAAAGGGAGGTCAATGAACTGGCATGCAATGGAAAAAGCTAGAAAAAGAACAAATTGAATATTCCTAATTAAATAAATTGGAAATACTGAAACCAAAGGAGAGATTAACAAAATTGAAATTATGCAAACGATTGAATTAATAAAAAAGAGCTCAGTTTTATGAAAAAAAAAACCAATAAAAATGATAGACTCCTAGTAATTATGATTTAAAAAAAAGATAGAAGAAGTCCAAATAAGGAATATCAAAATTCAAAATGGTGAATCTACCAGCATTGAAGAGGAAATTAAAACAATAGTTAGGAATCATTTTGCCCAGCTGTATGAACATAAATTTGACAATCTTAGTGAAATGGATGAATATCTACAAAATTCTAAGTTGCCTAGATTAACTGAAGAGCAAGTAAATTACCTAACCCCATCTCAGAAAACAAAATTGAACAAGTCATCAGTGAACTCCCTAGGAAAAATTCTCCAGGGCCAGATGGATTTACTAGTGACTTCTGTCAGACATTTAAAGAACACTTCACTCCCCTACTCTACAAACTATTTGGGGAAAATTATTGGAGGAGTCCTACAAAGTTCTTTTTATGACACAAACATGTTATTGATGCCTAAATCAGGAAAGTAGATAAAAACAGAAAGTAAATTATAGACCAATTTCCCTCACGAATATAGAAGCAAAAATGTTAAATAAAATGTTGTCAAAAAGACTACAGCAACTTATCACAAGAATAATACACTTTGATCAGGTAGGATTTATTCCAGGAATGCAAGTGTGGTTTAATATTAGAAAAGCCATCAGTATAATTGGTCACATTAACAATAAACCTAGCAAAAACCACACGATTAGATCAATAGATGCAGAAAAGGCTTTTGACAAAATACAAAATCCATTCCTATTAAAAACACTAGTAAGTATAGAAATAAATGGAAGCTTCCTTAAAATAATAGGTAGCATCTATTTAAAGTCATCAGCAAGCATTATATTGTAATGGGGAGAAGCTAGCAGCATTTCCGATAAGATCAGGGGTGAAACAAAGATGTCCTCTATAATTCCTGTCATTCAGTCTGTTACTAGAAATGTTAGTATTAGCAATTAGAGAAGAAAAAGAAAACAAAGAAATCAAATTAGGCAAAGAAGAGCCCAAGCTATAACTCTTTGCAGAAGAACATGGTGATATATTTGGAGTATCCTAGAGAATCAAGTAGAAAACTACTTGAGACAACAAATAAGTTTGGCAACGTTGTAGGATGTAAAATAAACCCACATAAATTCTCTGCATTCCTGTATACCTTTAATGAAATTCAACAACAAGAGATAGAAAGAGTAATACCATTTAAAGCTACTGTAGACATTATAAAAGTTTTGGGGATCTACCTTCCAAAACAACCCCAAGATCTATATGAACACAACTACAAAACACTTATCCCACAAATAAAGTCAGATTCAACTAACTGGAAAGACATCAAATGCTCATGGCTGGGTAGAGGTAATATAATGAAAATGACAATTTCACCTACATTAATTTATATATTTAGTGCCATACCAATCAATTTACCTAAAAACTACTTAATGGAGCTAGAAAAATTAGAAACAAAACTCATTTGGAAGAAGAAAAGGTCAAAAATATCAAAGGAATTAATGAAAAAAAATGCTAGGGATGATGGACAATCTATAGAAGATTTTAATTTTTATTATAAAGCAGTATTGGTATTGGCTGAGGAAATGAGTAGTGGATCAATGGAACAGACTGGGTACATGAAATTCAGCAGTCAATGACTATAGTAATCTACTGTTTGATAAACCCAAAGACCCCAGCTTTGGGGATAAGTATGCACTATTTGACAAATACTGCTGGGAAAACTGGAATATAGTATGGCACAAACTGGGCATAGGCCATCATCTAACACCATATACCAAAATCAAGTCTAAAGGGGTGCATGATCTAGGTATAAAGGCTGATACTGTAAGCAATCTGGGAAAGCAAGCAATAGCTTACCTGTCAGATTTGTGGAGAGGAAAAGACTTTGTGACCCAACAAGAATTAGAGAGCAGTATAAAATGCAAAAACGGATAATTTTGATAACCTGAAATTGAAAAGTTTCTGCACAAAGCCAATGTATGCAACCAGTATTAGGAGGTTGGTGGAAAATTGTGAAAGAATTTTTTTTACAATTTATGTCACTGATAAAGGACTCATTTCTAAAATATATAAAGAATTGAGTCAAATCTGTAAGAATACAAGGCATTCCCCAATTGATAAATGGTCAAAGGATATGAACAGTTTTCAGAGGAAGAAATCAAAGATATTCATAAGCATATGAAAAAATGCTTGAAATCACTCTTGATTAGAGAAATGCAAATCAAAACAACTCTGAGGTAGCACATCTCACCAGTCAGATTCACTAAGATGACAAAACAGAAAAATTACAAAGGCTGGAGAGGTTGTGGACAAATTGGAACACTAATGCATTGCTGGTGGAGTTGTGAACTGATCCAGCCACTCTGGAGAGCAATCTGGAATTATGCCCAAAGGGTATAAACAATTTCAAACCCTTTGGTCCAGTAATACTACTTTCTAGGGTTGTACCCCAAAGAGATCATAGAAGTGGGAAGACCTATATGTACAAAAATATTTACAGCAGCTCTTTTTATGGTAGCAAAGAATTGGAAATTAAGGGGGTGCCCATTAACTGGGGAAAGGCTGAATAAGTTGTGGCTTATGCTTGTTATGGAATATTATTGTGCTATAAGAAATGAGGAGCAGATGTACTTCATATTTACTTGGAGAGGCTTATAGGAACTGATGCTATGTGAGAAGAGTAGAGCCAGGAGAAATTTGTACCTAATTAGAGACCCAATGTATGTGTGACGGCCAACTTTGATAGGCTGGATGCTTCTCAGCAATCCATGGTTATATACGTCAACTCCAAAAGACTCATGATGGAGAGAGATGTCTATGTCCAGAGAAAGAACAGAGTTTGGACCCAGATTGAAGCAAACTACCTGCTCCTTTTCAGTTTCTTGTTTGGTTTTGTTTCTTCTTTCCCATTGTTCATTCTATTGGGTAACATCCTTCTTTATAACCTAATGCCTAATGTGAAATTATTTGCAGATATTATACTTGATTGTATTCCACTGCAGATGTGGGGGAGAAAATGTGAAACTCAAAGAATTATGGAAATGAATCCTGTAAACTAAAAGTAAACAAATTAATAAATACCAAAAAAAAAAAAAAGAATTTACTGTGGTCATCATACCCATTCCTGAATACATCATTGCTTATATTGAGAGGTATGACTGAGTTTACTGAAGAAAGATACCAATTTACTGTAAGGAAGACAGAAATTAATACAGTTTTAGTGGGAAAAATAAAAGCAGAACAAATCACTTTACCTGAAACTTCTGAAATAATTACTTTGAAGCACTATCATGTGCCAGGTGGAAGATGAAATTATCATTACTAGAAAGGAATATGTTGAAAGAAGACATTAGTCCCTATAACCACACAATGGAATGATTTGTCTGGCAAGTATGAAAATCAGAAGGGACCTGGAGAAGACCATGGATTAAAGACAATTGAATAAGGGGAGTCCTCCCTTGTACGCTGCTGTTGCACATATCATCGTTGACTTGGCAAAAGCCTTCTTCACCATCCCAATAGACTGTAAACAATGAGACCAGTTTGCTTTCACTTGGTAGGGGAGACCATATACTTTCAGCCACTTACCACAACGATACCTGGATAGCCACACTGTCATAGGATTGTGGCTGAACAGTTGGATGAATTAAAGCTACCTGGTATACAACTAACCCACTACACATTGATGACATCATGATACAGGGAAAAGATGCAAAAGAAGTGGAAAAGAGTTTGACCTTTTTAATTGAGCATATATAAAGCAAAGGGTGGGAAATTAGCCCTGCAAAGTTTCAAAGACCAGCTCAAAAAGTAAAAATTTTGGTTATACAATGGCATAAGGGCCTATGAGAGATTCTTCCTCAAGCCAGAAAAAAGATTCAGGGTTTTCCTACCCCTACGAATAAGAAGGAGGCCCAAAACTTCATAGGAGTATTTGGATATTGGAGGCACCACATTCCACATCTAGGACAGATTTTGAAACCTTTATATAAAGTTACTGAGAAGAAATAAGAATTTGACTGGGGACTTGAGCAGAGTAAAGCTTTTGAAGAAGCCAAGGCTGCTATATAATTGGTCCTAGGTTTATGGCCTATGCAAACTGGCCCAGTGGAATTACAAGTGACAGTACAGGATGATTATGCAAACTGGAGTTTATGGCAAAAAAACAACAAAGCTGAAATGTACCCTTGGGATTTTGGTGTAGGAAACTCCCTTCATCTGGAGTTGAATATACACCTATTGAAAAGCAATTATTAGCTGCAAATGGAGCTTTGGGATATACAATGGAATAAGGGAGTATGAGAGATTCTTCCTCAAGTCTAACAAAAGATTCAGGATCTTCCTATGCCTACCAATCAGAAAGAGTCCTACAAATTCCTAGGATTATTTGGATTTTAGAGACACCACATTCCAGCAAACTCTGTGGAGGCAGAAACTGCTGGATGGTGTGACTTTCATTCTGGGAACCAACTGAAACTTCTACTAAGCCAGAAGCTTATATGGATACTACAGTATGATTGTGGAAGATTTAAGACTTTTTGTATGTGGCTTTATTAAGCATTTGCTTTCCAGGAACAGAGATTCTAAAGGATGTAGAGACTGAACAACTGACTCTGTGCTATGAAGTGATATTAAGACATGGAATCCCAGCTATGACCTGGGTAATGAGTATTCCAGCTTCTCACAGCATTGGATATGCCCAAGAGACTAGTATAATTAAACGGAAGTAGTATATTCATAATAGAGCTAAAACAGGCAAAAGCTGAGTCTCTGCTCTACATAAATCTATAGCAAACAGATAGTGAGGGAAATGATACACCCCCTGAGTCATAGCAACAGTTGGTACAGTCCTCTGTAAAGTGGAATGAAGGATATGATGGATTAACTGAAGAACAAAAGAGACATGCCTCCTTCCCCAGCTTCGATTTAAGTACACAATCTGTGTCTTAATTTCAGCTTAGAGAACATTCCATACTCTGAAATTCATGAAGCTACTTCATTACTGGCACTCACATCTCTAGTACTGCTTTGTGAGACTCAGAGCATTCTCAGGCTAGAGACTGGTTCAGTAATAAAAAAAATTCATAAATGCAACAGCAACTTGGAAAGCACAAGAACATCGTCTATTATCTAGAACCTGGACAAGCTTATTGTCATTGAATTGATGTAAGAGGCTGATGAATTTCTCCAGGCAACCAAATTTTGACACGATTTTCCCCAAACTCTCATGACTGATAGTATCTAAGGTCTTTGTACATTCTGTACATACTTTCATTCTGCCCCTGGCATTTCTCTTGGAGTTGTAGGGCAACAAAAACCATATGAATCATTTCCCAGCCCTTCTGAAGCCCAACAGACTCTCAGGTGGATGTCCATCTTATAAGTGAAGGATCTATTGAGGAAGACTCTGGCAAGAATCTTGCCAGCAATGACTATGAGAGAGATCCCCCTCTCCCTGCTCCATGATTGTCATGGGACAATCTATTTTCTTTAACTTTATAAAGATGGACAAAGGAGGCATCCTTGAACACCTCTGATCTGTTGACATTTTTTCTCTTAGGCATTTTACCTTGGGGCCATTGTCTTCGTTGAATGTAAATACATAGCTTGGAGAGGATAGATCTATTATCAGTTTGTCACTCTGTACCACACACTGCCTTTGTCATTCTCACAGTCAGTCTCTTTTTACAGTCACATAGTTTATCCAATGACAATGATAAGCTTGTCCCCTTTTGGCTCAGTGATAAGGGTCTCCAGGTATTCATATGGACCTCATGAGGGTTCTTCATGGGGGCATAGGCACTGATGATGTTGGCATGGCATTTTCCTGTAAGTGGCAATCACATTGTCATGAATTTGCCATTCCTTCCTTTTGGTAGCTATATGAACTTGTAGACTAGTTTTGATTGCAAAACCTACACCATCTTCATGGTGTTCCCCTTCATTACAGCCATGCCAGAAAAAAAAAATGTGTTTCCTGTTACAAATTCACTAAGCCAGCTTTCATTTCCCAGCCTTGTTTTACTCACAGATCATATTTGAACGCAATACCTGCTAAGCTCTCTTGTAATAAGGGATGTGCACACTAAACTTCTACTGGATTTTGTTGTCTATAGGTGTGCATGAATTCTTTGTAGTGATCGTGAGTGGAAACATCTTTGTAGATGCTTTTGTATTTTGTGTGTTTTGACTAAGTTGGGCGGTGGTGATTCCCACATACCTCAGTCATCAGGGCAGCATTGGGTAAGCAGACAATTTTTAGGGCATTTTTTCTAGTCCCTTCCTCACACCAGGAGGAGAGCACATGCTCCTTAAAAGTTTGCTAAGAGGAGAGAGGCAGGCTGGGACGACAATAAGCAGAGAGATGTGCACAGAGGCCTGATAAATGAGTGGGGCAAGTCATCCTACCAACCACAAGGGCCACTAACAGGCCTATCACCAAAGGCCTAGGAGTGGGAAGAACAAGGTAGGAATCAAATGCAGGGTCCTTATCAGGGACAGCAAATATTCTTGGGACTCCAGAGCCCAGAAATTTAATTAAAAAGCCCCTATCAGGACCTCCAAGGACCAAGATGGCAGAGTGAATTCAATGAGATCCTAATGCCTGGCCCTGAAAAACATAGCAAGTATTGACCGAAGGCAAAACCCTAAACAGTAAAGGCTTGGGAACCCCAGAGGAAGGGCATGGCTAGGCCCTGCCTCAAAATGGGTAGAAAGTAGACTGTATAAACAGACTGCAGTCCTACTATCAAGCACAGAAAGATTTCCTAGATGAGCTCGAAAGTAACTTTGAAAACCAAATGAGAGACATAAAAGAGAAAATGAATAATTCTTTTAAAATCAAAATTGCAAAATTAGAAAAACACTATAACGAAGAAAACAGCTCCTTAAAAAGAGTTCGGTATGTGTAATAGGAGCTCCAAAAAGTAACCAAGGAAAATAATTGTCAAAACTAGAATCAACCAAATTGAAGTGAATAACTCTACAAGGGACCAAGAATTAGTCAAAGAAAACACCAAGAATAAAAAATAAGTAGTAAAATGACTCATTGAAAAATAAGTGACCTGGAAAACAGATGCAGGAGAGATCACCTGAAAATGATAGGCCTACTGGAAAACCATGATGAAAAAATGAGCCTGGATAACATCCTCTCAGAGCTCATCAAAGAAAACTGCCCGGATATACTAGAATCAGAGGGTAAAATAGAAATTGAGAGAATCCACCACAACCCCCTGAAAGAGATTCCAAACTGGAAGGTCCTTGGAATGTTGTGGCCAAACTCTAGACCTACCAAGTAAAAGAAAATATACTTCAAGTGGCCAGAAAGAAAATTCAAATACTGAGGAACCACAGTGAGGATTCACACAGGATCTGGCAGCCTCTACATTGCAAGAGTGGAGGTAGTGGAATACAATTTTTCCCAAGGCAAAAGAGAGCTCAGTTTACAACCGAAGATCACCTACCCAGCAAGACTGATCATATTCTTCCAGGCAAAGTGATGGTCATTCAACTATATAACAGATTTCCAGATCTCCCTGATGAAAATGCCAGAGCCTAATGGAAAATTCAACCTCCAATTACAAGACACAAGAGAGACTTAGCAAGGTAAACAAGGAAAACACACAGAATCTCGCACAAACACACACACACACACACACACACACACACACACACACCTGTTATGTAATAAGAGCAAACTGTTTATGGAAAAGTAGAATGTATGAGTATAAGTTACATCAAATTCTGTTAAAAATAATCTTATTAAAGGGCTACAATGGGACTGCAATGGAAGAAGTAAAATGGATGATGTAGAAAAGGTTAAATTATGCCACACAAAGAGGCATAAAAACAATATAGCAGAGGGAAAGAAGGGAGGGAGACGAGTATTATATGAGCTTGTCCCTCATTGGTTCTGGTGCAAGGAAGGAATAATACAACCAGGTAAGCATAGGACCCTAAGTAGGAGAGGAGCCAAATGTATCCTAATAGAGGGAAAGAGGGGAGGGATAGAAGCTTTGCATGAGATTTGTTCCTGTCAGTCTTGGTGCAAAGAAGAAATAACATGCTTCATTAAGTATTAAACTATCCTACAGATAGTAGGAGGGGTAAAGGGCTATAAAAGGAGGGGGGTGGATAGAAGAGAAGGAAGGAGTAAGGGGGAAGGGGAGAAAAATGGAGCTGGGCTGATAATGCAGTAGTGAGGGAGGAGGTGGTGTCCAATAAAGGAGGTTCAGAATTCACATAAAAAGAATGCTTGGCACTCCAAGAAAGACCCAAGGCAATTCCTTTAGAATATTTATTCAGAATATGTGTATATATAGTCAAATGAGAATGAAACCAGAGATAACAGAGTAAGGGGCTTAAAGATAACAGAAAAAGAACAACTATGATCAATAGTGGATATATATATATCTATATATATATATATATATATATCTATATATATATATATAAATGGATATATATTTGCATATTTACAAGCATCTACATTTAAGGGAAGCACCAACACCTGACCACACAAGCTGGGACATCCTGTTACAGCTATAAGGGTCCTGCACAGGAGTGTCCCAGGCAGAGAGTCCTCTCCATGGGGGAGATTCCAATTTGGGTTCTGAATCTTACAGTTTAAGTAGTGCTGGGAACAAAGAAGGCATACTGGCAGGTATTCCTAGCAAGCATCATATCTGGTGTAAGGCCTGGGATGGAGGCCAATCCCTCCAAGGTCCCCCCTGCCCCACCCCAAGAACGATGTTCTTTGGAGTGCCTAGTTCCAGGAGTTGGGCAATTATCATGTCTCTTCTCAAGGACCTGGCCAGGGTGCCAGGAGAGGAGCAACCCTCAAGTTCTCAGGATCCCTGTTCCAAAACAACTGAGTGTAATAGAAAGGTCATATTGAGTTGGGGCCTTGGTTTGTATAATCTTATTCCTCACTGAGTGGATTACCTTGCCCCTACAGGTGGTCAAAAGGAAAACTATTAAGGAGGGCAAGGGAGAAGGGGAGATAAAATATAAGCATAAACAGGGGAGGAAATAGGATGGAGGAAAAGAAACAGATAATAATCATGAGTGTGAATGTGAATGGAATGAACTCTCCCATTAAGAGGAGCTAGATAGCAGAATGGATTAAAAACCGTAATCCTACAATATGCTTTTTACAAGAAACACATATGAAACAGAGGAATACACACAGGGTAAAGGTAAAAGGCTGGAGTAAAATATAACATGTCTCAGCTAAATTAAAAAAAAGCAGGGGTAACAATCCTTATCCAGGGTAAAGAAACAGCAAAAATTGATCTAATTAAAAGAGATAAGGAAGGAAACTTTATCCTGCTAAGAGGTACCATCAGGTATGAAGCAATATCATTACTTGACATATATGCACTAAGTGGTATAGCATCCAAATTCCTAGAGGAGAAAGTTAGGGAATTAGAGAAAGAAATAGATAGCAGAACTATACTAGTGGGGGACCTTAATCTCCCTCTATGAACTTGATCAATTCAACCTCAAAATAAACAAGAACGAAGTTAAGGAGGTGAATAGAATTTTAGAGAGAGTAGGTATGACAGATCTCTGGAGAAAACTGAATGGGGATAAAAAGGAATATTCCTTCTTCTCAGTGGTACAAGGCACATATACAAAAATCCACCATGTACTGGGGCACAGAAACCTCACAATTCAGTGCAGAAAGGCAACAATATCAAATATATCATTCTCAGACTATGATGCAATAAAAATCATATGCAATAAAGGGCCATGGAAAGACAGACTAAAAAGTAATTGGAAACTAAATTTAATCCTAAAGAATGAATGGGTCAAACAAGAAATCATAGCAACAATTAGTAACTTCATTCAAGAGAATGACAATAATGAGTAAAGATACCAAAATTTGTGGGATGCAGCAAGGGCAGTTCTTAGGGGAAGTTTTATATCCCTGAGTGCACACATGAATAAATTAGAGTAAAGGGAGGTCAATGAACTGGGCATGCAATGGAAAAAGCTAGAAAAAGAACAAATTGAAAATGCCCAATTAAATACTAAATTGGAAATACTGAAACCAAAGGAGAGAGTAATAAAATTGAAATTAAGAAACCTATTAGAGTAATAAAAAAGAGCCTGTTTTATGAAAAAAAAAAACAATAAACATCATAGACCCTTAGTAAATATGACAAAAAAAAAAGAAAACAAAATTATGGGTATCAAAAAGCTAAAGGGTGAATCTACCAGCAATTAAAAGGAAATTAAAACAATAATTAGGAATTATTTTGCCCAGCTGTATGAACATAAATTTGACAATCTTAGTGAAATGGATGAATATCTACAAAATTCTAAGTTGCCTAGATTAACTGAAGAGCAAGTAAATTACCTAACCCCATCTCAGAAAACAAAATTGAACATGTCATCAGTGAACTCCCTAGGAAAAATTCTCTAGGGCCAGATGGATTTACTAGTGACTTCTGTCAAACATTTAAAGAACACTTCACTCCCCTACTCTACAAACTATTTGGGGAAAATTATTGAAGAAGGCGTCCTACAAAGTTCTTTTTATGACACAAACATGTTATTGATCCCTAAATCAGGAAAGTAGATAAAACAGAAAGAAAATTACAGACCAATTTCCCTCACGAATATAGATGCAAAAATGTTAAATAAAATGTAAGCAAAAAGGCTACAGAAACTTATCAGAAGAACAATAGGTAGGATTTATTCCAGGAATGCAAGGATGGTTTAATATTAGGAAAACTATCAGTATAATTGGTCACATCAACAATAAACCTAGCAAAAACCATATGATTAGATCAATAGATGCAGAAAAAGCTTTTGACAAAATACAACATCCATTCCTATTAAAAACACTAGGAAGTATAGGAATAAATGGAGGCTTCCTTAAAATAATAGGTAGCATCTATTTAAAGCCATCAGCAAGCATTATACTGTAATGGGGAGAAGCTAGAAGCATCTCCAATAAGATCAGGGGTGAAACAAAGATGTCCCCTATCACTCCTGTTATTCAATCTGTTACTAGAAATGTTAATATTAGCAATTAGAGAAGAAAAAGAAACAAAGGAATCAAATTAGACAAAGAAGAGCCCAAGCTATCACTCTTTGCAGAAGAACATGATGATATATTTGGAGAAACCTAGAGAATCAACTAGAAAACTACTTGAGACAACAAATAAGTTTGGCAACATTGTAGGATATAAAATAAACCCACATAAATTCTCAGCATTCCTGTATACCTCTAATGAAATTCAACAGCAAGAGATAGAAAGAGTAATACCATTTAAAGCTACTGTAGACATTATAAAAGTTTTGGGGATCTACCTTCCAAAACAACCCCAAGATCTATATGAACACAACTACAAAACACTTATCCCACAAATAAAGTCAGATTCAACTAATTGGAAAGACATCAAATGCTCATGGCTGGGTCAAGCTAATATAATGAAAAATTACAATTTCACCTACATTAATTTATATATTTAGTGCCATACCAATCAATTTACCAAAAAACTACTTAATAGAGCTAGAAAAATTGGAAACAAAACTCATTTGGAAGAAGAAAGTGTCAAAAATATCAAAGGAATTAATGAAAAAAAATGCTAGGGATGGTGGACAATCTATAGCAGATTTTAATTTGTATTATAAAGCAGGAGTCCTCAAAACTACTTGGTATTGGCTGAGGAATAGAGTAGTGGATCAATAGAATAGATTGGGTACATGAGATTCAGCAGTCAATGACTACAGTAATCTACTGTTTGATAAACTGCTGAGATTCAGCAGTCAATGACTACAGTAATCTACTGTTTGATAGACCCCAGCTTTGGGGATAAGTATTCACTATTTGACAAATACTGCTGGGAAAACTGGAATATAGTATGGCACAAACTGGGCATAGGCCATCATCTAACACCATATACCAAAATCAAGTCTAAAGGGGTGCATGATCTAGGTATAAAGGCTGATACTGTAAGCAATCTGGGAAAGCAAGCAATAGTTTACCTGTCAGATTTGTGGAGAGGAAAAGACTTTGTGATCCAACAAGAATTAGAGAGCAGTATAAAATGCAAAACAGATAATTCTGATAACATGAAATTGAAAAGTTTCTGCACAAAGCCAATGTATGTAACCAGTATTAGGAGGTTGGTGGAAAATTGTGAAAGAATTTTTTTACAATTTATGTCACTGATAAAGGACTCATTTCTAAAATATATAAAGAATTGACTCAAATCTATAAGAATACAAGGCATTCCCCAATTGATAAATGGTCAAAGGATATGAACAGTTTTCAGAGGAAGAAATCAAAGATATTCATAAGCATATGAAAAAATGCTTGAAATCACTCTTGATTAGAGAAATGCAAATCAAAACAACTCTGAGGTAGCACATCTCACCAGTCAGATTGGCTAAGATGACAAAACAGAAAAATTACAAAGGCTGGAGAGGTTGTGGACAAATTGGAACACTAATGCATTGCTGGTGGAGTTGTGAACTGATCCAGCCACTCTGGAGAGCAATCTGGAATTATGCCCAAGGGGTATAAACAATTTCAAACCCTTTGGTCCAGTAATACTACTTTCTAGGGTTGTACCCCAAAGAGATCATAGAAGTGGGAAGACCTATATGTACAAAAATATTTATAGCAGCTCTTTTTATGGTAGCAAAGAATTGGAAATTAAGGGGGTGCCCATTAACTGGGGAAAGGCTGAATAAGTTGTGGCTTATGCTTGTTATGGAATATTATTGTGCTATAAGAAATGAGGAGCAGATGGACTTCATATTTACCTGGAGAGGCTTATAAGAACTGATGCTATGTGAGAAGAGTAGAGCCAGGAGAAATTTGTACCCAATTAGAGACCCAATGTATGTGTGACGGCCAACTTTGATAGACTGGATGCTTCTCAGCAATCCAGGGTTATATACGTCAACCCCAAAAGACTTATGATGGAGAGAGATGTCTATGTCCAGAGAAAGAACAGAGTCTGGACCCAGATTGAAGCAAACTACCTGCTCCTTTTCAGTTTCTTGTTTGGTTTTGTTTCCTCTTTCCCATTGTTCATTCTATTGGGTAACATCCTTCTTTATAACCTGACTAATGCCTAATGTGAAATTATTTGCAGATATTATACTTGATTGTATTCCACTGCAGATGTGGGGGAGAAAATGTGAAACTCAAAGAATTATGGAAATGAATCCTGTAAACTAAAAGTAAACAAATAAATGCCAAAAAATAAAAAAATAAAGAATTTACTGTGGTCATCATACCCATTCCTGAATACATCATTGCTTATATTGAGAGGTATGACTGAGTTTACTGAAGGAAGATACCAATTCAGTGTAAGGACGACAGAAATTAATACAGTTTTAGTGGGAAAAATAAAAGCAGACCAAATCACTTTACCTGAAACTTCTGAAATAATTACTTTGAAGCACTATCATGTGCCAGGTGGAAGATGAAATTATCATTACTAGAAAGGAATATGTTGAAGCAGGACTTTATTTTTTTCTCTTTTTCTTTTTTTTTTAAACAAATGCTTTATTAACTTCTGTTTTACATCATTCATTTCCGCCAGATTTTTAGTTACAATCATTTTCCCCCTGTTATTCCCCTACCCAACCTCCCAGAATAGCAGTCCCACAAGATATCGCTTCCTCCAGTCTGCTCTCTCCCATACCTTCTCCCATTCCCCCTTCGTCTTTTCCATTAGAGGAAGGTGAATCTTTGTGTCCCAATGCCTGCACATCTTATCTCCCTATTTCAAGCAAAAGAGTATTAATAGTATTTGTATATATTTGAAACATTTAATGTTAAGACCTCGAATTTCAGATCCATTTCCTTCCTCCCTTGTCACCCATTCCCTACATTGATGATATCATAATACAGGGAAAAAATGCAAAAGAAGCAGAGAATTTGACCTTTTAAATTGGGCATACAAAAAGCAAAGGATGGGAATTAACCCTGCAAAGATTCAAGGACCAGGTCAAAATGTAAAAATTTGGGTTATACAATGGCATAAGGGCCTATGAGAGATTCTTCCTCAAGCCAGAAAAAAGATTCAGGATTTTCCTACCCCTACCAATAAGAAGGAGGCCCAAAACTTCATAGGAGTATTTGGATATTGGAGGCACCACATTCCACGTCTGGGACAGATTTTGAAACCTTTATATAAAGTTACTGAGAAGAAATAAGAATTTGACTGCGGACTTGAGCAGAGTAAAGCTTTTGAAGAAGCCAAGGCTGCTATATAATTGGTCCTAGGTTTATGGCCTATGCAAACTGGCCCAGTGGAATTACAAGTGACAGTACAGGATGATTATGCAAACTGGAGTTTATGGAAAAAAAAAAAACAATGAAGCTGAAATGTACCCTTGGGATTTTGGTGTAGGAAACTCCCTTCATCTGGAGTTGAATATACACCTATTGAAAAGCAATTATTAGCTGCAAATGGAGCTTTGGGATATACAACGGAATAAGGGAGTATGAGAGATTCTTCCTCAAGTCTAACAAAAGATTCAGGATCTTCCTATGCCTACCAATCAGAAAGAGTCCCACAAATTCATAGGATTATTTGGATATTAGAGACATCACAATCTCTGCAAACTCTGTGGAGGCAGAAATTGCTGGATGGAGTGACTTTTATTCTAGGAACCAGCTGAAACTTCTACCAAGTCTGACGTTCAGCCAGAAGCTGATACGGAGACAACTGGATGACTGTGGAGGATTTAAGATTTTGTGGCTTTATTAAGCATTTCCTTTTCAGAAACAGATACTGTGAAGGACATAGAGACTGAACCACTGACTCTGTGCCACGAAGTGATATTAAGACATGGAATCCCAACTATAACCTGGGTAATGTGTACCCCAGCTTCCCACAGAATTGGATATGTCTAAGAGACTTGTATAATTAAACGGAAGTAGTATATTCATAATAGAGCTAAAACAGGCAAAAGCTGAGTCTCTGCTCTACATGAATCTATAGCAAACAGATAGTGAGGGAAATGATACACCCCCTGAGTCATAGCAACAGTTGGTACAGTCCTCTGTAAAGTGGAATGAAGGATATGATGGATTAACTGAAGAACAAAAGAGACATGAATGGTTTACTGATGGGGCAACAAAATATTTGGGCCACAAAAGACATTAGAAAGCAGTAGCCTATAACCCATGTACTAGGCAGATCTTGAAAAGTACTGGGATTGGTTGAAGTAGTCAACATGCTCAACTAATGGTAGGACATAAAGCCATCAAAACAGTATCATATAGTCATTGATTCTTGGGCAGTTGCTGCTAACGGGATAGCTACATGGATACCCACATAAAAAATGAAAATTGGGAAATTCATGGTAAGTCTGGAACAAAGAATTATGGGAAGATATATGTGAAGTGTCTTTGGCTACTAAATCTGTCAGTTTTCCACATAGATGCTGTAACATTAATGCGATCTGAAGTTGTTTTTGTACTGTTAAGCTAAGAGGTCCTTAGTATCTAGCTCAGATTAAGATGCTGTTAAAGAAACAGAAGGTATGATCCTTTCTCCTGATACTGATGTAGGAGACAGGGGCTGAGCAGGGAGGGGCAATGCTGTATATAAGGAAAAACCCAGCAAGTGAGAGGCAGATCCTCAGATCTTCTTGGAACAGAGTGTGTGGAGGCATAAACTGCTGGATGGAGTAATTTTGATTCTGGGAATCAGCTGAAATTTCTGCCAAGTTTGAGGGCCAGCCAGAAGCTGATATGGAGACATGAGATATGACTAAGGAGGATTTAAGACTTTTGTCTGGGCAGCCAATGCTTAATAACCTACAGATGGACTGAAAGATTGTTGATGGGCTGAATGCCAAGTTCCAATGTGGAGCAGGAACTTTACAGACCTAGGAGCTGTCTGCCTTTGAACGCAGATGACAGTTTGATGAATCCAGGTGGGATCTGGGACCATGGAAGGAGATCCAGGGAATCTAAGAAACCAGCCTGAGTCAAGCTGAAAGAACATTTTACTTAGATACTGTGTACTAACTGAAGTGAATGATGAAGGATGATTGATTGCCTAAATGATTGTAGTTAGTGATTGATGAGTGAATAAACGATTGATTCAGTTAACTTAATATGCTCCAGGAGTGGAGAATTTTGACTCTTGTACTTTGTTTTCCTTGAGGAACCAAAACTCCCTATGGATGATTGAGTGATCAAGTTACTAAATGTTTGTTCTTTGTTCACAACTTTGTGACCACTGTAGGGTAAACTACATGGCCATTTTCTGTGATAAGTTGTTGTCACTGCTGTATTTTGATTATCTGTGATAAGTTGTAATATTGTGAATACTGTACCTTGATTTCTGTGAATGTTTTTCTCTCATTTGTTAGGGAATAAATGGAGTGTTCACTATAACGTGTAATCAGTTTCCTGGCTAAAAGTTATTACGTTGCAACCAAAGGACTGGTGGAGGTAACGGATGTTTTTCTTCTACCCAACAAGCCTTGGAAATCACATCCATGATAAGAAAAAAGATCACAACTGGCTCCCCTAGCAAAACTCATTTTCTATTTTGACTGATTAGACTGTCATTTTACAGCCACACCACACTACTATGAGCAGCATGATGGATTACAAACCTGAGACTGAAGATCTATCCCTGATACTTTATTAAATGTAATCCACAAACAACTGGAAAAATCCAGAAGAATTTCAGAAAGAAAAGGGTAGATATGGGCTACTGTTAAAAAAAAAAACAAAACAAAAAAACAAACAAAAAAAAAAAACACTGGTATGAAGCTGCTAGGAGAATTCAGGACTCAACCAGTGGGTATCAGGATTTTAACACCTTCCCAGTTGATAAATCCAATATTTTGCGAAAAACATTACCCCATCATATATGGTTTATAAATGAAAAAAAGAGAAAGTTCTCATAGCATAAGAAGAATTCATCATGAAATATTTTCTTCATTATTTCAGGTATATAAGAGATGAAACCTTTAAGATTTATGGCTTACAAAAAGAGATGGAAAGATACAAAAAAAAAAGTTCAGTGCTCCATAAGGAAAAGGTAGTCCTAATTCTGTTCCAGAGAAATCATTGAGATTGTTTCCTACTCAAATCCACATGAATTCAGTTTCAAATTCACCACTCAAATACTGGAGTATCTCTATCTTCACTGCTATCTGGGGAAGTATATTTAAAACAAAATAATGATATTGAGTAGAAGCATTCAGCATTCTGTAACTAAGACACAGAAAAGAACAATTTTAAACAAAGGACAATAGAAAGAATACTGCAAGGAGATACTCTGAGGTTTACTGGAGCTAAGGCATACGATAAAGAATTGAAAGGACAAATTTCAAATTCTATATGCCCCAAGTGAAAGATCCACTCTCCTCTAGTAAAAAGACAACGACAAGGCACAGGACAAAAGCCATGAGATGCTGGCTATCACACTTGAACAATACTTCATTGCCATAAAGTGTATAGCAGGAGCAGATACATAGGCATACCAACCATTACTTGGTAAACTCCCCAGAAGTAGGAAGGCCCTCAAAAGGGAGCCAGTCGGGATTCTTCCAAACATACTACTTCTAGTGAGTCTGGCTAGAGTGTATAAAGTATGCCTCCAACTGCAGGAGGCTCTGGATTTCAATCTGACACAGTTATAAAGATTCAGAGAGCATATTAGGATTGCTGACTAACTTCTGCATGCCATTAACTCATGTATCTCTGTCAACAAGGGGAAGAAGTAGTGGGATAGATCCTAGGGAATAAAAACTAGGGACTCAGACTTGAGCCAAATCTTCAAGCAGTTTCTGCCACATCTCAGCAAAAAAGTAAAAGGGCAAATCTGTGTGGATAATTTAACACTGTTAGAAAAAGTATAAAAGGACCAAGGAGTAATCTCCACTATTGATATCATAGTAAGGGTATTGATAGTGAAATTAAATCACAAGAAATCTCCTGCTATTCTCCTTACCCATTCAGTCACCATTCCTTGAGCCAATATGTTACTATGAAGAATCTAAGAAAAAAAAAAAAAAGAGTATGGTGCCCACTTGTCCCCAGTAGTGAATTCTAGGGAGCACTTAAATGATAATTCATATGTGTCTTTTCAAATGAACACCCTTAGTAACGAGCAGATTTGGCTAGGTTCTGCTCAGTCTCCTTGCCCCTCTATCCCATGACCAGTTCCCACATTGTTCAGAGATCTTGGACAGTGTTTAGAGAACAATGATTTCCATCTATATACTACTTTTATGCTGTGATGCTTACCCAAGCCAGACATCCTTCCCCTCTACATACATTTCCAGTTCTGTGGTAGCAGATAGCCAGTACACAGTTCTCAACCTTAAATTATAATTGAGACATAAGACCCCGTGTTAATTTTATGCCATATCATTCAGAGACCCTTTCAGTTTTAGAAACACTCTCTGCAAGAACTTAGGAAAGTGGCATAATAAGTGGAAGTCAGTCTCGAGGTGAGGAAATCCCACATCTGACACAGAGACAGATACTGTCTCTGCAACTATGAGAAGGTCACACTCAATGCTCTAGGCAACTAAGAAGAGGCGCCAGCCTATATCAGCAAGATCTGTTTCCTCACCTGGGATTTCCTGTTTTAGTTAACTTCTTTTCCCATAAGGGCAGAGTCATGTGGGTACTAAAGAAACCTTACTTTCTTCCAACCCAAGAACTCCAAGTTATAGGCAGGCAATGCTCATCATTGTAGCTGCTACTGGAGGGTTGGGAGGAGGTTTCCAGATGCCTGTATGGATCAAAGGGGTTGGAGCTCCTTCCTCCTTGTCAGGAAAAGGAATCCTATTCTTATGATGCCAACTCAGTCTGGTGGGCTTTTAATCATATTGGTCCTCCATATCACACAGGAACTCCCTTCATCCTTCCTCTGCATTGATATGATGTTCACCCTTCCCATACTTTACAGGACTTTGTAGCAGCAAGCACCCCAACATCCCCAGGGTGGCTGCCAACACAGCCTCTCAGATTTGATTTTCTAGAGGAAAGCAACTCAAAATGGGTTAACAAGCTTACTTTAATCAAACAAATATTTCCCTAGTTTAGGGGAAAAAGGTCACCACCCCAAACTTCAGAGTATACAGACAGAAGTTAACAAAACAGAGAAACAGATCAAGCAGACAGGCTTCCAAACTGTCCAACCATTACATACATCCATACCTAATCAGTTACTAGAGAGGGAAGCATCAACATCTGGTCTTTCAAAGCAGAGGGGCTCTCAACAGCTGCCCAGAGTCTCACACAACACTTCTTAAAGCGAGCCCCAAAGCAAAGCCTCATCAGGGAATATATAGCCTTCTCCTGGATCAGAGAATGTAACCACCCTCTTGATCCAATCACAGAGCATCAAGGTGTGGACATTTCTGAAAACCAAGCCTCCTATCAAAGGCTCCATGCGACTACCTTCAGGCTATTAGGGGGCAGAATATATTTTCAAATCAAGGAAGGTTCTCAGAGTCTCTTAGGCCCAAAGGGCCTAGGGGCAGGGAAGATCTTTAAATTTGCATTTCCATTACAGACTTATCTAAAAATAGAAAAATCAGCAAAAAAATTTTAAAAATAAAAATGGAAAGATCACTGGCAAAATACATCTTCCCCCTCACAGTACAGATTGATATTATATATGAAAAGTTATATTACATATAATATTAACATACATACTATATATGGATTTTTGTGTGTTCAAGGGAAACGCAGTGCTATATCAAAAGGTAAATAGAATAAGAAAAATAATTTCACAATCGTCAGCCACTTTGTGGTCAAATTAGGAAAGGTCAGTATTAGTACTCAGAATCCTGTGATATACAGCTATATCCAGAGCATCAGAACATAATGTAGGAGGCCTAAAAAAAATCATGCATTTTACAAGTCTACTTCCTGGTGGTACCTGCACTCCTCAATCTATTTCTTGGTGTCCAAGGCTTGGTTGGACCTCCAGAGAAGAGCCTATGTGAGGCTCCTTAAAGGGTAGGGAATGATTTTGTCTTTCTTTGCATAGCCCCAAGCTTAGCATGGTTTCACACATACAGTAGGGGCTTAATATAAGCTCATAACCTGGCCTTTCAGATAATTATACAAAATAGGAAGAGGCTTCCATGATAACACACCAAAAACAACTTTGCTGGAAAAGAAACACTGGCAAGTCAAATCACCAGCCTATTCAGGCTGTGTGTAGGAACCTGGACAACCATGCCATGGGGACCAATTTCCAAAGTTTAAAAGGCACAGAGTTCATTCCAAGAATTTATTGATTTGAATAGAAGATTCTTCCCTCTCTAATGAAAGGTACCCTGTACTGGTAAAAGCACGGACTTTACAGGCGCATCTGCACTGTCACAAAGCTGACAAGTAGTAATTAGAGAACAATCTCACTCTGCTAAAAGGAGTGGTAAAGACTGTTTTGAATTTCATTTTTCCCCTCAACAAGCATTAAGGAAAGCTCCTCAGTGTTAGACTCTTAAACAGAAGGGAATATTCAAGACAGCATTTGAAGTTTCCCCATTCTGAACATCCTATATACGTTTTTATTATTTCCTTATATTTTGTAACTAAGTTCGGTATTGTTTACACACACACACACACACACACACACACACACACACACACACACACACACACACACACATAATGACTTTTACACGTGTGTGTGTGTGTGTTTCAAGGTAAAGAGCTACTGAGTATTAATACAACTGATTGGATTAACTATTGAGACCAAATTACAGGTGTTTTTAGTTTGGGGAAAGGAATGGTAGTTGAGAGGTAGCAAAGGGTTAAGTTTCTATAGAACTGCAAGAATTGCTGAAACAAGACTACTTGGCCCTGAAGTCAGAAGGACCTGAGTTTGGATCCGGCCTCAGACACTTAACACACATACAAATAAAAAAAAAAAAATCTAGCCATGTGACCTTGGGCAAGTTACTTAATCCCAATTGCCTTCCAAAAAGCAAAAAAAAAAAAAAAACCAAAACAAAACAAACAAACAAGACTACTCATCAAAAGTACCGGACAGTAGCCTTGGGAAGAGTTGAGGCAGTAGCTTTGGGAGGAAGTTTGTGTTCCCAGCTCCCAGAGAACTCCTGGATATTACTGAAAATGAAATAATGTAGTATATAAAAGGAACTGGCAGCAGCAGGTGGATTTGACCAGTCAGAAAGCAGACAGAGGCCTTGGGATACTCAGGCCCAGATAAGGATACATCTAGGTTGAACGGAAGGGGGTTCAGTGTTCTGAGGTTGTTACTGCACTTGTGTATTGCCCTCATGTATTATGTATGTTATCTAACAAAATTAGAGCCTCATTAGTAATTAGGTTAATGAATGGAGAGGTCTTTGCACTGATTGGTTTGCATTAATAAGAAGACTGTGAGCTTGCCTTACCAACCAATGGTAAGGTGGCACAGTCAAGAAGGTGTGCAATTCCCAAGTTAGGGCTTTATAATCTTGCTTTTGCCTTCTGTAGTGTTCTCCTCTCGACTTTCTTGTTGGATTTGGATTCTTTTTGAGAAAGAGAGTAATAAAAATTTTTGCTTTTACTTTGAGAAGTCCGAGTTATTTTGGGTGAGTGGTATTCTGACCCACACAAAGGTAACAAATCCTGAGATTCTGTGGGATGTCTTCCAAGACATGGCCTTAACTACTGAGCCAGCTGTCAGCATAACCTCACCTTTTAGTTGCAAAGCTCACCTAAAACTGAGCAATTAAAGGTAGTCATCTTCCAAGAGTCATCATGCATACCCTTATGTTCATACGTTTCTATGTGGATGTAGTATACCCCAAGACACTAAAACTTTCAGGGTTACTTTCAGTAACATGACAACACAAAGTATCTTCAGGCATTTGTACACTTTCTGCTCAGATTGTAACTATGGTAACATCCAGGGAGCCTTACACGTGGAGAGAAACTCAAAATGAGATTGTGCAAAAGCAGAGCAGAAAACTGAATTTTACGGAGAGGGAGGGAAACTGGGGCCACAGAAAAATCAAATGACTTGCCAAGGTCACATGCTAAATGACAGAAGCAGGATTTTAATTCAGATGCTTATTGCAATGCCCCGAGAAGTAACCTCATAACCAAACAATGGATACTGGGTCTTAGAGTCCTGGAGTAGCATCTGACAGAATTTGGACTGGAGCAAAACATCGGGAAGACAAAGTGTAAGGAATATTGTGGCAATTGGGACAGGTAACATTTTCTAGAGATTCATTAATTTTAACTAATCTGTAGCACACCTAAGATTGTGGGAAGGAGGTGCCTAGGGCCTTGCCGAACATGCAAGTGTTTCAATAGCTGCCTCAGGAACATAGACAAAAGTATGCTTTAGATATAGCTAGTTCTTAACTTGGGGTCCATGAACTTCCTTTTTGCAGCACTTTGTATATTTTATGCATTTAATTGTAGTGTCATGCAAGATTCTAAGAAAGTTCATAGACCAAAAACAAGAATGCTGAAAGAGTCCATGACAAGTGGGGGGCAGGGAGGAAAGGTTTAAGAGCCCTGACCTAGGAAGTTTCTTGAGTTTGAAAGGTCACAGCTTGGAATGAATTCCTTCTTCTGTTCATGGCCTCTGTGAGGCTTCTCTCTCCAGTGAATTATTGGAGATAAATGAAGTTCTTTTGCATGGGATGTGTCAACTCATCAGCCAACACACAGGTTTCTCTCCATTTTGAATATTGAGGGAGATGTTTTTTTTCTGGAAGAAATCTTTTCTCCATAGTCATGACATTCATAAAGTTTCAGTCCAGTATGAATTCTGTAACATTGAGTAAACTGTACATTCATGCAGAATGCTCTAGTTATTATATTCATAAAGTTTCTTAAAGTCTCCCCCCCCTCCCCTGGAATACACAAGCATTCAGTGCTTGAGGTAAAACTTCTTTATACCCTAGCCTCTAACAATCCATTAGTCTTTCTTCTCTTATTTTTCCTCTTATGCCCTCCAAGAAAGTGAGAAAATAGCCATCTGCAGAACTAGTTCCAACCCATATTATGCCTAAGGTTCTACCCTACAGAGGCTTATTCCATTTACTCTATGGCTTTGGCTTCCATATGTTTGCCTCTCCTTCAAAGGTACACTGGCATGCTTACTGACACTCCATTAAAGCCTGGGTATGGATTCCAGCCCCACATTCTGGTATCATTCTTCATTCTCCATTCTGAGCCCTAAGAACCTCAGTTTTTTTTTTTTAAAGCAATTGGGGTTAAGTAACTTGCTCAAGGTTACACGGCTAGGTTTTTGTTTGTGTGGATTAAGTGTCAGAGGCCGGCTCCGAACTCAGGTCCTTCTGACTCCAGGGCCGGCGCTTTATTCACTGTGCCACCTAGCCGCCCCTAGAACCTCAGTTTTTTAAAAAATTCAAATATCTTTTGGCAGTTCCCTGATGAGAGACATAGTTCCTTGCTACATTATGGGACATGACTGTCAAATTCCAAACCCTCTCACCCACAGTCCTCAGGTCAATGTTAAAGGAAAAGTTTAGCTTCCAAAAACAAACAAAAAAAAATTTCTAAGATATTGGAGAGAGGTAGAAATTCTCAAGCTCTAAAGATTAGATTCCATCAATGATAGAACAACCAAGAGGATGACTGGAAGATACCAGCAGGTTGGAGAATACAGTTAATACAGAAAGAGAAGGCTGAAGAAAAACCATGAACTTTGATAGGATCCCTAAAAGCTTTCTCTTTCTAAGCATTTCCAAACATTCTGGGGAAAATGAGAGGATGAGGTCTTCCATCTGTAGAATGAACGCCATGTAGAAGGGATTTGCTCATCTCTAACCTTTAGAACAAGAATACAGTGGACAAATCTTTTCTCTCCCCTCAGAGAAATGGTTTTAAGTTTGAGTATGATTAGTAAAATTGAAGATGAGGCAAAGGAAGCAAATGATACCAGAAACAAATGCAAGGAGCTACCATCTCTGAAGACCAAGTTGTAATGCTAGCCCATGAAAAGAGTAGTTATTCCTCCTTTGTGCTATTGATCAAGGCTCTCATGAGCAGACAGTCATACATATCACTGCCCACCCTGTGATCCATCACAAATATTCCACGTCACTTCATCCTGTCAGACCAGGCCTGCTTCCACAAGGTAACTTCTTCACACAGAGAGGGAAGTCATTTCTCCCCCCACCCCCAACTCAGCCCTGAGTATGCTCCTTGGAGATATGACACATTGCTTTTGTCCATTCATTAATGGATATTGTTAAGAGCAGATAATTTGCTCTGGTAACACCTTCAACATAGTCCTACATTCATTGGCCTTTCAGACAGTCTTCTTTTTATAAGCAATGCTCACTAATGAAGGCTTCTCTCTACAAAGTTTGTAAGAGGCTATGTCTTACTAGGAGAGGTCTAGCATACTTTCTCCTGAAAGCTTCCTGCTGTTCAGTCTGTTGGACTAGCACACTCTTTATCCCCAATTCTATATAAACTTTACACCTGGTAGTGACTGTAATGGTAATGGGAATTTTGAAGATCTTCCCTACCCTTTAGTAGACCAAATGTAATCACATGGAGCCCACAGTGGGGAGGGAGGGTGGGGGGGGAGCTTGCTGAAAGGATGGGACAGGAGGGGTAGAGCAGGAAGGAGCAGGAAAGAGCCAGAACTGCTGGGAGCAAGTAGCTTGGAGGCTGAGCAGCTAGTGTGAGTGAGAGGGGCATTTTTGCTTAAGGAGGCCTGTTTGATTTTGAAGACCTGACAGAGGGAAGCTTTGGAAATGTTAGTAGTGTTCACTGCATTGGTTACATGTACCAATTCCTTGGTTGTTATGATGAATTTGGCTTTCTGCTTTGGGGATTTTTCAGAATGTTTTAGTTCTGTCTCATGTAGCAAGTCTGTTACATTTGTGATTCACAACTACACCAGCATATTCACAACTTCGTGGGCACTGAGAATATTGAATTGGCATTATAGGGACAAACAGACATCTTTTCTACAAAACCTCAAGCTACATGCTTAGACCGACATTGAAGGCCCAAGAGACACAAAATATCTTGTTCATTGCTCTGGTGAGGTATAAGACATCCAGCCATTCACAAGCAGTCATCTGTACTCAGCATATGTACAAAATCATGTAAGTATAAACAAGAGGCCCCAGCATTACTAGAAAATATCCCAAAGATTTCAAGTTCAAAAGGCCATGTGTATATGTCCCTCCTCCAGTAATACCTTAATGTAACATACTGTAGAGTAACAGGCTTCTAAAGGGGATCCCAGAGGTCATCTAGAACACCCCTCACCTTTTAATGGGGAGCCTGAAGCCCAGGGAGGTTAAGTAACCCACACAAGGTCATATAGGTAAGTAAGTGCTAAAGGCAAGATTTAAACCAAGGTGCTGTAACTCCAAGACTACTTTTCCATTCTCCCTCTTCTCCCATTATTGTACCATGCTATCTTCTCCAAAGCCTCCTCAAAGAGGTAAATAGTGAAGAATTTTCCCAGACCTCACAACCCTATGGACAAATGTCTTAAACAATTGAAAGGACATTTTATTAGTTGGTTGTTGTCCTTTTGTTCTCAAAGAGGACCAAACTGACCTCACCAAGTTAGAGTCAAGTTACAGTGTATGACTGTGGCTCTTCAGACCAATATGCTCTCACAATGATCAGGTACAAATAGTTCATGGGCATATGGGGTACTTTCTCTAAATTTACCCATGTCATATTTTTTTAGCTACTTCAATTCTGCTTTGCTCATATAGCACAGAACCATTTCTGATGAAGGCATGCCATGCTGTGTGTTTCCTTGCCATTGTGTGCCATGTCACACAATTCTAAAGTTCTTAAGAGACCTTGAGAGTGTCCTTGTATCACTTATTCTGATCATGTGAACGCTTGTCTTGTGCAAATTCTCCATAAAACAGACTTTTTGGCAAGCATACAATTTGCATTAGAACACAGCCAGCCCACTGAAGTTGTGCTCTGTAGTAGAATCTGAATGCTTGGCATGTTAGTTCAAGAAACAATCTCAGTGTCTGGTATCTTATCCTGCAAGGTGATCTTCAGGATCTTCCTAAAAAATTCAAATGGAAGCATTCATTCTCCTGATTGCACTGGTATGCTGCCCAGGTTTCACAGGCATATGGAAATGGGGTCAGCACAATGACTCTCTAGACTTCAGTTGGGTAGTCAGTCTAATACCTCTTCCTCTCCCATGTTTTCCTTAGAAGCCTCCCAAACACTGAGCCAGCTCTGACAATGTGTGCATCAACCTCATTATCAATGAGTACATCCCTGGAAGGTACAGTACCAAGGTCAGTGAACTTATCCACAGCATTCAGAACTTCTCCATTTGTTAGAACTGAGTTCCATATGTGGATAGTGTGATGGTGGTTGATGAAGCACCTGTGTTTGCTTGGTATTAGTTGTTAGGCCAAAATTAGCACAAGCAGCAAAGAGATGATCCATACTTTGTTGCATTTCAACTTTAGAGGCTGCATTGAGTGCACAATCATCTGCAAACAGAAAGTCATACACCAACACCCCCTCCACTTTGGTCTTGGCTTGCAGCCTTTTCCAAGTTGAAGAATTTACCAGAAGTACTATAGCTAGCCTTGATTCAGTTTTGTCCTCATTGAAGTCATTTAACAACATGACTGAAAACATCCTGCTAAAAAGCCTGGGAGCAAAGCATGCAACTTTTGTTCATCCTGAGAAGAGAATTTATAATTCATGTTAATATACATGTAATGAATATATCAAGTTTAGTTCTCAAGAGCTGACTCTCTGGCTTGGGAGTCAGAACTCATAATACAGCTTAACCTGATCAAAAGCCTTGGCAATTCTCACAATCACCATATTAATTGAAACCAAATAAAAAATTGGAGAACTTCTTTCCTGTCACATAATTCTGGTTCTGTCCTTTAGAAAAGGTGGTTGCAACCCCCAAAGACTTGACTTCAGAATTTTTGTATTGTGGGACTTGTAGATTTCTTCACGGAAAACCACTAAATGATTATTTGCAATCTGCCTTCCCTTCTCCTTCCCCAGCTGTGCTTTAAGTACACAATCTGTGTTGTAATTTCAGCTAAGAGAACATAACCTTACTCTGAAATTCATTAAACTACTTCATTCCTGGCACTCCCATGTCTAGTCCTGCTTTTTGAGACTCAGAGTATTCTCAGGCTAGAGACTGGCTCAGGAAAAAAAATAATAAATCCAACAGCAACTTGGAAACCACAAGAACATCGTCTATTATCTAGAACCTGGGCAAGCTTATTGTCATCAAATTGATGTACGAGGTTGGTGAATTTTTCCTGGCAACCAAATTTTGACATGATTTTCCATGAATTCTCATGACTGCCATCGTCTAAGGACTTTGTACATTGTGTACAGACCTTCATTCTGCCTCTGGCATTTCACTTGGAGTTTAGGGCAACAAACACCATATCAATCATTTCCCAGCCCTTCTGAAGCCCAATAGACGCTCAGGTGGATGTTCATGTCTCCCAGGTGAAGGATCTATTAAGGAGGACACTCTGGCAAGAATCTTGCCAGCAATGACTTAAGAGAGAGATCCCCCTCTCCTCCCTCCAGGACATTCTATTTCCTTTACCTTTATAAAGATGGACAAAGGAGGCATCCTTGAACTGCTCGGGGATAACCTCCTCCTGCTATATAACCTAGAAATTTTCAGTCAGCTCTTGAATGAACAATGAGTCCTCTACCTTATAAATCTCCACTGGACTAGAATAAGCACCAGATGCTTTGCCACACAAAAAGTCTAACGGAATTCAAAACCTCTTCCCTCAGTTGACTTCAACCTGAAGTAAGTTGTCAGTGGCTTCAGCATTGACTGATGATGGACTATGGAGAAAACAATGAAGGTTTTCAGACTCTCTCTCTAGGATCCCCTCCTTATTACCTATCAATGTGAGTCCACCAAAACTGAGTATAGTTGAGAAGCACCATGGGTCCTTGGCCCATAAATAGCCTTCAGGGTCATCACAAAAACACTTTGAATTGTTACCATCAGGATAAGTGAATTTACTGTGCCTTCTTACTGAGCTAAGAATCCTGCATCTCTCTAAGCTTTGCTTATATTTTACTTTTGATGCAGTAAGTGCTGCCTTGTAAAACATGAACTATCCTGCTGGTAAACCCTGTGGAGTTCTAGATTTTCCACTTAGTAGCTTATGAATTTTTCTCCAACATCTTCATCAAGTCAATCTCGATGTGTTTGAGTGTTCTGATCCAGATGAGTAGTACACCTCTATGCAGCAAGTTTCTGAAAGCTGCCCATCCCCCCTTTGCCAACTGTGTGCTGGTCCACAGATTCCTCCAAGTGAGCAACTAATTGTTGCACTCAGTGAAGAGCTCTGATCTGTTGACATCAATTTTTCCTCTTAGGCATTTTTTCCTTGGGGCCACTATTTTTGTTGAATGTGAATATTTAGCTTGGAGAGGATAGCTGTATTATCAGTTTGGCACTCTACACCACACACTGCCTTTGTTATTCTCAAAGCCTGTCTCTTATTACAGTCACAGTTTATCCAATGCCAACAATGAGCTTGTCCTCTTTGGGTTCAGTGAGAAGAGTCTCCAGGTCTTCATATGGACCTCATGAGGGTTCTTCATGGGGGCATAGGCACTGATGATGTCGGCATGGCATTTTCCTGCAAATGGCAATCATATTGTCATGAACTTGTCATTCCTTCCTTTTGGTAGCCATATGAACTTGTAGACTAGTTTTGATTGCAAAACCTACACCAGCTTCATGGTGCTCCCCTTCATTACAGCCATGCCAGAAAAAAAATGTGTATCCTGTGACTACTTCACCCTTGTTTTACTCACGGCCTCTATTTGAGCTCAATCCCTGCCAAGCTTCCTTGTAATAAGGGCTGTTCCTCCTTAATAGATACTTCAGATTAGGTCTGCTGGATTTTGTTTGTCTATAGGTGTGCATGCATTCCTTGTAGTGATGGTGAGTGGAAACATCTTTGTAGATGCTTTTGTATTTTGTGTGTTTTGACTAAGGAGGTGGAGGTTATCCCCACATACCTCAGAAATCAGGGCAGTATTGGGTAAGCAGACAATTTTTAGGGCACTTTTTCTTGTTTTTGCTAAGTTTGGTAAGAGGAGAGAGGCAGGCTAGGACACAAACAAGCAGAGAGGTGCACAGAGGCCAGATCAATGAGTGGGGCAAGTCATCCTACCAAACACAAGGGCCACTTACAGGCCTATCACCAAAGGCCTGGGAGGGGAAAAAACTCAGTATGAATCAAATGCAGGGTACTTGTCAGGGACAGCAAATATTCCTGGGATTCCAGAGCCCAGAAATTTAAAAAGCCCCTATCAGGACTTCCGAGGACCAAGATGGCAGAGTGAACTCAATCAGATCCTAACACCTGGCCCTGAAAAGCATAGTAACTCTTGACCCAGAGCAAAACCCTAAACAGTAAAAGCTTGAGAACTCAAGAGGAAGGGCATGGCTAGGGCTCTGCCTCAAAATGGGGAGAAAGTATACTGTAAAGACAAAGACTGGAGTCCTACTATCAAGCACAGAACAATCTCCTAGATGAACTCAAAAGTAGCTTTTAAAACCAAATGAGAGACATAGAAAACAAAATGAATAATTCTTTTAAAATCAAAATTGGAATATTAGAAAAACACTATAACGAAAAAACAAACAAACAGCTCCTTAAAAAGAAGAGGGGGTTATATGGAACAGGAGCTCCAAAAACTGAGGAAAATAATTTGCTGAAGTTAGAATCAACCAAATTGAAGTGAATAGAAGGAACCAAGAATTAGTCAAAGAAAACATCAAGAGTGAAAAATTAGACAAAAAAGTAAAGGAACACTGAGGGAGGAGGTGGTGTCTAATTAAGGGAGGTTTCATATGAATGGAATGCTTGGCACTCCAAGAGAGACCCAAGGCAATTTCTTTAGAATATTTATTCAGAATATGTGTATATTTAGGCAAGTGAGAAAGAAACTGGATATAACAGAGTAAAGAGGCTTAAAGATAGAGTAAGAGCAACTATGATTAATAGTGGATATATATATATATATGTATAAAATGGATACATATCTATATCTATATAACTATAGATATAGATATTTACATATTTACAAGCATCAATGTTTAGGGGAAGCACCAACACCTTACCACAGAACCTAGGGAATCCTTTTACAGCTATCAAGGTCCTGCACAGGAGTGTCCCAGGCAGAGTCCTCTCCATGGGTGATATTCCAATTTGTGGTCTGAATCTTATAGTTTGGGTAGTGCTGAGAACAGAGAAGGCAAGCATCATATCTGGTGTGAAGCCTGAGATGGAGGCCAATCCTCCCAAGCCCCCCCGCCCCCAAAATGATATTCCTTTGTAATGGCTAGTTCCAGGGGTTGGGCAGTTATATCTCTTCTCAAGGTCCTGGCCAGTGTCCCAGGAGAGGAGCAGCTCTCAAGTTCTCAGGATCCATGTTCCAAAACAACTCAGGATAATAGAAAGGTCATATAGAGTTTGTTCCTTGGTTTGTATAATCTTATTTCTTAGAGAGGGGCTTACCTTGCCCCTACAGGTGATCAAAAGGAAAATTATTAAGGAGGGCAAGAGATAAGGGGAGAAAAAATAAAAGCATAAACAGGGGAGGGAAAGAAACAGGTAATAATCATAACTGTGAATGTGAATGGAATGAACACCCCCATTAAATGGAGGCAGATAGCATATTGGATTAAAAACCATAAAGCATAAAAATATGCTGTTTACAAGAAACACATATGAAGCAGAAGAATACACACAGGGTAAAGGTAAAAGGCTGGAGTAATATATATCATGCCTCAGTAAAGTAAAAAAAAAAGCAGGGGTAACAATCCTTATCCAGGGTAAAGCAAAAGCAAAAATTGATCTAATTAAGAGAGATAAGGAAGGAAACTATATCCTGCTAAAAGATACGATCAGATATGAAGCAATATCACTACTTGACATATATGCACCAAGTGGTATAGCATCCAAATTCCTAGAGGAGAAAGTTAGGGAATTAAAGAAATAGATAGCAAAACTATACCAGTGGGGGACCTTAATCTCCCCCTCTCTGAACTTGATCAATTCAACCTCAAAATAAACAAGAAAGAAGTTAAGGAAGTGAATAGAATTTTAGAGAGGGTAGGTATGATAGATCTCTGGAGAAAACTGAATGGGGATAAAAAAGGAATATACCTTCTTCTCAGTGTACAAGGCACATACACAAATCGACCATGTACTAGGGCATAGACATCTCACAATTCAGTGCAGAAAGGCAAAAATATCAAATGCATCATTCTCAGACCACGATGCAATAAAGGTTCATGGAAATACAGACTAAAAAAGTAATTGAAAACTGAACACAATTATAATCCTAAAGAATGAATGGCTCAAACAAGTCATCATAGCAACAATTAGTAACTTCATTTAAGAGAATGACAACAATGCGAAAACATACCAAAATTTGTGGGATGCAGGAAGCACAGTTGTTAGGGGAAGTTTTATATCCCTGAAGGCACTCATGAATAAATTAGAGAAAAGGGAGGTCAATGAATTGGGCATGCAGTGGAAAAAGCTAGAAATTGAAAATTGAAAACAAATTGAAAATTCCCAATTAAATACTAAATTAGAAATACTGAACACCAAAGTGATTAATAAAATTGAAATTAAGAAATCTATTAGACTAATAAAAAAGATCCTGTTTTATGAAAAAACCAATAAACATCATAGACCCTTAGTAAATATGACAAAAAAAAGAAGAAAACCAAATTATGAGTATCAAAAATCTAAAGGGTGAATCTACTAGCAATGCAAAGGAAATTAAAACAATAATTAGGAATTTTGCCCAGCTGTATGCACATAAATTTGACAATCTTAGTGAAATGGATGAATATCTACAAAATTATAAATTGCCTAGATTAACTGAAGAGCAAGTAAATTACCTAACCCCATCTCAGAAAACAAAATTGAACAAGTCATCAGTGAACTCCCTAGGAAAAATTCTCTAGGGCCAGATGGATTTACTAGTGACTTCTGTCAAACATTTAAAGAACACTTCACTCCCCTACTCTACAAACTATTTGGGGAAAATTATTGAAGGAGTCCTACAAAGTTCTTTTTATGACACAAACATGTTATTGATGCCTAAATCAGTAAAGTAGGTAAAACAGAAAGAAAATTATAGACCAATTTCCCTCACGAATATAGATGCAAAAATGTTAAATAAAATGTAAGCAAAAAGGCTACAGAAACTTATCAGAAGAACAATAGGTAGGATTTATTCCAGGAATGCAAGGATGGTTTAATATTAGGAAAACCATCAGTATAATTGGTCACATCAACAATAAACCTAGCAAAAACCACATGATTAGATCAATAGATGCAGAAAAAGCTTTTGACAAAATACAACATCCATTCCTATTAAAAACACTAGGAAGTATAGGATAAATGGAGGCTTCCTTAAAATAATAGGTAACATCTTTTTAAAGTCATCAGCAAGCATTATATGTAATGGGGAGAAGCTAGAAGCATTCCTATAGGATCAGGGGTGAAATAAAGTTGTCCACTATCACTCCTGTTATTCAATCTGGTACTAGAAATGTTCGAAGTAGCAATTAGAGAAGAAAAAGAAAGGAATCAAATTAGGCAAAGAAGAGACCAAGCTATCACTCTTTGCAGATGATAGGATATGCTTAGAGAATCCTAGAGAATCAAGTAGAAAACTACTTGAGACAATAAATAAGTTTGGCAAAGTTGCAGGATATAAAATAAACCCACATAAAATTCTCGGCATTCCTATATACCTCTGATTAAATTCAACAGCAAGAGATAGAAAGAGTAATTCCATTTAAAGCTACTGTAGACATTATAAAATATTTGGGGATCTACCTGCCAAAACAAACCCAAGATCTATATGAAACTACAACTACAAAACACTTATCCCACAAAGTCAGATCCAACTAATTGGAAAGACATCAAATGCTCATGGCTGGGTCGAGCTAATATAATGAAAATGACAATTTCACCTAAATTAATTTATATATTTAGTGCCATACCAATCAATTTACCAAAAAACTACTTTATATAGCTAGAAAAAATAGAAACAAAATTCATTTGGAAGAACAAAAGATACAGAATATCAAGGGAATTAATGAAAAGAAATGGTAGGGATGGGGGACTAGCTATAGCAGATTTTAATTTGTATTATAAAGCAGGAGTCCTCAAAACTACTTGGTACTGGCTGAGGAACAGAGTAGTGGATCAATGGAAAAGATTGGGTACATGAGATTCAGCAGTCAATGACTGTAGTAACCTACTGTTTGATAAACCCAAAGACCCCAGCCTTTTGGAATAAGGATTCACTATTTGACAAAAACTGCAATATAGTATGGCAGGAACTGGGCATAGACCATCATCTAACACCATATACCAAAATCAAGTCTAAAGGGGTGCATGATCTTGGTATAAAGGTTGATACCATAAGCAATCTGGGAAAGCACGCAATAGTTTACCTGTCAGATTTGTGGAGAGGAAAAGACTTTATGAGCAAACAAGCAATAGAGAACATTATAACATGCAAAATGGATAATTTTGATTACATGAAGTTGAAGTTTCTGTACAAGTAAATGCAATGTATGTAACCAGTATTAGGAGGGAAGGGGAAAATTGGGAAAGAATTTTTACAACCTATGGTCACTGATAAAGGACTCATTTCTAAAATATACAGAGCATTGAGTCAAATCTATAAGAATACAAGGCATTCCCCAATTGATAAATGGTCAAAGGATATGAACAGAGTTTTCAGAGGAAGAAATTAAAGATGTTTATAAGCATATGAAAAAATGCTCTAAATCACTCTTGATTAGAGAAATGCAATCAAAACAACTCTGTGGTACTACATCTCACCAGTCAGATTGGCTAAGATGACCAAACAGAAAAATGAGAAACGCTGGAGAGGATGTCAACAAATTGGAACACTAATGCATTGCTGGTGGAGTTGTGAACTGATCCAACCATTCTGGAGAGCAATATGGAATTATGCCCAAAGAGTATAAATAATTTCATACCCTTTGATCCAGCAATACCACTTTCTAGGGTTGTACTCCAAAGAGATCATGGAAGTAGGAAGAGCCATGTGTACAAAAATATTTATAGCAGCTCTTTTTGTGGTAGCAAAGAATTCAAAATTAAGGGGGTGCCCATCTATTGGGGAATGGCTGAACAAGTTGTGGTATATGCTTGTTATGGAATACTATTGTGCTATAAGAAACGAGGAGCAGATGCACTTCCTGTTTACCTGGAGAGGCTTATAGGAACTGATACTGAGTGAGAAGAGTAGAAGCAGGAGAAATTTGTACCCAATTAGAGACACAAAGTACGTGTGATGACCAACTTTCGTAGACTGGACTCTTCTCAGCACTCCAGGGATTTAAGTCAACCCCAAAAGCTACATGATAGAGAGAGATGTCTATGTCCAGAGAAAGAACAGAGTCTGGACCCTGATTGAAGCAAACTACCTGCTCCTTTTCAGTTTATTTAGTTTTGGTTCGCCTTCCCCATTGTTCATTCTATTGGGTACCATCCTTCTTTATAACCTGACTAATGCCTAATGTGAAAGTATTTGCAGATATTATTTTGAGTGTATGCCAGCAGGGGTTTGTGGTGGAGGAAAATTTGAAACTCAAAGAATTATGGAAATGAATCTTATAAACTAAAAGTAAACAAATAAAGACCAAAAAATTAAAAAAAAAAAAGTCTGCGAAAACACCCAGGGTTTGACAAATTTCACTGCTATTTCCAGTGAGAACATGACTCTATGGCCTGGGCCACCTGTGTGAAGGGTTGTGACTATAGCTTGTGTATATGAAAGACCTATAATGAACTGAAGATGTGTGAAGTGAGCAGAACCAGGAGAACATTGTACACTGTGGCTGTTTTTGTGAACAATGAGTGATTTTCATGGACTTAGCCCTTCTTAGCAATGCAGACCTAGAGCAATTCCAAAGGATTCATGATTCAAAATGCCATCCACATCCAGAGAATGTGTGGAGTAGGAACTATTTTCTTTTGTTATGTTTTTTCCTCCTTTCTCGTGTTTTTCCCATTCTTTATAATTTTTTTATGCAATATGATTAAAATGAAAATGTTTAATAGGAATACATCTGTAGAGCCCATATCAGATTGCATGCCATCTTGGGGGGGGGGAGAAAATTAAAAACTTATGGAAGTGATTGTTAAAAACTAAAACTATATTTTTTTAAAAAGATGCTAAATTAGATTCAGCCATACAACCTGTTAAAACATCAGGTAAGTGCTTTTTCGTTCATTCTTTTCTTCCAGAGGAAAAAAAAAAGTGATAGCATGCTCCTGAAGGATCCTTTATACTTTGGTAGGTTTGGAAGGACCAAAGCTGAAAATGCAGTTCACAGGACACTGGAGGGGGGGGGGGGGTGACAAATGGTATATATTCATTTTATAGTTAGCAAATTACTTCTCCCACTCTTTATGGATTCAGATTCTGTGACTCCCTGGGCTAAAGTTACCTTTGCTGTGCTGACTTCAAAGCTACCTTCATCTAGATGTGTTATTTTTCCTTAATTGAACGAACTTCTTAAGGATAGGGACTCATTTTTGATTTTTCATCTCTCAAGTATTGTATAGCATTATGCACATGTTGTGAAAGTGGTGGTGGTGTTTCAATTGTGTCTCATTCTTCATCAATGCTTGTCCATGAGAAATTCTTGTCAAAGATACTGGAGTGGTTTGCTTTGTACTTCTCTGGTTAAGGCAAACAGAAGTTAAGTGATTTGCCTGGGTCACACAGCTAGTAAGTGCCTGAGGCTGGATTTACCATTAATAGATGTTAAGTGCTTTTTCCCCTCAGGCACTTGAATGGTAAGTTCTTACTAATAATAGTAAATATGGTAAATTCTTACTAGTAATGGTGTCTAGCGCTCTAATGCCTTATTTTTCAGAGGTAGAGGTTCACCTCTACCTAGTATTTTGATCTGTTTTGATAACACTTAGTTTATCCCATCCTTTCCACTGAATGGTAGGAGATCTGCATCCTCTTTGTGAATTCCTACTTCCCACACTGGAAAGGACAACAGAAGCCATCTAATAATCTGACCTCCATGTTTTACAGATGAGGAAACCGATGCATAGAAAGGTCAAATGTCTTGTTTTTCCAATTACTGACAAGGCTGTCTTCCCTCTGGGTGTATGGGTGAACAAAACTGAAAATGTGATCAAATCAAGGATTATAAAGCACCTTTCATTTTTTTTGAGGGGGAGCAATCAGGGTTAAGTGACTTGCCTAGGGTCTCACAGCTAATAATCATAAAGTATCTGAGGGCATATTTGAACTTGGGTCCTCCTGATTCCAGGGCCAGTGTTCTATACACTACACCATTGAGCTGCCCCTCCTCTCATTAACTGAGGAAAAATTGAAACAATTTTTATCCATTAAGATGCTTCTTCTGCATGATCACTTCTCACTATACCTTATTTTCAAACATTTGCGTTCTAATTTTTAATACATAATATCCCACAAGTGGGCAAGTTTGGAAGCAGAATTTGAACCCAGTTCCCGACTCCAGAGCCAGGGCTTCTTTCACTGTCTCCATTCATACAAAGCACTTTACTACATTTTTTTCTCCCCATGGACTCTGGATCAGACGCCTGATTGTAAGCCTTCAGAAATATACTCTGAAAGTTTCTCCATAAGGTCACATTCTTCTAAAAGTAAAGGAGGAAGGTTTCTTCAGACACATATCTGAATGGTGGAGAAAGATCATTCAGCTCAACTTTTGGAAGAGAAGATTTGCTTCAGAAAAAGAAAGATTTGCTTTGTCAAAAATTACAATAAAAGATCCTACAAGCTTCAAAAAAGAGAAGAGGTGCTTCCTAGTGCAAGGAAAGTAGACAAGCTACAAAGACAGAGTCAGTTGGAAAAGAAGTTAAAAACCCATTTTCAGAAACTTGATTCAACTCTAAAGAATGAACACTCTCATCAAGGAAATAGATGTCCTGGAAGAGATAGTGAAGGTTCTCTGAATGGAAATAAATTGAAAGAAATTCTAAAGAGGAGAACCCTGGGCTAGTTCTGCTGAATGAAAAATACTACTTTCTTCTGCTAAAGAATGGAACCTTTTCCAAAATGAAAATGTGAGATTTGCATTTTTCATTTGGGAATGGGAACCTTTTTACTTTCAGAAATACTCTAAACTACTTGGAACCTAGACACATGAATAGGTTACCTTTAAAAAATTGCATCTTTTTGATTCACAGCTGGAAAATGATCAAATTTTCATAAGACATACAGATTTCTGGGATGAAATCTGTACTTCATATTTCAGTACTTCAAAGTATGATGAACAAGGTACTCACATCCATTAGTGAGCTTTGAGAGATGAATACTGGAATATAATATTTCTTCTGTGTAGGATTATCTTAAAGATCTACAGATAAGAAAAACTATGCCCCAAAATGGAAGTGGTAAAGTTGCCTAGGTTGCATGTGGAATTTATTTTTTTAGTGCATTTGTATTCCCAACCACTCCTGCACATGACATTAAATTTGACAATATTTGATTCAATATAGTTATGTATAATTATAATTGCCAGAGTATAAAATTTGCAGATGACCCAGAGAGTAATGGAGAGAAATAAGACAGAGGCCCAGAGGAAGAACATCACAATGATGTTCATGTTAAAAGTAGACTGGCTATATAGTGAAAGCTAGGTATAATACTTTAATTGCCTAGATGAGTCATATATACTAAGGAGACATGCAAAAGCTAAGAGACTAATCCAACAGATCTTCTATGGAGGATGTGCAGGTGAACAATGGCAAAGTCTATAGGATAGGAAGACATGCATGAGTGACCAAGCACCGTAAAAGAGTGACCCAGGGTAATTGAAATTAGACTTCATTCCTCTACATGTTTATGCAACCATTGCAGAAGCAATGATATTTGTCAGATTTTAAGGTACCACAAAACTGACATATAGCCACACCAGATTGACACATTATAAGACAGTTGGAATCTGAAGTGATTGGGAGAAATGAAAAAGGTTAAATCTAATATAAAGTTTAATGAAGATAAATCCAAGAAATTAAGCTTGAATTCCTTCAAAATCAGCTTCACAAATACAATATGGGGGAGGCACAACTAGTTCATTGTTTAAATATTTAGGATTCCAATGTGTTCTAAAAACTCAATTTTCTTCTACCTTTTAATCTACTCTGAAAGGCAGCCAGGCTATCATCTATCCAGTCTTATTAGATAGTAGATACTGTGTTCAAATCTTGCTGTCACTGCAAAGGAAGTATTTCATAAAACAGGAGAGGCTCAAGAGGGTGATCCGAGTCAGGAAGGGACTAAAGTTCATACCCTATGAGGTTGAAGATATTTAGCCTGGAAAACACTAGAATGTCAGGGGAAGAGAAGGATGGAAGAGGACCTACTATGACTCATAATATTTAGAATTTGCGGTCTTTAGCTATAGGCTCAGATGTTCATAATTAACTGGTTTCTCATATTAAACTGTATATCCTTATAGGATCTTACCCACACCTAGGTATAAAAGATGTTGCCATCCTACTCCTCTGGGTCTTTAAGCACAAATGAGACTAAGCACAAGACTCCTTTGTTACCACCAGGCCACATGCCCCTGCTAATAAAGGAGATCTCACTTGGAGAATTGCCTCAATCTACTGTTTGTTAAATTCTGGCTGCTACAGTATGATAATGTGTAAAGAGACAAGAGAACCCAGTTACTCTTGATGAATTCATGTATCCTGGCCCAGGTCAGCTTCATCTTTAGGTTCTAAAAACCAATAGATGATTACTAATCTACAGCAATCTGGCTATCATTTATGAAAGTTGTAAGACTATTAACTAAATTATTTGGGGTTGTCAATGTTAAAATCTAAAACTGGTAATTGAAAAGGAGAGGAGGCAAAAACCTTATCGACTTTGGTTCTGTTCATTCAGAGGAATCCACCTTGAGGGGGTGGGTGAAGGTCAAAGATCACAATCCATAGAAGCCCTGATGGTAGATGGAGTGGATATTAACATAACCCACCCCCAAATTCCCCTCTCTTAGGTAGATGGCCAAGGTCACCTCCAATGTTGGGCTATTGGGGGTGACTACAGTCCCTATGGGCCAGCTACCATACACCAGGGTCCTAAAAAATAAACCATGCCCACTCTGGTAGATACTGGTATAGAGTGTATAATGCTATACAAGAATCCCAATAGACATCCTGGCAAGTGGATAGCCATAGAAGGATATGGGGAAAATTCAGTCAGAGCAAAACAAAGTAAACTAAGATGGAAAATGGGGGACTTGCCACCTAGAAAGTATAGATAAGGTGGGCAGGCAGTGGCACCAGGATCAGCCCCTTCTCTGGGATCCCTGTTGATTCTCCTTATTTTGTAAACTTGCCAGATTCCTGGAAACCATCTTTGTAGGCAAGGTCATCAGGTCTGGGAATAGAGCTTGCTTCAATTATGGAACTGGCTTGCTGAGGATTGCAAGTTTATTTTTTTTATTTTGTTTTTTACTTTTTGGAGGAGAGAGTGGGGAGGGCAGGGCAATTAGAGTTAAGTGACTTGATCAAGGTCACACACAGCTAGTATTAAGTATTGAGGCTGGATTTTAACTCAGGTCCTCCTAAATCCAGGGCCAGTGCTCTATTTACTGTGCCACCTAGCTGCCCCGGCTTGCAAATTTATGTATAATATAGTAATGGTTTCTAATGGTTTGTCTTTACACCAAAACAAATTTAAACTTGAGAAGGAAGAAAAAACAAGTGAAAGACCTTAAGTGAAATTTTTTTGTGTATGAATCCTGGTAAACTTATTACAATTTCTTGAGAGTACAAACTAAATGTATCTAGCCCTAAGTTGTGATTAGTGAAACTTGTCATGTGAGGTAAAAGCTCTTGGGACTCTAACCAATTTTGTTTTGAGTTTTGAATTCAAGTATAATTGTCTGATGGATCATAAGTCAATACACTATTTGAGAGAAATGGCATGAGCTACTCAGAGGGAATATGATCCCAAACCCACAGATGAGCTTTGTATCTGGGAAAAAGCTGAGAGGACATCCTTGGCATTAGCTCTAACATGGGATCCTCCTGACTCAGTTTCCCCAGTGTGTTCCTTCTGAATAGGAATGATTCCCATCTGACTGTTGCTGAGTCTGGCCACATGGTAGAATTGTTACTGCACGGTTGATTGCCAAACTTTCTTGAAATCAAACCGTGCTAAGGCTGCCTTTATCTTGCCACATGTGCTAAGTTATTCTGTACCCTTAGGCCTAGGCCTCAAAGACCTATTTGATCTTGTTGTAATCCATTTCCCTGCTTTTTCCCTTTTAAGGAAAATTTCTATAACCAAAGCAAATAGTCAATAAAAGATATGAACACAATGTAAGTATGTGAGATCTTGATGTTTTCAGTCTGAATGTGTAAATCATTACATATCCCAAACAACTAGGTAAATGAGTATTTAGTCTAGTTATCTGACATTATCTCTATCACAATGAACAGCAAAGTCAAGGTTCAGAAGATCTTGACAAGTTATAGAATTATTCTAAATTAGAATAATATTAATTCAATAGGGATAGATGTCAAGTTCTGACCTCAGGTAGGAAAAAACCAGCAATGACAAAACCCTATCACCCTATCTTTGGCAGGGTAGGATCTGAAAATTTGGCACTTTGAAGGGGTGGCATAGTCAATATACATTAACAGTGTGATATAACATCTACTACTACCATCAACTAACTGCCTAACATTATATTGCTCTTTAAGGTTTGCCAACACTTGCCATATATCTCATTTGCTCTTCACAATAACCCTGAGAAGTAGGTGCCATTTTCTCCATTTTTCAGATGGGGAAACTGAAGTTAAGTAATCTGCCAAGGATAACACAGAAGGGATTCAGGATATGAATTCAGGTCTTCCTGATTCCAAATCTAGCTCCATCCACCATGTAACCTTGCTGCACTTTCAGCAGATGATTCCATCTGAAGGGGAGGAACTCGAGAATCATAGCTTCCAAGAATATGCAAGTGATAGTTCATTTCACATGAGGAGCAGATGAAAGAAATAGCTAGATGTAATCTGTAGAAGAGACTCAAAAAGAATATAATCAGGGGCGGCAAGGTGGCGCAGTGAGTAGAGTGCTGGCCCTGGAGTCAGAAGGGCCTGAGTTCAAATTCGGCCTCAGACACTTAAAACACACACACACACACACACACACACACACACACACACACACACACACACACACACACACACACACACCAAAAACAAAAAACAAAACAAAAACTTAGCCGTGTGACCTTGGGCAAGTTACTTAACCCCAATTGCCCTCCACAAAGCAAAACAAAACAAAACAAAAACAAAAAACATAATATCCATCTTCTGATATTTGAAAAACCATGAAGAGAACTTAGGCAAAATAAAGGAACCTATCATGGAACCTTTCAAGAGCTGGTTTTAGGACATTTTTCCAAACATCAAGCCAGAGCTGCTCAGAAGTAGAGTGCCTACCTCAAGAGATAGGGGCTTTTATCCTTACTGGAGGCTTTTATTCAAGAAGAGATAAGGATAGATGCTACAGTAGGGGATTTCTTTTGTATGTTTGGAATAGAGGGCTATTTGAAACCTTTCCAACTGCAAAATTCTGTGAAAGTGATCCTGGAACAAAGAATGCACAATTCCTCCACACCCAATCACACAATGCCTCTAGTACCAGGAATATGACTATTCACAATTCCAAAATGATTACCCAAATAGAGCTGGATTAAGCATCAAGACCTAATTTTTGCTGGCTTTCTAAATGAAGACACAACTCCTTCAATTCCTAATCATTTTACTACTTAGGGGGAAAAAAGATCCTTAGAGCTGTTGACCTGCTATGAAGTGTGGCCCTTGGTCTCCATATCCTAAATGTAATGGTAACAGGAATTTGAATATCTTCCTTGCTCCTTAATAAGCCTAAGGGAATTTGAAGACCTTTCATGCTTTGAAGATATTCCCTGCCCCCTAATAAGCAAAATGTAATCACATGGAGCCTGTGATGGGAGGAGTTTGCTGAAGGGTGGAGCAGAACCCAGAGGAAGCTGAGAGTGAGAGCAGTTAGATGGTGGGAAAGAGAGAACACTCAGGCAAGGAAACAGGCTTGTGAGTAAATGTTGGTTTGTGGGAAGGCTAAAGGATTATGTGACTCTCTCTCTGTTATAACTTATTAACTTCTATGTTGCTATGATGAATTTGGTTCCCTAGTGTCTGAATGTTTTGCTTATGTCTTCTATGTAGAGTCTGTTATATTTTGTGATTGAGTACTATATGCCAGCATATTTACAAGTTGTTGTCAGAACTGTGAATATTGCATTGGTGCTATACCAAACTATTTTATTTCTTTCTAATCATATGTGTATAAATAAACACACAAAAGGTTCATCAACCTTTGTGGGTTTTCCATGAAAGTTGTTTTGGCTCACCAGCAAAGCGTTGGTGGGATTTTGGGGTGGAAAATTGGGAATTACATGACGTACTATATAGAGTAATGGCAGATGGAAGAAGTCAATCAAGCCATCTATAATTTTTTTTTCATTTTGTGTGAAAAATCTATAAAAATTGATACCACATTATAATTACAGCAGAACTAATTGCTGTGGCCATCCACTGCAATTTCTTAAAATCATCTGGAACATTCTGCCTTCTAGAGATCAGTCTCAAGTGCTTTTATCAGTTCTACCTATGTGCCTATCAGGTATGTATAAAACAGCACATGTTACCCTTCCTGAAGTGTGTAAAAGATTATATAAGATAATTTAGGCCATCAGCAGACAATAATGGGGGCTTAGGAACAGAGACAATAGGAGAACAAAACTAAGTTTCTCCACTAGCCCCAAACTGCTAGGTCACGTACAAGTCTTTTGAGCAACTACATAGTCAAAAGGTCTTGAAAATTCATCATAATCTGATGAAACCCAGTATTTGGGGCTGAGGGAACTTTTCATGTTTGTTTACGTTCATCTAAAAATTTACTCATTGCCTCAGAAGTTAGAAAATTTGCTCATGTCTTCTTCCAGATTAGCAGTTAGAATGAAAACACCCAATTGGCTGACCTACGTTCTTTGATGGGTAAAAAGGAACTACAGGGAGAAGTAGTATGAGGAAACTAAATGGACGTCTAGATACAGGCCATCAGCTCTACAAAGACATCACTGAAACACGGTGCTCTGTGTAACACCATCAATATGGTTCAAGTGATTTACAAGAGGGGAAACCATGTATCCCCACCAATAGTGCAAATCTAACACATAGCACTCACCCACCTCCTAGCCCCTGAAAATGATGTTGGCTCCTTGAACCATATCTTCATTCTAGAGTCTACCAGTTTAGCTCCAGAAGTCTGTAATGAGCCCTGTCCTCAGAACTGGAGACCCAGACTCTAGGAAAAAAGGCTATCTTCAGTTGCTGGTAGAGGCAAGGCTCATGGGGATCTACAATGGTATTTTAAAAATTGAAGATTCAAACAATGGAGGTACACTCAGGCACTAAGATAAAAACAGATCTATTTGGCGAAGACAGATGTTTCCAAAAATTAGCACCTCTACTTTTGGGGGATTTTCACTATCATGGCATAAGAACCAAAGAACTGGTTTAAGTCAGTGTCATTGAATGGTACCATCAAGCATCCTCAGTCTTTCAGATGAAGCACAGAAGATAGTTATTATCAGCAGTCTCAGACGTCTTATCTCATGAGCAGAGGTACACCCATATCTATGCCAAAAATGTAAATCCTGAGAAAGGCAGAGAGACTCCTCTATTCAGTTATAAGCTGTGCATAGGTTTCGTGTCTTCCATTGTGTTGGCAACAAATGGCAGAGTAGCAGTATGTAGTGTAGCCCAGCTTTTCTAACACCTCATCTACAAAGATCTAAAAAGTACACAGACCAAATCCAGATGAGGAAATGCAAGAAAAAAAAAAATCAGTGCCTCATTTTTTTTCTAGCTCGGGTTGGCTTAGGATGATAAAGAGATCTGTAAGAACTGGGGGAAATGGTCTGGCCAAGAACATGCTGCATTCTAGCCCTCAGTAACTGAAAGACAAGGATGTGCGCTAGTGTAAAAGGTCAAGACCCATACAGGGGCACTATGACCTTATACAGGTTATAGAAACAGGTGCTAACTAGCAGCTCTGTCACTCATTATCCATCACAGACCCAAGGTGGAAAAAGGAGTGATCTGTACCTGATGGTGGTAATAAAGGAGGGGTCGCAGACCATAAGTTGTTCAATGAGTAAGAAATGCAATCTTGATCACCTGACCTGACCTAAAATTGTCCAGAACTTCTCACATGTCTATGCTTTTGCCCTTTTGATCTTAGGCAGATTTGAGACTCCAGGCCCCCAAACCTCTGAATAGGCCTGATCATCCTTGCTTCATATAGGGTTGATGGAATATGAAGTTCTTCCCTGTCCATTAATAGGCCTATGTCACTATATAGGTGTTCCTTTTTTCTCCTTGGAACAGGGGCCATGTTCCCAGATTTAAAGGAACACTGGTATTTTTGCCTCAATCACAGACGTTTTGCTCCTTTAAACTCTGGGCCAGTTCACCATTGTTACATCCTGTGTTGAGTTACAGAGCCAGCTAGGCATGTAGGCTCTCACTTCAGTGAGTGAATCAGGTGCCAAGTCTTTTAGTTGATATTCCAGCAATGGGAAGTTTGCTGGGGAGGAGGGATTCTTGCCCACAGGAAGTATGCTTAGCTTAAGCTAGTAGATGTTATCAAGAAGCCTTCGGCCAAAATGACTGTACTCTCAGGTCCGGTGATGTGTGTGTGTGTGTGTGTGTGTGTGTGTGTGTGTGTGTGTGTGTGTGTACACATTTTTTTTGTTAAGCTGTTGAGCTTTGTTCGTGTTTCTAGTGAAATTTTTTCTTGTCCTACTGTACAGAATAAATGTTGTACTGGTTTAGTTTTGAACTAAGAGTGATTATACCTTGCAATTTGATTCTTAAGAGACACACACACACACACACACACACACACACACACACACACACACCTCTCATATCACTTACATAAAGGCTCTAGGCTTCACAGAGAGGACCCTTCATGGCCTTCTAATTCCAGTATTATTTGGACATGTAGAAAACTCCCAGAGAGGGAAAATTACTTTCCTTAGACCAAACAACTAGGAAAAATAGATGTAGACTCTGCATCTACTGCCAATTTCATTGAGCTGTTTTGCTACTTATATTTCCCAAGAACCATTTTTTGGGAGCAGGGAGAATGTAGAGCTACCCAAAGACAAGAGGTACATTCTAGATGTGACTAAGACTATTACATTACATAGGTCTATCATCTCCAAATTTATTGTTAAGCCTCATGGGGTTCTGTCAGTACCAATTTTACAGAATAATGAGAAGTGTTGGAAAGTGTAGCTCAGAATTACAAAGATAAAAGTGTGTGGGATGACTTGCAGTGAAGTTTCCCCACTCTGAACATCCTATATACATTCTCATTACTTCCTTGTATTTTGTAATTAAGTTCAGTATTGTTTCCCCATATATATGTGTAAGTGTATTTCAAGGTAATGTAAGAGCTATTGAGAATTAATACAGTTGATTAGATTAACTATTGAGACCAAATTAGAGGTGTTTTTAGTTTGGGGAAAGGAATGGTAGCGTGAGAGGTAGCAAAGAGTTAAGTTTCTATAGAACTACAAGAATTGCTGAAACGAGGCTACTGATAAAAAAGTACCAGACAGTAGCCTTGGGAGAAGTTTGAGTTCCCAGTTCCCAAAGAACTCCTAGATAATACTAAAATGAAATAAATGTAGATAAAATGAGTTGGAAGCAGCAGGTGGATTTGACCAATCAGAAAGCAGACAGTGGCCTTGGGACATTCAGGCCCAGATAAGGACACATCTAGGTTGGACTGAAGGGGGTTCAGTATTCTGAGGTTGTTACTGTGCTGTCATAGTGGACCTCATGTATTATGTATATTTAACAGAATTAGAGCCTAATTAGTAATAATTAGGTTAGTGTTTGGGAGGGGAGAGTAACCCTCACTTATTTAACCCAGCTTTAGCTTCTGTACCTTGGCCTCCACTCTCTGGGCACTGTGCCAGTGACTGAAGAATAAATCTTTCTACCTTCACTTTGAGAGGTCTCTGAGTGATCAACTTATTTGCGTTAGGGTCTCTGTACCCCACACAAAAGTTTTTGGAAGACATAGAAGTCTCATAGCTATAGATCACTGTTGATATTTACTACATTGGAAAAGACGCCGAAGTTGGGAAAGATCAAAGGTAAAAAGGAAAAGGGGATGGCAGAGAAAGAAATGGAGAGAGAGTGGTTATAGCATCATCACCACCACAGAAGTAGTTGAAGCTTCATCACTACTTGATGCCCATTTGGTATAAGCTGAACTGGAGGCAGTAGTCAGGGTTTGTAGATTAGGAAGAGGGAAAAATAACTACTATCTATACCAATATGCATTTAGGGAGGCATATGACTTTGGGATTGTTACAGAATTATCAGGGCTTCCTCACTTCTTCAGGCTAGCCCATCAAGAATCAGAAACAAGTTTCCCATTAGATCGTTTACTGATTCCCCGGGATGGAGCAGTAATTAACATTCCAGACCATGGTTGAGAAAACAGCATCCATGCCATTGGAAATGACTTAGCTGACCTAAGAGCTAGAAAATCAAAGCTACTAGTCTGAAGCACACTGGAAACCTTATCATAGCAGCCTCCAAATGTAGGCTGATTCACTTGCATTCATGGCATTGCAAAATTACCAGGTGCTAGACACCTTAATTGCTGAACAGGGAGGGACCTGTTCCATTATTGGGGAGGAATATTGTATCTATGTCAACTGAATCTCTAATAGAGGAGGACCTTAGTGCTTTAAACAGGCAAACAGGATTAATGGAATAGGGGCCAAAATATTCAGAAGCCTGTCACCCATCACCTCCCTTTGATCCATTCTCTTGGTTGCCCAGAAATCTTGGCAGCATTTTCTGTTCTGCCCTCTCTGGTCCTATGTTTCTCTTATTTGCTTTGACATCTCTTAGCATTTGTCTTGTACTTCACCTATTACCTTCTGTGTTACATAAAATAAATTGTTTCAGGTAACGTTTTCCCCCATATGTAGGGCCTTTGACAAAGTTGGGTATCAGTATTTATGATTCTCGTAGTTGATAGGATATGTATAATGGTTTTACTATCTGGATATTTTAGAACTCCCATTTTCTTAGGAGATTCTGGCTTGGGAGTCAGAGACACTATAGCTTAAAGTAATCCATCAAGAACTCTTGACATGCTCAATTCCTGCATTCCAGTCCTTTTAAAGGTTAAGTGAACCAAATCAGAGATTGCAAAACCTATTCTCCCCATGCTAATTCTGGTTCTAACATTCTGCTGAATAATCACAAGGCTCAATAAACCCTCAGATTTGAGGCAATCAACTTAAGAACTTTTTCCATAGGACCTAGGTACACCTGTGTTTTCCCTAGAATACCTACATGAGACTTGTGGGAATTATTTTAAGGCTTGAGAATGATTGTATATGTAAGTTCTGCTTTTGCCCTAAGCAAGATGAGCCTTTCCCCACTTTGAAATTAAGCCATAGCTTTATTCCTGGCACATGTTTCTCTCTAGCCTGCTTGGTTTGCCTCCAGCCATTTGCAGGTTAGAGACTGGTCCAGTCCAGGCTACATTTAAAATTCTTTTGACAGTATCATAGAAACTAAAGGGAAATGGAGTTGGGGGAAAGGAGGGGAATCAGAGGGAGAGTACATTAAGAGGAATATTAAAGAAAAACTCTTAAAGGGGACAAAAGAGAATAAGTATAAGAACAGGGTGGAGGAAATATACAGTTAATCAGAAGGGTGAATGGGATGAACTCACCTATAAAACAGCAAGTACATGTATTAATGCAATTTTGGGAGAGTCAGTGAGTTTTGTGAGCAATATTCCATAACTAAGCTTTTTTTTTTATGTACTCCACAGTTGACTCTAGAGTGGAGAACACTGGTTGGACAATTACAAAAAAACCCAAATATTTCATGCTACCCACCAACCTGAGTGATGTACTCAGGATGAGACCTTAAATTCGTTTTGCTTGACTATGCATCTATTACAAGGTTATCGTCATTTCACCCCCCCCCCCATTGAGATTAGGGACAGGGAGATTCCAAGGAGAAAAAAAGTTTTAGGAAACAAAATCCCAAAGATTCTCCAGAAAAAGAGAAGCCAACCTGTATAAGTTATAATCATTTGGAATTTTTTTTCTAAGATAAATAAGCCCCTCTCTTTCTTCTTCTGTTAATGTCTGACAAAACGCTCTCATAAATTAAGGAGCAGTCAGATCTGTTGGGAGTGGGGGAAGGACCCAGACTATATCCATCAAGAACTCTAGTGTAGCTAGAGCTGACCCAGTGGCTGCCCAAACATTTGGAAATATACCAACGTACTTCTCTTCCTATTTTGCATTCCAAGATTAACATCTTCCAATTTTTTTTTCAGATCTATGAATTTATTTAAATGTTATGTTTATTTTTAGTTAACATTTCTACAAGATTTTGAGTTACAAATTCTCCATGTTTCCTCTACCCCCACCTCAGAATAGCAGGGCCCATTTAACCCCTTCCCCAATCTGCTCTCTCCTATATCCTCCTCCACCCCCCAACTTTTCAGTAGGGCAAACATCTTCCAGTTCTTGAAGATACAATACAATAAACAATGACACTACAGGTTAACCAGAAGGAAGATAAATTTTGAAGATTCCGCTCATCATACCTTTATTTTATTTCAACATTTCCTGCCCCACCCCCACCCCATACATGAATTGAAGTTATTTCTTTTATCATAAGAAAGTGACTTGGTTGGATGACTCAGTCATGTTCAGTTCCAAGTACCACACAGTTTAAGGGCATTGGTGAGGCATGGCTTCCAAAACCTTCAACCAGGATGGTTAAGGGCCCTTAGTTTATCTAATTTGAGGATCAGTTGAAGGAACTAAGCATATTTAGCTCTAAGAAGATTTGGGTGGGTAGGGGACAAGAAAGTGCTCTCCAAATATGAGGCATTCTTATGTAGAGAAGGGGAATTAGACTTTATGGAGACTGAGCAGATCTAGAGGGATGTGAAGTTTTGGAGAAACCAATTTAGATGATGTCAGTTTGATAGCAAGAGCTGAGCCAAGCAGACTAGGGAGTCAGAGAAGTAGCTAGTTCCATCTGCCTGAAGGACTTCCAAGAAGCTAGATTGCCACTTGCCAAGGCTGATTACAGGAGATTCCCAAAAGACCCTTGTCAACTCCCAAATTCCAAGACTGACTGAATTGAAAATTGTCAGAATCTTCTTGCCTCCTGTCAGAGCTAAACGTTTTGTTAGGAAATATTGTATTAAAACTCCCAAGCTTTTTATTTTCATAGCTTTCTGGTCAGTATCCAGGTGTCCAATTGAGGAGATTCAGGATTTGTGTGAATGAAAAACTCAGCACTTCAAGAGATCCAATATAGTTTATTTAGAATATAGGCAAATGGGAAGGAAACTGGAGATAAGAGTAAAAGCCTTCAGAATAGTAAGATAAAAGCAACTATGATTAACATAACCTGACCACACAAGCTGGGGAATCCCGGGTACAGTCTCCAGGGTCCCACTCAGAAGGGTCCCAGGCAGGACGTCTCCTCCATGGGTGAGATTCCAATTTGGGGGCTGAATCTTACAGTTTAAGTAGTGAAGAAGACAAAAAAATAGGCATACTGCCAGGTGTTTTTAGCAAGTATCATATCTTGTGTGAGGCTTTGGACAGAGGCCAATCTCTCCAGGACCCCCCCCACCCAGAATGATGTTTCCTTGGAATGGCTAGTTCCAGAAGTTGGGCAGTTATCATATTCATATATCTTCAAGGATGTGGCTGGGATCCCAGGAGAAGAGCAGCCCTCACATTCTCAGGATCCTCTGTTCCCAAACAGCTCAGGGTATTAGAAAGGTCATAATGAGTTGGGGCCTTGGTTTGTATAAACTTATTCCCCAGAGGAGCTTACCTTGCCCCTTCACCAGAGTACTTTGGATCTGCAAGTTCCTTCAGAAAGGATGCTGCTATTTCTGTTACAGCTGTGCACTATTATTTAAGACTATTGTTTATAACCTCCAAGTCCTAAGTCACTCCTACAGAGTATTTTTTTTTAAATCAAGGAAGGTTCTCAGAGTCACTTAAAGCCCAACAAGGAGCCAAGGGACAGGGAAGATCTTCAGATTCCCATTCCCATTACAATTATCCCCTGGACCTGGAAGGCTTAATGATATTAACTATCAATGTTAAGAATTGGGTCATCTTCAGGGAGCCCTTAAGAAAAATGTTGCATGAGAAAGTAGAGACCTCAGGTTACAAAGAACTTTTAGCTGCATTATGAAGTTAATATGTTACAAAAGTCAGAAAGTCTCTGAGGTACAGCAGATGCCAGCCACTGAAGACCTAGGGAACCTTACAGTGGGCAAAGCAGGCACCCAGTGGGCACAGTGTAAAGGAAATAGGGAAGATAAAAATTGAGTTTCCACATTGGGACTGTGGCCAGGTCTCTATAGATAAAGCTTTATTTCCTGCTACCCAGGGCCCTTTCTAGGTACTACATGCTTAATAGCTTTAAATATTTTTTTTTAGGAATCAAGGAATCTTAGCTGAGAGCTGAGGATACTTAAAGCTGAAAAATTCAATCACCCCCTTCCATACCTGAAAAGTCATTAGGTTACCTTCCTACCCATGACCCACCTGCTTCCATTCTAGCAAGGAGAGCCAAAGGAAAGAACATTTTCAGGTGGCCACTAGTCATTAAAAACTGATTTACCACCAGACTTAGAGAGGATACTCAAGTTCTTTTCAAGTCTAGGGAGTTAAGGCTACAGATACTCAGGAAGGGTGGGAGGAAAACAAGCCACGTATCAAAGGAGCAAGAGACATATGTTGCCAGAGAACAGATGCAAGATGTAATGGGATTGGAAGCCAGTACCTGCACAAGGAGAGGATGCTCATATGACTCTTCAGCTGAGCTATGTGCAATGGTAGAGACAGCATTAAGATGCTCTAACCATGGCTGTTCGGTTGGTTTCAGTCATATCTGACTATGACTCCATTGGGGGTTTTCTTGGCAGATACTGGAGTAGTTTGCCATTTCCTTCTTCAACTCATTTTACAGATGAGGAAACTGAAGCAAACAGGGTTAAGTGACTTGCCCAGGGTCACAGTGTCTGAAGCAGGATTTGAGCTCAGCTCTTCCTAATTCAGACTCCAGACCTAGCACATTCTATCCAAGGCTAAGCCTGTTGCACACTTCTAAAATCCCCACAATAACAGTAATGACATAGCCTTGCATAGGTGGGATCAAGACTTAAATGGGAAGAGTTTTCCTCATCTGTAAGTGCCAAAAGTGATACTTTAATTCTAAGCAGGACAGGCCAACGATCCATTGCTGGGAGGTGGGCAAGGATGCTCAGGTAAACCAGGCAGACCTTAACTGCCTGGCCAGGGACTGAAATTAAAGTGGAGTGTTAAAAAAGAGGAATAACCTCAGTAGTCTAGACAGGTATCATAAGGAGATTTGAACCATCAACCCATATTTAGTTCTGTCTCAGGGCAATCTTATACATAACCATCAAGTCAGTTAAAACATTTATACAGAATTAGTTCTCTCCACAGAGAGGCTAATTGTAGTAAGTTCTGACCTACTAACATTGCAACAAATCACTCAGTACAAAATATACTAAGGCATATAGTAACCTAATGTCAGATAACTCAGTCATTAGCCAAGTCCCTCATTTGGTCACCCCAGTGGCCAGGTGCCTATTCTGGTCCCAGGTTCTTCTCCAAAAGGAAGGGGACAGGGATGGAGAGGTCAGAAAGCACATGTTTAGAGGATAGAGTTTGTCTCAATTTTATCAAGCATCTCATCCTTTTTACAGCAGGAGATGGCCTATGCAAAGGATGACTAAGAATAATACTGTCCTCTTATCAGGGCAGGCAGAAATTCCCAAGCAGCAAGCTACTTCCTCAGTATAAGTAGACCTATGTAGCATTGGGTTCCCATGCATTTTTTTTTCATATGAGCTCAGAAAATAAAGATCTATACCAAACCCAAACTCAGGGGACAGATTGATAGCACTATTCCCTACTGAGAATATAGGCCAAGTAAAAAACAGACGGCAGCTTCTGGAACTCTAGGCATGGTGGGTAGTTGACTATATTAGAACACCAATAAACCTTCCATATTTACCTAATGAAATATTGGATGTCAGTAAATACACTATGGGCTATTATATAACCTCATTATCCCCCACACCCCATGCTAGCAGAAGCACATTCCTTGCGTTTTTAAAGTTACACGTGGCCTCTCCCCTTCAGAGTGTTAAGTTTCCACAGTTCTGATCAGTGCCAAATCCTGTGGCTTCTGATTGGGCCAGAATGGGCTCCCCAAGCAGTTCGCTCTGTGTTGGGGTACACGGTTCTTTAGAAAGTTCTCTAGTGATCTTGTGGGGAATTTATAAAGCTCATTTTTTTAAACACTCCCTATGAGCCAAAAGATAGGTAAAAGAAGCCAAGGACCTTTAGCAATACATTAATGCCAGATCTCATTTGCAATGAGACTAGGTCCTAATCCAGCAACCTGGCAAAGCAGCCTATATCTACCACTTAAAGGCTGTTCATTTACCAGTTTTGCAATTAGCTAAACACCTGAGAGTCCCATCTTCCTGTAAGCCAAAGTGGGTCATAGGAGGAAACATTATAAATACCCTGGATAGGTTCAATAGGTCTAGACTAAAGCAAAAAGATCTAGATGAGCAGACAAGAAGCTTTATCCTCTAGACACCATAAGAAAGGCTTATTTGGACAGCTGCTATTAACATACTTGAACACCAAACATTCCTAGTAGTAGGGACCTGGTAGAATTAGATACACTTACAAATGAAGGAATAAAATTGTCACCTCAAAAGTAGCTTTACAAGTAGCAATGGGGAGAAGCACATTCAGAGATACCCTTGCATATGTTTTCTAGAAGAGCCAGTATCCTTATGGCACTCCTATCCCTCACAGGGGTGCTTTGGGTGCTGGTAGTAATTAGAACAGCTTCAATTTGTAAGTTGACACACCCAAAGCCTCAGATGATGAGGATGGAAACAAATCTACATTTAACATGTGCTTTTCAGTACAGGCAATACAATTAGGTGCCTCCTAAACCCATTTTTTACTTTGTTGAAAAAAGCATTAAAGCCAAGATAAACCCAAGGAGAAAGGTCTTGAATTTAGTGGATTTAGCATGGGGAACACCTAGGCCCCAATCTCTCTACTCATGCTTCCTAGCTGTGTGTGTGGATGGCCAAGTCACTTAGCCCCCAAATCTCATTGTCCTTCTCTGAAAAAAGTGGAGAACACCACTAATAGTTAAATATCTAATTGCCTATAATTGTGAAACAGTTGAGAGGAAATTATGAAATAAGTTGGAAAGAACCTCAACTCAAGCCTAGAAGTAGTCTCCACTCTAGATAACAGACCCTAGAGATGAAAGACAAAAACTTTAAGTCACTACAAAAGCTACTATCCACATAAGCCATGTTTATGTAGCACCTTAAGAAAAAAAATGTTTTGCTTTTTGGAGGACAATTGGGGTTAAGTGACTTGCCCAAGGTCACGTTAGCTAGTTTTTGTATTAAGTGTCTGAGGCCAGATTTGAACTCAGGTCGGTCCTCCTGACTCCAAGGCTGGTGCTCTATTCACTGTACCACCTAGCTACCCCTTAATTTTTTCTCCTACACATAACACTGACAATGTTTTTCTCTATTACGTAAAATGTAATTATTCCACATTTTATAGAAGAGGAAAAAAAAGAGGCTAGAGAGATGAAACAGTCTAACAGCTAAGCAAGATCAGGACCTAAAAAACGTCTTTAGAAATTTCTAGTTCCAACACATTCATTTTATACGAGAAATAGGACTTAGAACAATGACAAAAGCATTTTGGAGTACCCTACTACTACACATGTAGAACAATGTGGCAGTAATTAAGTAGAAGAAAGTTTTTGCCTCAGTTCTGATTCCAACCCAGGATCCTTTCACTAGACATGAGATATTCTCCTAGAGAAGATAATTTGTCAAAAAAAAAAAAAAAAGGGAGAAAAAGAAACCCTTTGCAAGAGAAAACAAGAGAAAGGCGTTAGAAACCCTTAGCCAGCACTATAAGTACTTGAACAAGATGGAAATCATATGAAACATTCCTACCTAAAAGCAAAGAATCATTTACTTTCCCTCTTAATGTTTCACCCAGAGAGACGCAGACCTCCCGCTAAAGAAACTAACTCAGTCTCGTTTCCTTGCAGCTGCTTTTAAAGGCTTGAAGGAGCTCTGAGCATGCTCATTGGGAACCACAACTCAGCAAAACAGCTTTTGCCGCTTTTGCCTGCTTTGTTAATTCTGTTCACTCCTAGCACCTGTAGTAGATTTCAAGGATAGCTGGGTTGAGGCCATTTCCCAGGAGGATTAGTTTAACTAGGGGAAAAAATATCCTAGGACCTTTTTTTTTAAGGTTCTTCCTCAGTATAAGTGTGGTCTGGGGTGTGGGTAAGCAGTGAAATGTTTAGTAAGAAATTCCTCAGTAAGAGGAAATGCTCAGTAAGTGTCGGCAGAACAGCTTAACCTCCTAAGAGCCTTATGTGTTCATTGCTTGTTCTCTTATTGTCTGCTTTTAGTCTTTCTTTCTTTCTTTCTTTCTTTCTTTCTTTCTTTCTTTCTTTCTTTCTTTCTTTCTTTCTTTCTTTCTTTCTTTCTTTTCTACTCCCTTTGTTGAGAAACTTTCTAGGAAAGTAAGATACTGTGTTCTTGGCAGCAAAGCAACCTAAACTTATGGTAGTAGGAACCCTTGCCAGATAAAATTGTAATCTCTGAAACAAGAATCTTCCATGGGAGACACTGATCCTGCTGGAGGGAGGAGGCATCAGGTGCTTAGTTAAAGGGAATACAGGTGTGCTAGAATGCGTTTACAACCTGCCCTCTAAGGGGAAACAATGTACCCAGAATACATTTATATATAATCTGCATTATAAACATTTTATCTATCACTTTTAAGTCTAAACCGTCAACAAAATAATATATCAAGCCTGGATTTGTGGCATTTGACAATTTCTGTGATAAAAATGTTCACACTGAAAATCCTGTCTGAGCTGTGTCCAGCGTGCTCCTGGATACAACTTTCAACTACTGAAGTCCCAGCTGAAAGGGAGATTAAAGGACTGCATTTAATTTAGCAAAGGTTTAAATGGAAGCTAAATGTATAATAGAAGAACCAGAAGAGGCCTTAAGACAGAAAATGTTAAAATATTAGAACAGTAAAAAGCAGAAACAGGAAGGGAACCTGACCTTCAACATCTAAGAGACTTAAAGGCCTTCTAAACTTTTCTTGACAGGAGAGGAAACCAAGTCCCAGGGAGATTTAAGGTTGTATAGATGTTAAACATCAGAGATCACAATTCAGAATGCCAGGCTGGCTAGAACATTGAATGGGTCTAAAATTGAAAAGATTTTGCAGTTGAATAATCCAATCTCCTAATTTTGTGAAAAAAAATTAATTGAGGGTAAGACAAGTGACTGATTTAAGGATCTTCTCTATTTCTTTCTATATAATTGGGTTACCTTTAGGCCTAGGTCCAAAGTAGGTAAAACTAGCCAGTAGGTAGGTACATGTTGTCCTATTGTCACTCTAATTTCCCTGCCTGGGGGCTAATATCTTCAGTTACCTTTCCTTTTCTTTCTAATGAAACCTGTTTCCTCATTTGCAGTAAATTGGCATATAGATAGAGAGCCAAAGGCTTCTAGGTAATGGGATAAAGGTGGACCTTTTTAGTCCAGTAGATAGGTATCTTGGTTTGGTGGATGGTTATTTTTTCCACTACCTCTAAAATAACCAAATGGCTTCTCATTTGGCCTTTGTAGTACATTCTCATTGAAGAAAGCAAAGTTTTAGGACTGTACCTATACCATGGCCAATGAAATGATGCCTATGTCATCAGCTCATTTATGAATCTTTAGCTGATTTCTACCTCTCAGCAAGCTATATTAGAGATCCCTTTAAAGCCAGGATTTAGAAACATATGTAGACAAAAAAAAATTATAAGCTTACTGAGAAATAACTAATTGGAAGATGGAAGAGTCATGATGACTTAGAAAAGCATCATTTAAAAATTAGTCTTTGCAAATACCCACAGGAGGAAAGCTAGAGATCCTCACATTCTCACTACCCTACAATGAATGTGTCCTTTTAACAAAGAGGAATAGAAAAATAACTTGCAGTGTTTCCGGATAAGGCTGACCAAGATGGTTGCCAAATTTTAGTTTTGCCCAGTAAGCATCACTATTAATCCTTCCATCCCTGACAGCTATTGTCCTATATCTCTTCTGCCTTTGAGGGTAAACTTGAAAAGTCCATCTACAATAGGTGCTTCCACTTTACTCTCACTTTTTTCTTAACTCATTAGCATTCAGCTATCGACCTTTTCACTTTTAACCAAAACTTCTCTCTCTCTAAAGTTTATCAATCATCCCTTATGTAAAATCCAATGGTCTTTTCTCAGTTCTCGTTTTCCTACACCTCTCTGCAGCATTTGACTTTATTGATCACTCTTTCCTTTTTGATACTCTCTTGTCTCTAGTTTTTGGGCACAACTCTCTCTCTTAGTTCTTCACAAACCTAACTGACCTTTCCCTCTCAATCTCCTTTGCTGAATGCTCATCAATATCATATCTTCTAACCATTGGTATAGATAGAGTTCAGTTATGGGCCCTATTTATCTTTTATGCTACTTTACTTGGTGTTATTATCCACTCCAGTAGATTTTTTTTTACAGATTAAATTGTGGTACAGATTCTTTTTTTTAAATTTTTTTCTCTCTTTTTTCTCTTTTATTTTACATCATTCATTTCCACAAGATTTTGAGTTATAAATTTTCTCCCCAATTTTCCCTACCCACCACCCCAAAATAGCATTCCCACTGAATATCCCTCCCCTAATCTGCTCTCCCCCATATCTTACCCCATTCCCCTTAGACTTTCCAGTAGGGCATGGTAGATCTCTATGCCCCAGTGCCTGTATATCTCATTTCCCAGTTACATGTAAAATAATAATAATAATATATATTTAAACATTTGATTTTAAAACTTATTGAAACTTATTAAAAAAATTTATTAGAACCAGATTCTTTCCTTTCCTCCCTTGTCACCCACCCTCACTGGGAAGATAAGCAATTCAATATAGGTTGTACATGTATAGCTATGCAAAACATTTCCATAGTGGATATATTGTAAAAGACTAACTATATTTCCCTCCCTCCTATACCCCCCCCAACTTGTTATATTCTCTACTTTGATCCTGTCTCTTTTCAAAAGTGGGTGGTTCCAACTTCCCTCACTCCCCACCCCCCAAGTCTGCCTTCCCTTCTATTATCCCCCTCTCTCTTCCTCTTCCCCTCTACTTTCCTGTAGGGTGAGATACACTATTTAGTGTTTATGTAAGCCAAATTCAACGAGAATAAGGTTGACCAATTCCCTTTTGCCTTCCTGTTCTTCCCTTCCATTGTAACAATTTTCCCTTGCCTCTTCTATATTCAATAATTAACCCCATTCTGTCTCTCTCCATCTCCTCTCATTATATTCCTTTCTCACCTCTTAATTTCACCTTTTAACTATCATCCCCTCCTATTCAATTGTTCCTGTGCCCTCTGTCTATGTATACCTGTAGATGTATATACACATATATGTATTCATACGCCCATATGTCCTCCTATATAGACATATATATGTGTGTATACGTGTGTGTGTATTTCTATTCCCTTCAACTATTCTCATACTGAGAAAAGTTTCATAAGTTACAATTATCATTTTTCCATGTAGGAATAGAAGTAGTTCAACTTTGATAAGTTCCTTGTGATTTCTTTTCCCTGTTTACCTTCTCATGCTTCTCTTGCTTCTTGCATCTGAATGCCAAATTTTCTATTCAACTCTGTATTTTTTTTTCATCAAGAATGCTTGAAAGTCCTCTATTGCATCGAATGACCATATTTTACTTGAAACATAATGCTCAATTTTTCTGGGTAAGTGATTCTTGGTTTTAATCCCAGCTCCTTTGCCCTCTGGAATATCATATTCCATGCCCTTCTCTCTCCTGGATCTATTTTTCAGGTCAGTGGTTTTTCCAATGAGATATTTCACATTGCCTTCTATTTTTTCATTTGTTTGGATCTGTTTAATAGTATCTTGATTTCTAAATTTCTAAAGTCACTAGTTTCCATTTGCTCCAATCTAATTCTGAAGGAATGATTCTCTTCAGTGAGCTTTTGGGATTCTTTTTCCATCTGGCAAATTCAGCTTTTTAAGGCATTCTTTTCCTCATTGCCTTTTTGAGCCTCTTTTACCATCTGAGTTGGTCTATTTTTTAAGGTGTTATTTTCTTCAGTTAGGTTGTTGACTCTCTTTTCATAATTTTCTTGCATTATTCTCATTTTTCTTCCCAATTTTTCCTCCACTTATTTGATTTTCAAAATCCCTTTTAAGCTCCTCTATGGCCTGTAACCAGCTTGTATTTTTCTTGGATGTTTTTGGTGTAGGAGTTCTGACTTTGCTGTCTTCCTCCTGTTCCATTCTTGGATCCTTTTTGTCCCTAAAATAGGAATATAAAGTTGGGTTGTTCTGTTTGCTTTGTTTCCTTTGCTTGCTCATGTTGCCATTCAATTACTTGACTTTGGAGCCTTTTGCCACAGTAGAACTCTGTTACCAGAAACTGGAGCTTTATCCAAAACTCTGGGGGTTTTGTGGCTGCTGGAGGTATTAATCTGGTGCCCTTTCTGAAGCCTCCACATGCTCTGGCAGACTGCTCACACACCCCAGCACCTCCACCGTAGACCACAATCCAGATTCAAACAGGTTAAAGCAAGAGCCATTACCCCTCAGACTAATTGCTTGGTCCCCCTACAATCTGCAGTCCTGGAGCTCTGAAGCAATCACAAGGAGGCAGCTGCACAGCCACAGTGCCTCAGCTGCTTCTCTCCCAGGGAGCAAAGGCCGGATTGCACTCTGTTTCCCAAAGTTCACACTGCACTTGCCTCTCACTTTGTCCTTGGCATCTATGGGTTGATAATTCTGGAAACTGCCATAGCTGCTGGTGATCTGAAGTCCCACCAACCAGGGGCTGGTCAGGCCAGCCCTGAGGCTAAAATCTCCACTGGTGCAGGGTTGGGCTCAGCTCCCAGAGTGCCGTGCTGGCCACTTGCTGCTGGCCTGCCAGGCTGTCCTCAGTGGGAGGTTAGCTTCTCTGTGTCATTTTATGGGTTCTGTAGTCCCAATGTTTGTCTAGATTCATTTTTACATGAATTGGAGGAGGTGGGAGCCAGAGCTGCACAGAAGTCCTGTTTCTACTCCACATCTTGACTCTGCCCCTCCATTAGATTTTTTAAACTTTAATTTACATTTAATAGCAAGATTTAAGATAATAACAAAATGTATTAAACATCTGGTACTTAATTGACTTGCAAATACATACATAAGATTTATATAAATAAAACTACAAAAACTTTTTTTGTGCAAATAAAAGAACTAATGATTTTAAAATATTCCATGCATAAAACTGAATCATGCTGTTAGGAGTGGGCCTGCCACTGATATACTATTAGTTGAGGCTCAGTTTGGAGACTAAATAGTCTCTTATAGGTCATAAAACAAATTAAGAAAGGAGGTTTAGACAGAAAGAATATACAACAAGCCTATACTAGTACATAACTTACATAGAAAAACCCCTTTCATTTCTACATGAAATTGTGTCTTTTTAAATCATTTTAAATCCTGTGTACTTAATGTAATTTTTCTTTTTTTAAAAAATAATCATTTATTTTTAGTTTTAGGCATTCACTTCAATAAGTTTTTCATTTTCTGCCCCTCCTCCTCACCTTCCTTCCCAAGACAGCATGCAATATGATATGGCTCTACACATACATTCCTATTAAACACATTTTCACTTTAGTCATGTTACATAGAAGAATTATGATAAGTGGAAGAGAACATTTGAAAGAAAAAAAACAAACAAAAATAAAATAGTCTGCTTCACTCTGCATTCTGACTCTATAGTTCTTTTTTCTAGATGTGGATGATATTTAACCATCATAACTCTTTTGGAATTGTTTTAGGTCCTTGCATTGCTGAGAAGAGCTAAGTCTATCAAAATCAGTCATCTTATACTGTGGCTGTTTCTGTAAACATCTTATACTGTGGCTGTTTCTGTAAACAATGTTCTCCTGGTTCTGCTCACTTCATGCAACATCAGTTCATGTAAATCTTTCCAGGTTTTTCTGAAGTCTTTCTATTTATCATTTCTTATAGCACGGTAGTATGCCGTTATATTCATGTATGTTCATTATTCAGCTATTACCCAATTGATGGGCATCCCCTCAATTTCCATTTCTTGGCCACAACAAAAAGAACTGCTATAAATATTTTTGTACATGTGGGTCCTTTTCCCATTTGTATGATCTTTTTGGGATACAGTCCTAAAAACAGTATTGCACAATTTTATAGCCCTTTGAGCTTAGTTCCAAATTGTTATACAGAATGATTGAATCAACTCATACCTCCACCAACAAGGAATCAGTATTTTAACATTCCCATATCCTTGCCAACATTTATAATTTCTTGAGTTCTCATGTTAGCCAATCCTGTGCACTTAATGCATTTTTTCTTTTTAAAAAATAGTAATTTCTTTTTAGTTTTCAGCATTCACTACCATAAGTTTTTCATTTTCTGTCCCTCCTCCCCACCTTCCTCCCCAAGACAGCATGCAGTATGATATGGCTCTACACATACATTCCTATTAAACACATTTTCACATTAGTCATATTGCATAAAATTATAACAAATAGAAGATAACTTTTGAAAGAAAAAACAAACAAAAAAATAAAATAGTCTGCTTCGCTCTGTGTGTGTGATGTGGTACTTCAAAGTTGTTTTGATTTGCATCTGTCTAATTTAGATTTAGAGCATTTTTTTTTCATATGACTATAGATAGCTTTAATTTCTTCCTTTGAAAACTGCCTGTTCATATCTTTTGACCACATATTAATTGGGGAATGACTTCTATTTTTGTAAATCTGACCACAGTAGATTTAATTGGAACTCTGTTCTCACTACTCTACCCCAACCACCCTGCTTATCTCTAATCTTACACTCCCAACTACCTTTCAGACATCTTGAACTAGATGTCCAATAGATATCTTGTCCAGCAGATCCAGCATGTCTGAAAAAGAGCTCATTATCTTTTCCCCTAAATTCCACCCCATTTCCACACCACTCCTCAGTCCTTCAGGCTTGAAACTTAGGAGTCATCCTTGACTCCTCACTCTCTGTTTTACTCCCCATTTCCAATCTGTTGCTTAGACTCATTGATTTCCTCATATCTTAAACTTCACTGAAATATGCCCCCTTGTCTCCTCTGACACTGCCACCACTCAGGTACATGATCATCATCAACTTATGACTATTGTAATAACCTGCTGGTAGTTCTGCCTGCCTCAAGTCTCTTCCTACTGCAATTCATCATCCACTCAACCACTAAGGTGATTTTCCCAAAATGCATATAAAATTATGTTCCATTCCACCCCCAGTCAACAAATTCTAGTCACTCTTTGTTACCTCCAAGATCAAATATAAAATCTTCTGTTCCTCATTCAAAGCCCTAGGTAATCTAGCCCTTTTCTGCCTTCCTAGTCTTTTTATACTTTACTTACTACAATATAAACTGGATCAGATAGTGTAGGGATTAAAATTCTCCCACCAACAATGAGACTGAGGCAGAGCTCCGAGCCAATGATACTTTATTAAAGAGTCCATGGTGCCCTCTAATGAAGTGGACCTCAAATCTTCCTCACAATCTGAGATGCTCCCTTCTTCAGAGATTTTGTGTTTTGTAGGGTTTGATACCCAAATATGCAAAATAGGCATGGTAAAATACAGAATGTCATTGGTTGATAAACCTTGCTCTCAAGGGCCAAAAATGTCATATTAGCAGGAGGGTCATAGGTTAATGAAGCATGGAGCATCTCCACTGAATAAGTGGTCATAAGATGATCACTTGTTCATGTTGGACAAGAGAGAATCGTCCAGAAATACAAAAATGAATTGGAGGACTTTTCGTGTATTTGAGTCATCTCTGACACACTGAGCTTAGTCACCATGACAAAGAAGAACAATGATGGAGGGCCTCTAATTAGCTTCCTATGATTAAGCAAGTGATTTTACAGTCTGCAGCTCATAGCCCTGGGGCTTAATATACAGAACTTATAATCACTACCCCTATGGAATCGTATCAAATTGATTGACACTGATTGGAATAGAGCAGGGGCCCAAATGAATTATTTCTCACATTCATAAAGAATTTCCTAACACCTTTGGTATTCTGTAAGGATTATGGGGGTTGAAAGTGGAGAGAACATTCATATTCTGAAGGAACCTCAGCAGCGATCTAGTTCCAAAGAGAAATATTCTCTATAACATCCCCAGCACATGGTCATCCAACTCTGCTTGAAGTGGAACCTATTGCCTCTCCAGGAAGAGAGGGAAGGAAACAAGCATTTATTAGGATCCTGTTATGTACCATATTATATAATATAACATATTATATCCTATTACAGATATCTTATTTGATCTTCACAGAAACTCTGCAAGGTAAGTATAGGGAGCCAATTATGCATTTGAGTAATTCATATTTTGTGAGTACTCCTGACATGGAGCCTAAATGTATTTCTTTATTTTTTGTTTTTGTTTTGTTTTAAATTTTTATTCTGAACTTAGGAGATAGGCACAGAGGCTTGTCACTTGCTCATTCAGTATTGAAGGTAGGATTTGGATTCAAGTCTCCCTGACTCCAGGCCCATATCTCTATCTACTGTGCCACCTAGCTCTTCCACTGACAGAATAGTGAATAATACAATTGAAATTTCAATAATACAACCTGCATGGAATGAGGTAAATGCTTCATGAATACTTATTGATTAACATTAGAGCATTCTACACGTGATCACAAAGAATCAGAGATGACTGAAAAACAAGTGATACTATGAGCAATGGCAAGACACAGCATTAGCCAGACCTCTCTGGTTAACACCAACTTGTGTTGGCTTCTTGATGTCAGCTGCCATTGGGATTCTGGCAATGGTGTATGATAGGACACTGGATCTGTACTTGAGAAGAACTGTGTTTAAATCCTGCCTCAGGCACTAGCTCTGTGACCTTGGGCAAGTCATTTAACCTCTCTGCGTGGGTCTCCTCTGTTTCCTTGTCTGTAAAGGAAGGTAGAATGTCACAGCCTGAGGTCTCTTCCAGTTCTGTATCCAAGCCCTAAGTATAATAACTCATTCTCTCATCCTGTGCTCTCAATCTTCTGTTTGGCATTTAAAACTGTTCATAACCTAGTTCCCTCACCACCTTTCTGGTCTTTTCATACCATATAATGCTCATGGAACAAAGTAGTTTCTTGCACTGCAAAACCAAGTACCAGCAAGGTCTTTAATATGTTGGTGACTGGTGGTATTAGTGCTGCTAATAGGTCAAACTAACAGAGATTCAAGGCTATCAGTTCACTAAATGTCTCTATACAGCCAGAGAAAATGTTTCCCAACCTAAACCTGCAACTGATGGGCATTCTAGAGCCCTCCCAACTGGAGGTCTATCTTATGATGGCTATAACCCTAGGTAGAAGGTTTCCCTGTGCTAGTTATCAAATCTGGCCTTTTACTTTCTCTATTTAGTGGTAATTTCCAGCAAGATAGTCACCGGGGCATTTTAAGGCATTCTGACAGGGAACTATGGTTAATCTCTCATAGAGAGAACAGGTTCCATTGAGTTCCTAGGGGCCATTGTCTGGGGACCATGGGCAGTATAAGACTTCTGTGAGTATATCATAGTTTAGCTCTGAAACTCTCCTTAAAACAACAACAACAACAACAAACATCAGATCTTGGTATCATACCAAGGGCTCCTGAGAACCATCCACCAGTCCCAAGATCTTTGCTCATAGACCCTGGAAGCTAAAATTTTCCATGACAGAATTCTCCTGAAGCTCCTTATGTTGGTCTCAGACTGTACTCTCTTTAGACTTGTCTTGGTGTTCTTTCAAGCCACAAAAGGGATATTGGAAGAAGCACTAGTTTAGGGTTAGATCAGGTCAATTTGATTTCTGGCTATGCCAACTCCTACTAGCATGATTTTAGGCTCCCTAGGCCTCTGTTTCCTAATTTGTAAAAATGATAGAGGTTGGACTAGATACACTTTAAGGTATTTTATAGCTAAATATGCAGATAATCCCCCTAAAATGCAGATTGCCAACCAAGAATGCTTCTGTATACTCTGGCCTCTTCTACATGTTTATTACAAAGTCTACTCAACATTATGGGGAGTCTTATTCAGTCTCCCTAGACAGTGTAGTGTACTAGTGGAGGTCTTGTCCATCAGCTATTTTTCATGCTACATGTAGCTTTTTTAGTCATATGTTTCTTTGTCATCCATTTATAGAATTCTTACTTCAAGACTGTGTGATGTGCTGCAGCCTCTTCAATCTCATCACAAATCTCTTCATTATCCTTTGAGTAATTCTCAGGGACCATTTTTTTTAACTAGTATGCCATAACTCACAATGTATAACATAACTCGCCTTACTGGGCTGACGTCAAACTCATCTCTCCAGCCACCTCTGCGACACTCCAATCATCTTCCGTGATTCTGGTCACCCTACTACGACCCTTATGGTTGCCCCACCATGTTCCTTTCCTGGTCACCTCACTGCAACCTCTGGTTCGCCCCCAGGAACCCCTCGGGGGAGCCTGCTCCTCCCAAACAGACAAAGGAGTCCTGACACCAAGATGTGATGTATCTTGCCGTTTAATCTCTTTCTCGTTCACAATCCCCTCTTCTCTCCCTCCTCCTGCTTTCACCTTGCCTCCCTCCTTTTATCTCCTTTCCTCTCCCCCGACTCTGTCCCCCACATGCCTCAGCAGTAGCAGGCTTCTCATGGCAGGGGAGTGCTCTCCTGTTAGCAGCACACGCTCAATACGCTGAAATCACGGGGCAGAATATACGCTCAGATGCCTCTAACCCTAGCCTGAGTTGCTCTGTCATTTGCCTGAGTTTTCCGTGGGTTCTCAGAGTTTGGGTAAAGTCTTAAATGGCCCCAACAAAGTAGAAGAATACTGGACCTTTAAAAAAATGGACCAGGGTTTCAAGGAGAAGCATGAGATCATTAAAAACTGTACAATTTTTCCAATACAATTCAACCCATTTAGCAAATAATAAAGAATAATTGTTGATGGAAGACATACCTATAGCCCACTGGGAATTCAATAAGGTGTCAGTCTTGAAATGGAGGATGTACTCTTTGAGCTAGGAAAAATAAATACTGATCAGGGGACTGGTTTATGAAACTTCTCCAAGGACTTATGCTTTACATGTCTGTTATAAAGTCCTTCCAGGTGCTTGCACAACACAGGTAATGCTGATGAGGGCAGCATAATAGGTTCTACCAGGGACCCTGATCACTATCAGTGACCAGAAACCCTGCAATTCAGTCTGGAAAGAATTCACCAGGCTCAAGCAAACTTGGAAGCTGAGATTGTAAAAGTTTATTGTTACACTGTACAGCACAGGGGCAAGGGTTCTTATTGAACCTGCAAACTTACAGAAATCACAGGTATAGTTTTAAGGAGTCAAGACAGTAAATCAGGTGTTATATTATGCTAACTAGGTGAGTAAGGGTGGGATTAGGGAGGAGTTAAGGAGTGGTCAGTGCTTAAAGGAACATGTACTTTTAATATCAACTGAGCAGGCCTATTGCCTGTAATTCACTGGAAAATAGCCCGAGGTGGGGCTACCTGGAGGTGTGGTTTTAGGCCTGAAACGTCACTAAGTCAGCCAGTGGTCACGGCCAGCTGAGGAGTGCCCAGTCTGCCACCAGTCAATGTCAAGTTTGACAAGATGGATGTTGGGAACCAAGGCCAACGGAGACACAGTATGGGTATAATTGGCTAAGGAGTTAATCTATAGATAGGGCACTGAAGGATTCATGGTGCAGCTGGCCACTCTACTAGGGGAGATAACATTTGCCTAAGCTAAAATATTTATAGGTAGTTTAGTGAAAGATTCATAGGTAGCTTGTTATTGTTTCAAGCAGAGATAAATAGTTCATGAATTGTTGCTGGCCAGAGTGCTTGCAGGGGGAAGGGGCAGTGTTAATGCTTTGAGACTGGGGAAGGGGAAAGTGTGATTTTACAGACTGGTTTTACAAATTGATTTTACAGACATAGATCCCAAAGCACCCCATTTACAAACTGATGTTACAAACTGATATTACATACATATATATATATATGTATATATATATGTAATATCAGACATATATATATATATATACATCCCAAGCACCCCATCAATGCTACTAGACTTCATATGCAGCCTCTCTAACTAAAATTTTCTTTCTAATATAGTCAGTATTATGTTATTATGGCGAGTTTCAAGAAGAAGTATATATAGGGTAAATAGAAATGGTTATGTTTTCCTATCTAGTAGAAGATGATACTTAACTTCCAACAACCTCAGAGATGGAGATGTTGATCAAAGATCTTCAGTTATATGGATATTTGAGGGTGTGAGCCAAGACAAATCTGTTTTTCAGTTGTGGGAAAAGATGCTTCCTTAGTTTCTGGTAATAAGTGGAATGGGACAGGAAATACTTTAAAAGACATACTGTCTCACTGATTTGGAATGTTACACCCAAAGATGCCAATTACAACCCACCCATGCTGAGCCATCTTGTGTAACCCTTGTTTCTGCCCTCCTATAAGTTCATTGCAAGGTGTCCACCCAACATCCTAAAGACTTCCTCATTTTTCCTTTTCTTTTGAAAATTTTTAAAAATCTAATTAAAAATTCCATTTTGGGGGACAGTGCTGGTCTGCAGTGAGAGAGGAGCTCCACTGCTGCTGCTGCCGCCACTGCCACTTTGACTGCCACAAGCACCACTGCTGCCTCAGCTGCTGTCGACATATTCCAGGGGAGGGAGAATGAGGGTGGCAAGCCAAGCTTAGGGTAATGAAACCCCCTGGAGGAGAATCAAGCAATCTCTTTGGAACTCCAGACGAAGTTATTCCTTCAAGTAAACCAAATAGAATGGCATCTAATATCTTTGGAGCATCCAAGGAACCTCAGAATATACCCAAAAGGTCAAATCCTCCAGGAGGCAAAGGAAGTGGCATCTTTGAAGAGCCTACTCCTGTGCAGGCTCGATATCATTTGAATCCCCCTGGTGGGAAGACCAGTGACATCTTTGGGTCTCCAGTCACCAATACTGCGCCCTTAGCACACCCAAACAAGTCCAGGGATCATATTGTTTTATGTGAAGGTGAGGACACAAAATTGGAACTCAAAGCTACAGAGAATATACAATCTTCAAGAGAAGGACACGATAAGAAATGTGACAAAGGAAAGGAGGAACGAGCCAACGAAGCTGAGTCTAAATTCAAGATTGACAACCATGAGCCCAGGTTGGGCCCCAGGCCTCACTCACACAACAAAGTCCTCAACCCACCAGGTGGCAAATCCAGCATCTCTTTCTACTAAAGGAAACTAATACCAGCATCTTCAGACTAGAAACTTCTGTTAGGGTGCCAAGGTTTATAGTTTCTAATTAGTACAAGTTGGAGTGGAGGGGGGAGGAGTGGATGATTTATGTGAAGATTTTCATGTAGCTTGCTGCTCAAACTTGTGTTCTAGAAACAGCTAGGGCTAAACAGGACCAGGGGACACAGCCTTTCAGGGAATAGAAAAAAAAACAAATCTTATGGGAGCATTAAGGAATTCCCCAGGTCTGCATCCAAGAATTCATTCCAAATATGAGTCTGATGGAGTGAAAGAAAATGGGGAAAGAGTAGCATCTTCATGGGTACTAGGAACATCTGTGTTTTGGTGGGCAATGTACATGTAGGGATGGTCCTGCAGCAGTAGCCATTGACAGTGTCACTAGAGGACTAAAAATCCATGTGAATGATTGGGTTGGACAGCTGCCTGAGGAATGCTCCACCTCTTCTGTCTGGTAAAGGGATACAACTTGTGTTTTAGAAGGATAATAGATCATTTAGCTCACCAAGCCATTAAATTATATAGAGCGATGAGGCAGGACCTTTACCTTTTCTGGGGCAATGCTAATATTTAAGGAAATGGGTGTCAAATCTGTGTCCTTTTAAGTTTGCCTCCAGGATGCAAACATCCTATGAGGCTTTTCGTCCTCTTTCTCACAAAAGCCAGGGAAAGACTCAGTAAGCTGTAACTTGAAAGGGATATTGGACTTGATTTGACCTCTTGCAAGTGCCTAATCAGTCAAGCCAATTTTCCTTTTCCCTTGTTTGTAGACCTATTTTTAGTGGCAGATTTTTGCACCAGATCTTCCAGGGGCCTCTGTACCTTTTGTCATCTAGAAGCCCTGGGTCTGATCTTAGATCAAAGGGTCTGCTTTAGTAAGAGAGTAAGTTGGTTCTTTTATTAACTGATTTTTTTTTTTTTTGCTTTTTGGAGGGCAATTGGGGTTAAGTAACTTGCCCAAGGTCACACGGCTAGGTTTTTGTTTGTGTGTGCGTTAAGTGTCAGAGGCCGGATCCGAACTCAGGTCCTTTTGACTCCAGGGCCGACACTCTACTCACTGTGCCACCTAGCCATCCTTTAACTGATTTTTAAAGTGAATAATTTCTCCCTGCCATTCTCATAAGCCTTAAATGCCTTTGACTGCCCCTTCAGTTCACCAGCGCTGTGAACATACTACTTTCACAGACCACAATTCTTTTTTTCCAGTGTTTTGTAAAGACCTTATTAGCCTATCCAATTTCTTTCTGATATTTTGGTTATTCATATTTTTCTAAGACTTTTTTTTTACTGTAATCAGTTGATGGGGGAGGAGAGCAAATCTTTAGTTCTTCAAAATAAACATTTTGCATAATATTTAAAAAGCCATTTTTAATGCTGTTCAAATACCAGCTTCACAAATTGCTGATAACTTTGAACCATTTGTGACACCTTCATTACATAGGTACACTAAAGAGTAAGCAGAAAATTCCCTTGTATGAATGATTGCTCATTTTGGGGTATCTCTTCAATCTTCTGCCCAGGGAAACTGGAAACTTTAGATATGGAAATTAACTAGATCTAATGTCAGTGGATAAAATATGAGTTTTTCAAGTGGAGATAATAGACTACAATTTTCTTGATCACATTTAACTATAGAATCATGGTACTTCCATCCATTTAGGGAGAGGTTCCTCAGTCAGACTAAATAACACTATATTTTACAATTACATACCTCTTGCATTTTGGAACATGTTGTTACCATGTAAGTAGAGCAGATGAGGTTTCATGATGGGTATCTACAAGGTGAGCACCAAATTCTGGAAATGTTCTAAGAATAGTTAGCAAACTGAAACCTTGTATTAATATGCATCCATTGTCCTCAATATTTAAGTGTCTGTAGGAAATTGCTGTTAAACACTTTGTATTTGGCAAATTAAGGGGAACTGGCATATGGGATTTGTTAGCCAAAGATTTTACCTCTTGAGGATTTCCTGATGATTTTGGAAATTGCTTTATAGACAAGATAAGCTTGCTGTTTCCTATGAGCCTGTAAAGTACAGACAATACCCACTTTAACTAATGGACTGTGTTCTAAGATTTTGAAAGTCAGTTGTTTGAAACTAGAAAATCATTTTTTTCTGTAGAAATAATGTAAAATGGTGAATTCTTAGGATAGATAACAGAAGACTACTTAAACCAGAATGTTGCTTCACTATGGAACCTAATTACCATTAATAACCATGTTTCTATGTTTTGGGAGCTAGCTTGTGGTGGCCAAAACATACTTCATTCGTCACATCCTTGGCAATGATAATTCCCTTTTTCCACCCAAATTCTGAATCCCTAAACCACTAGTAATGATTCCAAGAACAAGAATTCAAGTAGATTGGGGTGGTGAGTGACAGGGATAAAGTATCCAGTAAGGAAGATAAGCAGAAGTGCTCTAAATAGCCATAGGATAATGTTTTCTCTCCTCTTCTAACTTTTTTCCCCTTATTTCCTGATGTTGCTGTGGGTCTTGAAACTGGGTGTAGAGAGGCACTGGAAAGGTGGGGAATGAAAATAACCCACAAGAATGAGATTGGCTAGCAGGAAAAAGTGTTAATTCATCTGTGCTCATTTGTATGTAAAGGAGGTATATATGTCTGGCATTTGATTATTAAACAAACTGTATTTGGAAGATCCAAAGACTCTTAGCACCCTACTCTCAGTCTCTTCTAAGATGCATTAAGAAATTAATTGTCCTTATGTCAAGAAACTTTGTGCTTATATTTTACAGTGTAATTTTGATGGGGGCATTTTCTTACTTTTTCAGGGCAGAAATTGGAATCCTGACAATCATATAGTCAAAAAAAAATTCAGTTTCATTTTCAGCTCTGAATTCTTTCTGTTTCATCTCCTCCTACATTCTGCATTGAAAAAGAAAAAAGAAAGCCTGTTGCAAAATGTAGAGTCAAGCAAAACAATTTCTCAAATTAACCATTGTTGGGGCCCTTTAAGACTTCACCCAAACTCTGAGAACTCGCAGAGAACTGAGGATGGCAGTGCTACTCAGGTTGGGTCTTAGAGGCACCTGTGTGTGAGTTTCTGCCTTCCCCCCACCTTGAACCAACACAGGTTCAAGGATTACAGGGTATTGAGCATGCGCTGCTAACAGGGGAGCACTCCCCTCCTGTGAGAAGCCTGCTGCTGTTGAGGAACATGAAGGAACAGAATTGGGGGGAAAGGAGATAAAAGGAGGGAGGCGAGGTGAAAGGGAGGAGGAGAGAGAGAAGAGGGGATTGTGAACGAGAAAGAGATTAAATGGAGAGATACATTACATATTGGTGTCAGGACTCCTTTGTCTGTTCGGGAGGAGCAGGCTCGCCCGAGGGGTTCGTGGGGGCAACTAGAAAAGAATTCTCTGAGGGGTTTGTGGAGGCAACCCAGGTTGTAGGGGCGACCAGAATCAGGGAAGGCGATTGGAGAGCCATAGAGGCGGCTGGAGAGGTAAGTTTGGCATCATCCCAGTAAGGCAAGTCCTTACAAACCATGTAATAAAAAATGCTTCAGTAAGCACTTTAAGCATATCATTTGAGTACATCATCTATGTGGAGGTGCATAATATGTTTCATCATGAGAACGCTGGAAGCCAGGTAGCACAATGTATAGAGTGCTGGGCCTAAAATCAGGAAGATCTGAATCCAAATCCAGCTTCAGACACTTACTGTGTGACCCTAGGCAAATCACTTTACCTCTGTTTACCTCAATTTCTTCACTTATAAAATGGGGGTAATAATAATACCTGCCTCCCAGAGTGATTGTGAGGATCAAATGAGACAATAATTGCAAAGCATTTAGCACAGTCCTGGCACATAGTGTTATATAATTGGTAGTTATAATCATAATTATTAATATTGATCCTTGTGTCTTTCAAAGTGGTTTGTCTTTACAATACAATTTTTCTTATATAAGTTGCTCTCTTGATTCTGCTCACTTAATTTTGCATCAGCTTATACGAGTCTTCTCTGGCTTCTCTGAAACCATCACTTGCATCCTTTCTTTTGGCACAGTATGTTCCATCATATTCATATACTATAACTTGCTCAGTCATTCAATTGGTGGGCATCCCTCACTTTCCAAATTCTAGTCATCACTAAAAGAGATGTTGTAAATATTTTTGCACAAATTTTAACACACACACAGAGTTTAAGAAATGGGAAAAAAGGGAGAGAGAGGAGATAGTGAAAGGGAAAGTGAGATGGAGAGGAGAGATGGGGGAGAGGGAGACAGAAACAGAGAGATAAAGACAGAGAGAGAGAAAATGGGAGGAAGGGAGAGAGAGGGAGAGGGAGAGAGAGGGAGAGGGAGAGGGAGAGAGAGAGAGAGGGAGAATATGGAAACTCTTGAAAAAGTATTGGCAAATACCTGGATTTTCTGATTCTGGCATAACCACCTGAAGGAATTAATGCTTTCTAGCATTCAGCCATGCATGGAAGGCAGAGAGGACAAGGACAGCCGTAGAGCCACTGGCCTCTGGAAGTTTCCCGAAGACCAATTGAAGAGCTTTATAAGTCACAGATAGAAACCACTAAAGATTTTCCAGACAGCTGGTAATTGCATTCCCTCATGTTCCTGGATGGTCTAAAGGTTGATTTCCCTATGCTGTTCCACTTAGGGCAAAAACAACAGGTCCTTACCTGTCCCACTAGCCTGATGGGCGCTATATACATACACATACACATACACATACACATGCACACACATACACACACGTACATACATACACACACATATACTGCAATACAGATTTTGTTCATAGGAGGGAGACATATATCCAGAATACTAAAAGTGCTGCTAGTCATAAGAGACGTCATGGAGATAATCCTAAGAGATTTATAAAAATGACACTAGACTAAGAGATCAAATATTAGACTACCTGGGATGAGGGGCTGGACAGGTCATCTCCACCTCAGGGTCCATGACTGACTGACTAACTGAATGAATGAATGAATGAATGAATATATAGGCCATTTATTAAGGGTTTATTATGTTCAAAGCCTTGTGGGATACCAAACAAAACAAAACAAAACAAAAAAACAAAAAACTGTTCTGCTCTCAAGGATGGCACATTCTCAAGTATTTGAACTGATCACCTTTGAAATGCCTTGCCATATTTGATATAGGATACTATGGCCTACATTCCATTCATGAAGAAATGAATAAAAGAAAGGGATTGTGTGCATACATGTATATATGTATATGCATATATGTATGTATGTATGTGTGTATGTATAGGACAGATGGGTGCCTCAGTGGATAGAATGCCAGGTCTGAAGTCAGGAAGACTCATCTTCCTGAGTTGAAATCTGACCTCAGATTTCAACTGTGTAATCCTGGGCAAATAATCATGTTTGCCTGTTTCCTCACCTGTAAAATGAGCTGGAGAAGGAAATGGCAAACAACTCCAGTATCTCTGCCAAGAAAACCTCAAATAGGGTCACAAAGAGTCCGGAATGACTCAAATGACTGAACAAAAACAAATGTGTATATATAAATACATAAATATAAGTATATACATCTATGTTATCAATGTTATCTATATATCTACTTTTATATTCACACACCTATACATGTATATATGCATAGGCATACGCTCATCTTGTATATGTATTTGTATGTATGTAAACACACACACACACACACACACACACTGACATGGGGAGTATCAATCACTTACCAAAGATTTGATTCAAAGAAACAAACAGAATCTGCTTCCCCATTAATCGAAGATTTTTCCTAAGAACGAACAGAGCAGGGTTTCACCTTACCAAAGGTTTAACCAAGGAACAAACAGAATCAGGCTGTACATGTGCTATAACTTATCTATTCTCATTAAGACAGAGAATCATGCATTACAAGGGAGTCAGAAAATAATTCTGAACTCAGAGGTAAACAAGTTGAAGGAGAGCCTTTATACAATTAAGGCACTCTTATCTTAAGATGCCTTTGCTGACCAAAATTGTAGTCTCGTATGTGTTAACCATAATACAAGAAGGGAATCTCTTAATATAAGAGAAGTGTCAAAGTGTCAATTGAAATTATAGGTCCAATATGTCTGTGTTTGTTCTATCATTAACATAACATAAGAAAACTTGAGAAATGTCCCTTTATTCAAGATAGTATCCAGTTCAAAGTGCTTATCCTTGGTAGTCATAAATAGAAGAATGCTCCTGTTAAGCTTCATCTGGCCTTGTGGTTGCCAACATAGGAAGGGATATTTTGGGTTCACTCAAAGAGCAAAGCAAAACATGTCTGTTATGCCAGAGCACACAAAGCATTTTGATAAGTTAAGCTCAGAGTGTGCCAAAAAAAAGTCTTTCTCCTATTGAGGAGCCAAGCCAAGTGTAACTACGAGTCCAGCTCAGGATTTTTATCCCACCAGGCTTTATACTCAGTTATGCTTAGAGGTGGCTGGTACACAGCTTCTCCATGAACCTATGAAGTGATGTAGGTACAAGATAAGGTAAGAGTAAAAAACATGTTTTCCAAGTTCACCGTGGGAACAACAGAGTCTAAGGGAATGAGGGTCTGTGTTATTTTCACTGTTATATTTCTTTGTCATAAGGGTATAAAAGGGTACAGAAAATGCATAATAAATGGACTGCTTGCTTGCATCCTACCTGACCTGTGTCTTTTTCATCATGTCACCAAGCCCATTTGTCAGGATCACTGGACAAGTTCCCGACATTTTTCTGATTGGCCAATCCAGGTTTTAGGTCTTTCTCAGGTGATGGGGAGCTCAAAATGTTTCATAGGAATCAGTACCCCAGACTGAGGACTAGTACCTAGAATGTCTGACTCTAAAGTCACGGGGCCTACTTGTCAGATTCTGAGCCTCCCTAGGCTCAGAGTCACCACCCTAAGGAGCAGTCATCAGAATCCTAACAAAGGAAGAGGGAGCCACAAAGTGATAGAGCCACTGACCTGTTGGGGCTTTGAATAAATTACCCAGACCTTATCTTTTTGTATCTTCAGCCCCAGGTGGGGTGGTGCAGCGATGGACTTCCCATTGTCTGGAATCCCTTGCAATTCTACAATGAGGACGCCACAGCCTCAATAAGAAATTACTTAAAAAAAACAGGTAAAAACATTACCTTGGGGGGAGGTGGAACCAAGATGGCAGAGTAAAAGCAGGGACTCGCTTGAGATTACTACCAAACCCCTACAAACACTGGTGAAAAATTACTCTAACCAAATTCTACAGCTGCAGAACCCAAAAAATGACAGTGAAACACATTTCCAGCCCAAGACAAGCCTAGAAGGTTGACAAGAAGGGTATATCACACCGGGCTGGGAGCAAGGCACAGTCCAACATTGACTGTGCCAGGCACAGATGAACTGGAGCAGGCCACTTGTACCGTGGCTGGTAGTTGTGACGATTTCTGGACTTCTCAAACCACAAATGCTGAGGACAGCATGGAAGGTCAGTGGGGGAACTCTGCTGGACCTGAGTGAAAGAAGAGCACATGGTCCAGCCACAGTCCTGGGGTGGCAGAGGTGGCAGTCAAGGTGCAACAACAACAGCAGTGGCTGTTTCCTGAGCCTTGGGCCCACACACTGTGGGAAATCCAGAAGCTGATACAAAACCCCAGAAGCCTGGGACAGTACATTCACCCAAACCCCTATTGGAAGTCAAGACAGGGAGTTAGAAAGTCAATTATGTGGCTGAGAAGATGAGTAAACAGCATTAAAAAAAAGTCAGGCTATAGAATCTTATTTTGGTGACAAAGAATATCGAAACATACACCCAGAAGAAGACAACACAGCCAAAGCTCCTACATCAAAAGCCTCCAAGATAAATATGAATTGGTTGCAGGCCCTGGAAGAGCTAAAAAAGCATTTTGAAAATCAAATAAGAAAAATAGAGGAAAAAGTGGGAAGAGAAATGAAAGTGATGTAAGAAAATAATGAAAAACAAGACAAAAGCTTGCTAAAGGAGACCCCCCCAAAAAATACTGAAGAAAATAACACCTTAAAAAATAGACTAACCCAAATGGCAAAAGAGTTCCAAAAAGCCAATGAGGAGAATGCCTTAAAAAACAGAATTGACCAAATAGAAAAGGAGTTCCAAAAGCTCACTGAAGAAAATAATTCCTGCAAAATAAGAATAAAGCAAATGGATGCTAATGACTTTATGAGAAATCAAGAAATTATAAGCAAAACCAAAAGAATGAAAAGATAGAAGACAATATGAAATATCTCATTGAAAAAGCAACTGACTTGGAAAATAGATCTAGGAGAGATAATTTAAAAAATTATTGAACTACCTGAAAGCCATAATCCAAAAAAGAGCCTAGACATCAACCTTCAAGAAATTACCAAGGAGAGGTGCCCTGTTATTCTAGAACCAGAGAGTAAAATAAAAATTTTAGGAATCCACCAATTGCCTCTTGAAAGAGATCTCAGAAGGAAAACTCCTAGGAATATTCTAGCCAATTTCTAGAGTTCCCAGGGCAAAGATAAAATATTACAAGCAGCCAGAAAGAAACAATTCAAGTGTTGTGGAAATACAATCAAGACAGCACAAGACTTAGATGCTTCTACGTTAATGGATTAAAGAGCTTGGAATATGTGGAGGTAGAAGAGCTAGGATTAGAACCAAGAATCTCTTAATAAAACTCTCTTAATACTGGCAGAACTGAGTATAATAATTCATGGCGGGGAGGGGAGGAAGTGAATATTCAATGAAATAGAGGACTTTCAAGAATTCTTGCTAAAAAGACCAGAGCTGAATAGAAAATTTGACTTTCAAATACAAGACTCAAGAGAAACATGAAGAGGTAAACAGGAAAGAGAAATCATGAGGGCCTTGTTACATTGTAGCACTCCTACATGGAAAAATGATATTTGTAACTCATGAGACCTTTCTCAGTATTAGGGTAGTTGTAGGAAATAGGTAGGTAGGTAGATAGATACATATTCAACTCACATGAGTTGAATATGAACGGATATCTAAAAAAATTAAGGTGTGGGAGAGGAATATATTGGGAAAAGGAGAAAGGGAGAGATAGAATGGGATAAATTATCTCACATAAAAGAGGCAAGAAAAAGGTTTCACAATGAAGGGGAGGAGGGGGGAGGTGAGAGGGAATGAGTGAACCTTACTCTCATCAGATTTGACTTAAGTAGAGAATAACCTACATACTCAATTGGGTATCTTACCCTACAGGAGAGTAAAGGGGTAAGGATATGGGGCGGGGAGGGCAGATGAGAGAAGGGAGGGCAGATTAGAGGAGGGAATAGTCAGAAGCAAACATTTTTGAAAAGGGATGCGATCAAAGAAGAAAATAGAATGTGTGGGGGACAGGATAGGATGGAGGGAAATATAGTTAGTCTTTCACAACATGCCTATTATGGAAGTGTTTTGCAGAACTACACATGTATAACCTATATTGAATTGCTTGCCTTCTCAATTAGGTTGGGTGGGGAAGGAAGAAGGGAGAGAATTTGTAATTCAAAGTTTTAAAAACAAATGTAAAAAAATTGTTTTTACATGCAACTAAGAAAATAAGATATAACAGGCAATGGAGTAGAGAAATCTAGCATGCCTTACAAGAAACTAAGGGGCAAGGGGATAAAGGGGGATGTGTGATAGAGGGGAGGACAGAGTAGGGGAAGGGATCATCAGAATGCATGCCATCTGGGAATGGTGGGGAGGGGAAAGATGGGGAGAAATTTGGAACTAGAAATCTTGTGGAAGTGAATGTTGATAAAGAAATATATATTAGTTTTTTTAAAAAATAATTTAGAAAAAATCCCCAAAAACATTATCTCAGTTTTGAAGTCAGACATCCTAGGTTTAAGTCCTTTGACCAGGGACACTATCTCTGTGTATTCTTGAGCAAGTTTCTAGGGCTTGGTTTAGGAACATGGTGACTGATTATGTCTGATGATGATAATGATAATCATTATTTACATAGCATAAGAATAGTACAAGTCCTAAGAATAACAGGTATTGTACTAGCACCATAAGGGTATATCAGACCCATATATCCAGCACTTGAACACCTGATAGGAAGTAGGTCACCCTAGACAAGTACCCCAGACCTCATTTACCCCCTTAGATCTAAAGCTGTGCTCAGGGTGATTTGATAGCCTTTTTCTTCCTACCACAGCGCCTGGTACATACCAGGTACAGGCCAGTGGCAGAGTGGATAGAGTACTGAAGTCAGAAAGACCTGAGTTCAAATTCAACCTAAGACACTTACTAGCTGTGTGACCTTCAATTGTAAAATGGGAATAATTCTAGCATCTACCTCCCAGGGTTGTTGTGAATGAAGATCACCTTATATTGTACTTGTAAAATGCTTAGCATACTAAGTATGCTAAGTACGTAAAGTACTTAGATACTACATATACAGAAAATGAATAAATGCTTGTTGATTGATTGATAAGATCATTTACCCATCGGAGTATTTTACTATTTCACAGGGTTGTTTATAAGGAAAGTACTGTTACCTTAAGAATGCTGCACAAGGGCCTTTGGGAAAAACTGCACAAAAGAACTTTGCTTTATATAAGGCCCTCAGTTTAAAAGGTCACACTTTAATTTGTAATTCAAAATCACTACTAAAGTTGTCAAAAATTCTGTGGTTTCTGAACATGCTGAATGTTTATATCACAGCTCATAAATAAAAAGAGCTCTAAGTACAAAAACCTGCTAAAGAAAGAAACAAACCCAAACCCTGAATCCATTTGTATTCACAGTATCTAATAATTGTTTCACATTAACTTGAGATATAGTTTCTCCTTTGACATATGTAGGGATTTTTTAAGCAAAAATAAAACTTTTAAACTCTTTTTCTTTTTAAAAGAATACTGGGGGCAGAGCCAAGATGGTGGAGTAAAAGCACAAACTTAGTCTCTGCCTTCAACCATCTCAAATACCTGTAAAAAAATGACTCTAAACAAATCTTAAAGCTACAGAACCCACAAAGAGACAAAGAGAAACAAATCTCCCACTGAAGGCAGCCTGGCAGGCCAATAGGAAACATCTATTGCAGTGCGCTGGGAACCAAGTGCAATCCCCAGTGAGCCATGGTTCTGGCCCCAGGGCAGCCCCTGACCAGTGCCCAGACCTGCCAGATCAGACTTCAGGACAGTGAATGACCAGCAGTTGTGGTGGTTTCCAGACTCCTCAACCTATAAATTCCAAAGAGAAAATAAAAGGTCAGTTGGGAACTCTGTTGTAAGAGTGAAGGAGCCACGTGGTCCAGCCCCTGCCCTGGGGCAAGAAGTGTCAGGAAGTATGGTGGTGGTGTGTGGCTGCTTTCAGAGCTCCTGGCTTACAGATCATAGGGGAACCAAGTGACCATTCAGAGGGTAATCACGTTTGCTTTGACCTACCTGAATCTGGATCACAGTCTTGGGTGCTGGTCCTGGGGTGTGTGGCCAGTGAGCCAGAGCTTGTGGAGACTATAGAGAGGGTACCCAACTAACAGCTCCAGCAGCTGCAAAAATGACAGCAATGTGTGACAAAGCTCTCTCAATTCTGTGAGCTCGACCATGGCAAAGAGCTCAAAAGTCAAGTAATTGGCAAGATGAGGGAGCACAATCAGACCATACAATCTTTTTTTGGGGACAAAAAGGATCAAGGCATGGAAATGGAGGAGGACAATGGAATCAGAACTCTTTTTTAAAAAAATGCTTTATTAACTTCTGTTTTACTTTATTCATTTCTGCCAGTTTTTGTGTTACAAATTTTCTCCCCATTTCTCCCCTACCCACCTCCCCAAAATAGCAGTCCCCCAGGATATTCCCTCCTCTTATTTTCCAAATACATGTAAAATAGTATTAATACTAGTATGTGTGTATGTGTGTGTGTGTGTGTGTGTGTGTGTGTGTGTTTAAACATTTGGTTTTAAAACTTTGAATTCCAAATTCTTTCCCTTCCTCCCTTGTCACCCACCCTTACTGGGAAGATAAGCAATTCAATATAGGTTGTAAATGTGTAGCTAATGCAAAACATTACCATAGTAGATGTATTGTAGAAGACTGATTATATTTCCCTCCCTCCTATCTCACCTCCCACTTGTTATATTCTCTACTTTGTTCCTGCCCCTTTTCAAAAGTGTGTGCTTCCTACTTCCCTCTCACCCAGCCTGCCCTCCCTTCCATCATCCCCCCTCTCATCCCCATTCCCCCCCTAGTCTCCTATAGGGTGAGATATCCTATTTCATGTGTATGTCATTCCCTCCCTGAACCACATCCAATGATTATAAGGTTGACCCATTCCCTTATGCCTTCCTGTTCTTCCCCTCCATTGTAACCATTTTCCCTTGCTTCTTCTATATGAGATAGTTTGCCCCCATTATGCGTCTCCCCATCTCCTCTCATTATATTCCTCTCTCATCTCTCGATTTCACTTTTTAAGTATCATCCCTCCCTAATAAATTGGTCCTGTGTAAACATATATATATATATACATATACTTTCCATCTGGCAAATTTGGCTTTTTAAGGCATTCCTCTCCTCACTGCTTTTTTCAGCCTCTTTTGCCATTTGAGTTAGTCTATTTTTTAGGGTGTTATTTTCCTTAGTCAGGCTATTGACTCTCCTTTCATAATTTTCTTACATCATTTTCATTTCTCTTCCCAATTTTTCCTCCACTTCTCTTATCTGCTTCTTAAGGTCCTCTATGGCCTGTAAGCAGCTGGTATTTTCATTTGAAGCTTTTGGTGCAGGAGTTCTTACCTTCCAGTCCTCCTGTTCCATGCTTTGATCCTCTTTGCCCCAAAATAGCAGTCTAATGTTGAATTTTTCTGTTTATTTTGTCTCCTTTGCTTCAAAGATTGTTCAGAGTCTCCTTTCACATGGATTGGTGAAAGTGGAAGCTGGAGCTATGGAGAAGCCCTGTTTCTACCCCCAAAATCAGAACTCTTGCAAAAAAAAGCTTCTGAGAAAAATATGAACTGGCCACAGGCCATGGAGGAGCTCAAAAAGGATTTTGAAAATCAGATACGAGAAGTGGATGAAAAACTGGGAAGAGAAATGATAATAATGCAAGAAGATAGGGCGGCTAGGTGGCGCAGTGAATAGAGCGCCGGCCCTGGAATCAGAAGGACCTGAGTTCGGAGCCGGCCTCTGACACTTAATCCACACAAACAAAAACCTAGCCATGTAACCTTGGGCAAGTTACTTAACCCCAGTTGCCCTAAAGGGGCGGCTAGGTGGCGCAGTGAGTAAGAGCGCCGGCCTCGGAGTTGGGATGACCCGAGATCAGATCCGGCCTCAGAAAATGAGCACCCACACATAAATAATGACTAGCCGTGTAACCTTGAGCAAGTTACTTAACCCCAATTGCTTTAAAAAAAAAAAAAGCCAAATTTGCCAGATGGAAAAGGAATTTCAAAAACTCACTGAAGAGAATAATCCCTTCAAAATTACACTGGAGCAATTGGAAGCTAATAACTTTATGAGAAATCAAGATACTATAAAACAGATCCAAACAAATGAAAAAATAGAAGACAATGTGAAATATCTCATTGGTAATACCATTGACCTGGAAAATAGATCCAGGAGAGATAATTTAAAAATTATTGGACTAGGAGGCAGCTAGGTGGCACAGTGAATAGAGCACTGACCCTGGAGTCAGGAGAACCTGAGGAAAAATCCAGCCTTAGACACTTAAAATGTACTTGCCATATGACCTTGGGCAAGTCATTTAACCCCAATTGCCCTTCCTTCCCCCTCCAAAAAGCAAAAAAAAAAAAAATTATTGGACTACCTGAAAGCCATTATCAAAAAAGAACCTAGAAATTATCCTTCAATAAATTCTCCAGGAAAAATACCCTGATATTCTAGAACCCAAGGGCAAAATAGGAATTGAAAGAATTCATTGATCACCTCTTTAAAAAGATCCCCAAAAGAAAACTCATAGGAATATCATAGCTAAATTACAGAGTTCCCAGGTCAAGGAGAAAATATTACAAGCAGCCAGGAAGGAACAATTTTATTATTGTGGAAGCACAATCTGGATAACACAAGACTAGCAGCTTCTACATTAAGGGATTGAAGGGCTTGGAATATGATATTCCTGAGGTCAAAGGAGCTAGGATTAAAACTAAGAATCACCTACCCAGCAAAACTGAGTATAATGCTTCAGGGGAAAATATGGTCACTCAATGAAATAGAGGACTTTCAAGCATTCTTGATGAAAAAACCAGAGCTGAACAGAAAATTTGACTTTCACATACAAGAAGCAAAAGAAGCATGAGAAGGTAAACAGGAAAAAGAAATCATAAGGAACTTATTAAAGTTGAACTATTTATATTCTTATATGGAAAAATGACAATTGTAACTACATAAGACTTTTCTCAATATGAGTATAGTTGAAGGGAATATATATGTATATGTATATATATATATGTATATATACATATACACACATATTCATATACATATATGTGTGTATATATATACATACATATATGTATGTATAGGAGGGTATATGTGTGTATGTATATATATGTATGTATATATATATATGTGAGTGTGTGTGTATGTGTGTACATGTATATATAAACAGAGGGCACATAATGGGTTGAACATGAAGGGATGATTTCTAAAAAATAAAATTAAGAGGTAAAAGAGGAATATATTGGGAGAAGGAGAAAGGGACAGATAGATTGCGGTAAATTATCTCATATAAAAGAGGCAAGAAAACACTTTAACAATGGAGGGGAAGAGCAGGATGTGAAAGGGAATGGGTCAACTTGCTCTCATTGAATTTGGCTTAAGGAGGGAATAAAATACACACTCATTTGGGTATCTTACGCTACAGGAAGGCAGTCAGGAAGGGTATAAGAGGGAGTTGATAGAAGGGAGGGCAGATTGGGGGAGAGGGTAGTTAGAAGCAAACACTTTTGAAAAGGAACAGGGTCAACGTAGAAAATAGAATAAGTAGGGGGCAGGATAGGATGGAGGGCAATATAGTTAGTCTTTCACAATATAACTACTATGGAAATGTTTTGTGTAACTACACATGTACAACCTATGTTGAATTGCCTGTCTTCCCAGTGGTGGTGGGTGAGGAGGGAAGAAGGGAAAAAATCTAGAAATCAAAGTTTCAAAAAACAAAAGTTAATACATGTTACATGAAACTGTGAAATAAGATATATAGGTATTGGGGTATAGAAATCCATCTTGCCCTACTGGAAAGTTAGGTAGGTGATGGGGGAGGATATAAGGGAGAACAGATTGGGGGAAGGGAAATTCAGTAGGCTTGCTATTTTGGGGTGGGGTAGGGGAGAGATGGGGAGAAAAATTTGTAACTCAAAATCTTGTGGAAATAAATGTTGAAAACTAATAATAAATAAATAAATTGGAAAAAAGAAACACACACACACACACACACACACAAAAACCCCCAAACCAAACCAAACAAAAATGCATTGAGTTTAAGTGTCAGCTTGAGATAATGGGTTTAATTTAATTTTTTTCCTAAATATTAGTATGCTGGTATCCTGACAATATGGTCCACTTTCCAGAAATGTTGATATAGAGCTCCAATTAAAATACAATTTCATTTTTAAAAAATGCTACATATGAGCTAGCAATTATCATGATGCTATAATGTTATTCATATACTTGGACTTTTCCGAATTCACCTCTTTTTTCACTAGCCCCCAAATTATGGAATTGGTTTTGTCCATGGTTCTCCTACAACCTAGTCTTTCCTTTACCACTGATAATTTGCCCATTCACCCAATCAATTCTATACAGAAAATCTTGCTTAGTACATGAGAAGGTAAGATCTACCCGATTTGGGAAAGATAAATGTTTCAAATTACTTTGTTTATATTGATTTAAGGGAAGTAAGGAGGGAGAAAAGAAGATTTAGAAGAGATACAGTATCTTCATGTTATTTAGGCTTATATGTATTTTTAGGAGAAGGTCTATGAAAAAGTCAGGGACATACCCTGAATAATGACAACATTTATGTAGGGAGACTGGGAAGACTTCACTAGCCAGAGAATAGCCACAACTTCCCTGTGTTCCCAAAGTCTTAGTATAATTTTACATTTTCAATAGCTTAAAGAGTCATCCAGGGACACTTTTGCAATTTTACTAAGTATTGTATTTGATCCCAACACTAAGGCAAAGAAAAAGCTAGAGCAACTGTGGTCATTCTAGATGAAGAAATAGGCTTAAGATGGGAGAAAGGGCTTGGCCAGGAAGCAAGTGACAGTGCAAACTTAAACCCCAATTCTTTTCTACTATAGCAAGCAGTTAGAATCTTTTCTAAGCAAAGATTTCCTGGAATAAAGGAAACAAACCAGGAAGACCTGCTGTTAAGACCAAAGGGCAAACTGCAGGTAGTTACACCACACCCAAATAGGTTGACTATTTATATATATTTGTTTGTTTATTCATTTATTTATTTGTTTGTTTGTTTATACTCCTCTGATTCCATGCTCTCATTTCCTTTGGTAGGGGTTACTTCTTTGCATAGTAATCTCTTTCTCTGTTGGGCTGGACTGGCTGGAAAGGTCTCTGGAAGGCCACAGGTTGACTTCCCTTCACTCAAAGGGTTTTGTTTTGATGAAAATCTGCAATTTGATTCTTTTTGAAAAAAAGAAATGGCTAGTAGGGAACACTTTCTAAATTCCACCCATGAGTCCTCTCCACCCTAGCTCTGTGAGAAAGAGAAAAAAATGTTGCCCAATTGATAGGAGTTGCTGCAACAACTGCTTGATTATGGTGAAACCTTTACAAACAGGATAAAGATAACTGGGTTAAAGAGGGAAGTTAGAGGGAGAGCTTTTGCAAATTTCTCCATAAACTGTATAGGCAAAATTCAGTGCTTCTGCCCCAGCTGTCTTGATGAGATAATGTTAATTTGTAAGAGATTTATACTGAAGTCTTGAAAAAAAAATTTCCCTAGAAGGATAAGCGATAAACCATGAAGAAGAAGACCTAGCAAATAACAAAAAAGGAAAATTTTAGGATTACAAAGGATTTCTTGAATTATTTAAATAAAAAGCAGCCTCCCCAAGGGAATGTTGAATAATGAGAATAAAACATAAAGAGAAACTTAGTTTTGATAATTTTTCTACCTTTCTTGATGTACTTTTATCTAGACAATTTTGAGAAATATAAGGAAATAAAATGCCCTCCCTATTCAATCCTGATCCAAAAACATTATTGTGCTAAATTTTGGGATATAAAGACAAAAATGACAGTTACATATCTTTGAGAAATTTGTATTTTAGTGGGATTGTGATATTATGTGCACATTATAGGAATATAAAAGATTTTGAACAGGAAAAGGACAGAAATAACTTGAGAGGATTCACAGAAGTTTTCACAAAAGAACAGAAAGAAGTGAGATAAGCCTTTAAGATGGTGATTTGAGGGCTGCTAGGTGGCTCAGTGAGTAGAGCGCTGGCCCTGGAGTCAGAAGGACCTGAGTTTGGATCTGGCCTCAGACACTTAACCCACACAAACAAAAATCTAGCCCCGTGTGACCTTGGGCAAGTTACTTAACCTCAATTGCCCTCCAAAAAGAAAAAAAAAAGATGGTGATTTGATCTTAGATACAAAGCTGAAGATATACTTTTATGGCATGCAAGAAAGATTGTGAATGTATAGAAGAGGGAGATCAAATGTTGGTTTGGGGATCACCTAGTAAATATTTGACTAAAATAAAGTATATAAAGGGAAGAAATATAAAATAAATCTAAAAAGGCAGACTGGAGCCGGATTTTGGTGGTTCATCAACATTGAGCTGAGGTTTTTGTATTTTTATCCTAGAAAGGAGTGGGATTTATAGTTATGAATAATAATGAATGAAATTATTAATGTCTAAAGAATTAACCCCTGAGTTTGGGCTACCTCAGAACAGTTAGCATATTAATTGGTCACTCTAAAACATTCTTTTTTTTTTTTTAAACAAATGCTTTATTAACTTCTGGTTTACATCATTCATTTCCACCAGATTATGAGTTACATTTTTCCCCCATTTTCCCCCTACCCACCACCCCAGAATAGCAGTCCCACCAAATATCCCCTCATTCAATCTGCTCTCTCCCATATCTTCTCCCATACCCCCTTCAACTTTGCCATTAGGGCAAGGTGAATCTCTGAGCCCCACTGCCTGGACATCTTATGAAACACTTAATTTTAAAACTTCGATTTTCAGATCCATTCCCTTTCTCCCTTGTCACCCACTCCCTCTGAGAAGATAAGCAATTCAGTATGTGTTGTACATGTATATCTATGCAAAACATTACCATAGTAGATATATTGTAAAAGACTGCTTATATTTCCCTCCCACCTGTCTCACCTCCCACCTGGTCCATTCCCTACTTTGATCCTGTCCCTCTTTGATAGTGGGTACTTCTAACCTCCCCTCTCCCCAGAATGCCCTCCCCTCCATCATCCCCCTCTCATCCCCCTTTCCCCTACTCAGGAGAGTGAGTGAGGGTAAGATATTCTATTTAGTATGTATGTGATTCTCTCCTTGAGCCAACTTCAATGAGAATATGCTTTTGCCTTTTTGCCTTCCTGTTCTTCCCCTCCCCTGAAACTACTTCCCCTTGCCTCTTCTACATGAGATAGTTTGCCCTACCCTGTCTCTCTCCATCTCCTCTTGCCACTTTCCTCCCTCACCTCTTGACTTCACCCCTTAAGAGTCATCCCTTCCTTGGGGCGGCTAGGTGGCGAAGCGAGCAGAGAGCCAGCCCCGGAGCCAGAAGGACCCGAGCCCAGATCCGGCCCCAGACACCCAACACACAAACAAAAACCCAGTCACGTGAACCTGGGCAAGTCACCCAACCCCAATTGCCCTCCAAAAAAAAAAATAATCATCATCCCTTCCCATCAAATTCAACCTGTGCCCTCTATCCATGTATACCTGTGAACATATGCCATGTACCCTTCTTCAATTATTTTCATAATGAGAAAGGTTTCATCAAACACAGTTATTGTTTTTCCATGTAGGACTGTAAATAGTCCAACTTTGATAAGTTCCTTTTGATTTCTTTTCCTTGATTACCTTCTCAAGCATCTCTTGCTTCTTGTGTCTGAATGTCAAATTTTCTATTCAACTCTGGTTTTTTCCTCAAGAATGCTTGAAAGTCCTCTATTCCACTGAATGACCATATTTTCCCCTGAAACAAATACTCAGTTTTGCTGGGTAGGTGACCCTTGGGTTCATTCCCAGTTCTTTTGCCCTCTGGAATATCATATTCCATGCCCTTCGATCCCTCAGTGTAGAAGCTGCCAGGTCCTGGGCTATTCTGATTGTGTTTCCACAATATAGAAATTGTTTCTTCCTGGCTGCTTGTAGTATTTTCTCCTTGATCTGGGGATTCTGGAACCTGGCTATAATATTTTTGGGAGTTTTCTTTTTGGGATCTTTTTCAGGAGGTGATCGGTGGATTCTTTCAACCTCTATTTTGCCCTCTGGGTCTAAAACATCAGGGCAGTTTTCCTTGAGAATTTCTTTAAGGATGATTTCTAGGTTCTTTCTTTGATCATGGCTTTCAGGTAGTCCAAAAAATTTTAAATTATCTCTCCTTGATCTATTTTCCAGGTCAGTGGTTTTTCCCATGAGATATTTCACATTGCCTTCTATTCTTTCATTTGTTTAGATCTGTTTAATAGTATCTTGATTTCTCATAAAGTCACTAGCTTCCATTTGCTCCAGTCTAACTCTGAAGGAATGATTCTCCTCAGTGAACTTTTGAGATTCTTTTTCCATCTGGCAAATTCGACTTTTTAAGGCATTCTTCTCCTCATTGCCTTTCTGAGCCTCTTTTGCCATTTGAGTTAGTCTATTTTTTAAGGTGTTATTTTCCTCAGTCAGGCTGTTGACTGTCATTTCATACTTTTCTTGCATCTTTTTCATTTCTCTTCCCAAATTTTCCCCACTTCTCTTATCTGCTTCTTAAGGTCCTCTATGGCCTGTAGCCAGCTTGTATTTTCATTTGGGGCTTTTGGTGCAGGAGTTCTGACCTCACAGTCCTCCTCCATGCTTTGAGCCTCTTTGCCCCTAAAATAGGAGTCCAATGTTGAACTTTTCTGTTTATTTTGTTTCATTTACCTAGGCATATTGTCACTTAATTACTTGATTTTGGGGCTTGTTGCCACAGTCGGACTCTGCCACCAGACAGGGGAGCTTCCGCCCAAACGTGGGGTCTTCACAACTTCCGCCAGTTGGGTGGCCTCTGTAAAGCCTCCACCCACTCTGGCAAGTTGGATACCCACCCCAAACTTCCCCCCCAGACCACAATCCAGATCCAGGCAGTTTAAAGCAAAAGCGATTAACCCCCAGACTGATTGCTGGATCTTCCTACAGTTTGCAGACCAGGAGCTAGAGCCACTACTGACACTGCAAAATGGCTTCTGTGCAGCTGTTTCTTCAGCAGCTTTTTGCCCCCAGGGGAGGAAGCCACGTGTTCCCCAAATACTGGTCCCAAAGTCCATAGGGCACTAACCTCTCACTTTGTCCTAGGCATATCTGTGCTGATAATTCTGGAATCGCCACTATTGCTGGTGTTCTGGAGTCCCTCCAGCCAGCTGAAGGCCCGACAGCCCTGGGGCTAAAGCCTTGGACCTGGGCTCGGCTCTGTGGCCTGCGCTGTCGGTTCCCAGCTTGCTGTGCTGCCTGCTCTCATAGTGCTGCGCTGGCGACTCCCTGTAGGGATGCTGGCCTGTCCTCAGCAGGAGGTTAGCTTCTCTGTGCTGTTCTGTGGGTGCTGTGGCTCCAGAAGTTGTTCGGAGCTCCCTTTCACATTGTTTGAAATTTGTGTGGGGCAGAGCACATTGGAAATGCTGTTTCTACTCTGCCATCTTGGCTCCGCCCCCCTAAAACATTCTTTTTATAGAATTTTAAATTCACATATGCTGATGGGGTTGTTGGGATTTAAGGTTTAGGGGTGCTGAGACCCTAAAATATCAATATGCTAGGCCCTGATAAATGAATTCAACTTAAGCCTTCTCTCAGCCAAATTAAAACAAAGTTTATTAAAAATTCACCATAATGGGTAGATTCTTAAGGAGTCTGAGCATTTGTAGCACCTTGTTTTGAAAAGCAGGTCAAAATAACCTGATGCAGACTGAGTCTGTGCTAGACTGAATCTGGGCCCCTTCATGGAGGCAAGATGGATCTTATATATAGAAATATTGTGGGAGGGATCTAGGGTTGGTAGAGGAGGGGTTTGGAGAGAGTCTTGAGGAGGAGTCTAAGGAGGATCTTGATGGGACTCTGGTGAGACTCCTAGAACCAAGAGAAGGGGATTTTGATGGGATCAAGCATGGGAAACTGACAATGGAGGGCTAGGCTAGTATAAGGGTAACAGATTTGTTCAGAGATATTTTGATAGGATCAAAGATGGGAGGTAGCTGAAAGCTACCTGAGATAACACACAATAGGGCTAGACTAGGTTATGGATAACAGAGATTTAGTCATGGTGATAATGGAAGGCTTAGGGCCTCAGACTAATGCCAGATCAAGTGGGAAAATTCAAGGAGGTTCCTGTAAAGCCAAGAACAAGCAGCTTTCCAGAGGACTGCTGCTGTGAATATCTTTCAAGATTCTGATTACACAGTACAGTGAACTCTATTTATTCAGTAAGAAACTAAGACAAAACATTCACAGAAATTAAAGTACAGCATTCACAATGTTATGGAATAACAACTTGTCACTAAAATTGCCACATTGTTTTCACCAAAGTGGTCACATAGTTTTAAAGTACATTCATTTAGTAAGAGCTTAACTCAATCATCCTTAAGGAGACAAGCCTCCTTAATTGACACAAAGTACAAAGGTCCAAAATTCTCTACCCTTAGGTCACATTGTCTTAATCTCTTCAATCAAAAAGTCTCGTTTCTTCTTAATTGGAGATTAGTTTCCAATCATCCTTAATTAGCAAGTCCTTAATCATCTAAATGTAAAGGTCAAAGTTCTTTACCCCTAGTAAATCATGATCTTCTCAGTTTGCATTAAATACCGAAGGAGAGGTCTTTTCATCTTGATTCCAGGCTGTCTCTCCACTTCCACGGTTCCCCTTCCCACAGTTTCTGTTCCTGGGAAGACAAAGCTTAATAAAGCCACAATAACATTCATACACATTGCCAGAGTCCACATCAATTCACTTTCTGCCTGTGAAATCAACATAGAGCCAACAACAAGGTCTGAGGAATCAACACAAATTATCAGTGTAGTCCTAGGACCTCAGAATACCTCAGCAAGATCCTCCTCCAGGATTTCTGTAAACATACAACAACAAAATCCTATCTCAGGGCTTCTGAACCAGCAGCAAGGTCCCAGGGCTTGTGTAACAGCACTGTCCTCGATCAGCAAATGAAACTGACAAAGTAACATCAAAACAGACAAAGTACCAGCATCAGTCATGCTTCCTCCCAGTTCTCCTCTCCTCTCATCTCTCAGAAGTTCTTCATTTGGTTCTCAGAAGAAGTTCTCAGTTCTCCATTCTGCCATCACAAGTTCTGTTCTCCATTCTGTTCTCATTTTGTAGCAGTTCTCAGAAGTTCTCAGGATCCTGGCAGTTCTCTCTGTGTCTCATCAATTCTCATTCCTGGCAGTTCTCTCTGTCTCTGTCTCTGTCTCTCTGTCTCTCTGTCTCTCTGTCTCTCTCTCTCTGTCTCTCTCTCTCTCTCTCCCTCTCTCTCTCCCTCTCTCTCTCTCCAGCAGTAGCTGCTCTGCTTCCACAATGCTTGTTCCCAGAAGTTCTGGCTCTCTAGCTTAGGCTTTTCCTTATATATGGTATTAGCTCCTCCCTGTTCCACTCCTTCCTGTTACAACAGGAAGTTCCTCCCATTGTGGGATTCACAAGTTATGGATCTTAATACTTGACACAATCATGAACTTGAAACAAGGTGCTAAATACCTGTTTGCTTGCCAATACAAGGGGATCTTCAAATTCCATTACTATTACAGTTCCCAGATCCTATACCCCACAAGGGTGATGGGACCTGGACCTCTCAAAAGAAAAATACCATGTCTCCGAAAACCATCCCATTCCTGAATTCTCCCTTACATTTCAGCAGCCCGAATCACAGGCCTCTGCTAAAGGCAACTGGCCCATCCCAGCCCACCTATATCACCTAATTAACTTATTCACTATCCCTCCCGGCCTACCTCCAGACTGCTTGCATATATTGACCTCTCCTTAATCTCAACTAGATCATCTAATTAGCCTACTTGATATTCCTTTCACTGTTACATCTGGGCCACTCTAGACTTCTTGCCACTTCTTAACCCCATATAAGCATTAGTCTCATCCCCATTAAATTGCAGATTCACAAGGAACTCTGCCTACTCTTATTGGCATTACAATAAACCTTGCCACTTTGATTCGAAGGTTTGAGTGTGTGAATTCATTCCAGGGTGAATTTATTCCAGGCAGATTCACCCTGTACCTTGACATTCCCGGGTTTCCAGCAACTCCAGACCACATCAGTACCTTTTTCCAAAATACTGTATAGTCTCATATGCTTACTAGGGTCATGTAAGATTTAATTAAGATGAATTTAACCACAATGATATATACAGGTATCTTCTGGTTGGGAACCTAGGTGGCATAGTCTCAGACACTTACTAGGTGTATGAACCTGGGCAAGTCACTTAACCCTATTTGTCTCAGTTTCCTCATCTGTAAAATTAAGTGGAGAAGGAAATGGTGAAATGATGTGGTTTTGAGAGGTTCAGGCACCTCTCAAGAACTGAAGAACATGAAATGGTTGTCTGGAATGAATTCACAGACTCAAGCATTCTTTAAGTCAAGTTGGCAAAGGTTTATTGTAATGTCAATAGGGCAGATAGAGCTCTTTAGGGAACTTGTAACCTAACAGGAATGTTGTTGCTAAAGCTTATACAGGAAAAGTAGGGAATTATGTAGCAGATATGCTAATTCAGTGATAACATACAACCTTGGTCACAGGCATCATTCACTACTGGAAACCTGGGGGGAGGGGTTGCGGAGAAAGGAGGGTCAGGTCCTAAGGGGTGTGTTTTTGATCTATTACATCTGTAACAAGATAACTTCAGGAGTTGACATCTATACCTTGACCTCTGGATTATATATGGTAACTGTGGGAATCAGTACATGATAGTTCTGCTGGTACAAGATAGTCCTGTTCATACAAGGGAAATTCTACAGAGGTCAGCTTGTTCTTGTAATAGGTAGAAATAGTTTGCCTCACTGGGTCCCACTCGTGAGTTATTGCTAGGCATAGTATCCTTGGGCTGGGGGTAAAACTGTTAGAGATAATGTTTTGAGGCTAGGGAGAAATGTGATCTTGAAATTGGGGTCCAAGCACAAATATCCAAGCACCCCATCAAAACCACACCAATATCTTGGTCAAGAAAACCCCAAATGGGGTTACACAAAGAGTCAGAAAAGACTGAAATCACTGAACACCATGTTCTGATTTTTCATTGAGATACTTGACAAGGAAATATGCTTTCTAATGGTAGGAAACGACACATAAAAAACTTCTGGAAAGGGGAGGGATGAAAGGGCAAGGCAGGAAGGTCTGGAGACTTGTATTTATAACTAAATTCTATTTAATATATATTGTATTTATTCACTCTGTATACTGTATTTATTTTTATATGTACTTGTCTCCTCCATTTGAATGTAAAATGCTTCTGAATAAGAATGTACTCCCTCCTTACCTCTGCCTCAGAGTCCTTTTTCTTAAAGATGTAATTCAACCACCATCTTCTGCATGAAGCCTTTCCTGAATCTCTCAAATACCGGTGCCTTTCTTCTTCAAACAACCTTATATTTAATACTCTCTCTGTACATACATACATACATACATACATATATATGCTATGTATATAATACACACACATATACATATCTATATGTATAGATATAGGTGCACATGATTTTATTTTGTTGTGGTTGAGTGATTTCACTTCTGTCCAACTCTTTGTGACCCCATTTGGAGTTTTCTTGGCAGAGGTACTAGAGTGTTTTTTTTTTCTCCAGTCCATTTTACGTATGAAGAACTGAGGCAAACAGGGTTAAGTGACTTGCCCAAGCCACACACCTAATAAGTCTAAGTGTCTGAGGCTAGATAGGAGCTCTAAAAGACAAATAAGTCTTCCTGATTCCCAGCTCAGTGCTTTATCCATTGTCCTACCTAACTGCCTGATTTTATACCATATATATTTAAAATATATGTATACACCTAACTTTATTAAGCACTATCTACCAAACACTAAGTGTTGTGTTAAGTTCTGGGAATGTAAATACAGGCAGAATAAAACAAAATGAAACAAAAAAATAAAACAAACAAAAAACCCACTCCATCCCCTACCCTCAAGGAGCTTGCATTCTAATAGATCTAAAGGATCATAATTATATTTGAATAATTTCAGTGGTGGGAAACATTAAAAAAAATCAGACTGTTCTATCCTCAGAATACTACTTGTTAGAAAGTTCTTACTTAAATTGAGACAAAATGTACCTCTCTGGTAGTCATTCTAGCTCAGTCCTCTGTGGTAACCCAAGATTTCCAGCTTCTCTTCCATGTGATAGCCCTTCATCTATTGCACTGAATCGCTAATCCTTTGTAGAAAGCACTATATGGTGGCAAAGAACTAGAAATTTCAGGAATGCCCATCAGTTGGGGAATGACTGAGCAAGCTGTGGTAGAGGATTATAATGGAATACTGCTGTGCTATAGGAAATGATGAGCAGGGTGATTTTAGAAAAACATGGACAATTTTACATTATTTCATGTAGTTGCATGAAATAACAAAGAGCAAAATGAGCAGAACCAAGAGAACATCATGTACAACAACAGCAATATTGTTTTAAGAATGACTTGGAGCAAATGAGTTATTTTGTCTATTATAAATAACAAAATTAACTGTAAAGAATATATAAGGAAGAAACACTTTCTGCATCAAAAGAATAATTATACATATATTATATATAATTATAATAATTATATATAATTATAATAATTATATAGATATTATATATAATTACAATACACATAATTATATATAGATATTATATAATTATGATACATATAATTATACATAGATATTATATATCTATATATAATTTTACACATGTATGTGTTTCTAACTAATGGTAGCCATCTCTAAGGCAGGGGGGAGGGGAAAGAAGAAAAAAAAAGAAAAATGTACATAATTCTGTTGTATACTTGAAAGTAATAGCAAATTGTGCACAGTAAATTTGAAGTTTTATGTACCATCATCTTTATTATTGTACTCTGTTCTGAAAATGCTTGTTTTATTCTATAAATTAAAAAAAAAAGAAAAATGCTATCTACCTTTAGAGAAAGAACTAGTAGAGTCTGAATGCAGATTGAAGCATACTCTTTCTTTTACTTTATTTTTCTTGACTTTTTTTAGTCTGTGTTTTCTTTTATAACATGACTAATGGAAATATGTTTTGCATGACTGCACATGTATAACCTATATCTTCTTGCCTTCTCAGTGAGGGGGAAGAAGCAGGTGGGGGGGAGAATTTGGAACTCAAAAAAAATTTTAAATGGATGTTAAAATGATTTTTACTATACTTTTAAATGCTCAGCAACCATACTTGTTTTTAAAATATTTAATATTTTATTTTACAGGGAAAAATAAAATATTGAATAAATGTTTTTTTTAAAAGTGTAATTGCTTAGCATTTAAAAAGGGTAGTAGGGGATCACTACTAAAGCTACAATGGGTTCATCAACAAAAGATCATATCTGATCACATCAATTTTCAGTTTATGGCAGGCAGAACTATTAGACTGGTGCTGGATCAGGAGAATGACATAGACCCATGACCATGGTTAGATTTCAGGAAGACAGTCGAAAAACTTTCTCATGAAATCCTTATATTAAAGGATAGATTTTGGCTAAATGATAGCATGTTAGTGTGGTGAGTTGCAGAAGCTTAGTAGTCCATAGCCTGACTCAGAAGGCCTAAGCCCCATAATCTTTAACATGAAAAGAATGCCTCATTTGTTCTCAGCTCCTTCAGACTCACCCCAGAGACAAGATAAGAAATATCTATCATATCACAAGTTTCTCTGAATCTCTTGCCTCTCCCTGTGGTATTTTGCACATGATGCTTTTAGGAAATAAGTCACAAGGCCATGGCCCGTATTTTTCCATCTAGCTCTCCTTTGGGGTATAATGAATGACCTCCCCTCTAAGACTATGGGTGAATCAATGCTAGAACAAAGCACCATGTTGCCATATACCTTTTATTTCATTGGGGTCCTCAGCATATCTCAGAGTACTGGAAGCTAAAATTTATCCCAGGTACACTGAAAAGGAGTCGCCACATCAGGATTAAAAGTTAGGCACTGCAGAGCTGCTAATGTCTGCCTAATATTGTCTATCTTGTGATAAACACCTATAGTCTTATAAGTGTCTTGTGAAAGTGTCTACTTTTTAGTTCTTTATAACTAGAGAAAGTAAGTGTTTATCCTACAGTTAGAACTGAGGCAAAGTGACCTGCCCAAGGTCAATTAGCTAGTGAGTGTCTGAGGCTGACCCCAGCCCCAGGTTTCTACCCACTGTGTCACCAGCTGCCTATAAAACAAAAATATGGAAAATGAGGGGGATGGACTGGATAACCTCTAAGGACTCTTCCAAATTGGTTGTATACCAAACCCCAAATATAATGATTAATGGAATAATGTCAATGTGGGGTGAAGTGTTTAGGGCAAGATCTCTTCACCCTGTGTCATGAAATTGGTTTTTTGTTTTGTTTTGGCTTTATTAGTTTGGAGAGGCAATCAGGGCTAAGTGACTTGCCCAGTGTCACACAGCTGATAAGTTTCTGAGGCTGGATTTGACCTCATGAACAGGAGTGTTCCTTACTCCAGACCTGGTTCTGTATCCATTGTACTGCCTACCTATATTGAAGCTCTTTTAATTGAGTTACTGGCACTCTGATCTGATGTTCTTACTATAACCCTGGTAATTATTAGATTAATAATACTTTCATCATATGAAATAATTGCTGTTCATAGCTTGGACTGGGATGTTCAGCAGATACTACTTTGTGGGCAGGACATCCTGCCTTCAAGGCTGAGGGCCTTAACCCCATGCCTCAGTGACACAGAGTCCCCCTTTTATCATGTCTCTTAAACACTGACCAGGGCTAGAATTAGGACTTTTGGTTCCAACAGCTATGTCCCAGTGGAAGGGAGGCTTGTGTCTCTATCAATGGTCATGAGACTTGTGCCTCTGTCAATACAGTGACAGAAAAAGTTCAATAACCCCTAGACTAGTATCAACATCCAAAGAATTTGGATGAAATTTATCTTCTTACAATTTCCAATCAATATTCCTAATTCTACTCTCTGGTATCATTCATTCATTCAACAAAAAATCTGTTTTGGTCCTTTTCTTATTTCTTCTCAATCATCCATCTGCCAAGAATAATATTTTTATTATTGATCTCAGGTACTAGAAGGAACAAGAGGTGTTAAAGGGATTTTGTTATTGAACTAGGGAAAGAAGGTTTAACACTTCCTATCCTGATGCCTATTTCTGTTCAATTTCCAGAGTTCTGGGAATAGGGAGGACATTTATTATATTCTTCTAAGACCAGATCAAGATACATTGCAGAATTATTGATGGTATAATTAAATTGACTAGGATAGAAACACACAAATAAAGGCAATGTGTAGTTGTAGAGAGGGATAGGCTTGGAGTTCAGAAGATGTGGATTCAAATCATGTCTTTGATATTTCCTAGATGTATGATTATGGTCAAGTCAAATAACCTCTCCATTTCCTCATCTGTAAATGAGAGGTATGACTAGATGGTCACTAAGGTCTTACATAGCTCCTGAATATATGATTCTGTGAAATTCCCTGAGTCTCAGTTTCCTCATTTATAAAACAAGAAAAATAATATCCAGAGTAGATACCTCAATGGGTTGCTGTGAGACACAAAAGTAACAAGGATGTAGTTTAGTGTAATGGGCATAGTACCAGAAACAGAGAGAGGAAGGTCCAGGTTCAAATCCCACTGGCCTAGGAAAGTCAGTTAAACTCAATTCCTGGAGCCAGACTACCTCTGTTTTCATATTTCTTTCCAGGACAATTCAAACTAAATTTTCAGTAATTGCAAAATCTAATTTTAACTGCAGATTTAATTTTGAATTGGTTGGAACATCCAGCAGAAGATGGAACCCACCTCAAATCTTCACTCCCCAGAATCTCTTCGAATACTTCTTCCAAGCAGTTCACAATCCAATTTAAGCTTATCTGACATGGATCCTAATTCTTTTACCCTCCCTTCCTTGTATGACAATTCCATCATGAGACTTACTAGGGGGAATCAGCAAGTAAATAGTCAAAAAGTATTCCTGCCTCAGATGCCCTTTATAAAACTACAAGAAGAGGCTGCTGAAAGCTAAAAGGTGGCTCCCAAATTCTAGGTTACAGTATATTGCAGGCCTTCCTTTGTGAATTATGAAAATGTAAAGAACATTTGTACCTAAAGTAGAGAATTATGTAAGAATCATGAAATACTGAGCACGGTTTTATTTTGTAATTTATTTTAAATTGTAAATTGTTTTGTAATAATCAGTATATTGCCTCCTCTTACCCCCACTTCTCAGGTTAACTTGAGAAATTACTTCCTTTAAGTAACCTATATGTGTGTAACATTTCTGGCCACTGAGTCAAAATAGATCATCGCTCCAAGCCATGGCTTTTGTGAAGGTTTTTTTTTGTCCTGTTTATTCCTTCTGGTCTTAACTTTACTGTTTGTCTGGTATGAATAATCTGAGTCCATAAATCAAATGTCTCTGCTAATCATCAAAATGGTCAGGCAATAAGTTCAGGTTGCACATGGGGCTCAATGGCAGAAGAAGAAGAAGATGCTGATGCTGATGATGCTGAAGATGCTGATGATGATGAAGAGAAGGAGGAGAAGGAAGAAAAAAAGAAGACAAAGCAGCAGCCTGAGGTTCCTATGGAACTGCTTCCTAAACCTAAGCATATATTTTAGGTCAGTCCTACTGCAGAAAATTGCTCTGGGCTGTCAGAATGTATACCTCCCTGGTTCCAGCAGATCTAGTATGGTGAAATGAGCACTGCTTCTGGAGTCAGAAAACCTGGGTCCAGATCTTACCTCTGACACATTCCCTGTGTGACCAAAGGCAAATCACTCTGCCTTGCTTGTTGTCTGTTTCTCATCTATGAAATGAAGGAGTATATACTAGATACTCCCTGAGGTCCCTTCCTGCTCTAGACCTATAATTCTTATGAAACCCCATTGTCTTTTATTCTTCCATTTATAAACATAATATTTCTCTGTAAGTTGTTAGACAGAACATGTCCAGCTGGAAGACCACATTGTTGAATTTAATCCTGGAGAATATATCACATTCCAGATAAACAAAGAGAGGAGTTAGAACATGCGCCATTTTTATGAGCAGCTCAGAGCTGCTTCAGTCATATCCAACTCTGCATGACCTCATTTGGGGTTTTCTTGGCAAAGATACTGGAGTGGTTTGCCATTTCATTCTCCAGTTCTCCTCGGGAAACTGAGGCAAACTGAGTCAAGTGACTTGCCCAGGGTCACACAGTAAGTATCTGAGGCTACATTTGAACTTGGATCTTCCTAACTCCAGACCCAGTACTCTATCCACTGCACGACCTAATTGCCCATTATCTCACTAATAGTTGATTATAAACAAAATGAGTAAGTCTCTCATGGATGATTAGGGAGAAGAGACTATGGAGTTATTTGTAGGGGACTCCTCAGTGTCCTGTTTTTTTGAGCAAGTCTTTTGCAATCCTCCATTTCTTTAAAAAAGGACTTCAGCTATGGCCAACCTTCTTTCTCAGTCTTTCTTTCCCCATTAGGTCCTTCAAGAGAACACTGAAAAGAGCCCATACCAAAGTAACTTGTCTATTTTGTGAAAACTTTCCAAGCATTAGGAAACATAAGAAATGTGCCCCTTCGATCAAAATTGCAATTGCAGAACCTAAGGTCTTGGCACATTTGAATATCCAACATGACAAGAAAAGTTTCTTTCTTGGGGGTGGAGACAAGATGGCGGAGTAGAAACAGCATGTCCAAGCCACTCTGCCCCCAGATTACCTCAAAACTATGTAAAAGGGGACTCTGAACAACTTCTGGAGCCCCAGCACCCACAGAACAACACAGAGAAGCTAACCTCCCACTGAGGACAGCCCAGCAGCCCTGCAGGAATGACCAGCGCAGCACTCTGGGAGTTGGCAGCGCAGCGTGCAGAGCATGGAGAGCCGAGCCCAGGTCTGCCAGAGTCGTGGTTTTAGCCCCAGGGCGGCAGGGCCAGCAGCCAGCTGGAGGGACCCCAGAACGCCAGCAGCTGTGGCAATTCCAGAATTATCAACATAGACATGCCTAGGACAAAGTGAGAGGTTAGTGCCCTATGGACTTTGGGACCAGTAGTTGGGGAACGTGTCGGCTTCCTCCCTTGGGGGCTAGAAGCCACTGAGGAGACAAGCCATTTTGTAGTTTTCAGAGGCAGCTCCAGCTCCTGGCCTGCGAACTGTAGGGAGATCCACCGATCACTCTTGGGGGATAATGGCTCTTGCTTTAACCTCCCTGGATCTGGATTGTGATCTGGGGTGAACGTCATGGGTGGGTTTTCAGCTTGCCAGAATGGAAGTTGCCACCCCCACACATTCAGGATGAAAATTCCCCTATCTGGCCGAAAAGCCATAGTGTGGCAACAAGCCCAAAAGTCAAGTAATTAAGTGCCAAGGCAAAGGAAACAAAATAAACAGAAAAATGCAACCCTAGAATCCTACTCTGGGGGCAAAGAGGGTCAAAGCATAGGGGAGGAGGACTGTGAGGTCAGAAGTCCTGCTCCAAAAGCCCCAGGGGAAAACATGAGCGGGTTGAAGGCCATAGAGGACCTTAAGAAGGACTTTAAAAATCAAATAAAAGAAGTGGAGGAAAAATTGGAAAGAGGAATGAGAAGGATGCAGGAAAAGTATGAAATGAGGGTCAACAGCCTGACTGAGGAAAACAACACCTTAAAAAATAGACTAACTCAAATGGCAAAGGAAGCCCAAAAGGGCAATGAGGAGAAGAATGCCTTAAAAAGTCGAATTTGCCAGATGGAAAAAGAATCTCAAAAGTTCACTGAGGAGATTCATTCCTTCAGAGTTAGACTGGAGCAAATGGAAGCTAATGACTTTATGAGAAATCAAGATGCTGTTAAGCAGATCCAAACAAACGAAAGATTAGAAGGCAATGTGAAATATCTCATGGGAAAAACCACTGACCTGGAAAATAGATCCAGGAGAGACAGTTTAAAAATTATTGGACTACCTGAAAGCCATGATCAAAGAAAGAACCTAGAAATCACCCTTCAAGAAATTCTCAAGGAAAATTGCCCTGATGTTTTAGATCCAAAGGGCAAAATAGAGGTTGAAAGAATCCACCAATCACCTCCTGAAAAAGATCCCAAAAAGAAAACTCCCAAAAATATTATAGCCAGGTTCCAGAATCCCCAGATCAAGGAGAAAATAGTCCAAGCAGCCAGGAAGAAACAATTTCAATATTGTGGAAACACAATCAGAATAGCACAGGACCTGGCAGCTTCTACACTGAGGGATCGAAGGGCATGGAATATGATATTCCAGAGGGCAAAAGAACTGGGAATGAACCCAAGGGTCACCTACCCAGCAAAACTGAGTATTTTGTTTCAGGGGAAAATATGGTCATTCAGTGGAATAGAGGACTTTTAAGCATTCTTGAGGAAAAAAACAGAGTTGAATAGAAAATTTGACATCCAGACACAAGAAGCAAGAGATGCCTGAGAAGGTAATCAGGTAAAAGAAATCAAAAGGAACTTATCAAAGTTGAACTATTTACATTCCTATATGGAAAAGCAATAACTGTAACTGATGAAATCTTTCTCACTATGAAAATAATGGAAGAAGGGTGTATGGTCATATGATTACATATGTGAATGTGTGTGTATATGGTTATAGTTATATATAGATAGAGGGCATAGGTTGAATTTGTTGGGAAGGGAGGATACTCAAGGGGCAAAATTATGAGGTGAGAGAGGAAGATGGGGAGAGTCAGGGTAGGGTAAACAATCTCATGTAGAAGAAGCAAGAGGAAGTGTTTGCAAGGGAGGGGAAGAATAGGAAGGCAAAATGGCAAAACCACATTCTCATTGAATTTGGTTCAGGGAGAGAATGACTTACATACTAAATGGGATATCTCAACCTGCAGCAGAATAGGGGGAAGGGGCATGAGAGGAGGGATGATGGATGGGAGGGCATCCTTTGGGGGAGGGAAGTACCCACTATAGAAGAGGCACAGGATCAAGTAGGGAATGGACCAGGTGGGGGGTGGGATGAGTGGGAGGGAATTATAAGCAGCCTTGTACAATATATCTACTATGATAATGTTTTGCATAGCTAGACATGTACAACATATACTGAATTACTTATCTCCCCAGAGGGAATGGGTGACAAGGGAGGAAGGAAATGGATCTGAAATTCAAGGTCTTAAGATTCAACGTTTCAAATATATACAAATACTATTATTAATACTCTTTTGCTTGTAATTGGGAGATAAGAAGTACAAGCATTGGGACACAAAGATTCACCTTCCTCTAATGGAAAAGTCGAAGGGGGTATGGGAGATGATATGGGAGAGAGCAGATTGGAGGAAGCGATATCTTGGGGGACTGCTCTTCTGGGAGGGTGGGTAGGGGAAGAATAGGGGGGAAAATGATTGTAACTCAAAATCTTGCAGAAATGAATGATGTAAAACAGAAGTTAATAAAGTATTTGTTTAAATTTAAAAAATGTTTCTTTCTTGATTTAGGGCTATGACAATTCATTTCTAAGGAATGTCACCTGGTTCTCTTTGGAATACTGTACTCTTCCCACTCACCCTTTTCCCTGCACACCCTGATTTTCAGATGAGCTAAATGGAGATCTCTTTCAACCCCTATAAGGAGGCCTAGGCTTGAGTTTATCCCTATTTTGAGAGCATCTTGTTCTGGTACCATAGGCAGGTTACTTAATCCCTCTACACCTTAATTTGATAATTAGTAAACATCTCAATGATCTCCCAGAGATCTAGATCTTCCAGCTCTAACAAACCATTCTACATGTGAGACAGGAATAGCAACATATATCTATCCATCCATCTATCTATCTACCTATCTCTCTATATACAAATACACATACACACACACACACACACACACACACACACACACAGAGAGAGCTAGGTGGAGCAGAGTATCAGGAAGACTCACCTTTTTGAGCTGAAATCTGGCCTCTATCAGTAGCTGTCTGCATCAGATTTAAAATGATCTGGAAAAGGAAATGGCAAACGACTCAAGTATCTTTGCCAAGAAAAGTGGGGTCATGAATCAACTGAATAAGATTTGCATATGTGTGCGTGTATTTGTATGTATTTGTGTGTGTATGTATCCCATCCCATATCCTGATCATGCCACACCTTGGTCATCTTGCTACTATGCTGTCATCTGGCACTATTGTCCTTGCTACTCTTGTTGTTGTAGAATATTACTTTTTTAAAAAAATAATTTTGGGCTCCATACATATATATTTACATATATATATGCATTCCTATTAAACATATTTTCACATTAGTCATATTGTAAAGAAGAATTAAAACCAATGGGAGAAAGCATGAGAAAGAAGAAACAAAAAAAAGAGAGAGCAAGTAGGACGTTTTTATCTATATTTAGACTCCATAGCTCTTTCTCTGGATGAGGGTAGCATTTTCCATCATGAGTCTTTTGGAATTGTCTTAGATCATTGCATTGCTGAGAAGAGCCAAGTCTATCAAAGTTGGTCATCACAAATGTTGCTATTGTGTACAATGTCGTTCTAGTTCTGCTTATTTCACTCAGTATCAGTTCATGTAAGTCTTTACGGGTTTTTCTAAAGTCTGCCTGATAATCATTTCTGGAACAGTAGTATTCTATTACATTGATATACCACAACTTGTTCAGTCATTCACCAATTGATGGACATCTCCTCAATTTCCAGTTCTTGGCCACCACATAAAGAGGGGCTATAAATATTGTTGTACATGTGGGACCTTTTTGCAGTTTTATGATGTCTTTGGGATACAGACTTAGAAGTGGTATTGCTAGGTCAAAAGGGTATGCACAATTTTATAGCCCTTTGGCCATAGTTCCATATTACTCTCTAGAATGGTTGGATCAGTTCACAACTCCACCAACAATGAATTAGTGTTCCAATTTTCCCACATCTTCTCCAACATTTATCATTTTCCTGTTTTGTCATGTTAACCAATCTGATTGGTGAGATGTGGTGCCTCAGAGTTGTTTTGATTTGCACATCTCTAATCAATAGTGATTTAGAGCTTTCTTCCATATGACTATAGATAACTTTACTTTCTTCCTCTGAAAACTGCCTATTCATATCCTTTGATCATTTATCATTTGGGGAACAACTTGTATTCTTATAAATTCAGCTCAGTTCTCTATATATTTTAGAAATGAGGCCTTTATCAGAGACACTGGTTGTAAAAATTGCTTCCCAGCTTTGTGCTTCCCTTCTAATCTGGGATGCATTGGCTTTGTGCAAAAACTTTCCAATTTAATCTAATCAAAATTATCCATTTTTACATTTCATAATGATCTCTATCCCTTGTTTGGTCATAAATTCTTCCCTTTTCCATAAATCTGACAAGTAAACTATTCCTTGCTTTCCTAATTTGCTTATAGTATCAGTCTTTATATCTAAATCATGTACCCATTTTGACTTTATCTTGGCATATGTTCTATTCCTAGCTTTGATCATACTATTTTCCAGTTTCCCCAGCAGTTTTTGTTAAATAGTGAATTCTTATCCCAGAAGCTGGAGTCTTTGGGCTTATCAAACAGTAGATGACTATAGTCACTGACTACTGTGTCTTGTGTACCTAATTTATTCCACTGATCCATCATTCTATTTCTTAGACAATACCAAATAATGTTGATGATTGCTACTTTAAAATACAATGTAAAATCTTGTATAGCTAGGCCACCTTCCCTTGCATTTCTTTTTTTTTAAAACAAATGCTTTATTAACTTCTGTTTTACATCATTCATTTCCGCCAGATTTTGAGTTACAATCAATTTCCCCCCATTATTCCCCTACCCAACCTCCCAGAATAGCAGTCCCACAAGATATCACTTCCTCCAATCTGCTCTCTCCCATACCTTCTCCCATACCCCCATCGACTTTTCCATTAGAGGAAGGTGAATCTTGTGTCCCAATGCCTGCACATCTTATCTCCCTATTACAAGCAAAAGAGTATTAATAATAGTATTTATATATATTTGAAACATTTAATGTTAAGACCTCGAATTTCAGATCCATTTCCTTCCTCCCTTGTCACCCATTCCCTCTTGGGAGATAAGTAATTCAGTATATGTTGTACATGTCTAGCTATGCAAAACATTATCATAGTAGATATATTGTACAAGGCTGCTTATAATTCCCTCCCACTCATCCCACCCCCCACCTGGTCCATTCCCTACATAATCCTGTCCCTCTTCTATAGTGGGTACTTCCAACCTCCCCTTACCCCAAGGATGCCCTCCCATCCATCATCCCTCCTCTCATCCCCCTTCCCCCTATCCTGCTGCAGGTTGAGATATCCCATTTAGTATGTATGTCATTTTCTCCCTGAACCAAATTCAATGTGAATGTGGTTTTGCCTTTTTAGCCTTCCTTATTCTCCCCCTCCTTTGCAACCACTTCCCCTTGCTTCTTCTACATGGGATAGTTTACCCTACCCTGTCTCTCCCCATCTCCTCTTGCCACTTTCCTCTCTCACCTCATAATTTCATCCCTTGAGTATTCTCCCTTCCCAACAAATTCAACCTATGCCCTCTAACCAATATAACTGTAACCATATACACACACATTCACATATGTATTCATATGACCACACCCCCTTCTTCCATTATTTTCATAGTGAGAAAGATATCATCAGTCACAGTTATTGCTTTTCCATATAGGAATGTAAATAGTTCAACTTTGATAAGTTCCTTTTGATTTCTTTTACCTGATTACCTTCTCAGGCATCTCTTACTTCTTGTGTCTGGATGTCAAATTTTCTATTCAACTCTGGTTTTTTCCTCCAGAATGCTTGAAAGTCCTCTATTCCACTGAATGACCATATTTTCCCCTGAAACAAAATATTCAGTTTTGCTGGGTAGGTGACCCTTGGGTTCATTCCCAGTTCTTTTGCCCTCTGGAATATCATATTCCATGCCCTTCGATCCCTCAGTGTAGAAGCTGCCAGGTCCTGGCTATTCTGATTGTGTTTCCACAATATTGAAATTGTTTCTTCCTGGCTGCTTGTAGTATTTTCTCCTTGATCTGGGGATTCTGGAACCTGGCTATAATATTTTTGGGAGTTTTCTTTTTGGGATCTTTTTCAGGAGGTGATAGGTGGATTCTTTCAACCTCTATTTTTCCCTCTGGATCTAAAACATCAGGGCAGTTTTCCTTGAGAATTTCTTGAAGGGTGATTTCTAGGTTCTTTCCTTGATCATGGCTTTCAGGTAGCCCAATAATTTTTAAATTGTCTCTCCTGGATCTATTTTCCAGGTCAGTAGTTTTTCCCATGAGATATTTCACATTGCCTTCTAATCTTTCATTTGTTTGGATCTGCTTAACAGCATCTTGATTTCTCATAAAGTCACTAGCTTCCATTTGCTCCAGTCTAACTCTGAAGGAATGAATCTCCTCCGTGAACTTTTGAGATTCTTTTTCCATCTGGCAAATTCGACTTTTTAAGGCATTCTTCTCCTCATTGCCCTTTTGGGCCTCCTTTGCCATTTGAGGTAGTCTATTTTTTAAGGTGTTGTTTTCCTCAGTCAGGCTGTTGACCCTCATTTCATACTTTTCCTGCATCCTTCTCATTTCTCTTTCTAATTTTTCCTCCACTTCTCTTATTTGATTTTTAAAGTCCTTCTTAAGGTCCTCTATGGCCTGCAACCCGCTCATGTTTTCCCCTGGGGCTTTTGGAGCAGGACTTCTGACCTCACAGTCCTTTTCCCGCTCTATGCCCCCAAAATAGGAGTCTAGGGTTGCATTTTTCTGTTTCCTTTGCCTTGGCATGTTGCCACTTAATTGCTTGACTTTTGGGCTTGTTGCCACACTATGGCTTTAAGGCCAGCTAGAGGAATTTTCGTCCCGAACGTGTGGGGGGCAACTTCCGTTTCTGGCAAGCTGTAAACCCACCCACAACTTCCACCCTAGATCACAATCCAGATCCAGGGAGGTTAAAGCAAGAGCGATTACCCCCCAAGACTGATCGCTGGATCTCCCCACGATTTGTAGGCTGGGAGCCAGAGCTGCCTCTGAAAACTACAGAATGGCATTTGTCCTCAGCAGCTTCTAGCCACCAGGGGAGGGAGCTGACGCATTCCCCAAATACAGGTCCCAAAGTCCATAGGACACTAACCTCTTACTTTGTCCTAGGCATGTCTATGTTGATAATTCTGGAGTCGCCACAGCTCCTGGTGTTCTGGGGTTCCTCCAGCCGGCTGCTGGCCCTGCCGCCCTGGGGCTAAAACCTCGGCTCACGCGGACCTGCGCTCGGCTCGGCTCGGCTCCCCTGCGCTCTGCGCACTGCCGGCTCCCAGACCGCTGCGCTGGTCCTTCCTGCAGGGCTGCTGGGCTGTCCTCAGCGGGAGGTTAGCTTCTCTGTGTCGTTCTGTGGGTGCTGGGGCTCCAGAAGTTGTTCACAGTCCTTTTTTACATAGTTTGTGGGGAATCTGGGGGCAGAGAGGCTTGGAAGAGCTGTTTCTACTCCGCCATCTTGGCTCCGCCCCCCCTTGCATTTCTTTTCATTAATTCCATTGATATTTTGAAACTTTTGTTCTTCCAGATGAATTTTTATATTATTTTTTCTAGCTTTATAAATATTTTTGATAGTTTGACAGGTATGAAACCAAATAAATAAATTAATTTAGATAAAATTATCATTTTTATTATATTAATTTGGCCTACCCATGAGCAACTGATATTTTCCCAATTATTTAGATCTAACTTTATTTGTGTGAAGAATGTTTTATAATTGTGTCCATATAGTTCCTGAGTTTGTCTTGGCAGGTAGACTCTCAAATATTTCATATTATCTAAAGTAACTTTAAATGGAATTTCTCTTTCTATCTCTTGCTGTTGAGTTTTTGTTAGAATAGTTTATTTTTTTAAGTTGTTAATTATTTCAAGTAGTTTTTCTACTTGATTTTCTAGGATTCTTTAAGTATGCCATCATATCATCTCCAGAGTGATAACTTTATTCCTTCTTGGCCTATTCCAGTTCCTTCAACTTATTTTTCTTCTCTTACTGCTAAAGCTAACATTTCTAGTACCATATTGAAAGACAGTGGTTAATATGGACATCCTTGTTTCACTGCCATTTTTATTGGAAATGCTTCTAGCTTATCCCCATTACATATAATGCTTCCTGATGCTTTAAATAGTTGCTACTTACCATTTTAAGGAGTATTACATTTATTCCTATGCTTTCTACTGGTTTTAATAGGAATGGGTGTTACATTTTGCTAAAAGCTTTCTCTGCATCTATTGAGATAATCACATGTTTTCTGTTAGCTCTATTATTGATATGGTCAATTATGCTGATAATTTTCCTAAAATTAAACCAACCCTGCATTCCTAGTATAAATCCTTCCTGGTGATAATGTATTATACTCATTGTAGGCTGCTGTAATCTCTTTTGCTAATATTTTATTTAAATTTTTTCATCAATATTTATTAGGGAAATTGGTCTATAATTTTCTTTCTGTGTTTTGGCTCTTCTTGGTTTATGATGCATATGATATGATATGATACATATTTGTATCATAAAAAGAATTTAGTAGGACTCCTTCTTTGCCTATTTTCACAAATAATTTATGTAGAACTGGAATTAGTTGTTCTTTAAATATTTGATAGAATTCACCTGTAATTCCATCTGGCTCTGGAGAGGTTTTCTTAGGGCATTTTCATTGATGCCTTGTTCAATTTCTTTTTCTGAAATGGGGTTAAGTATTTTATTTTCTCTTCTGTTAATCTGTGGGATTTATATTTTTGTAAATATTTATCCATTTCACTAAGATTGTCCCATTTATTGGCATATAATTGGGCAAAATTATTGTTTAATTTCCTCTTCATTTGATGGTGACTTCATCTATTTTTGGTAGTAGTAATTTGTTTTTCTTTTTTTTTTCTTTTGCTTTTTAGAGGGCAATTGGGGTTAAGTAACTTGCCCAAGGTCACACGGCTAGGCTTTTTTGTTTATTTGTTTGTTTGTGTGTGCATTAAGTGTCTGAGGCCAGATCCAAACTCAGGTCCTTCTGAATTCAGGGCCGACGCTCTACTCACTGCGCCACCTAGCCGCCCCTGTTTTTCTTCTTTTTTAAAATCAAATTAACCAAAGATGTTTCTCTATTTTATTGGTTTTTCATAAAAAGATGTTAGTTTTATTTATTAGTTCCATAGTTTTCTCAATTTCAATTTTATTAATCTCTCCTAATTAATTTTTAGTCTATCTTTCCATGGCCCTTTATGACATGTAATTTTTATTTCATCATAGTCTGAAAAGGCTGCATTCAATATTTCTGCCTTTCTGCCCTGGATTGGGAAGTTTTTATAGTCAATTTTTGTGTTGGTGCTATGTACTACTGAAAAAAAGGTATTCTTCCTATCTATTTCCATTCAATTTTCTCCAGAGGTCTACCATATCTAACTTTTCTAAGATTCTATTCACCTCCTTAATTTCTTTTCTTTTTTCTTTTTTTTTGCTTTTTGGAGGGGCAATTGGGGTTAAGTGACTTGCCCAAGGTCACATGGCTAGTTTTTTGTGTTAAGTGTCTGAGGACAGATTTAAACTCAGGCCCTCCTGACTCCAGGGCTGGTGCTCTGTTCACTGTGCCAGCTAGCTGTCCGTTTTTTGTCTATTTTGTGTTTAGATTTATATAGTTCTGAGAGGGGAAGATTAAGGTCCCTCACTAGTATGGTTTTGCCATTTCTTCCTGTAACTCCTTAACTTCTCCTCTAAAGTATTTGGTTGCTATACCACTTGTTGGATATACGTTTAGTACTTTTATTATTCCCTTGCTGCTTTGACCAGGTTCCAAACGCACATCTCTATCCCAATATTTCACCTAGACAGTTAGACACCATCCTGCCATGCTCCTGCAGGTGTATTTCTAACTCATGATCCAGGAATAGTTTTTAAAAATGAAAACAATACTAGTATTGCTTTTAGAAAAGGAGATTGTCAATAGGCTACTCTATGGTTCCATTAACTATCCCTGTGATTTCTTCCATCCAATGCTAGCCATCCTTCTCCTATATTTTGTCCCCAGTTAAAATGGAATCTCCTTGAGAAAAGGAACTTTCTTTTGCATTTATAACCCAGAGTTTGGCCCAATGCATAGTCACACAGGAAGTCCTTAAGAAATACTTTTTTTTTTCAGATATTGGGGTGGGGGGAGGGTCAAATGACTAATCACAGAAGGATTGCATGGATCTCTTTGCCAATACTGAGGCAGTATTCTCTTGCTTTGCCTGTGCTTTGAACTGGGTTGCAGGCCTGGGTGGCAGTCTGTAGCACCGATGCAATATTCACAGCACTGACAATGACTGTAAATATGTTGGCACAGTTCTCAATTGTAAAATATAGCAGACTCTCCATATAGAAGACAAAAGCAAAACATTTGACACCAAAAAAACCCCCAAATTCCAACACCAGAAAGTCAAATATACCATAGCAACATAGCAGTCAGTAGACCATAAAACAGGAAAGAGCCACACTATCCTCTAGCCTTTCCACAAACCAACACCCACAAACCCAGCTCTCTCCCTGGGTGCTTCCTCTCCTCCCTCCAGCTCTAATCACTATGACTCCCAGCTCCCTGCAGGCTCTTCTCCACTCTTCAGCAAATTTCTCCCACCACAGACTCAGTGTGATTACATTCATCCTATTAGTGGGCAGGGAATATATTTCAAAGCAGAGAAGATCTTCAAATTCCTATTACTATTACACAGTCCTAGGGTAAGGAGAAGCACTGGTGTGGTGAAGCTTGTGGCAGTGGTAGAGAGGGGATCCTTCTCACAGCTCCAAGGCATGAAAGAGTGCTTGTGGTCATTCACAGACCAGAGCACAGGCCAGGAGAAGAATAAACATTTCTCCCTTGATGATGCAACTGCAGAAGAACTGAAAATTTGTAGGTCCCTAGAAATATTTCTGAAAAAAGCTGCAAAAAACACTTGAAGCTTGGGAAAATACACCCATCTCACTTGAAGCAGAGTACTACCTTAACAAAGAGCTAAAAAGTCAAGTAATTGGCTGGAAAAATGAGCAAGCAGCAGTAAAAAAAATCAGACTATAGAATCTTACTTTGGTGATAAGGAAGACCAAAATACATACTCAGAAGAAGACAACAAAGTCAAAGCTCCTACATCTAAAACCTCCAAAAAAATATGAATTATTTACAGGCCATGGAAGAGCTCAAAAAGAATTTTGAATATCATGTAAGAGAAGCAGATGAAAAATTGGGGAGAGAAATGTGATGCAAGAAAATCATGAAAAATGAGTTAACAAGCTTGCTAAAGGAGACTCAGCAAAATACTGAAGAAAATAACAGCTTTAAAAATAGACTAACCCAAATGACAAAAGATGTCCAAAAAGCCAATCAAGGAGAAGAATGCCTTAAAAAGCAGAATTGACCAAATGGAAAAGGAGCTCCAAAATCTCACTGAAGAAAATAATTCCTTCAAAATTAGAATGGAGCAAATGGAAAGCTAATGACTTCATGAGAAATCAAGAAATTATAAAGCAAAACCAAAAGAATGAAAATAGAAGACAATGTGAAATATCTCATTAGAAAAACAACTGACTTAGAGAATAGATCCAGGAGAGATAAAATTTAAAAATTACTTGACTACCTAAAAGCTATGATAAAAAGAACCTAGATATTATCTTTTAAGAAATTATCAAGGAAAACTGCCCTGATCTTTTAGAACCAGCAAGGAAATAGATATTGAAAGAATCCACTGATCATCTCCTGAAAGAGATCCCCCCCAAAAAACTCATTGTAGCCAAATTCCAAAGTTCCCAGGTTAGGGAGAAAATATTGCAAGCAGTCAGAAGGAAACAATTAAGTATTGTGGAAACATAATCAGCATAACACAGGATTTAGCAGCTTCTACATTAAGGGATCAGAGATCTTGTATGATATTTGGGAGGTCAAAGGAACTAGGATTAAAACCAAGAAACACCTACCCAGAAAAACTTAGTATATTACTTCAGGGGGAAAAATGAATATTCAATGAAATAGAGGACTTTCAAGCTTTCTTGATGAAAAGACCAGAGCTGAATAGAAAATTTGACTTGCAAATACAAGAACCAAGAGAAGTATGAAAAGGTAAACAGGAAAAAAGAAATTATAAGGGATTTATTGAAGTTGAATTGTTTATATTCCTACATGGAAAGATGATATTTGTAACTCATGCATTTCTCAGTATTAGGGTAGTTAGAGGGAATATGCATACATACATACACACATACATACATACATATAGATAGATACACAGAGGACACAGAGTAAATTGAGTATAAAGAAATGATATCTAAAAAATAAAATTAAGGGATGACAGGAATGTAGTGAGAGAAGGAAAAAGGAATAGGTAGAATGGGATAAATTTCTCACATAAAAGAGGCAAGAAAAAGCTTTTACAGTGAAGGGGAAGAAGAGGGAAGTGATAAGGAATGAGTGAACTTTATTCTCATTAGATTTGGTTTAAGGAGGGAATAATATACATACTCATTTGGATATAAAAATCTATCTTACCCTACAGGAAACTAGGGGCAAAGGGGATAAAAGAGGGGGGATGACAGAAGGGAGTGCAAATGGGAGGTGGGAAAGTAATCAGAAGCAAACATTTTTGAGGAGGGACAGGATCAAAGGATATAATAGAATAAGTGGGGGAATAGGATAGGATGCAGGGAAATATAGTCTTTCACAACACGACTATTATGAAAGTATTTTGCATGGCTATACATGTATAATCTATATCAAATCGTTTGCCCTATCAACAAGGGTGGTTGGGGAGGAAAGAGGGGATAGAATGTGGAAATTAAAAGTTTTAAGAAACAAATGTTAAAAGTTATTTTTATATGTAACTGGTAAATAAGATGTACAGGCAATGGAGTATAGAAATCTACCTTGTCCTACAGGAAAATAGAAGGGAAGGGGATAAGAGAAGTAGGGGGAGTAATAGAAGGGAGGGCAGATTGGGGGAAGAATGCATGCCATCTTGGGGTGGGAGAAGATGGGGAGATGGAGAGAAAATCTGGAACTCAAAATCTTGTGGAACTGAATGTTGAAACCTAAAAATAAATTAATAAAAAAGCCATACTTTTTTCCTTCATTCATCCTCTTCTATAAAATAGCAATGATAATGCCTATACTATGTACCTCACTAAGTTGTTTTGCTTTTTAAATAACATATGTAAAGCACTTTGCAAACCTGAACATAATATTTAAATATTAGTTATTGCTATACAATCAGGAGAGAAATGCTGATGTTTTCATTTGGAAAGTGTCTCACAGATGCCATTTGTTCAAGAGGGTAATCATAAAGAATGCACTGGGGCGGCTAGGTGGCACAGTGAATAGAGCGCTGGCTCTGGAGTCAGAAGGACCTGAGTTCGGAGCCGGCCTCAGACACTTAATCCACACAAACAAAAACCTAAACATGTAACCTTGGGCAAGTTACTTAACCCCATTTGCCCTAAAGGGGCGGCTAGGTGGCGCAGTGAGTAAGAGCGCCGGCCTCGGAGCTGGGATGACCCGAGATCAAATCCGGCCTCAGAAAATGAGCACCCACACATAATGATTAGCCGTGTAACCTTGAGCAAGTTACTTAACCCCAATTGCTTTATAAAAAAAAAAGAAAAGAATGCACTGGGGCGGCTAGGTGGCACAGTGAATAGAGCGCTGGCTCTGGAGTCAGAAGGACCTGAGTTCGGAGCCGGCCTCAGACACTTAATCCACACAAACAAAAACCTAAACATGTAACCTTGGGCAAGTTACTTAACCCCATTTGCCCTAAAGGGGCGGCTAGGTGGCGCAGTGAGTAAGAGCGCCGGCCTCGGAGCTGGGATGACCCGAGATCAAATCCGGCCTCAGAAAATGAGCACCCACACATAATGATTAGCCGTGTAACCTTGAGCAAGTTACTTAACCCCAATTGCTTTATAAAAAAAAAAGAAAAGAATGCACCTTTTTAGCTTATTCATTCTTTCTACCTGGGCCCTCTACTGGATGTTCTACTGACCATCTACATGTTTTGCAATGTCCCCTTTCTCCCCCGTACAAGTTTTCCTTAAGGTAGGGACCATTAAGTTTTTGTCATTGTAGCCCAAGTACATAACATAATGCCATGCCCATTGCAGGCACCCAGTCAACATTTACTGAATTTAAATCTCCACTATCCTATCTGAAGTAAATAATTCTCTACCTCTGATACCTGAAAGCCCATTCTAGGTAACAATCCAACTACCTGATTCATTTCAACAAAATATTCAACAAAAACATTTGGGGACAAAAATAAATACAGAAATAGATATGTGTGAAATATCATAACTTTAATGAATGACTGAATAAAAATTAGTAAAGACAATCTTAAAATGTTTTTCTGAACAGTCATTTTTTTGAGAAAATTTGATAAAGCAAGTAAGCCATGATTTTAAAATTCTGATATAAAAAATTGGTGTTTCTTACTCAATTTGTATTTCCAAAGGTTTTATGGAGAAGAAAATCTGCCAAAGAATAAGATGTTTCTTGTGGGATTGTGACGGATTAAAAATAGGAATGGATGGTCAGCATTAAACTCTTCTTCTGGCACCAACCTGGCAAATACTGCAATGCCTGCAGTGGCAGCTGCTGCCTCAGTACCTTCTTCATTCACTTCCACAAAAGACTGATGGATAATTTTGGAAATAAAGAGATCTCTGCTCCCTGACATTCCAGAGAGATCAGCTTTACCCCTGTTAAAGAGATCGCACAGACCCATTTGTGCTAAATCTGAGTTGAGGTCATAGGTGTTTTCCATCTTGAATTTGGGCAGATGTACATGAACATCAATGGTATCCATATTTTTTTGATCGGTCCATTCTGTCAAATTTTCCATGGTGAGCTGCTTTTCAATCTGAAATTAGAAAGACAGAGAGAAGATAGAACCCTAACAACTGGACTGCATTAGCTGAGATAGGTGAATTGACAAAATGATTACAATTATCATTATTTTTATGAATGGACAGATCAAAGAAGTTGCCCCCTTCCAAACAGAGAAGCTTCCTTCCAATTCCACCACAAAACTGACTCCTTTATGAGAACTGTGTTCTTGTTCAGCAGGTGGGCTGGTGATGACAGAACACAGCTGAATTTCTATTACTACCAGTTCAAGTGAGGGGAATTTGGATATGTGATTTATACACTCAACAAATATTTATTGAGCTCTTACCAAATTCCTGTATTTGTTATAGAACTTATGTTCACAGAATCACAGTATTTCATGTTAGAAGGCTCCTTAGAGATCACCCAGTTCAAAGCCTCATTTTAAACATAAGGAAATGGAATGTTTAAGCTATAACTGATTTCTGCCTGCCCAGTAAGAAAATACGCTACTTAAGAACAGCAACCATTTCATATTTCTGGATTTTTCTCTCTGTCTCTACTGCTGAGCACAGTCCCAACACAAAGTAAATTCTTTTTTTGCTTTTTTTTTTTGGAGGGGGAAAGACTGGGCAATTGGGGTCAAGTGACTTGCCCAATGTCACATGGCTAGTAAGGGTTAAGTGTTCTTTGCCCAGATTTGAACTCAGGTCCTCCTGACTCCAGGGCCAGTGTTCTATTCACTGCACCACCTAGCTGCCCCACAAAGTAAATTCTTAATAAACGATTGCCGATTTGATTGATTGTTCATGGATACATAATAGCAAGGAGAAAAGCTATGACTGAATGTAGGTCCTGTGATACTAATTCTATTCATCTTCCATTCCAGGTCACGTACCTATCTGTGGGGGAATAAACTTTAAAAAGTACAAGAATCTTATTCTTGTGCTTGTTACTGAGTTCAATCCTATAGCTTGTAGATTAAAAAATATATATTATGTGATGACCTGAACTTTGCCAGAGGGAAAAAAAAAATAACCATTATCTCCCATGGGCATCACCTTACTTTGAAACAGTTCTCTTTCTTTGTTTTTCTGTTAATCTAAAATCAGATGGTACTGTCTCTGTTTCAGTCTATCTTTCTCTCTATATGAAGTTCTAATAACAAAAAAATTTTAAATCCATAAATTGAACTGAGCCAATTTGCTTTAGGCTCTTTCCAAAACCATAAAGACTAAATGTGTCAACTTCAAAGTAAATCTGTAAGCACAACTCAAGAGCCTTTAGATTACTGAAGTATACTTCCTATAGGACAAGCATCTCTTATTGTGTATCTCTAACAGCAACTTCAAAAGAGTTATGAGTAAGAATAAATATGTTCATAGGGCAGCTAGGTGGTACAGTAATCTGGATGTGGAATCAGGAAGATTTATCTTTCTGAGTTCAAATCCAGCCTCAGATACTTTTTAGCTGGGTGACCCTGGGCAAGTCATTTAACCTGGTTTGATTCTGTTCCTCATCTCTAAAATTAGCTTGAGGAAAAATGGCAAACCACTCCAGGATCTTTGCCAAGAATACCCCAAATGGAGTAATGAAGACTTGAACACAACTGAAAAATGACTGAACAACAACAAAAATGTTCACAGAGTCCCATTCATTTTAGTTATGGTGTGAAATCTGCCTTCTGCCTCCTCAACCTGGAGCCACGTATGTGGAAAATCAGTGTGTCAAAGAGAGACTATAAGGTATCCAAAGTGTCTAAGGTACCTCTTTCAGGCCAGTAGAATCATCCTCAATATCATCTGGAAGCAGAATGATCATGCTTAGCTCATTGCCCTTATAAGGAAGTTCTAATACGCGACACTTGAGAGCCTCGATGTAACCAAAGGGCAGCTTCTTCTTCTGATACATCATTTTCACTGATTTTTTTTCTCTCTTGAATATTTAGAAACATACCAAAAAGACAGCTCAGAATACCATATGAAAAAATGCTTTTTTTTTTTAAACACACACATATTGTCCTTTGTAAAAAGGCTATTTATTGTATTCCTACTTATCCCTCTCACCTTGTTTAATCTAAATTGTGCATCAGTAGTAAGTGCTTCATCAAATTTCTTCTCCCAATTTCCTTTGAAATAGATGGCATTCACCAACACAAGTTTAGTCAGGCTATCTACTGAACCTGATGCCAATAGCTCTGGAATCTTACCTGAAAAGTGAGATGATTTATTAATTCATATATAAAAGCATGAAATTTAAACTAATTAAAACTATAATATAACTGAATTGAGCAATACTTGACTTTTAACATGTGAGAACCAATCCCTCAGAAGCACACAGATCACTAAGTTATAAAAGCTGTCTAGAATGCTTACACACTAAATCAGACAATCAGTTGTTCTGTCAGGTATGATACATAAACCACAAAGAAAAGAAGTGGAATATAGCACAAATCCATAGCCAGCAGGATAGAACAAGCAAGCCCAAGTAGTTCTAGAAACTTGTCCATTAACAATAAACCTGACACTATAGGTGATAATTATTAATTTAAATAAAATCATTCCTTGACAGAGTTCTTTTAAGTTGCTAGTCAATCACCTTTTCTGGTGTATATGAAATGGAACACTGAAAATCTAAAAGATTATCTCACCTCCAAAAAGCAAAAAAAAAAGTTTCTTATGTAAACACAGTCTTGGCCAGGGAGAAGTGGTAACTCTAGTAATTTTTATGATATAATTTAGGCATTTATTCTCATGACAAAATCTGGGTATTTACAGAGATGTATTTTTCTTTCTGGAATCTAAGACTGCATTGAGTACACTGGAAAAGCAAAATTATAAATCAATAGAGAGTCTGAAAAAAAAACAATGAATACACTCTACTTAGACCCAAGAAGACACATAATATTCATACCGATTAGTTACAAAAAATGTTAACTTAAATGCTTTGAAGTCATTTGAAGGCACACTATCTAGAAAGTCCTCAAAAACTTTATTCTTATAACTCAACCTCTAATATTGGTTTTGACCCTAAAGCTTAGCTATTGGGAAGGAAAATATCATCCAGTCAATCTCATGAAATGATTTGGTCTGACTATAGCCAAAAGAGAATCGGATTAAACTTACTACCTTTCATCTTTTACCCTAACATGCAGTTTATAGGATCCTATAGGATTAGCACTCAAAGGATATTGAATCTTACTCGGTTATTTTGAAGATGAAAAAATGGAGTCTCAGAAAAGCTAAGTGACTTGCCCAGGGTCACAAAGCCAGTGTTCCAACCCAAGTCATCTTGACTCCAAATCCAGTTCCATTATTAGAAATTATTTTAATATAACTTATTTAATTTTAGTTTTCAACATTTACTTCCATAAAATTTGAGTTTTAAATTTTCTCCCCTTCTCTCTCCTCCCCCTTCCCTAAGACAGTATATAGTCTGATATAGGTTCTACTTATATATTCATATTAAACATATTTTCACATTAGTCATGATGTAAAGAAAAAATTAGGACTAATGGGAGGAATTAAAAAGAAAGACCAAACAAAACAAAAGAACAAACGAAAAGGAGAGCAAATAGTCTGCTTTCATCTGCATTCAGGTTCCAAAGTTCTTCTGGATATGGATAGCATTTTCCATCATAAGTGTTTTGGAATTGTCTTAGATCCTTGTATTGCTTAGAAGAGCTAAGTTCATCAAGGTCAATCATTGCACAATGTGGCTACTGCTGTGTACAATGTTCTCCTGGTTCTGCTCACTTCACTCTTTCAGTCTTTCTAGGTTTTTCCTGAAATCCATCTGCTCATCATTTCTTATAGCACAATAGTATTCCATTACAATCATATACCATAACTTGTTCAGCCATTCCCCAATTGATGGACATCCCCGCAATTTCCAATTCTTGGCCACCACAAAAAGAGCTGCTATAAATATTTTTGTACCTGGGGGTCCTTTCTGCAGTTTTATGATCCCCTTGGGATACAGTCCTAGAAGGGTATTGCTAGGTCAAAGGGTATGCACAATTTGATAGGCCCTTGGCCATAGTTCCAAATTGCTCTCTAGAATGGTTGGATCAGTTCACAACTCCACCAACAGTGCATTAGTGTTCCAATTTTCCCACAGCTTCTCCCATATTTATCATTTCCCTGTTTTGCCATGTTAGCCAATCTGATAGGTGTGATGTGGTACCTCAGAGTCATTTTGATTTGCATTTCTCTAATCCATAGTGATTTAGAGCATTTTTTTCATAAGACTATAGATTTCTTTAATTTCTTCTTCTGAAAACTGCCTGTTCATATCCTTTGACCATTTGTCATTTAGGGAATGATTTGTATTCTTATAAATTCGAATCAGTTCTCCATATAGTTTAGAAATTAAGCCTTTATCAGAGACACTGGTTATAAAAATTGTTTTCCAGATTTCTGCTTCCCTTCTAATCTTGACTGCATTGGCTTTGTTTGTCCAAAACCCTTTCAATTTAATGTAATTAAAATTATCCATTTTATATTTCATAATATTCTCTATCTCTTATTTGGTCATAAATTCTTCTATTCACCATGGGTGACAACTAAACTACTCCTTGCTCTCCTAGTTTGCTTATATCTGTATCATGTACTCATTTTGACTTTATCTTGGTATGGTGTGTAAGATGTTGGTCTATACCTAATTTCTCTCATACTATTTTCCAGTTTTCTCAACAGTTTTTGTTAAATAGTGAGTTCTTATCCCAGAAGCTAGAATCTTTGGATTCATCAAATAGTAGATTACTACAGTCATTAACTGTTGTGTCTTGTATCATCATTAGAAATAATTAAAGCAAACAGACACATTGCAGATTTCATGAATATGCAAATGACTCCTAAAGAAAATGAGAAATAAGTTTTGTCTTCTGTTGAATAGGCATCAGCTGAGATATAGAAGGCTTAGGGTGGGGGAAAACAATAAAATGGCAACAGGAAAGGAGAAATACTTGTATTTATGCTATAGAATTGAATATATCGGGTATACAAATAGATTTTGTTCAGTTTTCCACCTGGGGGACTCTTACCTTCTGTTTGCTCTTTCACCCACTGGTTAATCTCCTTCCTTGCAGCTTCTGAAGCATGCTGAAAATCAACAGTGGCCAACTCAGCACCATATAATTTCTGGGTAGAACCTAAGAATTCCTACAAAAGAGAAAGATTAAATACAGGAATTAGAGTAGTTCTAAGAAGAAATCCTCCACAGCAAGAGGAACTGAGAAAGAATTCTATTCCCATAGGTTAATAATACAGCTAACTCTTTTGCTTGTCTCTGGAGCTACCTACAATTCATCAAAAAATACAGGAATTCTTCTTAAAGGATTTATCATTATCAGCTTTTCACAGTGGAAATTACAGAGCATGTTTACATTCAATTAATCTGCCACCGGAAGCAATGACAATGGCTGAGGCAAAATATCTTAGTAGCTGTCTTTCTATTTTTAAAATCTGGGAATTTAACTCTCACTAAAAGAATCGATTTCAATTTACCTCAATGTATTCCTTTTGTATAACATTTATCTGAAGCTCTTTAAAATAATTCTCACATTTATTAAAGCATGAAAAACAAAATAATATTTCTTATTAAGCTCATTTGGTAAGTATTAAATTATATAGTAATTAAATAATAATCCTGACTTTTATAAACTATCATGTGTATAGATTTTATAGTATTTCAGGACAAGGACCATGTAGTTATATGCACAGACACTTACAAATATGCATATATATGTCAATCTGTGTTTATCAACTGTGTCCCAAAAATCTTAGTACAATTTTAAACACTAAAACATACTATAACTTCAAAAGTATAAAAGCTGCAAACTTACTAAAAAAAATTGGAAACTTTAATTATTTCACACTGAAAAATTTGTTTCTTATTAAAATTCAACATAACCACCAACTTGTACTACATATCACTCTAGTTGATTTTTCGAACTGTGCACAAAAACAAACAAACAAACAAATAAACAAACAAACAAAAAAAACTTTCATTAGCTGCTGTTCCTTAATGGAAAGGATTGAATTTAGAATCCTAGTCTTGAGATCATCCAAAGAATAAGATTTTCATATATATACAACAGTTTTGATGTGACCCTGAGAGAAAAAGTCTAATGGAGATAAATCAGGTGACCAACATGGTCAAGCTCTAAGAGAACTGGCTTTATCAATCTTGACTTATATGAGAGAGTATCACGTTGAACAGTCGTACATACCATGCATAATAACAAGGTACACTGTCTTGTTAAAGTTAAATAATTTATTATTCAAAATTTACAAAACTAAATGTGTTAAAAATTTTAATAATTAAGCTTCCAAATTTTATATATGTAAACACACACATATGCATAGATATACATACACACAATGAGAGAAATGATTATAAATAACCAATGACTTGGAGAGATCCAGAGATTCCCTTTTTTCTTTTTCTTTTTTGCATTATATTTTTTTTCAGTAGAAGGAAAATGGTTTATTTACTTTTATTTTACAACGAGATCCCCCTTTTTCTAAAGCCTTTATTTCACAAATTCAGTCTCTGAAAGACATTGCTAATAATTAGATTGGATTAACTTTCTTAATAATCTTGTTCAGACCCCTCCCAGATGGGGAAGCCCCTCGTGCTCTACTCAGATTTGGAATAAATTATTTTAATAGATTGCCCCAAAGCTGGGCAATTTAGAAGTAAATGACATAATCAAAGTTTATTGTAATATTCATTATCTCATTAATTGTTAACCAATCAGAGTTGACTGTCACCCTCAGGAACACCCCTCTTCCAAGACCATATAAGACAGGAATCCTCACCAAGAGGGTCTTTGGCATGTGAGAGTGTCACTGACCTCTTTTATTAATAATATGCTAACCTTAACTCTCTCGAACTTTTTAAACATCACACACACACACACACACACACACACACACACACACACACTTCTTTGTATCCTCAATATCCTTAAACCAAGTAGACTGCACAGTAAATTTTTCCTGGTTGGATGGTAACACTAATCCATTTGGTTGTTGGTTCTCTTCAGCTTTCTAATGGACATCTATATTAGAACATGCTAGAAGGAAACTGGGGGTTTTCTCTTCATATAGTCCCTTCAAATATACTTACTGAAAGGAAACTGTATGTCTTCTCTCCAAATAATCGGTTAGCAAGTTTCAGGATGTAAGATGCTCCACGTTTGTTAATACTAGTGTTTAAGCTCTGAAATCTTGAATGAACTTCATCAACTTCATCAAAATGAAAGGTCTGAATTATTTAGAAAAAAAAAGGAATTTTCTTAAATATATTTTATGAATAGGAAGATATTCTATGTTTCCACAAACTTAATTTGCTCTATTTTTGTCATTGACAATTTCTGAAACTCCTTTTTGTACATTTTAGTGGAGATCCAGCTTAAAGATATGAAAAATAATTACAGCAAATTACATTGATGGAGATATGAATAACTAAAACATTAGAGAATGCTTTCTCAAATTTCCATAAATAGTTATACATTCACAAATGATGCAAAATATTTAATAAACCACTCTTTCTCCTTGCCTTTTATTTGCAGTATGACATAATTAAATAAATGAAACCAGAATTTTTTATTGCTTGTATGCTAACAATTTTAACTCCCCCACAAATGTGGTTTAAGTATCAGACTTTATTATCACTCCATTTATTATATATGTAGAAACAGACATATATAGATACAGTATTACACATAATTATTTTTACTAAGAAATTATACAGTTAATCAGAATTAAGAGTCATGTCCTATATATAGACACAATGATACTGAATATGTTCCTTCCTTTTATTACTCTGATATTATCAGTAATGTATTTCTTCATACATCAACATATTCAAATAATACTCTAAGGCATAACATCCATGCAGCCTTTATTTCTATCAAAAGGTACCAGATAGTTTTATGAGGACTAGACTGAATCATTGGTTATAAAATACAACAAACCTAACTATACAGCAGTATAAAGTACACGTTATTCATAGGTAGATAGACATGGGTGGTTACAATGAATAATTCATAGTTGTTTAATTTTTTTAAGAGCAATGTAAAAACAAACACCTAAACCTCAAATAAGATCTTCCCTAAGATGTACTAGCATATGGATGGAGATATGTGTGTATGTATATATATGCATATGTGTATATGTATGTATGTGTGTTGTGTGTGTATGTATGTGTGATTTCACAGGTATCAGGGACTCCTAGAATGGGAAACTTCCTAAATTTCTATATATCAGGAAGACAAGCTTTCTTTAACTTAGAACCTTAGAGAGTTGCCTAAGGCAAGGAGAAGTTTCATGACTTTCCCAACTATAGAGTCAGTATATTTGAAATAGGGCTTTCAAATCTCCTTGAACAGCCTATTAGCCACTGTACCAAAAATGCTCTCCTTCAAAATATAAGGTAACATAATCCCATGAAAAGTAATTTGTCTAAAGCTCTTTATAACATATGAGGAGAAAATTAATTATTTTTAAAATTAATAGCTATAGTAAGGGCAAGATTGTTGTGAATAAGTAAAATCTTTGACTCATAAAATTCTTCCCAAGCTGAACTAATGGGTCTCTTTGGGCTATGTACAAGAACACAGACAAACAAACAAAAGTCAGATCGTTAATGGTTCCCTTCTCAGCAAGCTTCAACTTTTTTTTTCCATTTAAATAATTTATTGTTCTTCCTAAGTCTTGCTAAAGAGGGAGTTCACATATAACTGTATTTTTCTCATAAAGGAAAGAAGAGTACAATAAAATAATCTTGTTTATGGTTTAGTATATTGTATTATACGTGAGATGCTTCTGCTTTGGTGAAGGGGGTATTCATAGCAATAGAATGGCAATAGTAATAACGAATACTTACAAATGTATATGGTGCTTTATAGTTACAAAGTAGTTTATATGCATTAATTTGAACCACAGAACAATGCTCAGGCAATTTGTATAAATATTAATATACTATTTTATATATGAGGAAACTGAACCTCACAGTGGTTAGATGGACTTTCCCAAAGCCATGTAACTAACAAGGACTTGGACCTAGGTTTTGACTCCAAGATCAGTAATTCTTCCAGTGGAGAAAAGTGTTATCAATGATGGGTTTAAGAACATCACCATCTCATAGGTCAGGAGACATCTCATGAAGTCACTAGTTCATTCTCAGTGACTATGGGAAGATCTATAACTAAATCATCCCAGAAAGACAGCTGGCAACCATTTTATTTTATTTTTTGTTTGTGTTTTTAGTTACCGTTTTAAATAAAATTCTCTGGATAAAAGTTTTCGTCACCTTCCTCTTGGGAACAGTGTTTCCATTTCTTACAATTGGTTGGTTGTTGTCCATTGTTTTTGACAAGGACCATAATGACATGTTATGTTGGAGTCAAGGTACAGTGTGTCTGAGTGTGGCTGATCAGACCAACACAAATGCTCTACCACAGGTCTGGCACAAATAGTCCATGTGAACATTTCTTTTAATATTGGTGGCCTGAAAGTTCTTTCTTTTGTCTAATGATCTAGGATGGGGAACTTGTTGCCTCAAGGCCACACATAGCTCTCTAAGTCCTCAAGACTCTTTGACTGAATCCAAACTTCACAGAACCAATCCCCTCAATAAAATAATTTGTTCTGTAATATTTGGACTCAGTCAAAAAAAGTCACACAAGGACCTGGAAGGCCACATGCGGCCTCAAGGCACCAGGTTCCCCACCCCCTAAACCATAAAGATGTGATCAAAGGTGTGGGTGCCTGTACGTGTGTGCCTGACAGATCCCATAGCATAAGATGTACACTGTAATAGTTTGTTAGATTGCCATATCACAACATGCAAAGTAGCAACAGAAACCTATCCAATGTCAATATATTTCTGCTGGTGGGAAATGATTGCCAAATATAAGTTAACCACATCTTTGCAAGTGTTGCTTTTTCAAGAAATTTTACTTTATAATTAAGTTAAATACATGATAATATTATTTAACTTTTAACAACTCACTGAAAACTGAATTAGTTTTAGTATTATCTAGTACATACAGCAGAGTACTCTCCTTTCATATTAATAAGAAAGAATGTTTCCTGACCTCTGACAACTGTGCTGCAGTGTCACCTCTGGCTCCCAGAAGTACCATAGCCAGAGCTGTTGAAATGCTAAATGGAGAGAAGAAGATGTTTTCTTTTGGATGGGTATCAACCAATGTCTTGTAGAGCCCAACAGCAAAACGGGTATTCGCCACACTCAACTGCTCCATGGTTTAAGACTACAACAAAAAATAAACATTCAGGGACATCTTAGGGCCATACCAACCGGCTTGGTGTTAGCATTTTTCCCAATCCTCAGCCTGTTCTGACTAGATTGTAGACGCCCAGAATCACACCTGAAGGGAGGGAGGGAATCAAGCCCTTTTAGGTTCTTCTTCTTAATACATAAAATGTGCTTTCTTGGAGGAAGGCAAGGAAGACTAATACAAGACTAATGATCTAAGTACTAAACCAAAGTCTGGTTCTACTTTACTAAAGATGTGACAATATTCTTTTCTCCAGCTGGATTGGATGTATACAGGTAGATAAACCTGTAGTAACTTAACTCTAAGTTGTCAATGAAATGTTACACATACTGTTGTTATGTCTGAGAATCATAACTCCTAAGAGACTGCAAGATCCATGAGGTTAGAGGTCATGCTTTGCCTTTTCAATTAAACATACCTTTATGAAGTACTTACTATGTCCAGAATGCTATGCTAGGTGCTGGGGATATAAAGAGATATGGAAAAGACCTAGACCTGTGGTCTCAGTAGTACAAGGAACTCCCAGTGATGAAACTCTCTACCAAAACATTTACCATGCAAATTAGTCTTAGTCTTAGAGTTGTAGCTGCAGCAGTAGCAGCAGCAGGAGAGTTATTATTAATACTATTAATAAAGAACTTCTAGTGACAATACTTAGCTATATTTGAGGTTCGCAAAGCACTTTATAGATATCTCATTTGATCCTGGGAGGTAGGTGCTAAGATTTGTTACAGATGAGGAAACTGAGGCAAATAGGGATTAAGTCACTTGCTCAAGGTGACAGATTAAGTTTCTGAGGACTCATTTGAACTCATGTCTCCCAGAATCACAAAGTCAGTACGTATCAGAGGCAAAATTAAATCAAGATACCAGCAAATTTGAAGCTCTCCCAGTGCCTTGTGTGATGCTTTTACACAGCAGTCGATCTGCAAATGATTCCTGAAATGTCACTGAACTTGACATAGCCTCACGTTGAGCATAGATTAATTTCTTTTTTTAAGTACTTTTTTCAGTTAACAAAAATCTATCATTTCCTCCTCCTTCATCCAACTGAAAAAATTGTCACAGATATGCGTAGTCCAGCACTAACATTTGGAGGAAAGTACTTTTGGACTTTACCCCTACACATGTTGCATTAGCCCCAGCTGCTCCAGAAAAAAATGAAGACGTGGATACGTGGATTCAAAAACCAGGAAGAACAGATTCCTAAAGGGTCCAGGGCAAGGGTGGGGAACCAGCAAAGAGCTACTGAGGGAGGGGAGAAAAGAACAAATAGTTCTCAGAGTCTGAGGCCCCCGAGTTCCCCCAGAACAATTCCCCTAGCTCCTTCTCAGCCCAGACACAGCTGTAGATCACAGAAGGAGGGCCTAAGACCCTCTGATCTGAAGCTTTATTTTCTCCTTGGAGAAAACAGCACTTTCCGAGGTTTCCACTTCTCTCCCAGCCAGGAGAGAGAGCCTCTTGAGTGTTGGGAGTGTTTCTAGGCTTCTGCAGTTTCACTTCCCCCTCTCAGGTCATAGAGAACCACCCCTTTGCCTAGCTTCCTGGCCCTCAAAGCAGCTCGGGATCTCCTGGGGCTGGGGGCCAAGACAGGAGGGCCTAGAGCCCAGGCCAGAGGCTCCAGTGATAGGGTAGCAGGGCGGGGCTGGGTGCAACTCCAAGCTTGCTGCTTCTTCCTTCCCTTCCTACTCAGTCTCTGACTTCGCAGCCCCACCCAGCTGCTGGAGTGTGTGTATGCCTACCAGGAAGTTCTCTCCTGAACTGCAGGAGTGGACCTCGGAACTTGGCAGCACTTCCTAGAACCAGTGGCCTTCCTGAGCTGAGTGGTCCTCCCTTCCTTGCACCTGCCAACTAAGTCAGATGTCCGGCTTGGAGGAAGTCTAAAAGGCTCCAGTAGAGATAGGGTTACCAAGGTTTAAACACACACACACACACACACACACACACACACAAACACACACACACACCTCCTCCCCTCCCCTCTTCCTATTGGCGTAGCGCCAGGAGGGGTGCACTTACCTGGTCACGGTCTTAATAAAGGAAACCGGACAAGACCTTTCCGACAAGGAGACAGCTTCTGAGAATAAGCCAGCCCAGCTGCAGTGCCTTCTATAGTAGGAAAGGCTTGACTGGAAGGGGTGGGTCCAGAGATGCTTGCGCCTGGGGGGCGGAAGTCACCCCGGGTGGAGAAAACGGGTGTGTTCTCCCTCTCTCAGGTGGGGCAAAAGTCAGTGGATGGATATAATTTATAAATATAAAGGATATAAATATTATAAAGGATATAATTCATATAAATAATATAAATATAAAGGATATAATTTATCCTTGCTTTCTTTGTTAGCATTTTTACTTTCTTATTCTCAGCAATTAGTCACCTAGATCAATCAAGAAATTGAACTACTTGCTAAATAATGCTATATGAGATTATAGTGACCAAAGTGACTATAAATGAAATACTACAGTCTATTCGATTAGGATCTTCATTAAAAGAACTTGCTTGTTTTATATTGAGCTTTCTTTAGAGAGACATCAGTTCAGGTTAGAGTGACTTGTTTTCCTGAAGAGTCACCAAGGACTGCTCTTCTACTTGCCAAGATGACACATTTCCCAGCTCACCCATCCCCACCCCAATGGCAGAATCACTTCTGGCTGTTAATAGATTTCTTTTTCGATAGAAAGTGTGATTCGATCACTGTAGGAATTATCTCAACAAATACAGATCTACACTTTCTCTGCAACATAGTTTTAGAGAATTGTCCAGGGCTTCTTACCCAGGGTTAAATTTACGGTGGGATGTGATTCTACCTGACCATCAAGACAGTCTCTTCGGGAAGAGTCATTTTAACCAGTTAAGCTATCAAAACTAAAGCTAGAAGAAAGATAGGATGGCATAGTGGAAGGAGCCCTGGATTTGGAATCAGAGGACCTGAAATTGGATGCTTTGTCTTTTCCTATTTCTGTGACCTTGGGCAATTTAATTCTCTTCTAGGACCTTGTTAAGGTGTAAAATAAGGGGATTGGGCTAGCTATTCTCGAACATCTTTTCTATCTCTAAATTCACGTGCTTTCCAAACTTCTCTTTTTCCATAAACTGTCGGTTACAAGGTTTTGTTGTATGTTATTTTAATTTTTATTTATTTTCAGCTGTTTGCAACTGAGGAGAAATGTCTTATTTCTTCATTATGATATCACTATGTTTTTCATGATAGCAAATGAAACTAAAAAGGAAAAATAGAAATGTGAAAGACAGTAATGCCTCGTTTATCTGTAATTGTATGACACATTCCATAGAACACAGAAATTCACCTTAAATCTGATGTTTAAGTATTATAACATTTTAAACTATTTCTGATGGAATGCATTATATATTTCTTTCTCTCTAAATAAAACATGTAATCTAACCTTTCCTTGATAGCTCAGGGTCATTATTATTAATGCTATGTATTTTGCTGTATTTGTTTTTCCATGGGCTTACTGCACTGCATTCAGCAGTTTCCTCCTAATTTAAATAACCCATTGTTATGCTTTTTGAGTATGAAGTTGAACTTGCTTTTCATATCTTTCTATTTTCTCTCTCACTGTTTCTCTTTTTCTAAAAAGGGGGATTTCAGGTATGTGTTAAGACTTGACCTTAATGGTGGTGGCCCTTCCCCTCTTGCCCCTCCCTCGCCTCAATAGCACAGTGATTGGCACATAAAGTGCTCAATAAATGGTTTTTCATTAATTGATTCTTTCCATATTATATAATGTGTGTAAATGTGTGTGTATTTATATTCTGATGTATTTATTTATATATTCTCTCCTTTATGTATATTTATATTTTCTCACCATACATACATATAGATGTGTGAATATGTAGGGAGACTCTGTGTGTATCTGTTACCTCCACAATAAAATAAAAGATAAAATCCTGTTTGCTTTTAAAGTCCTTCAAAACATGCACTCCACCTCCCACATTTCAAGTCTTCTTATACCTTTCTCCCTTCCAAATACACTGCAATCTAGTGAGACTGACTTGCTGTCCTTCACACATACACTCCATCTCCTCACTCCAGGTGTTTTTACTGGCTGTCTCTCATGTCTGTAATGCTCTTCTTCCTCATCTACATTTCCCTGGCTTCCTTCAAGTCTCAGCTAAAGTCCTACTTCTAGAGGAAGTCTTAATCAATCATCCTTAATTCTTTTGTATAGTATTTTATTTTTGCCCAATTAAATGTAAAAACAATTTTAAACATTTTTTAATTAAAAATTCTTTCCCTCCCTCTCTTACCCCCTCCCTCAGAAGGTAAGTAATCTGGTATGTCTATATGTCTCTATACATATAGAAATATATATGTCTATATGTCTCTTTCTATATATATATATATATATGTATATGTGAAATCATGTAAAATGTATTTCTGTATTAGTCATTTTGTGGAAGAAAACTCAAACAAAAAAAAAAAAGAGGAAGAAAGAAAGTGAAATTAGTGTGCTTTGGTCTGTATCCAGTTCTTTCTCTTGAAGCAAATATATTTTTTTAATTTTAAATAATATTTTTTCAATTACATCTAAAAACAGTTTTTAACTTTCATTTTTTTTGGTTCTGAATTCCAAATTCAATCCCTCCCTCCTCTCCCTGAGATGGTAAGCAATCTGATATAGGTTATACATGTGCAATCACGTAAAACATAGTTACATATTAGTCATTTTATGAAAGAAAAAGAGAAAGAAAGAGAGAAAGAGAGAAAGAAAGGAAGAAAGAAAGAAAGAAAGAAGGAAGGAAAGAAGGAAAGAAAGAAAGAAGGAAAGAAGGAAAGAAAGAAGGAAAGAAAGAAAAAGGAAGGAAGCTTTGGTTTGTATTCAGATTGCATCAGTTCTCTGGAGATTGAGAGCATTTTTCATCGTGAGTCCTTTGGGACTGTCTTGGATCATTGTATTGATGAAAATAGCTAAGTCATTCACAATTGATCATTGTACAATAATGCTGTTACAATGTTTTCCTGGTTCTGCTCACTTCACTCTGCATCAGTTCATGTAAATATTTCCAGGTTTTTCTCAAATCATTCTGCTCATCATTTCTTATGGCAAAAAAAAGTCTTGCATTACTATGATATACCACAACTTGTTCAGCCATTTCCAAATTGATGGATATCCCATCCATTTCCGATTGTTAGCCATCATAACAAAAAGGCTGCTATAAATAACCTCATACAAATAGGTCCTTGTCCTTTTTTTTTTAAATCTCTTTGGGATATAGACCTAGTAGTAGTATTGCTGGGTCAAAAGGTATGCACAGTTTTATAGCCCTTTGGGCACAATTCCAAATTGCTCTCCAGAGTAGCTGGATCAGTTCACAACTCCATTAACAATGCATTAGTGTCTTAATTTTTCCACATCCCATCCAACATTTGTCATTTTCATTTTCTGTTATATTAGCCAATCTGATAGGCGTGAAGTGATACCTCAGGGTTGTTTTAATTTGCATCCCTCTAGTCAATAATGATTCAGAGCACTTTTTATATGACAGCTTTGATTTCTTTGTCTGAAAATTGCCTGTTCATATCATTTAACCGTATATCAATTGGGGAGTGAGTTATATGCTTATAAATTTGGCTCAGTTCTCTGTATTTTGAGTAATGAGGCTTTTATCAGAGACATTTGATAGAAAAGTTTTTTCCCAGTTTTCTACTTTCCTTCTAACTTTGGTTGCATTGATTTTGTTTGTGCAAAACCTTTTTAATTTAATATAATAAAAATTATCTATTTTATATTTCATATGTTTTCTATTAATTGTTTGGTCCTAAATTCTTCCCTTATACATTAGATCTGACAGTTAAACTATTTGATAGCACCTTTGGTGTCTACCTCATGTACCTATTTTGACATTATGTTGGTGTACAGTATGAGATGTTGGTCTATACCTAGTTTCTACCATGCTGCTTTGCAGTTTTCCCTGCAGTTTTTGTTAAATAGTGAATTCTTGTCCCCAAAATCTCAGATGGGGTTTATCAAACATGGAGGTTATTATGGTCATTTACTACAATGTCTTGTGTACCCAGTCTATCCCACTGATCCACAATTCTATTTCTTAGCCAGTACTAGATTGTTTTGATGATTACCACCTTATAATAGAATTTGAGATCTAGTACAGCTAGGCCACCTTCCTTCGATTTTTTAAAATTGATTTCCTTAATATTCTTGGCCTTTTGTTTTCCCAGAAGAATTTTTAAAATTAATTTTTCAGGCTCTATACAATAATTTTTGGCATTTTAGTTGCTATGGCACTGAAAAAGCAGACTAATTTAGAAAGAATTGTCATTTTTATTATATTGGCTTTGCCTACTCAGGAACAATTAATATTTTCCAAGTATATAGATCTGACTTTGTGTGGAAAAGCTATTATATATTTTTATTTTTATTTTTTTTTTGCTTTTTGGAGGGCAATTGGGGTTAAGTAACTTGCCCAAGGTCACACAGCTAGGTTTTTGTTTGTGTGTGCGTTAAGTGTCTGAGGCTGGATCCGAACTCAGGTCCTTCTGACTCCAGGGCCGACGCTCTATTCACTGCGCCATCTAGCTGCCCCTAGGAAAAGCTATTATAATTGTGTTCATATAGTTCCTGGGTTTATCTTGGCAAGTAGACTCCCAAGTATTTTATATTGTCTACGTTATTTTTAAAAATAATTTCTCTTTGTATCTCTTACTGCTGGACTTTTTTTGGTAAGATAGAGAAATGCTGATAATTTATGTGGATTTATTTTATATCCTGCAACTTTGCTAAAGTTGTTAATTATTTCAGCAATTTTTAGTTGATTATTTAGGATTCTCTAAGTATATCATTATATCTTCTGTAAAGAGTGATAGTTTTATTTCCTCATTGCCTATTCTAATTCCTTCCATTTCTTTTTCTTCTCATTGCTATTGCTATAATTTCTGGCATAAAAAAAGGTGATAATGGGCATCCTTGCTTCTTACTAGGAAGGCTTTTAACTTATCCCCATTATAGATAAAGCTTGCTATGGTTTTAGAAGGATACTACTCATTATTTTAAGGAAAACTGCCACTCCCTCATCTTTCCCTCCCACTTTAATAGATCTTTCACACTTTTTCATGCAAGATAATTTATCCTGTTCTACCTCTTCCTTCCTTCTTCTCATAATGCAATCCTCTTTCTCACCCCTTAATTTTTTATATCATAGTATTATAGTCTACTTGTACCTGCACCTTCAATGTATATTCCTAACTGCTCTAATAATGATAAAGTTCTTAAGAGTTACAAATATCATCCTCCTGTATAGGGATTGTAAACACTTTAGCCTTTTTGAGTCCATTTTGTTTTCTCTTTCCTGTTTACCTTTTTATGATTCTCTTGAATCTTGTATTTCAAAAAAAAATTTTTTTTTCTTCAGTTCTGGTCTTTTCATCAGGTATGCTTAAAAGTTCTCTATTTCATTGAAGATCGATTTTTCCCTTGAAAGATTATACCCAGTTTCACTGGGTAGGTAACTCTTGGTTGTAATCCTAGCTCCTTTGTCTTCCAAAACACAATAGAAGTTCTTTAATCCTTTAATGTAGAAGCTGCTAAATCTTGTGTAATCCTGACTGTGGCTCCATGCTATTTCAGTCATTTCTTTCTGACTACTTACAATAATTTTCTCCTTGACCTGGGAGCTCTGAAATTTGGCTATCATATTCCTGGGAGTTTTCATTTGGTGGTCCCTTTCAGGAACGTGGTTAATAGTTTCTTCCAATTTCTATTTTACCCTGGGAGTCTAGGATATGAAGGCAGTTTTCCTTGATAATTTCTTGAAATATGGTGTCCAGATCTTTTTTTGATCACAGCTTTCTGGTAGTCGAATAATTCTTAAATTACCTTTCCTCAGTCTATTTTCTAGGTCAGTTGTTCTTCCAATGAAAAATTAAACATTTTTTTTCTTTCTTTTGATTTTGTTTGATTCTTGTTATTTTCATGAAGTCATTAGCTTCCACTTGCCCCATTCTAAATTTTAAGGAATTATTTTCTTCAGTGACTTTTATCTTAAGATTGGGCTTTGCTCCTGTGTTGTAGTTTCTTTCATGGAAGAAGAGGGCCTTGCTATTGGGCTCCACCAGGGACTGCAGTATTGGGCTGTGCCAGTACAGGAGGCCATTCTGCTCAACTACACTGGGTACCTAGGGCTGTGGGGCTTTACTGCTGGGCTAGGCTGGGGTCTCACCACTCGGCTGCACTCGGGACCCCAGGGCCTCACTTCTGCCCTGTCCTAGAGATTGAGGCCTGGCTTCTGACTTGCCCAGATGCTACCTATACTAGACTACACTCTCCTTTTGCTCCTGTGAAACAAGATCTTTCCTGCCAACCTTCTAAGTTATACTGGGATGGAAAACTATTTTACTCTATCCTTCGGTTGGTTCTACCACTCTAGAGTTCATTTTGAGGCATTGTTTTGTAGTTTTGGGGGGTTGAACTTGGGATAATTCAGTCAAGTTCCTGCCTTACTCTGCTATCTTGGCTCCATCCTCTCCAATCACTTTTAATTCTAATGGCCTCCCTTTGTGGATGATTTCCAATTTATAGTGTTTATAGTTTGACTCTACAATGTAGTTTGCATGTAAATCCCTCATTAGACTCCTTGAAGGCAGGGACTATCTTTTGCCTTCCTTTGTATTCCTAGCACTTAACCTAGAGCCAGGAACACAATAAATGCTGATAAACACTATGTATTTATATATTCATTCCCCATATAAAGCTATATGTTATTTTTCCCCATGTTGCCTTCATTAACTGTCTTTGTTCAGGTTTGTATAGGTGCAGTAATTATGTTGGATTGTATATATTTGTTTTATGATTTCTTGGGTCTGAGGCTAACTAGTATAGTAACTTCTTAACCATTTGGTGCCTATTAAGAGCTTAATCTATAGGAACAATGTCATCAAAACATCTGTATCTCAAGGACCTGACTTGGATACCTTCATATTTATTGGATTCATGGTTTTATCAGATACTGCTGATACTAAAAACCTCTCTGTGCCTTCTCATCCTATTAGTCATCTTAAAGAAATGGGCCATTAATAGTTAATTTCTAATTCATGTTTCGATAAATAATTAAAACCATAAAACAATTACTGTGTACATTTCAGTGTGATGTGCTTGGCTGACCTAAAATAAGCAGAAGACCCTGAATATGGAATCATAGAATCCTAGACTTGAATAAGGCTTGTAAAATTTGCCTTGCCCAACCTCTATTTTTAAATAGTTGTAGAATTATAGCACCTCAGAGTTAGAAGGGAGCTTGGAGGTAACCTCTGCTAATATACCTATGAGCCAAAATTTCCTCCACCTTCTGCCCTGCTTGAAAAGTCCACTGATGGGTAACTCACTACTTATGAAGGTAGCCTATTTCCATTTTTGTTAGCTCTAATCATTAGGAATTTCCCCTCCCCTGCCAAATCTACATTTCTCTTATTTCTACTCATTGATTCTAACTAGTCCCTCTAGGACCAAACAAAACAAGTCTATTCCATCTAGAACAGTTGCTTCAGTTGCTACTATGGAATCATCTAAGACTATAAGCAGAAATTCTGTAAGGTAGGGCAAATTTATCTATGGGGAAGAGAAAGCAGTCTGACCTGAACAGGTGAACTCCTTCTGGGAGAGGAGGTGGCCCATCCCCCAAAGAATCCTGGAGCTTTATAAGAATGGTGTCATGGTCATGAAATTCTTAGGAGTGGTTGTCTGGTTCTGAGTGAGAAAGTGGGGGACTTAACAGGGAGAGCCAAGCCCATGACTTAACTTCTCTATTAAGTTATAGAGAGATTAGTTACTGAGCCTAGAATGACTCAATTTTATGGTGGGGTGAGGACGAATTTATTAATTTTACTTTGCTTAGGCTGCCCTGATTTTATAATCCAGTCTTTTGTTCTTATTGAATGAAAAAGTGGAAGCCAAGTATCAGAGTTTGACTAATTCATTACACAGGGCTCCCTCATCATTCTCTGAACATCTGGCACTCACATAAAACAGATGAACATTCTTTCTCTGGGCACAGTCACATTTTATTTCTTTATATAATATCCATCAGCTCCAAAAATTTCTATAAACTTTTTTGGGGGGAAGAAAAATTATTTTTGTGGAATATAACATCCTTTAAATGGTAACAATCAAGAATTGGTTATAACCTATATATAGTCAATCAATCAATCAATCCACAAGCCGACACTGTACTAAGTACTGGGGATAAAAAAGTAAAAGTGAAACAGTCCCTACCCTCCAAATGTTTATATTCTAGTAACTAAATATTCAGTGTTTTGCAACAAAAGGTGAGGAAACTCATTTACCCAACTGAACAGTGACTAGAAATTTCTATAAAGAGTTTAGTTGTATTCATATAATTCTCATGCATGTCATGGTAGACTGCCAAATATGTTATACATTCTGTGTCTATTTTGAATTGCCTTTCTTTTTTTCCATTTCTTCCTAGTTCATTTTATTGTTAATGTTCCTGCTATCTTATTGATGCCATTGATTCAATTAATTTTAATTGACTTGAGGGTTGTCAAGTTATAACATATATATCTACAAATTTTGATCATTTTGTTTTCTCTTTGCATGTGCTTTTTTCCATCATTTTTTTGTCTTGTCACTTAAATGACATTTCTAACATACTATCAGATGACAGTTGTCCTAACAGACAACGTTTCTTTATACTTTTCTTAATGGAGAGTCCTCTTGGGTTTTTTTTTCTATGACATATAATACTCACTCTTGTTTTTAGATAGATGTTAATCAGATAGATACTATACTGACTCATTAACTTTCCTTACAAACCTTCCCCTCCTTCTAACTTGCCTACTATTTTTGAAAAAAACATTATTTTCCTAGTCATCCAAGTTCATAAACTAGGTGTCACCCTCAATTCCTCCCTCTCCCTTAACTTTAATATTCAATCTCTTGCTGAGGCCTGTCTTATATACTCCACTCTCTCCTCTGAATTGTTACAGTAGACTGGTGCTTGGTCTTCCTACTACAAATCAGATGTCAAAGGGATTTTCCTAAAGCACAGGTTTTGTTTCCTACCCCCAAACTCATATAAAATCCTGTTTGACATTGAAAATCTATAACCTGCCCTCACCCACCTTTCCAGTCTTCTTTCACTGTATAGTTCCCTTCATATCCAGGGATCCAACACCAGTGGCCTCCTTGCTGTTCCTTGGAAGATACTCTGTCTCTCAAGCCCAGTCATTTGTACTGTCTAGTATTTCTGGTATGCTCTCAATCACCCACTCTACCTCCTTGCTTCCTCTGCTCTCCTAACTTCCTTCAAGTCTAAGCTAAAATCTCACCTTCTACAGAAAGCCTTGACGGATCCCTGTTAATTCTAGTGACCTCTCGGTTAATTATTTCCAACTTTTCCTGTATATAGCTTGGCTGCATTTGTCTCCCCCATTAGACTGTGAGCTCCTTCAGAGCCAGAATTTTTAGCCTTTCTTTGTATCCCCAGCACTTGGTACAGTGCCTGGCACCTAGTAGGTGCTTTAATTGTCGCTGTCATTGTTCATCCTTTATTTTCCAAGAAGACCAATAACATAATGGGTGATGACTTGTGAGTAGATTGCATTTGACTGAAGAAGTTTCATGAAGTTATCAGCCTTAATCTCTTCCAGAGTCATCAAAGTCCAATGACAGGACAAGTCAAGATGACTGGACTGGACAAGGATGCAGTGGATAACCTTGGCATCTTCAATGTCTGACTAAGTTTTAAGTATACCATAGTGCCAGCTTCAGCTGCCTTCATGGAAATTGGAATAATTCCTCTTAATGAATGTTTATTGACTGACTGATAAAATTTACCAAGTTTAGGAAAGATGTATTTTTTTCTTATGCTTTTTTAGATTTTTTAAAAAAACAGAAATGGTGGTTATATTCTATCAAAAGCTTTTTCTGCATGCATTGATATAATTATGAGACGTCTATTGTTTGTATTATAACAATTTATTATGGGTACAATTTAATTAATATTGAACCAATCTTTTGTCCCTCCTATAAAACTAATCCAATCATAGCAAAAGATTTTCTTAATCTATGTAACAGTCACTTTTAAAACATTTTCTTGGTCTTCATTAGGGATATTAGTTTACAGGGCTTTTTTCCCCTCTCTTCTTTGTCTTTTCCTAGTTCATGTAAAAAGACATCTGCTTTGCAGAAGAAATTTGGTAGGATCTGTTCTTTTCATATTCTTGTGAACTATATAATGTTGAAATTAATTGTTCTTTGAATGTTTGATAAAATTTACTTATAAATTCAACAAGTCAGGGCGGCTAGGTGCTGCAGTGAGTAGAGTGTTCGCCCAGGAGTCAGAAGGACCTGAGTTCCGATCTGGCCTCAGACACTTAATGCACACACACACACACACACACACACACACACACACACACACACACAAAAACCTAGCTGTGTGACCTTGGGCAAGTTACTTAACCCCAATTGCCCTCCAAAAAGCAAAAATAAATAAATAAATGAATTCAACAAGTCTTAGGTTTTCTTTGTGAATTCTTTTTCAATTTCTTTTGCTGAGATTAGGTTATTTAAATTCTCTATTTTTTTAAAGTGGATTGTGTGTATTAATCATTTTTTATTTCATTCCTTAATTTTATTGATATATAAATGAGTAAAATAGTTTCTTGATGTGACCTCCAAGGTCAGTGACGGCTGGGTCTTGCCTGCTTCCGGCCTCCAATGTACATCTGGTCATAGTCCAGCAACATTCCCCAAGAATGGAGTTCCAAGCCAGGAGAGTCAAACAGTAGCAAGATTTTATGCAGCAGCTTCTTTTGCAATTACATCCTAACTCTACCCTAATCTACATCCTAACCCTACCTTCTCTCTAGTTACATGCTAAATCCGTATCCTAACTCTCAGCCCTTTGAGTTTTCCTCCTCTTATCCCCCTTCAGCACCTCCTTCCCTTTGGGCAGAAGTTGCCACATCACCAAGTTTGAGCTAACCCCAAGGAAACAAGTCAGAAGGTCAAGGAGCTCTCATCCTGGAACAAAGCTCATCTGATATTCCTCCACGGTGCTCCAGCAAAACATGAACCACAGCAAGGTCAGCATGTAATTTATACAAAGCATGACTCACTGCAGAGTTAGCCCATTTTGGGCCTCATGCCTCCAGGGGAACTGCACATATACCCCCCACGGTTTCTAATAATCTCCTTCCTTATTTGCTTATTTGTTGTGAATTTTCATTTTTTACCTCTTCTCTCTCTCTCTCTCTCTCTCTCTCTCTCTCTCTCTCTCTCTCTCCCCTCTCTCACACACTCACAAATGTGCACACACTTCAAAATGGGACTATTTTATAATTTATTTTATTAATTTTAAAACACCTTATTTATATATTCAAAGTTTTATTCTTGACCACTCTGCCCCCATATTTCCTCCAAATTATGTAAAAGGGGACTCTGAACAACTTCTGGAGCCCCAGCACCCACAGAACAACACAGAGAAGCTAACCTCCCACTGAGGACAGCCCAGCAGCCCTGCAGGAAGGACCAGCACAGTGCTCTGGGAGCTGGCAGCGCAGTGCGCAGAGTGCTGGGAGCCAAGCCCAGGTCTGCCTCAGTCGGGGTTTTAGCCCCAGGGTGGCAGGGCCAGCAGCCAGCTGGAGGGACCCCAGAACACCAGCAGCTGTGGCGATTCCAGAATTATCAACATAGACACGCCTAGGACAAAGTGAGAGGTTAGTGCCCTATGAAATTTGGGACCATGTCAGCTTCCTCCCCTGGGGGCTAGAACCCACAGAGGAGACACGCCATCTTATAGTTTTCAGAGGCAGCTCCAGCTCCTGGCCTGCGAACTGTACGGAGGTCCAGCGATCAGTATTGGGGGGTAATGGCTCCTGTTTTAACATCCCTGGAAATGGATTGTGATCTGGGGTGGACGTCGTGGGTGGGTTTCCAGCTTGCCAGAAACAGAAGTTGCCCCCCCACACGTTCGGGATGAAAATTCCCCTATCTGGAGGCAAAGCCATAGTGTGGCAACAAGCCCAAAAGTCAAGTAATTAAGTGGCAACATGCCAAGGCAAAGGAAACAAATTAAACAGAAAAATGCAACCCTAGACTCCTACTTTGGGGGCAAAGAGGGTCGAAGCATAGAGTGGGAAGAGGACTGTGAGGTCAGAAGTCCTGCTCCAAAAGCCCCAGGGGAAAACATGAGCAGGTTGCAGGCCATAGAGGACCTTAAGAAGGACTTTAAAAATCAAATAAGAGAAGTGGAGGAAAAATTGGAAGAGAAATGAGAAGGATGCAGGAAAAGTATGAAATGAGGGTCAACAGCCTGACTGAGGAAAACAACACCTTAAAAAATAGACTAGCTCAAATGGCAAAGGAGGCCCAAAGGGCAATGAGGAGAAGAATGCCTTAAAAAGTCGAATTTGCCAGATGGAAAAAGAATCTCAAAAGTTCACTGAGGAGATTCATGCCTTCAGAGTTAGACTGGAGCACATGGAAGCTAATGACTTTATGAGAAATCAAGATGCTGTTAAGCAGATCCAAACAAATGAAAGATTAGAAGGCAACGTGAAATATCTCATGGGAAAAACTACTGACCTGGAAAATAGATCCAGGAGAGACAATTTAAAAATTATTGGGCTACCTGAAAGCCATGATCAAGGAAAGAACCTAGAAACCACCCTTCAAGAAATTCTCAAGGAAAATTGCCCTGATGTTTTAGACCCAGAGGGAAAAATAGAGGTTGAAAGAATCCACTGATCATCTCCTAAAAAAGATCCCCAAAAGAAAACTCCCAGGAATATTATAGCCAGGTTACAGAACCCCCAGATCAAGGAGAAAATACTACAAGCAGCCAGGAAGAAACAATTTCAATATTGTGGAAACACAATCAGAATAGCCCAGGACCTGGCAGCTTCTACACTGAGGGATCAAAGGGCATGGAATATGATATTCCAGAGGGCAAAAGAGCTGGAAATGAACCCAAGGGTCACCTACCCAGCAAAACTGAGTATTTTGTTTCAGGGGAAAATATGGTCATTCAGTGGAATAGAGGACTTTCAAGCATTCTTGAGGAAAGAACCAGAGTTGAATAGAAAATTTGACATCCAGACACAAGAAGCAAGAGATGCCTGAGAAGGTAATCAGGGAACAGAAATCAAAAGGAACTTATCAAAGTTGAACTATTTACATTCCTATATGGAAAAAACAATAAATGTGACTGATGAAATCTTTCTCACTATGAAAATAATGGAAGAAGGGTGTATGGTCATATGAATACATATGTGAATGTGTGTGTATATGGTTACAGTTATATATGGATAGAGGGCATAGGTTGAATTTGTTGGGAAGGGAGGATACTTAAGGGGTGAAATTATGAGGTGAGAGAGGAAAGTGGCAAGAGGAGATGGGGGGAGACAGGGTAGGGTAAACTATCTCATGTAGAAGAAGCAAGGGGAAGGGGAAGGCTGCAAGGGAGGGGAAGAATAGGAAGGCAAAAAAGGCAAAACCACATTCTCATTGAATTTGGTTCAGGGAGAGAATGACATACATACTAAATGGGATATCTCAACCTGCAGCAGAATAGGGGAAGGGGGATGAGAGGAGGGATGATGGATGGGAGGGCATCCTTGGGGGGAGGGGAGGTTGGAAGTACCCACTATAGAAGAGGGACAGGATCATGTAGGGAATGGACCAGGTGGGGGGTGGGATGAGTGGGACGGAATTATAAGCAGCTTTGTACAATATATCTATGATAATGTTTTGCATAGCTAGACATGTACAACATATACTGAATTACTTATCTCCCCAGAGGGAATGGGTGACAAGGGAGGAAGGAAATAGATCTGAAATTCAAGGTCTTAAGATTAAATGTTTCAAATATATATAAATACTATTATTAATACTCTTTTGCTTGTAATAGGGAGATAAGATGTGCAGGCATTGGGACACAAAGATTCACCTTCCTCTAATGGAAAAGTCGATGGGGGTATGGGAGAAGGTATGGGAGAGAACAGATTGGAGGAAGTGATATCTTGTGGGACTACTATTCTGGGAGGTTGGGTAGGGGAATAATGGGGGGAAAATGATTGTAACTCAAAATCTGGCGGAAATGAATGATGTAAAACAGAAGTTAATAAAGCATTTGTTTAAAAAAAAAAGAATTATTGGGCTTCCTGAAAGTCATGGTTAAAAAAAAAAAACCTAAACATCACATCTCAAAAAATTATCAAGGAAAATTGTCCTGATATGTTAGAAGCAAAAGGTAAATTAGAAATTGAAAGAATCTACTGACTCACGTGGGCCTGGGCTTGGCTCCCATAGCATTGCCCTGGCTGCTCCCTGCCAGGCTGCCAGGCTGTCCTCAGTGGGAGGTTAGCTTCTCTGTGTCATTTTATGGGTTCTGGAGCTCTAGAGTTTGTTCAGAGTCCCCTTTTACATGGATTTGGAAGTAGTGTAGGCTGGAGCTCTGTGGAAATGCTGTTTCTACTCTGTTGTCTTCATTCTGCCCCCTCTCATACCTCTTCTTATGAGGCATGATTGTTCTTCATAATTTTACAGCATTCACTTTTGATTTGTGTGTGTGTGTGTGTGTGTGTGTGTGTGTCTATGTGGTGCTCCTATCCATTTACATTGTTATAGTTTGATCTATATTTTTGTTTTAAGTCTGCTTACTTCACACTGCATCATCTCATGTATATCTTTTCATGCTTCTTTGTATTCATTATATTCATAATTTCTTAGGACATAATAATATTCAATTTCATATACCACAATGGATTTAGCCATTACCAGAATTATAGGATCTACTTTGTTTTTAATTCTTTGATATCAGAAAAAGTACTGCTATAAATATTTTAATACCTTCATATCAGTGCCCTCCTTGGGGTATAAGACCAGTAATGGTATCTCTGGGTCAAAGGGCATGGACATTTTTATAACTTTATTTGCCTATTTCAAACTGCTTCTCAAAATGGTTATGCTGATTCAAAATCCCACCCTAAGTTCTCTAGTGTGTCAATCTTCTTGTTGAGATTTTGGGGTTTAGGGGTATTCAAGACCCCAAAATACCAACATGCTGTGTCCTGCCAAATGAATTTGATTCAAGCCTTCTCTCAACTAAAGTAAAACAAAGTTTATTAAAGATTCACCATAATGGGTAGGCTCTTAAGGAGCCTGACCATTTGTGAAGCTTGTATTTGACAAGTAGGCCAGAGCAATCTGACAAAGAATGAGCATGCACTTGATCAAATATCAGCACCTTCATGGAGGCAAAATGGAACTTATATACAGAAAGATTGTGGGAGGGATCTAGAGGTATTCTAGAGGAAGGGTTTGGTAGGGTCTTGAGGAAGAATCTAAGGCAGATCTTGAGGTACTAAGGTTAGACTCCAGGAATGAGATTAAGGGTGGGAAATAGCTGAAGGCTACCTGGAGATAACAGACAATGGAAAGCTAGGCTAATTTAAAAGTAACAAATTCAGGTATAGATATCTTGACAGGATCAAGGGTGGGAAGTAGCTATACAATGGAAGGCTAGGCTAGGTTAAGAGTAACAAAGATTTGTTATTTTGTGCTATTTTGGGCTCTTTAGCACCCCTAAATCCCAAACCTCCTTAGTACTACTCTTTCTTTTTTTCCTATTCAGTGTAAGAAAAGACAGGAGCATAACACCCTCAGGTATATATTCTTTTCTACAATGTATAGGAAAAGACATGATCTACATTGAGGTGTATTCTTAGCAACCTGTGGTTTAACTGTCACCCATAGTTTTTAAAGGAATATAATGTATTTACACTTTCCTTTTTAGCTTTGCAGCATGGTATAGGTTGGACACAAGGTTTGAATTCTGCTTCCTGTACTCAGTAACTTTGGGGAAATCACTTAACCTCTCTGTGCCTCTGTTTCCTAGATTATAACTTTAGGATAACAATCCTTGTTCTTGAAATCAAGATGGCGGAGTAGAAACAGGACTTCTGTGTGGCTCCAGCTCTCACCTTCTCCAGTTCATGTAAAAGGAGACTCTGAACAAACTTTGGAGCTACAGAACCCACAAAGTGACACAGAGAAGCTGACCTCCTAGCAGGCCAGCAGGAATCAGCCAGCTCAGCATTCTGGGAGCTGACCCCAGCCCCATACAAGCCAGAGGTTTTAGCCCCAGGGCAGCCTGACCAACTACCACCTGGAGGGACTTCAGATCACCAGCAACTGTGGCAGTTTCCAGAATAATCAACACATAGAAGCTATGGACAAAGTGAGAGGTTAATGTAGTGTGACTTTGGGATCCAGTAGTTGGGAGTGCCTTGGCCCTTTCCACCTGTGGGCGAGAAGCCACTGAGATGCCGCATGGCAAAGACATGTGGCTGCTTGAGCTGTGGGCCTGCAGACTGTAGGGGAACCAAGTGACCAGTCTGAGGGGTAATTGCTCTTGCTTTAACCTGCTTGGATGTAGATTGCTGTCTAGGGTGGAGGTCCTGGGGTGTGTGACCAGCTTGCCAGAGCATATGGAGGCTTCAGAGAGGACACCCAATAATACCTCTGGCAGCTGAGAAAACCCCAACATTAGGGATGGAAGCTCCCCTGTCTGGTGGCAGAGTCCTACTGTGGCAAAAATCCCAGGGGTCAAGTGACTGAGGGTGACATGACCAGGCAAAGGAAGCAAAGCAAACAGAAGAATCCAACTTTAGACTCCTATTTTGGGGACAAAAAGGATCAAAGCATGGAACAGGAGGAAGACAGTAAATTCAGAACTCCTGCACCAAAAACTTCAAATGAAAATGAGCTGGTTACAGGCCATAGAGGACCTTAAGAAGCAGATAAGAGAAGTGGAGGAAATATTGGGAAGATAAATGAGAACAATGCAAGAAAATTATGAAATGAGAGTCAACAGCCTAACTGAGGAAAATAACACCTTAAAAAATAGACTAACTCAAATGGCAAAAGAGGCTCAAAAAGGCAACGAGGAGAAGAATGCCTTAAAAGTCTGAATTTATCAGATGGAAAAAGAATCTCAAAAGCTCACTGAAGAGAATAATTCCTTTAGAATTAGATTGGAGCAAATGGAAGCTAGTGACTTTATGAGAAATCAAGATGCTATTAAACAGATCCAAAAAATAAAAGCATAGAAGGCAATTTGAAATATTTCATTGGAAAAACCACTGACCTTGAAAATAGATCCAGGAGAGAAAATTTAAAAAGTATTAGACTACCTGAAAGCCATGATCAAAAACAGAAGCTAGAAATCAACCTCCAAGAAATTCTCAAGGAAAATTGCTCTGATGTTTTAGAAACAGAGGGGGAAATAGAGGTTGAAAGAATCCACCAATCACCTCCTGAAAAAGATCCCAAAAAGAAAACTCCTAAAAATATTATTTCCAGAAATATAGAATTCCAGAATTTCCAGATCAAGGAAAGAATATTACAAGCAGCCAGGGGAAAAAAACTATTTGAATATATTGGAAACACAATCAGGATAACTCAGGATCTGGCAGCTTCTACACTGAGGATGGAAGTGCTTGGAATATGATATTCCAGAGGGCAAGGAGCTGGGATTAAAACCAAGAATCACCTACCCACCAAAACTGAGTATCATGTTTCAGGGAAAATATGGTCATTTGGTGGAATAGAGGACTTTCAAGTATTCTTGATGAAAAAGCCAGAGTTGAATAGAAAATTTGACATTCAGACACAAGAAGCAAGAGAAGCATGAGAAGGTAAACAGGGAAAAGAAATCATAAGGAACTTATTAAAGTTCAACTATTAACATTTCTACATGGAAAAATGATCATTGTAACTGATGAAACTTTTCTCAGTATGAAAATAGTTGAAGGGAATATAAGTAGATACATAACATACATATATACACATATACATTGGAGGTTATATGGCTATATGAATACATAAGTGAATGTGTGTATATATGTTTACAGGTATACATAGATAGAGGGCACAGGACTAATTTAATAGGAAGGGATGATACTTAAAATGTGAAATTGAGAGGTGATAGAGGAATGTAATGAGAGGAGATGGGGAGAGACAGAATGGGGTAAACTATCTCATATAGAAGAGGCAAGGGAAAATGATTTCAATGGAGGGGAAGAACAGGAAGGCAAAAGGGAATGGGTCAACTTTATTCTCATTAAATTTGGCTCAGGGAGGGAATGACATACACACTAAATAGGGTATCTCACCCTACAGGAGAGTAGAGGGGAAGGGGATAAGAGGGGGGGTGATGGAAGGGAGGGTAGGCTGGGTGGGAGGGAAGTTGGAAGCACCCACTTTTGAAAAGGGAAGCCATCAATGTAGAGAATCAAACAAGTGGGAAGTGGGATAGGAGGGAGGGAAATATAGTCAGTCTTTTACAATATGTCTACTATGGTAATATTTTGCATTAGCTACTCATGTACAACCTGTACTGAACTGCTTATCTTCCCAGTAAGGGTGGGTGACAAGGGAGGAAGAGAATCAATCTGGAATTCAAAGTCTTAAAATCAAATGTTTAAAATACACCCCCCACACACACACACTCATTCACACTATTGTCTTTTTTATTGTTCATAATATGATACTACTACTTAATTCTTTGGAGACTGTAGTGTTCTTTTATATAACACCAATAGAATATTGGTATTTTTCAAAATAAGTCTATTATATAACATGAGTTTATGGGTTTTCTTTTTCTATATAACTACATATCATAACCTTCACCATAAACAGTCTTCATCTACTTTGTTTCCTCATGTAGATGGCTAGCCCAAAACTTTTTGAGTGGTTATAGATCTCAAAAAGAGAGTATACAATGTTCCCATGCTTGATGCATCTAACATAATGTACTCTGTGAACAAGAACATCTACAGGGCAGCAAGGAATCTCTCTGCATTTTAATCCCTGCATTGGATCTGCTACATGGTGATGGTAAACATCATTCCTGAGCATACACATATTTCTCTGTTTTATACTTCACCTCATGTAATCTGAAGGTCATTGTATAAGGTTAACTTTGTTGTTTATCTCTTTCAATGAATCTCAAATGATTTTTGGTGTGAGATTAGAAAACTCGTCATAGGAAGAGAGCCTTTAAAGGGACTTTTTTTTGCCCTATCTAGTCATATGCTTTTTTATGATCAACAAATGATAAATAGAATAGTATCTTGTAATCTCACATCATTCAGTCTATGGTGTGGAGATGAAGACTATACATAAAAGGTGAGTATATCACAAATAGTAAAGGGGAAAAAAAGCATTTATTAAGCACCTACTAAGTGCCAAACATTGTTTTAAGCATTGGGAATACAAAGAAAGCCCCTGCCCTCAAGGAGCTCACAATCTGATAGGAATGGACCAGTGCTTAAACTTTTTCCACTCTCCACCTCTTTTCATCTAAGAAATTTTTATACAACCACAGGTATATAGGTATATAAATTGGCATAAAAATCAAACTTTACTGATAATAAATCATGAAGAAACTTATTTTAAAACAATTCTTTGGTATACATATAATTTTTCATTTATTAAAGATGAAAGCAAGTTTGCATATTAATGTGCTTTTTCATTTTTACATAAAGAATTAAATGTGGGTGGAATTTTTGATACTTGATTGATATTTTGATTTTATATTTGTCAATGCTGAGAATGCTGCTTCCCATAAATATGCAGTACAAAATGGCAAAAGTGTGTTTGGGGCCATTTCAAAAATTGTTGGAAATTCTGTCCTAATCCCAAGTCAAAATTCATTTAATGATTTTTTTTAGGAAACGCAAGTTTTAAACCTGTGTCACTTGATAATTCATCAGATTTTCCTTAATCTTTTAATGGCAGATGACTAATGTTTTTCTTATTCTTTTTATTTTGAGTATGGTTTATGAACTCAACTTTGTTTGTTTTTTTTTTATCAAAATTTGAAGGGAAGTATTTCTGAAATTGTGTCTCCAGGCATTTCAGATGATCAGTTATAACTCTTACAATTAAATCTTTGGGAAGATTATTTCCAATTATAAAATTATCTGTAGTTGTAAACATTTCTAAAGAAGTATTTTCCATCCTATTCTTCCATTTTTTAGCAAAACTTTCAATTTTATCTTTTAACATAAATGTTACATTTTTTTTCCTTGAAGTGACATGTTTAAATCATTGAGATTTTTTTTTCCTTTTTGGAGGGCAATTGGGGGTTAAGTAACTTGCCCAAGGTGACATGGCTAGGCTTTTGTTTGTGTGGGTTAAGTGTCTGAGGTTGGATCCGAACTGAGGTCCTTCTGACTCCAGGGCCAGCACTCTACTCACTGCGCCACCTAGCCGCCCCCAATCATTGAGATTTTTAAAAAAAATCTGACAAATAACACAGCTTTGAAAGTCATAAGTCATTATGAAAAAAATTAACAAAATCAGATTTCTGCTCACTCAAAAATGTAACAACTATATATATTGTGCTATAAGAAACAAGGAGCAGATGAACTTCATATTTACCTGGAGAGGCTTATAGGAACTGATGCTGAGTGGGAAGAGTAGAACCAGGAGAAATTTGTATGCAACCACAGACACAATATATGTGTGATGACCAACTATGATGGACTGTACCCTTCTCAGCAATGCAGCGATATAAGTCAATCCCAAAAGACTCATGATAGAGAGAGATGTCTACATCCAGAGAAAGAACTGGAAAGAACTGAATTTGAATCCTGATTGAAGCAAACTACTTGATCTTTTTCTTTTTCTTGTTTGGTTTTATTTCCTCTTTACCATTTTTCATTCCATCTAGTACAAACCGCCTTTGTAACCTAATGTCTAATGTGAAAATATTTGCAGATCCTAAACTGGATTGTATGCCATCATGGGAGAGGGGAGGGGGGAAGGGAAAGAAAATTTGAAACTCAAAGAATTATGGAATTGAATCTTGTAAACTAAAAGTAAACAAACAAATTAATAAAGACAAAAAAAAAAGAAAAAGAAAAGCTCTTGCATAAAGTCAATGCAACCAGGATAAGAAGGGAAGCACAAAGCTGGGAAACAATTTTCACAACCAGTGTCTCTGATAAAGGCCTCATTTCTAAACTATATAGAGAACTGAGTTGAATTTATAAGAATGCAAGTCATTCTCCAATTGATAAATGGTCAAGGGATATGAACCGGCAGTTTTCAGAGGAATAAATTAAAGCTATCTAAAGTGATATGAAAAAAATGCTTTAAATCACTATTAATCAGAGAAATGCAAATCAAAACAACTCTGAGGTACCACATCACACCTATCAGATTGGCTAAGATGACAAAACAAGAAAATGTTAAATATTGGAGAAGATATGGGGAAATCAGAGCACTCATTATTGGAGTTGTGAACGGATCCAAGCATTCTGAAGAGGAATTAAGCTCAAACGGTTATAAAACTGTGTATACCCTTTGACCCAGCAATACCACTTCTAGGTCTGTGTCCCAAAGAGATCTTAAAAGTGGGAAAAGGACCCACAAATACAAAAATGGTTATAGCAGCTCTTTTTGTGGTGGCCAAGAATTGGAAATTGAGGGGATGTTCATCAACTGGGGAATGGCTGAACAAGTTGTGGTATATGAATATGCTGGAATACTATTGTGCTGTAAAAATTGATGAGCAGGCAGAAGAAGGGGCACCAGGGTCAGGATGAATTGCTGGATAGATTTAGAAAGCTCTAAGTGGAGCTAATCAAGCACTCTAGCTTTTTTCAGTGGGATACATGCTCTGCCACCCTACCCCTACTCAGCCTTCTTCAGTTCTAATCTGGACACACCCTGAATATATATCTTTCCTTCCCTCCTGGACTTCCCACTAACAGTAGGTGGATACAATGGTGACAACAACAGAGAGACCTAATATAAAAGATGAGGGAAATCTTATTTATTCAGCAGAGACCTAAGTGCCTGCTCTGGGTGAATGAAGCTTGAAGACAGAGTATGTGCTAAGAGACTAGGAGGAGGAAAAGAAGGCTAAGTGGGGAGAGCTGAAGGAAAGCAAAGAGGAAATGCATCGGGGAGGACTCTGGCTCTCTTGGCATTAGCATCCACAGTCCCCAGCTGTCTGCCCTCCATCACTAAACAATCATTGCCAGTAATTAAGATAGAAAGAAGCTGCTTTTTTAAAAACTTTTTTCTATTTTAAATAAATTCTTACTTTTTAAGCTCAGTTGTCGTTAATATCATTTTAGAGGACTTGAACTTTAACGTACAAATAAATGTTGGATTGGAGGTTGGAGCAACAACAGAAGTCACTATTCACTGTTCTATTCTCCCTCTGGCCTTAAAGTGCCAGAAAAGCCATCCTATCAGAGGGGAATTGGATTTGTTCTGTTGGGCCCCGGGGGATAAGCTTTGGAGTAAGGGACTAGTGGAAAGAAAGTGAAGGATTTGTAATTAGAGACCATGGATATACACCCCATATTTGCTGCTGTCGGGGCAGCAGGTGGTACAGTGGTCAAGAAGTCCCAAGTCCAAATTTGTCCCTAGACATTTAGTAGCTGTGTGACCCTGGGCAAGTCAATTAACCTCTCTTGGCCTCAATTTCTTAATCTGTGAAATGGAGATTATAATAGTAACCACCTCTCAGGGCTGTTGTGAAGATCAAATAAAAAAATAATTGCAAAGTTCTTAGCACAGTTCCTGGCACATAGTAATTCCTGTGTAAATGTTAGCTATCATCCTCAGCAGCAGCATTGTTATTATTCATATGACCCTGACCAAGCTACTTTGTCTCTTGAGGGCTCATTTTTCACTTCTGTGAAATTAATGTGTTGAACTATTAAATTATCTCAAAGATATCTTTCTACTTAAGCTAGAATCATGAGTTTTAGAGGAAAGCACAGGATGTAAAAATATGTACACAGTATTTCCAGTTGACAAGACCAGTTGGTAGGCTGTGTCTGCTCAGTTTAAGCAAACTGACCCTCATCACCAGAGGCTGGGCCATCAAGTGAAAGGGCTGTTGTTGGCCCACACAACTTGTGTAATCTGTCAAAATGGGGACAGGTTGGGATCTGCAGAGGTGGAATTCCTGACTAAGATTGAACAGATTTCTCCTTTAATGCCTTATCTATCTCCAGCTGGATGTGAGAAGGGAGGAGGGCCAAGACACATGTGCAAGTAGTGCTATTTCTCTGATCTGTCCACAGGCACAGCTGTGTGAGATAGTGGATAGTGTTGGGCTTGGAAATAAAAAGGAACTGAGTTCCAATCTTGCCTCAAGCATTTACTTGCTGGATGACCTTGCTTTGTCTCAGTTTCCTCGACCATAAAATGGGGATCATAATAGCAACAGAGTAGTTGTGAAGATCAAATAAGATAATATTTATAAAGTGCTTATCGCAGCACCCGGCACATGGTTATAATAACAGCTAGCATTTATTCAGAATCTACTATTACAAGTAGAGTTCAGTTTTGTGGTGGACTTGGCTAGACCATAGACAGATTTGAGCATGTAACTTCTTCTGCTGGGCCAGGATTCCACAACATAAGGCTGGTTGAGAGGGACAATGTGGTAAACTGAGGTCAAAAAGAAAGGTGGAACAAGGCCACTCTAGACTTGGCTAAACAGCAGCTTTGAGTAATTCTCTTGAGGGTTCTTGGATGTGGTTGTAATATCACTACTAGGTCTATACCCCAAGGAGATCAAAGAAATAGTAATGGACTCACATGTACAAAAATATTTAAAGTAGCTCTTTTTATGATGGCAAAGAATTAAAACTGAGGGGATATCCATCAATTGGTGAAAGGAAGAATAAGCTACAGTATATGAATATGAGGTAATATGTTTGTACTATAAGAGATTATGTAGGGTATGGCTTCAGAGTAACCTGGGGGAAGTTCTATGAACTAATGCAAAGTGAAGTGAGCAGAACCAAGAGACCAATTTACACACAGTAATATCATAAAAATAATAAACTCTGAAGGACTTAGTAACTCTGCCCTATCCTCCCCTATTCCACTCTCCACTCTTGACCTCCTCCTCCCTACTCTGGAATAGTAGCAACGGAAAAGATGAGGAGTAATTACTCCTCGAGAGTTAAGTTTTTCTCCATAGCTAGTTTTCTTCCTAATGCCCAGGGAGGAATCCCCGGACTGAAAATTGTATGCATATCGGGCTGGCTTTTTAAAATCCACTAGAAGTGTGACTAATTCTTCAAGGGGCTGATGGACAGCTGCTTTATAGTTCTATCAAGTTATCGAAAGTTTTTCATACTTCCTAAAGGAGTGACTAAATACAAACACTTCTTTACATTTGCTTTTATAAGTCTATCAAAGTGCAAAAGAGTTGAACCCTATGAAGCTGCAAATGGAGCAGTTCTCACTTTCACAATCATTACAACCTGTGAACAGTCCATTGAGAGTGGGAGTCAACTGAGTTCTCACACCTTTCGCAGCCTGGTGTCAAACTCCACTGCATTAATGGGGGGTAACTGAACGTTACATAGGGATCCCTACTAGCACATTTTGGTTTATCATATTGGTTACCATCATTTATGCTTTATTGTATTTTCATTTATTTTGTTAAGTATTTCCCAATAATTCCCAATATAATTTGGTTTGGGTCCATTCAAGAGTGCTGTGGTCTATTTGGCATAAAACAGGGATACATAGGGTCACCAAAAATATTTAACACTGTCAAAAGAAGATGTCAGTTTCAGAGTCCAAACAATAATTGGAGTTTCTATGTATGTCAAGATCATCCAGACATTCTGGTTTGTGGATAACATTATGCTTATTGAATCAATCCTCAGAACCATATAGAGCCTCCTTAAATAAGATTCACAAATGTTGAAGATTTCAGCTCAGTAAACCACATAGGAAAAATTAAAATGGATGAATAATGGCTAATGTGTAGGCTATAATATATAGCTAAATGGAAAGCCCATTCAATTAGCTCATCTATACATATGCATATGTCTTGGATGGATACAGTTAATAAGTGGTGATCTGGCCCAGAATTGAATAGGAGGAAGAGAATGGTTATTGTCTTGCTTTTGTAGAAATGCATAGTTCTGAGGAGAACATTGTACACAGTAACAGCAACACTGTACAATGATCAACTCTGATTGACATAGTTCTCAGCAATACATTGATCCCTGACAGTTCCAGAAGACTCATGATGGAAAATGCTATTCCCAGCCAGAGAAAGATGGAGGCTGATTGCAGAACAAGGCATACTATTTTTACTTCGTTTTTTCGTGATTTTTTTCCTTTTCTTCTGTTTCTTCTTTCATAACACCGAATAATGTGGAAATATATTTTACATGATTGCACACATGTAGCCTATATAAGATTGTTCACCATTTTGGGGAGGGCGAAAGCAGGGAGAAAAATTTGGAATGCAAAACCTTATAAAAATTAATGTTGAAAATTGTCTTTCACGTAATTGGAAAAAATACTTAATAAAATAAATAAAAGAGATGCATAGTTCTTTCAGTGATCTTAAACTATTTACCACCAAAAAAAAAAAAAAAACCCAGCCTTAAACAAAATGAATTTAAACAATTCCGCTATATTCTGCTACTTGTGGAACACCACACAATCCTTTTTTTAAAGCAATGCCATAGATTAAGAGATATGGAGAAATGCAGGAGTGGAAATAGGCTAGAATATATCACCACTGGTAAACTGCAAGAAATAGTGTGAAAGGTATCCATGATGATTGGAAAGAGACAGGCCAATCGTGTAATTAAAAAAAGGAGTAACAGGGAGTCTGAGTGTCACACTGATATCCACTGGATATTAAAAAGAGACTAAAGGAAATTCTCTAGTGCATGGCATCAATCCTCTATAGATGACTATAGGAGATGCAGACAAGAGTTACAGAAGATGAAGTATGGATGTGTTCTGATCAGCTCCACTTGAAGGACTCATTGATGAATCCACTAAAGTATTGAGGTCTCAGTAACTGCAGTATTTCCTTGGACTACTTTAATTTCCTATTCTGTTTGTTACAGTGTCCCCTTTTTAATTTGTAATTTTGTTGCTATAGCATTAGATTTTGAGACAGAAGGTCAGCTTAAGCTCTGCTCCTCACTCTGTGCATGAGCTTAACCTCTTTGGACCTCAACTTCCTCATCGGCAAAATGAGGAGAGCCAGATGACCTCTAATTCCAGCGATGCCCTTCACCTGCCAGACCTACTCTTGACTATTTAACAGCTCTCTTTCCCAGCTACCTCAGAGAAAGAGCTTCCTGGTAAAACTAAAAGGGCCAGAAGGGACATCTCACAGGTAAGGGCTCAGTCTTACATTTTGATAACAAACTGAATGTTTGCAGAGACAATCATGTGGAGGGAATCATAGCCAAGTAGCTCAGAAGAAATGTCTGTATAGGGCATTATAAGTTTAGACATCTATCTAGTCCAGTTCCTTCATTTTATAGGTGAGAAAACTGAAGCCTACAAGAGTCAAGTAACTCACCTTAGGGCAGAAAAACTCACTGCAAGGAGTGAAGGAAGGAACTGAACCTGTGTCTTCTAGCTTCCAAATCTAGCACTCCTTCCACTAGTGTGTGTGTGTGTGTGTGTGTGTGTGTGTGTGTGTGTGTGTGTGTGTGGCTGCTGGTGGTGGGTTGTCCGGTTGGTTTTGGGGAGTGTACCCTTTACTCCTTGAAGTACCTTTGGTTGGGCTAAATTACACTGACCTTTAAGACTTCTTTTCTAATTTCGATTCAGTTATGGTGGAAAAAGAATGAGATGGCAATATATAAAAACAGGCAATGCTCCTCACCATTAAGCAGTGACACACTGTCCCTACCATCAGACCATTTTCTGACTATAGTGAGAAAGTAGGGGTCAGTCCTAAGAAGGTCAAGACCACAAAAATTCTGTAGCATTTGTTCTTATGCAGTGATATGGAAAAGACCTAGACCTGCAGTCTCAGGAGTGTAAGGAACTCCCAGTAATGAAATTCTCTACCAAAACAAATATACCTTCTATGCAAATTAGTCTTAGTCTTAGAGTTGTAGCTGCAGCAGTAGCAGCAAGAGAGTTATTATTAATACTATTAATAAAGAACTTCTAGTGACAATACTTAGCTATATTTGAGGTTCGCAAAGCACTTTATAGATATCTCATTTGATCCTGGGAGGTAGGTGCTAAGATTTGTTACAGATGAGGAAACTGAGGCAAATAGGGATTAAGTCACTTGCTCAAGGTGACAGATTAAGTTTCTGAGGACTCATTTGAACTCATGTCTCCCAGAATCACAAAGTCAGTACGTATCAGAGGCAAAATTAAATCAAGGTACCAGCAAATTTGAAGCTCTCCCAGTGCCTTGTGTGATGCTTTTACACAGCAGTCGATCTGCAAATGATTCCTGAAATGTCACTGAACTTGACATAGCCTCACGTTGAGCATAGATTAATTTCTTTTTTTAAGTACTTTTTTCAGTTAACAAAAATCTATCATTTCCTCCTCCTTCATCCAACTGAAAAAATTGTCACAGATATGCGTAGTCCAGCACTAACATTTGGAGGAAAGTACTTTTGGACTTTACCCCTACACATGTTGCATTAGCCCCAGCTGCTCCAGAAAAAAATGAAGACGTGGATACGTGGATTCAAAAACCAGGAAGAACAGATTCCTATAGGGTCCAGGGCAAGGGTGGGGAACCAGCAAAGAGCTACTGAGGGAGGGGAGAAAAGAACAAATAGTTCTCAGAGTCTGAGGCCCCCGAGTTCCCCCAGAACAATTCCCCTAGCTCCTTCTCAGCCCAGACACAGCTGTAGATCACAGAAGGAGGGCCTAAGACCCTCTGATCTGAAGCTTTATTTTCTCCTTGGAGAAAACAGCACTTTCCGAGGTTTCCACTTCTCTCCCAGCCAGGAGAGAGAACCTCTTGAGTGTTGGGAGTGTTTCTAGGCTTCTGCAGTTTCACTTCCCCCTCTCAGGTCATAGAGAACCACCCCTTTGCCTAGCTTCCTGGCCCTCAAAGCAGCTCGGGATCTCCTGGGGCTGGGGGCCAAGACAGGAGGGCCTAGAGCCCAGGCCAGAGGCTCCAGTGATAGGGTAGCAGGGCGGGGCTGGGTGCAACTCCAAGCTTGCTGCTTCTTCCTTCCCTTCCTACTCAGTCTCTGACTTCGCAGCCCCACCCAGCTGCTGGAGTGTGTGTATGCCTACCAGGAAGTTCTCTCCTGAACTGCAGGAGTGGACCTCGGAACTTGGCAGCACTTCCTAGAACCAGTGGCCTTCCTGAGCTGAGTGGTCCTCCCTTCCTTGCACCTGCCAACTAAGTCAGATGTCCAGCTTGAAGGAAGTCTAAAAGGCTCCAGTAGAGATAGGGTTAAATCCTACCTTTACTCCTTGCAGTGGGCATTTAATCTTAACAAGGACTTTTAAACTCTATGTATTTTCCAGATCTGAGCATCATGCTAATGAGGACTCTTGCATAGACTCAGTTTCCTTATTTGGGTTTGAATTTAGTCTATGGCCTCTTGGCCTCTCTTTGGAAAATAAGTAATTTTTGTGAACTGGGGCTGTGGGGGGGGGGGGAAGGGAGAGAAGGGGGAAGGTGGAGAAGCTCTCTTATGCAAATTAGTTCTAGCCTTAAAGAATTATTAATAATAAGAATTGGCCTGTTTGGCAACTTTGACTTATTTGTTCACTTGTCATCTTTAGTCCCCCTTCAAGAATCCATATGAACATAAAACATTGGTTTATTAAATACATTCCTAGAAGTGGTTTAGTCAAGTCTCAGTCCAGGTCAGCCAGCATCCTTTCCTCTAGTGCCAGTGTTCTTTATTGACCTGGCACTTTTTCTCAGGCTATATCCCCCCTTCTGAGTTCTCATTCATGTACCCTGATAGCGGGGGGGTCGAGAACCTTCAGTCTTGAGACCATGTGGCCTTCTAGGTGGTTGAGTGTGGCTTCTTGACTGAGTCCGTTTTACCGAACAAATCCTTTTATTAAGGGGATTTGTTTTGTGAATTTTGGATTCAGTCAAAGGGCTGTACTTGAGGACCTAGAGGGTCACCTGTGGACTTGAGGTCAAAGGTTTCCCCACCCCTTTGTCAGAACCATTTCTTTCACAGCTCGTCCCTTTCCCTCCTGATCACTGCCCTGGAAAGTTCCTTCCCCTCCACCAGTGCTCACAGCAGAAGCACCCTATTGGACTTTTTCCCATACTCTACATTTGGATGTAGGCATAAAATGAGCTGCTCCTATCCTTTGCAGAGTGCTTAGACACTTTGGGCTTGGTTCCACTCTGTGCATTCCCTTTGTACTTAGTGTAACTACCTTTGGAAACATCTACAGGGCTGGGGAGTTCAAAACAAGGTTCACTTTCCCTTCAAGGTGTCCTTTCTGATGGCTGACGGTTGGGCAGTATCAGATACAGAGGGAAACCAAGTGTGAACATGAAATATATATTGAGCTCTTATTATGTGCAAGGCATTCTGCTTCCAAGCCTTGTACTTATTATGCATTTCCTGTGTTATTAGTCAGGGTACCATCATGGATATTTTTTCTGAAGGAAATACCACATTTGCCATTACTCTTCTGAAAAAGCTTTGTGAAGAAAAACCACGAAATGTGTTGTTTTCTCCTCCAAGCATCTCATTTACCCTGAACATGATCCTTTTGGGAACAAGGGGAGAAACAGCAGCACAGATAGCACAGGTATGTTTCCCTATCCCTCCACAAAGTCAGACCTTCACATCCCAAGTGAGTTGGGGAGAGAACCCTGTACCTATAGATTACATTTCAGGAATCTCAAGGGATAGAGATGTGATGGTCTGGGACATATTGGGCTGACCATTTTGTGATTAGGATGTAAACAAACAAAAAAATCAAGTTCAGATATCACAAAGATGGCAGACCCACATTTTAGAAAACACTAGTTCATCTTCGAAAAATATCTGAGAGGATTCTTAAAGAAGACATACCTCAGGGTTCAGAGAAAGCTAAAGTTTCAGAATTGTGTGACCTTTGTAGATAAAAATTGTAAAGACCTATTGTAGATAAAAAAAAGCATCTTCTGATGCCCTCTATTCTTGGTGCCTTACTCTTTACTATCCCAACTTCCCCCAAGGGGATGGGAGAGAAGGTGACAGAGCAAGGAAGAACATAGACTCCAGGGGGAAGGAAACCAGGTAACACTGTGTGGAATCTTGATCCTATCTGCTCTTCTTTCTTACCCTTCTTTTTCCCTCACCAACAACCCAGGTTTTATATAAGTAATTTTTTTTTATTTTTTTTAAGCAATTGGGGTTAAGTAACTTGATCAAGGTAACCCAGGGTTTATAAATTCAGTCTGAAACCTTCCTATTGAGTTGCTGGTCTTTTTTTTTTTAATTAATTTATTAGTTTAGTTTCAGTTAACAAGATTCAATTCCATAGTTCCTTGATTTTCAAATTTCCTTTACTTCCCTCCCCCCTCCCCTCATGACAGCATATAGTACAGTATAGGGTCTGCAAATGCATTCATATTAAACATTATTCCAATTACAAAGGCATATTGTACTAGGTGGGATGAAAGATGGTAAGGAAGAAGTAAAACCAAACAATGAGAAGAACAAGATCATTTAGTTTGCTTCCATCAGGATTCAGGCTCAGTTCTTTCTAGTTATATCTCTGGATGGCGCATTTCTCACTTTCTTGAGTCATTCGGGATTAACTTATATCACTGCATTGCTGAAAAGAGTCCAGTCTGTCATAGTTGGTCCTCACAGATATGGTATGTCTGTGATTGTATACAAATTTCTTCTGATTCTACTCTTCTCGCTCAGCATCAGTTTGTATAAGTCTCTCCAGGTAATTATGAAATCCGTCACCTCCTCGTTTCTTATAGCACAATAAAATTCCATTACATTCATATACCACAACTTGTTTAGCCATTCCCCAATTGATGGGCACCCCTTTAGTTTCCAATTCTTTGCAACCACAAAAAGGGCTGCTAAAAATATTTTTGTACATATGGGTCTTCCTCCCACTTCTATGATCTCTTTGGGATATAACCCTAGAAGTGGTATGGCTGGGTCAAAGGGTATGAAATTATTTATAATCCTTTGGGCATAATTCCAGATTGCTCTCCAGAATGGTTGGATAAGTTCACAACTCCACCAGCAATGTATTATCGTTCCAATTTGCCCATTGAGTTGCTGGTCTTGTATATCTCACTATATGAGATGTAATCTCTCTCTGATTTCTAAGATGGCAAGAAATTATGCTCAAAGATGGAGCTCTGTTAGAAAAATGATGACTAAGAACTAGATATCTATTTCTATAATTTGTATATGTATATGTGTATGTTTTTCTTTTTTTAATGCTTTATTAACCTCTGTTTTACATCATTCATTTCCGACAGATTTTGAGTTACAATTTTTCCCCCCGTTTTTCCCCTACCCACCATCCCAGAATACCAGTCCCACAAGATATTGCTTCCTCCAATCTGCTCTTTCCCATATCTTCTTCCCTACCCTCTTCGACTTTTCCATTAGAGCAAGGTGAATCTCTGTGCCCCAATGCTTACACATCTTATCTCCCAATTACATGCAAAAGAGTATTAATAGTATTTATATATATTTGAATATATATTTGAAACATTTAATTTTAAGACATCAAATTTCAGATCCATTCCCTTCCTCCCTTGTCACCCATTCCCTCTGGGAAGATAAGTAATTCAGTATATGTTGTACATGTTTAGCTAAGCAAAACATTACCATAGTAGATATATTGTAAAAGGATGCTTATAATTCCCTCCCACCCCCACCTGGTCCATTCCCTACTTGATCCTGTCCCTCTTCTATAGTGGGTACTTCCAACTTCCCCTCTCCCCAAGGATGCCCTCCCATCCATCATCCCTCCTCTCATCCCCCTTCCCCCTATTCTGCTGCAGGTTGAGATATCCCATTTAGTATGTATTTTATTCTCTCCCTGAACCAAATTCAATGAGAATGTGGTTTTGACTTTTTGCCTTCCTATTCTTCCCCTCCCTTGCAGCCTTCCCCTTGCTTCTTCTACATGAGGTAGTTTACCCTACCCTGTCTCTCCCCATCTCCTCTTGCCACTTTCCTCTCTCACCTCATAATTTCACCCCTTAAGTATCATCCCTTCCCAACAAATTCAACCTATGCCCTCTAGCCATATATAACTGTAAACATATATGCACACATTCACATACGTATTCATATGAAAATACACCCTTCTTCCATTATTTTCATACTGAGAAAGGTTTCATCAGTCATAGTTATTGTTTTTCCATGTAGGACTGTAAATAGGTCAACTTTGATAAGTTCCTTTTGATTTCTTTTTCCCTGATTACCTTCTCAGGCATCTCTTGCTTCTTGTGTCTGGATGTCAAATTTTCTATTCAATTCTGGTTTTTTCCTCAAGAATGCTTGAAAGTCCTCTATTCCACTGAATGACCATATTTTCCCCTGAAACAAAATACTCAGTTTTGCTGGGTAGGTGACCCTTGGGTTCATTCCCAGTTCTTTTGCCCTCTGGAATATCATATTCCATGCCCTTCAATCCCTCAGTGTAGAAGCTGCCAGGTCCTGGGCTATTCTGATTGTGTTTCCACAATATTGAAATTGTTTCTTCCTGGCTGCTTGTAGTATTTTCTCCTTGATCTGGGGGTTCTGTAACCTGGCTATAATATTCCTGGGAGTTTTCTTTTGGGGATCTTTTTTAGGAGATGATCAGTGGATTCTTTCAACCTCTATTTTTCCCTCTGGGTCTAAAACATCAGGGCAATTTTCCTTGAGAATTTCTTGAAGGGTGGTTTCTAGGTTCTTTCCTTGATCATGGCTTTCAGGTAGCCCAATAATTTTTAAATTGTCTCTCCTGGATCTATTTTCCAGGTCAGTAGTTTTTCCCATGAGATATTTCACGTTGCCTTCTAATCTTTCATTTGTTTGGATCTGCTTAACAGCATCTCCATTTCTCATAAAGTCATTAGCTTTCATTTGCTCCAGTCTAACTCTGAAGGAATGAATCTCCTCAGTGAGATTCTTTTTCCATCTGGCAAATTCAGCTTTTTAAGGCATTCTTCTCCTCATTGTCCTTTTGGGCCTCCTTTGCCATTTGAGTTGGTCTATTTTTAAAGGTGTTGTTTTCCTCAGTCAGGCTGTTGACCCTCATTTCATACTTTTCCTGCTTCCTCCTCCTTTCTCTCCCCAATTTTTCCTCCACTTCTCTTATTTGATTTTTAAAGTCCTTCTTAAGGTCCTCTATGGCCTCTAACCTGCTCATATTTTCCTTTGGGGCTTTTGGAGCAGGATTTCTGACCTCACAGTCTTCCTCCTGTTCTATGCTTTGATCCTCTTTGCCCCCAAAATAGTAGTCCAATGTTGTATTTTTCTGTTTACTTTGTTTCCTATGCCTTGGCATGTTGCCACTTAATTACTTGACTTTTGGGCTTGTTGCCACAGTAGGGCTTTGCCGCCAGATAGGGGAATTTTCGTCCCGAACGTGTGGGGGGGCAACTTCTGTTTCTGTCAAGCTGGAAACCCACCCACGACCTCCACCCCAGACCACAATTCAGATCCAGGGAGGATAAAGCAAGAGTGATTACCCCCCAAGACTGATTGCTGGATCTCCCTATAGTTCACAGGCCAGGAGCTGGAGCTGCCACTGAAAACTACAAACTGGCATGTCTCCTCAGTGGCTTCTAGCCCCCAGGGGAGGAAGCCGACGAGTTCCCCAAATACTGGTCCCAAAGTCCATAGGGCACTAACCTCTCACTTTGTCCTAGGCATGTCTGTGTTGATAATTCTGGAATCGCCACAGCTTCTGGTGTCCTGGGGTCCCTCCAGCTGGCTGCTCCCTTCAGTGAGATGAGGGACTCTTTCTTGGTTGAGCTGAAATGTCTCATTCCCAGCGGGGGGGGGCTAATTCATCTGTATGTTGTCCGGTATATTTTCATCTCTATAATTTCTCTGAATATCTGTTTTTAATTCACTTGGATAAATGAATTTATTTGTTATTTGTTTTGTGTGATGGTTGTTGTAGAACTGATATTTGGTGGGAAAGGGGCTAAAACTTTGAATATATAGCTTAGAATAATCCTTTCCCATTAAAGGGAAAGTGGTTTGAACCTGAAAATGATATCCCCTAAATTACCAATAATTAGGAGACCAGATAGACAAATATAATTGCAATCTGGTACCCTATCTCTAAGAAGAAGAGGGCAGCCAGACTCATAGTCCTGATCATTTCCCTAACAGGAATTTGTCTTCCTTGGAGAATGGTGGGCAAAGACTCTATTCATACCTTCTTGAAAGCGACTTCTAGGAGGACCAATGTAGACACACAGCCTACTTCAGTTTTCTCTTTCACTTCAAATTCTCTGCAGAAACATTTTCTCTACTACTTCTCACCATTTTGTGAGATGTTATTGGTAATCATACACCACTTTCCTAAATCATATTTTGCAGATGAGCTTACATTTGAAACTCTTATCGTTATTTGCTTCTTTCTTCTTGGTAGTCAATAAGCTGAAAAGCATTTTTTAAGGAATCATTGGCTGAGGTGATTTCTGGGTTCTTTGACTTGTTTGTGGCATTGTTTTGCATTGGTTTAACTTCTCTAAGACATGGTAAGAGAATCAATGTCTTTCCTTTTGTTTGTTTCCCAGAGTCCATCACTTCTTTGGATAGGTTGGGTTAAGGCTGCCCATAATATATTTCAGTTTTGTCTTTTTTTTTTTCTAATTTGAAGTCAAAAATGATGTGCATAGAGAAACTGCCTCAAAGTCAGGACGTTTGGGGTTCAAATGCTGCCTCTGACACATGTTGACTGTGGGAATCTGGGCAAGTCACTAAACATTTCTCTAAGCTCTAGGCAGCTCTCAAGAATATGACTTACAGGGAAGGTCCTTACCAGTGCTGGTAAAAGGAAGTTACTCACATAGGAGAGCCTGATATCAATAAAATCACAGGAAGTCCTGTATCACCTTCTAATTTGGTATTTGTTTTGACTTTGTCTAAAAAGGCAAAAATTTGTCTCTAATTCTAAAATGACTACTGCATTGATAATTCCTTTCCTATCAGTTGAAACATAATCAATTTCTTTCTTTTCTTCTTTCCTTCTTTCTTCAGTGTTTTCCCCATATATTTTTTTTCCACAAAGAAAGTATTCTTTAGACATAGGCATAAAGTTTCTGCTTTTCTTATAAGCCCTTAGGCTCTTTTTCCATTGCTTGAATCCCAAACCATGTTTTCCAACACAGTTTTTGTCATCTTCTCCTGAGCCCAAGTCATGTGTTGGTTTCAATGGATATGGTCCACACTTTCATGTAATAGCTCTATTTTTTCACCTTCTGCACTTCCATTACTCATCAATGAATGATGGTCTTTGGACTTTGTCTCCTCAGTAGGCAGGGCATAATGTGAAATGGACTTAAGAGACCTGCCTATTAGTGCACAAGTTGCTGTCAGCTTTTTTTTTAAGATGTAGATTTATTTTTATTTAATTTTTTTTCAGTTTAAGCTTTACAAAAAAAATAAAAACAAAACAAAAAAAAAAAAAAACCCGTTTTGCATTCCATAAAAATTGACAGAAAAGCGCCTGGATTCAGGCTAGATAGAAGAGCAGAATGGTAAAGCAGATTTCCCACTCCCTTCCCCAGAAAATAGCGTCTCCGTGGGACTGGGGATGAGTCTGGAGAACAGCACTGAGGACCTACCTCGGCCTCCTCTCAGAGCTGCCTCCCCCCCTCATCAACCTACCTTGGGTCCCCCCACCCCAAACAGCTCACACACACACACACACACACACACACACACACACACACACACACACACACACACACGTGGAATTGGATTGCCAGTTTTCCTCTTTCACACACCACAGTATTTCATAAATTTTTTTGTTTTACATTTTTTTACACCAATGTAACAAAAAGGTGGGAGGGCAGCCTGGGCAGACAGATGGACTGTGTTTGATGCCTATAAATGGACTGGGGAGATGGGGGAGAAGGGGACATTGGGGGAAGAGAGAATCAGAACAAAAAAACAAAAGCCCAAAAACAAATCCAAAACAAAAAACCCAACCCAACAAGAATTCATGGTCTCCATGGAAACCCAGAAGGAAGGTCTTGTAGGAAAATGTGGTGGAAAGTCGGTCTCAGACTGAGAAGGCTTAGACAGCTTTATTCACGGGAGATGGACTGTTAAGTGACATGGGGGGAGGCAGCGGAGGCAGAGTTCTCTAAGAAAGGAATCTAGTGAGTGCACAGCGAGGCTTGTTAGCGGGACAAGGAGCTTAAATCTCCTGTTTCCTCTTCAAATCCTCCACCAGATCGTTTTTAAGGGCTTCTTGCTTTGATTTCTCTGCAAAAGTCTGCACAGACCTGAGCCCGTTGACAGTGCCCTTTGTTTTCCCAAAGTAGATCTCATTCAGCGTACTTCTGATTTTATTTTTCATATCCTCTACCAGGCGTCCAATGTTGGCTATGTGTGGGGACGAGTCACACACGGTTTCGTCTTTCTCCATCTGTCTAGTGAGGCTGCCTCCGAGGTTCATGGTGCTAGAGCCTGACTTATTGGTCTGCAGCCACAGCATCACCATGGAGGTCAGCTTGTAATGGGCAGTGCGGCTGCTGGATTTCTCCTGAACTTCCACCACATGGATGGAATCCCAGCAGCCTTTGATCTTCTTTGATCCATCGCCAGCCTTCTTAATGAGCATCACTCCTGCAAAGCCATGATCCAGATCCCAGAGGTAGACAGATGAGACACCACCTTCAAAATACAGGTCTTGGTACTGGTCCAAAGCATTGTTAGCTTCTACCTCCAGCTTACACAGGCGAGCAGATGGCATGGCCCCATCTTCCAATGGAGGGTCATACCTGTTGCTCCAAGGTGACCTATAGGAATCTCTGTCTCTGTTGTAGTCACGTAAAAGATAATCCTTTCCCACCACCTTATCTCTGGCAATTTTCAAGGGCTGATCGACAGAGGACAGATCTTCACATAGGCTGGGGACCAAGTCAATCAAGTCACTGAGGTTCTTTTCGATCTGCTGAGGAGGCAGGCGCCTCATCAAGTCCAAGGCACAATCCAGCTGTTGGTCACTCATGGCGGGGGCCCCACTTCCAGTCCCGGTTGGTCCCACTGTGTCTGACTCTCCTCTGGTGGTGGTGGCGGCAGGGCCCGGCGCTTCCACTTCCCCCTGCTGTCAGCTTTTTTGTGTTCATAATGAACTGTGTAGAACAAGGAAAGTAATTGACTCAGAGTATTTTTTGTTGCCTTTTGGTTTACGATGAAACCAGTGGCACCACCAACTCCTTCATTCTCCCCTATCTAAATTCAGCCCTAGATTTTATCTTTGACTTAAGTGTAACTCCCTTCTATTTTGGTTGTTTTGATGGTAAAAAATATCAAGGTGGAGGTGGTTCCATTTTTCCAGTTTCCAATTCAGGCCCCAAATGTTGAAATGTTTTTCCCAAGGTCACATAAGTAGTAATTGGCAAGAACGGGATTTGAACCAAGGTCCTCCAACTTCAAATCAAGTGATGTCCTCTTCTACTACTTGACTAAAGGTGTTGAATAGGACTGAATGTTGTTTGGGTCTTTTAATTCATTTTATGGCTGTATCATCTGATGACATCTCTCTTTGCATTTAGAAGCACTGATCATAGGATCATAGATTGAGAGATGGAAAGGACTTTAAGAGCTCAATAAGTCTACCCCATCACAATTTAAATGAGAAAACTGAGGCTCAGGGAGATTAAGAGACTTACCCAGGTTGTTCTTGTTGTTCAATCATTTCAGTCATGTTCTACTTTTTATGATCCCATTTGGGGTTTTCTTGGTAGAGATATGGGAGTCATTTACCATTTCCTTCTCCAGCTGATTTTACATATGAAGAAACTGAGGTAAATAGGGTTGTGACCTGCCCAAGGTCACACAGCTAGTAAGTATCTGAGGCCAGATATGAATTCAGATCTTCCTGATGTCAGGCCCAGTACTCTATTCACTGTGCCACCTAACCACTCAACTTATGCAGGACCATGCAGCTCCAAGTAAAGCTCTGATCTGTTAGCAAATCTCTATTTGAAGCCTCCCTAGCTTTAAGCAGTATCTCCTAGAGCTTGTATTCAACTGGTATAACCTAAGAAAGCTAAGAAAATGCCACTGTCTTACTTTAAGGGTTATAAGATACTTTCCTCACAGATAGCATTACCAGGCAGAGTTTACTAAAGTAATTTTCCCTTAGTCAACTAGCTATTAGGTGGGAGAACCAGCATTTAAACATAGGCCTGCTGACTACAGGTCTAAGTGAGCTAATTCACCTTGGTCACAAGTTACTCTGTTTAGAGAAAAAAAAATTAACCCCAAAATCCATACCTTCATGAGAGCAAATCCAATGGAAGTTAGAATCTGGAGAGCTACTCTTGACTTTTCAGGTAAAATTCTTATTTCTTTCTATGCATTTGTGTATTCTCCAGAATGATGTTATATTTGTTTCTATCAGCTCTCTGACTGCTTCCCCCCCCCTTTCTCCCTTGTATAAAAGGATTGAGCACTTGCCTCCTTCTCCAATATGTAATTCTACACAGTCCTTTCACAAAGAATCCATTTTCTCAGTAGTCCAAGATCTTATGAAGTATTCACTAACAAGGTTTGTTTTCTGCTAATCATTCTTCAGAGACCAACTGAGAAAGTTAATGTCTGGGACGGCTAGGTGGCGCAGTGAGTAAGAGCACCGGCCTCAGAGTTGGGATGACCCGAGATCAGATCCGGCCTCAGAAAATGAGCACCCACGCATAAATAATGACTAGCCGTGTAACCTTGAGCAAGTTACTTAACCCCAATTGCTTAAAAAAAAAAAAAAAAACAAAGAAAGTCAATGTCTTTATTTTTCTTAGTTACTTTCTTCAAAAGGAAGAAGTGGAAATACTCTCTTGGGATTGCAGTTACTTCTTGCTGAAATGAACAAGTCATCCATCTGGTATCTGCTTAAAACTACCAACAAGCTCTTTGGAGAAAATTCTCCAAATCTCCTCACAGTAAGTCACACATTTCTACTTTATCATAAAGTGATAATTAAGAATGGAAATGAAAATAATGATGGAGAAAATGGGAAGAAAGTCTGAGAGTAGACTAGTCCCTTCTCTACCATACTCTATTACTTCTACTTAGATACTATACTATATAATACATACAATTTGCATGAACATTGAGGACCTTTGATTAAGACATGGATGTAGCTCATTAGAGGGAAAAACCCCTATTTCCTTGCTCTTCTCTCTGACTTTTCCCTCCCCTTCCCGATATTTCACCCAGACTAGAAGTACAAGGGCCTAACTCACGGCACAATCTCTTGTCTTTTAGCACCAGAGTTTTAGTCTGCTCTCTTTCTAACCTGGGCCAGTTTCCCCCTCCTTAGGCAACCTAGTGGTCCTCATTCCTAGAGGCTCACAATTTTCATATCAGACTTAGCATGGACAACCATCTACATTATTCTTGGTGCAGCTCAGGACTCCTGAGCTCAAGCCATTCACCAACTTCAGGCTTATAGGCACACACCACCATTCCAGTCCAAAAAAAGTTTTCTAAATCTTAGGAAATGTTGATGATTATTTTTAAGAAACAAGGATGTTGCTGACTTTTTTCTTTCTAGTCTTTTTTAAAAACATATTTATTTACTTTTAGTTTTCAACATTCGTTTCCACAAGATTTTGAGTTACAGATTTTCTCCCCATTTCTCCTAGTTAGTTAGAAGCAAACACTTTTGAAAAGGGACAGAGTCAAAGGATAAAATAGAATAAGTAGGGAACGGGATAGGATGGAGGGAAATATAGTTAGTCTTTCACAATATAACTACTATGGAAACATTTTGCATAACTACATGTGTACAACCTATGTTGAACTGCTTATCTTCCCAGTGGGGGTGGGTGAGGAGGGAAGAAGTAAAAGAATCTAGAAATCACCCCAAGATAGTGAACCTACTGAATACCCCTTCCCCCAATCTGTTCTCTCTTATATCCTCCCCCATCCCCCCCCTAATTTTCTAGTATGGCAAGATGGAGTTCTATACCCCAGGGCCTGTATATCTTATTTCCTAGTTGCATGTAAAAAAATTTTTAACATTTGTTTTTAAAACTTTGATTTCTAGATTCTTTCACTTCTTCCCTCCTCACCCACCCCCACTGGGAAGATAAGCAGTTCAACATAGGTTGTACACAAGTAGTTATGCAAAATGTTTCCATAGTAGTTATATTGTGAAAGACTAACTATATTTCCCTCCATCCTATCCCGTTCCCTACTTATTCTATTTTATCCTTTGACTCTGTCCCTTTTCAAAAGTGTTTGCTTCTAACTAACCCTCTCCCCCAATCTACCCTCCCTTCTATCATCCCCCCTCTTATCCCCTTCCCCCTACTTTCCTGTAGGGTAAGATACCCAATTTAGTGTGTATGTTATTAACTCCTTAATGCAAATTCAATGAGAGTAAAGTTGACTCATTCCCTTTCACCTTTCTGCTCTTCCCCTCCATTGTAAGTTTTCTCTTGACTCTTTTAGATGAGATAATTTACCCCAGTCTATCTCTCCTTTTCTCCTTCTCCTAATGTATTCCTTTCTCACCTCTTAATTTTAAGGTATCATCCCTTCCTATTCAACTGATCCTGTGCCCTCTGTCTATGTATAAATGTACACACATATACACATACATGTATATTTATACACATATACACCCTTCCATACATATATATGTATGTATACATGAATATACGTGTGTGTGTATGTGTGTATTTTCCCTTCAACTATTCTCATACTGAGAAAAGTCTTATGCCTTACAATGATTGTTTTTCCATGTAGGAATATAACTTAAATAATTTTATTAATTATTTTAAATTAAATTAAACTTTAATACATTCCTTATGATTAAATTAAACTTTAATAAATGATTAAATTAAACTTTAATAAATTCCTTATGATTTCTTTTTCTTGTCTACCTTCTCATGCTTCTTTTGCTTCTTGTATTTGAAAGTCAAATTTTCTGTTCAGCTCTGGTTTTTTCATCAAGAATGTTTGAAAGTCTTCTATTTCATTGAATATTCATATTTCCCCCGAAGTATTATCTTCAGTTTTGCTAGGTAGGTGATTCTTGGTTTTAATCCTAGCTTCTTTGATCTCCAGAATATCATATTCCAAGCCCTTCAATCCCTTAACGTAGAAGCTGCTAGATCTTGTGTTATCTTGATTGTATTTCTACATACTCAAATTGTTTCTTCTGATTGCTTATAATATTTTCTCCTTGACCTGGGAACTCTGGGATTTGTAGTGGGAATTTGAAGATCTCCCTGCCCCTTAATAAGCCTAAATGAATTTGAGGACCTTCCTAGATTTGAAAATATACTCTGCCCCCGACTAGGCTGAAGGTGGTCACATGGAGCTTGTGGTGGGAGGAGTTTGCTGAAAGGTAGAGCAGAGCCCACAGGAGAAGCTTGCTTAGGGAAGGTTTGTTTTTCAGGAAAGCCCACACCTTGTTACTTTGTAATCAGGCAGTGTGTCACTATGGTTGTGATGTTCTCTGACCCTGGAAAAGGCTATATATACCTGTGAGGTAAGGTTTTTCTTTGGGGCTCACTTTGTGACACTCTGGACAGCCAGTTGAGTTCTCTTCCCCCCCACCCCCGTGAAAACCCAAATGTTGGTGCTTCTCTCTCTGGTAACTAACATTGTAGGTAAGTAATGGTCAGACAGCTAGAAACCCTGTCTGTTTGTCTGTTGAACTGTGTTATTTTCTCTGTCTGTAGTTTTTGTCTGCTTTGTAACTTCTGTTTGTATTCTCTGAAGTTCAGGGTGCTGACTTTTTCCCCTGAACTACATAAATGGCATATGTTTGATTAAAGTAAACATTGTTAACCCTTTTTGCATTGCTTTCCTTTAGAAAAGCAGATCAAAGAACCTGTGCTAGCAGCCATCCTGGGTATGCTAGGGTGCTTGCTGCTACAAGAACTTAAAAAGAAGTGTTAGCAATTACTATGTACAAATCAAATCTCAACAAGTATAAATGCCTACTATGTATTCAAGACATTGCTGCAAAATAAAATAATATAAAAGCACTATGAGATTAGTTCTTTATCCTTGAAAAGTTTTCTACCTCATTTTGGGGGGTAACACTAACAGTCTTGAATTTTTTTAATTTGGTTTTTTTGGAATAGATTCTGTTTTGAATAGACTGTTTCTTTTCTAGGTTGTTAATGGTATATGAGCCAGGACTGATACATATTTATTTTACTCATCTGGACCTGTAATTTAATTAGTATAGGGAACTGCTCTGCAGGATGGTACTTTCTCTGCTATTTACAATCTTAGAGTATTACCTAGGGTATTGAGAATTAGGGATTTGTCCAGGGTCACATAGCAAATGTATGTGTGTGTATGTGTATCATATTATATATTTCTAACTCTTAGAAAATTTGGGGGACATAGAATTAGGGATGTTGCTCTGACCCTATTTTTTCCTCTTCTAGTCCTTTAGGGACTCCTGTTTCAAATACTGCAATTCAGTGATGGAAAATGTTTGCTTTTCTGAAGAGGCAGAGGTCGTCAGGAAACACATAAATGCTTGGATAGCAGAGAAGACTGAAGGTCATAAATTCTGTCTTCCTGTGTTGTCTATATCAGTCATTTTTTCAGGAAACTACTTTTAATTTATGGACTAAAACAAACATTTTATACCATAGTACTATAAAAAGATGAATGTGTATGAAACTGCAAATGCACAGCTTGCTATTCCTTTCAAATATACAACAAAATTATTAGATTCTTTTTTTTCTTCTCTTCACCCCCCCCCACCCTAGAGATGGCTGCCATTACTACAGAATCCCATATTTGATGGGGAACTCAGAAGGCGTCTGGTCCTACCTGTACCTTGCCAAGGATCCCTGACATGCAGTGAGCAGTAACATCCCATCCCATAAAGCAGCCCATTCCACATCTGGAATGCTGTAATCTTTAGGAAGCTGTCATTATAGAGATCCCAAATCTACCTCTCTGTGCCTTCTACCCTAGGTGGTCTTGAATTTTTTTAGTCACATTACAACTTTCTAGTGATTTCTGGCTTAATCACTGATCAAATATAGTGATACCTGTGTACAATCCTAGAAGAGCTACCATATTTTTCTACCCTATTTAGTGAAAGTTATCTTTTCAGAAACTGATACACATCCCAGTCAAGTATCCTTTTCCCATTTTCTTTTTTTTTCCAAATGCTTTATTAACTTCTGGTTTAAATCATTCATTTCCACCAGATTTTGTGTTACAAATTTTCTCCATGTTTTTCCCCTACCCACTTCCCCAAAATAGCAGTCCCCCAGGATATCTCCTCCTCTTATTTCCCAATTACATGTAAAATAGTATTAATATATATATACATATATATATATATATATATATATATACATATTAAACATTTGGTTTTAAAACTTTGAATTCCAGATTCATTCCCTTCCTCCCTTGTCACCCACCCTTACTGGGAAGATAAGCAATTCAGTATAGGTCATACTTGTGTAGCTAATGCAAAACATTACCATACTAGATAAATTATAGAAGACTGATTATATTTCCCTCCCTCCTATCCCACCTCCCACTTGTTCTATTCTCTACTTTGGTCCTGTCCTCTTTTCCCATTTTCTATATTTTACTCAATCTTTTTCCCCCACAATGCAGCCTGCTTACATTATTTCTTCTATTAATTTTCATTCACCTAATCCTTTGGAGTCATTCCTCATTAAGTCATGTTTAAGTCCAAACTAATCCTATCCAACCAATCATTGGTTCATCATGTTGCACATATATCTGCATTTCTCTATTTCTTGTATTCATTGATGGAGGCCTAAAATTCTCCTCTGATGCCTCATCACAGCTTAAAGATGATTCTCTTCTGTTCCATAAGCACCTCATAACTAGCTCCCTCCTAACTTTATAGTCTTCTTACAATTTATTCCTAGCCAGATATTCTTTGATGCTGTGACACTGGATTCCCTTTACAAACAAGATACTCTATCTCTCAGCTCTAGACATTTCCTCTGGCTGTCTTCTGGTAGTCAGTAAGGCTCTTCCTCTTCATTTCTTCCCTGGCTTCCTCTGTGTCAAAAGTGAAATTTCATCTTTTACAGAAAGATTTTCCCAACCCCTCCTAATTCTAGTACCATCTTTCTATTAATTATTTTCTATTTATCCAGTTTATTTACTTTCTCTTCTGTTGGATTATGAGCTCCTTGAGTACAGGGAATATCTTTGGCCTCTTTGTATCTCCAGCACTTAGCACTATACCTGGCACAGAGTAGGTACTTAACAACTGTTTATTGATTTATTGACCCTGGATTCCTGAAGGTTTTATGAGTGTGGCACAATATCTACCAAGATGAAGTATTTTGGGTCTGGGTCCAGTGACAGCTCCTATATTTCTGTGATCCAAGGACCAGTACTGAGTACTAAGTACTGAGAAGCTTATCCTAGAAGATCATTCCACCAAATAATGAGGGTTTTTGTTCATTTATTTGTTTTTGTTTTTGTTTTTTTAAGCAATGCAACTCAAAAATAACCAACAGAGGTATGGAAGGATGCTATCTCCATGGAGACATACTACTAAGACATCAAATATGTGTGTGTGTGTGTGTGTGTGTGTGTGTGTGTGTATCTTTTTTGTCTCTCATTACTTGATGAAAGAGTATTCCCTTAATGGTAGGGATTACATACTACCAAACCACCAAAACCTAATATAGTACCATGTATCCTTGTAGACATACAAATGATCTTGTTCTGACTATGAAGAATTTATATTATGTTTAATATTGAATTAGTTCAGGAATTTTGAAAACCTGGTGCTCAATCTAGATTCTATTATTCATCATAAACCATGTCAAATGTTATTAAAGGATTTTTTCGGGGGGGGGAAACTAAACCCAATTTCTATTTTCTTAAAAGGTAACATTTTAGAGGCTCTACCTGATGGCCTCATTGATCCCCTTAGCCTGATGGTTTTTGTGAATACCATCAACTTTAAGGCGACCTGGGACAGGGCATTTGATCCAAAGAACACAAGGAATGTTATATTCAGAGTCAATCAGGTAGGGTGTGAACATAAATGGGGGGACTAGAGGAAGAGGTTTCTAGATACCTTAGAAGTGTAATGAAGAGATGAATTGAAATTGATTCCAGTATTCTTTGATTTAAGAGTACTCATGCATAGTTTGTCAGTTTGAAAATATTCTAAATAATACATATTTGTTGTCTTCTGCCTCTTTCAAAAATATGACTTCAATCACACATCTGTTTATTTCCTTTAAGCGTGACAGAAGACCATTGAAGGTTATGAAGGATAAAGAGGAATATCTGACATCTCCTTTAGAAGATCTGAATGGACAGCTCTTCATCTTTCCCTGTCGTGGAAAGGAATTGACCCTAATCCTTGTCTTTACTTATGATGATAACCTAACTAAGGTAAGACTGGGTGGATAAAATGGCAACATTATATTCCGACATGTCTTCATTCCAACAGTACCTTCCATGGGACATAATTATTACAGTGGTCATTGAAAATTACTCCCATTCTGTCAGAATGGGTTCCTGAGATAAGACATTCTTATCCTAAAGCATCATTGGATTTGGAAAGCAACATAAATGTACTTGCTCAAAAAGGAGAAATGATGTCACTGTCATTAAGAGAAAGAGGAAATATGTCATGAAAATTAAGTTCCTTTAAGTTATCTGGGGGATGGGGAGAGTAAGGAGGACAAGAACAATGAGAAAAAGAAGAAGAAAACTTGGTAAAAATTATGAAACTGAGATTTGGGTTGCTTGTAGGTATGTTGGAAAATCTATTTTTTTTTATATCTACAACCTGACCCTTTTAAAGTGTCATACCTGTTTTAGCAAGTATAATCCAAATTGATATTATCATCTCATATTAGTGGATATGAGACCATGCATATCCACTATTTTTCCTAGATTCCCAATCTAAAGTTGATTCTTGTTCTTGCAGAAGCATCCCAATCTCATTGAGCCAGTTATCTACCTCTGGTCACAGGTTTTTCCTGAATGCAAAAGAATCTATTAAGCTGTTAACTAATCACTGTGCCAAGCCTGGGAAAAAGCTACAAAAGAAAGAGTACTAGCCCTCAAGGAATTTATATTTCAGTTTAGAGTAGAGAAACAATCCTTGGCAAAATTATATATTTTTTGTCTTTATATAGGTTCCCAAAGTGGACAATACCAACCCCAGGGGTCACTGGAATGACCCAAGGGGGCTGGTAGTAGGCTTGGGTGTAATTAGGGGCTGTTGAATAAAAATAAGGGGACAGTGGAAGCATAAGGGAAGAAAAGAAGAACGTTTTTGAAAATTTCTTCATATGTTTCATATGTTGTATAACAGAATTAAAGGTGTAGTAATTATATTATTTTCCAAATAAACACACAAAATGCAAGTTATAACTGATGGGCGGCCAAGTCCAATGACAGGTAACAAGCAAATGTTGGTGAGGTTGTTGCACATTAGTTACTTATTTGGTGAGTTGATACCTTAACCTGTTCTTATAGTCATGTACCATTGATCCTTCCTTGGAGAATAAAAGTGGCCTTTTCTTATCATTAAAGGATCTTTGGGAGATAATGAGCAGGTGGGAAGGTGAGGTGGTTTTATTTTATTATTTTTCCTTTGAAATCATTCTAGGCTTTCTTGATTGCCCCTGAGGCTTGCCCTGAGCTGGGTGGTACAGCACTGGGCCTGAAATCAGAAAGATCTGAGTTTAAATACAGCCTCAGACACTTCCTAGTTCTGTGATTCTGAACAAGCTGCTTCACCTCTGTCTGCCTTAGTTTCCTCAACTATAAAATGGGGATAATTACAGTACCTACCTCACAGGGTTGTTTTGAGGTTCAAATGAGATAATATTTGTAAAACACTTAGCAGAGTGCCTGACACATAGTAGGTACTATATAAATGCTTATTTCCTTCTGTTCCTCTTCGTCTGAGATTAACCTAAATTAGCCCTTTGAAGATGGTGAATGAAAATCCAAAGTCTCTCCAACCAGATAATATCCTGTTCCTCCTAAGACAAGTTGAGGGACTGACCTAGTTAAGGCTACTGGACATTTACATATGGTTGTTTCTGTTAGTGAAGAAGCATTATTTATTAGTTTCTTCTAGGTCCCAGAGCCTACACTGAAATAACATAGATCTGTCAACTAGGATGCCTTTCCTTAAATCTCCCTTCATTTCACAGAAAGGTGACTTCTTCCATATTCTACCTCCAATCTTTACCTGTACTTTCAGCAACCATGCCAGAATTTGGCCTTATTTCAGTTGGAGTGTCACTGATTGTGTGTGTGTGTGTGTGTGTGTGTGTGTGTGTGTGTGTGTGTGTGCTCGCGTGTGTGCTCGCAAACACATTTTTCAATGAAATTATATGTACATGTATTTATGTATATTCATAACTCTCAAGACATTTTAAATACACACAAACCATAACCTCCCTCATCTGAAAATAGCTCTTCAATTTTTTTCTACCTCCTATAAAGAAACTGCAAATCTTTGTTGGAATGCTTCCCATTTGGTAAAAGAAGCAAGAATCTCAAACAAGCTGGATAGGCCTAGCAGGCTGGCAGAGGCTATTTTCATTCCATCTAATCTGTCACCAAATGAAGAGAAAGCAATGCTATTTTCATCATATACATCAAATTTGAAGCAGCAAAGGAAGGTGGGTAGAAACTTAGTCTGGAGCCCAGGAAAACCTGGATTCAAGTCCCTCTGCTAATACATACTAGTTATATGACCTGGTACAGGTCTGACCTGCATTGGGTCTGCAATTTATAGTCACACAGTTACCTACATCAGCTTGTTTGAGATTCTGGCCTCTTTTACCAAATGGGAAGAATTCCAATGAAGATTCAGATCCTCTGATTTTTTTTTTAACTATACATGTTATTTCATGGGTACAGTGAATTCCAATGTGGATCAGCATTTTCTTTGTAATCTGCAGTTTGGGAGAGTTACCTGTAAATACTGAGAGTTTAAGGAACTTGACCAGAGTCAGATAGCTAGTATATGTCAGAGGGTAATTATCTCCAGTTTATCTTGTATATGTCTTGTTTGCAGAGCTATCCACATGTTTTCTCCTCCCATCAGATTGTAAGCTCCCTAAGAACAGGGACTGTCTTGACTGCTCTTTATATCTGTAGGACTTACTTAGCACAGTGGTTGGCACATAGTAGATAATAATTGCTTCTTGACTAAACATAACCTCTTAGATCTTATGGTTAGATTGAAGAAATTAAACAAAGAATAGAGCCCCCTAAAAGAGAAAATATCAAGTGCAAAGCTGCTGATAGAAACAGATACTGATTCAATGCCTTAGAAACAAAAAAAGGATCATTGACACAAAGCTACAGAATACATAGTATTTTGGGTGATTTGTATACTGAATCCAACAACAATAATAACTACCATTGAGAAGTATTTTAAATTCACAAAGTGCTTTACCTATGATATTTAATTTTCACATCAACTCAGAGGTAGACCCTATATTGTTCCCATTTTACAGATGAAGAAAATAAGGCTCAGAGAGGTTAAGTGACTTTTCCAGGGTTATATGTCTAAGACAAAACTTGGTCTTCCTGATTCCAGTTCCAGTGTGTTATCTATCCATTTACCATTCTGTTCTGTGCAATGCTATTCATCAAGTGTTAACTAGTCTATGATTTGTCAGACTTCAATCCATTGTGTCAAATTCTCTTAACTTTTCCACTCACCCCCAACCCATTGGGAAATTATAAAGTGTTTAGACTTTTCCTTCAGTTCCTCCTCAATTACGTGGTTATAGTTAAAATTAAATTTAATCCTCAAAGGTCAGGGGAGAATGTATCTTGGGAGATGAAGTTAGCAGGGAGGAAATAAAAGGAGGAGGAGAGCTGTAAAGCATAGACATTGACCTGCAAACAAATCAAAGTTACAACAGATGGGGGAAACAATTGATTTCTAGCTCCAGCATGGAAGGAATCTGAACATGTAGAGTTATGATCTTAGGATTTTCAACTTTTGTCTTCCAGTTGGAAAAAGGGCTTACCTATGAAAGATTTATAACCTGGACAAAGCCAGAAGTAATGGCCTCGATGAAATATTGTGACAAGTTATTTTTATTCCCCAAAATCAAGATCAAAGAGACCTGTGACTTGGAGCATGTCCTCTACAGTTTGGGAATGTCTGATGCATTTGTCGAGCATAGGGCTGACTTTTCTGGCATGCTGACACTCAAGCCTTTGTATTTATCCAAGGTTTTACATACATTTTACCTGGAGATCAATGAACAGGGCATCAAGGCATCTGCTGCCACTGTAGCAGCAGAGATACCCACAGCTTCAGAGAGTGATGAAAGACCAAGGGGTGATGGTTTTTTTCTATTTTTTATTTGGAGCTATAAAACCAACAGTATCCTATTCTGTGGCAGAATTTCTTCTCCCTAAAGAGATGCAGTCACTATCCCCAGAGTACTTTCCCTTTTGCTACTTCCCTGACTCTTTCTCTTTCTAACAATTTGTGCGTGTAAGCCAAGGTGACCTTGGGTAGGAAATAAAAATACATTAAAAACATTATTGTTAAACTTTGCAAGAGGACTATACAGCCTTGTAGATTTTCATATTAGCAGGCACTGGGGATAAGGTTGGAAGTGTAAAGATTTAGATTGTAAGAAGAAAAACCTATACCTGTGTGATCTGGGTAGGAGCGTCTAAATCTATCAATATTGCCTTTTCTTTGTTATGTTGTCATGTCTTTAGTAGAGATGGAGGGAATTAGTCAATGATTTTCATTGAATCCTTGTAAGTTGAGCCCTAGACTGATTTCTAATAAAAACCACCCTTTGTAGCACCTCTACTTTTGTCATCCTGAGATTAAATATCAGAACTATAGTGTTTGTGACCACAATTGATGTGCTTTTAACAATAAGAAAATGCTTTTGATTTAATGATAAGAGAGGTTACATGGGCAGAAAGAGATCATCTCTCCTTAAAAAAACTTGAGAATATGGTTAAAGACACCATAAACAATGAAGCAATATCAAGAGACACAGGTATAGCCACTAAATTCATAAAAGAAAATATATTTTAAAAAACTAATACCAAGTCATTGAATGTGGGAGGTTGAAAGTTAATACCTGAAAGATTTAGGGCATCTTCTAAATAGGAATTTTAAGAATATTCGTATTTCTTAGCATTACATTGTACCTTGTTACAAAAATAGACTAGGTTCCATAGCACATGGAAACTGTTAAGCTTAAAAAACTGGAAAAAAAAAAAGCCCAGTTAAGCACCAGGGATACAAAATAAAGGCAAGAAAAAAGAAATTAGCCCATGCCCTAGATAGATTTATATTGTGATAGGGAGGACAACAAGTAAACAACTAGAGAGATAGGACATATTTACATAGTAGATGGAAGGGCTTCTGAGAAGTCACTATTTGGAAGAACTAGGAAAGGCCTTGTGGAGTGAATAGAATTTGAGCTGAATCTTGAAGGAAAGTAAGAGGAAGTGAGAGGATAATGCATCCATTCAGGTATGGGGACCAATGAGTATAAAAGCATGGACAGGGGAGATGAAGTGTCATGTTGAAGTGAGAGTAAGCCAGTATTATTGAAATATAGAGTGCATGGAGGATACTAAGGTCTATGAAGAATGAAAAGATAGTAAAGGACCAGTCACTTAGATGTAAGAGAAAGTCAGTGGAGTTTATTGATCAGGCGGGGGAGGGGGGACAGATGTGTGCTTTAGAAAAAAAAAATTGAAGCTGACTGGAGAACAATTTGGAGAGGGGAGAGTCTTTAGGTGAGGAGAACAAGTAGAAGACTATTGCTAGAGTACAGGAAGGAAATGATGAGGACCTGAACTAAAACAATGGGTGAATGAATGAAGAGAATGAGACATAAATATTGTGTATATAGAAATGGGTCTAGGTGACTGGAAAAAATGAAATACTACAAAGTAATAAGGAAGTATAGAAGTTGGGTAGATTTTATGAGAAATATGAAGGCTGTTTTGGATGTGCTGAATTTAAGATGTCCAAAAGGCATGTTGCACTGGAGCTCAGAAGAGAGACTAGGGTTGCTACATCTCAAAGGATATTATAAAGCATTAATCATCAAAATAATTTGATCTTGGTTAAATAAATAGTGAAATCAATCAGTAGAGCAGATTAGGTATGTAGTATACAAAATCAAATAAACCTAGTAGGCTAGTCTTAAACCCTGAAACCCCGGTTCCTGGGGTAAAGAGTCATTATTTGACTGCTGCTTAGAAAACTGGAAAGTAGTCTGGCAGAAAGCCATGGCCATATGCCATGATAAACTTTGAGTGGATATATTTCCCTCCAAATAATTTTAAAATAACGAATAAAATTGGGGCAGCTAGGTGACCCAGTGACTAGAGCCCTGGAGTCAGGAGGAAATGAGTTCAAATCTAACCTCAGACACTTAGCACTTACTAGCCATGTAACCTTGGACAAGTCAGCCCAAATTGCCCTGCCTTCCCTGCTCCAAAAAAAAAAAAAAGGTTAACATCAAATTCCAGAGTGGCCAGAGCCAACAAAAAGACAGAGTGGGATATACTTTCAGCCTAAGACAACACAGTTGGTAGAAAAAGAGAAATCTATGACACAGGAATGGAGACTAGCCTGGGGCCCATGTGGATGAAATACCAGTAGTGGAACTAAGGAATGATGGTGCAGCAGTTTCAGGAACTCTAAAGACAAAGGCAGTAAGGGGACCTGGCAACTGGTCAGAAGGAAATCATAGGAGACCACTTTCCGAGCACTGGATGTAGGATCAGACTCTATCTGGCAACTTCATTACCTACACCCACTATACCTATGCCCATTGTAGTGAAATGGCAAATAGGAACAGTTTTGGTCAAGAAGGAGTGGGCACCCTGAGAAGCAACTGTTAGGCAACTCCATGGCCTGTGTACAATCTAGGGTCATATTTCAAAATCAGAGAGGATCACTTTTGGTCAAAAGAAAATGGAACCATGACTGGCAGAACCACTTGTAGTCCCAAGTGATCAGGGGCCCTTCCTGGATAAGGACCAGAGAGCAGAGCAGGAGAGCAGTGACCACAACTCTCTCCAGATCACAGTAGGATTAAAAACTTCAAACTCCCCAGAACTAGGTCTGAAAACAGCAGTGAGATAAAGCCTATGGCTTGAGACAGTGCCACTCCTCCCCCACTCCCACACTGGGAACAGAGCCAAACATTAACATAAAGTTCCATGTCAAGAAATAAGATTGAAAGATGAGCAAACAACAACAAAATTAGAACCTGACCATAAAAAGTTACTAAGGTGACATATAAGATCAAGGCGAAAACATAGACAATGAAATCAAAACAGCTACAATCAAAGCATCAATGAAAACTGTGAACTGATACAAGTCCATCAAGAATTCCTGGAAGTGGTCCAACGACTCCGGAAAGGGCTCGTGCTGATTGACAGCAGAAGTGAAGGGGAGGGGGGAGGGGAGAGATTGCCTCTCCTTCATCCATCCTTAGAGGAGCTGGGATCACCCATGTAGGCACTGGGCAGCAGCATCCAGAATGTAAGGAGTGTGAGAGATGGAAGACTCATAAAGACAGACATATACTGCTATCAGGACTGCCACTACAAGAATCAGGACCAGGATGAAGACCAATGGCCACATCCCTGGGTTCATGCTGGACTCTGTACTCACAGTCTCTAAAACAAATGGACATACCCAGAAGAAAGAGACATTGTTCTTCCTTCACTATTTCAGGGGAACATTGAGCCTTCAGAGAAATTCCCAGGAGGAGGCCTGAGGAAGGACTGAGCTACTGACAATCTCAGTAACTTCCACTTGGTTCTCCAAGGAAGATGGAACAGAACATCATCTCCCTGGGTCCTATTCAGAGAGGACACATCTTCGGAGATGCAGGAGCCTGTGACAGGATGGAAACAAGACTCATAAGGTCACAGGGAAAGTGTCCCCCTAGTTAGCTGAGGGAGTAAAAAATGCAGAAAGGCCCTGAGGAAGGCCTTGCATCTAGCACAGGCATCTCAGAGGCATTATAAAATAAAGGTGCTTGTCTTTCTCCCCAAACCTGGTCCTTCTTCAGGCCTCTCTCTATCTGCTGAGCAGGAGCCCAGACCCCCAGGTCAGGAGCCTTGGACTCAGCCTTGACATTCCCTGTCCTGCTCTCATGGGCCCCTGGTCACCAAGTCTTGTCTCTCCTCCCTCTTCAGCCCCTTCCTGTATAATCCATTACTTCTTCTCACATGACCTCCCTTGGCCAGGCTCTCACATCCCTCACCTGGACTATTGTCATAGCCTCTTAATTCAGCTCCCTGCTTCCATTCTCTCCTTCTCCAGGCCATCCTCCCCAGAGCTGATAAAGCAATAAGGCAGAACCAGGCGCCCATTCACTCCTACCCCGCCTTGTTCACAAACATCCCTTGGGGGAGGGAGGAAGGAGGAGGTTCAGGTGCTCCCAGGATGGGAACACAAACTCTGAGCCTCCACAATCTGCTCCCTTTCTGTCCTCCTCATGTTCTTCCTTTCCTTTCCTGCTTTTCTCCTTTCATAGAAAATGACTACTAGCTGTTGCCAAAGTCTTCATTCTCTTTCCCGTTTCAGTGTCTTGACCCAGACCCAACAGCACACCTTGCTGGCATCTGTCTGAATCCTTTGTCGTTCTGTTGCTTGTTCTGTCTGACGCTTTGTGACCCTGTTTGGGTTTTCATGATAGAGATAAAGGGCTAGTTTGCCATTTGCTTCTCCAGCTCATTTAACAGATAAGGAAACCGAGGCAAACAGAGTGAAGTGACTTGCTCAGGGTCATGCAGGTAGTAACTGTCTAAGGCAGAATTGACCTCAGGAAGATGAGTCTTCCTGACTCCAGGCCCAGCACTTTGTGCACTCTGGTGCCACCTGGTGGCCCTATCTGAATGCTTACTTTCCTGCAGGTCTCAGCTCATGGGATTGGTGTAATGCTGAATGAGAAAATAGAGTGGGATTGGAGTTAGAGCATTAGTTTGGTACCTAGGAGTCAGGACTCCATCCTCACTGGGGTGGCAGTGTGTTAAAGTGAGATCTCTGTGCTGGGACCAGGTTCTAATTCTAGCTCTGCTCCTCCCTTACTCTGTGACTGTGGACAAGTCACTTTCCCTTTCCAGGACTCCCCTTTATTCTTTCTAAAATGAAGCAAGTGAACCAGATGACCCCTAAGTTCCCTTCCAGCTCCAGGGCTAGGATACCAGGCAGAAGCCTAGGACAGGGTAGAGGAATATTTCCTGGGCAGAGGCCACTGGGAGGTTAGGAGACTTGTTCAGGGTCACACAGACAGTGTGGCTCTAACTAGGTGGATAGAGAGTCAGGAAGCCCCAAGGTCAATCTAGTTTTGGCCACTTCCTGGGTGTGTGACCTGGCTAAGTCCCTTAACTTTTATCTGCCTCTGTTTCCTCAACTGTAAAATGGGGATCATAAGAGCACAACTTCACAGGGTTCTTGGGAGGATTAATTAAGATACTGTTTGTAAGCATTAGCACAGTGCCTGTACATAGCAGGGCTAAATAAATGCTTGTTTCAGAAGTAGGGTTAAATTGACATAATAACACAGGTTAAGCTGGCATAATATCTTAGTAAGAACATTGACTTAAAAGGCCAGGTCATGGGGTCATTCATTTACACCTAGAAGAGATAAGAGAGGCCATCTAGTTCAATACCCTTATTTTAAAGATAAGGAACTGGAAGCCCAAAGAGCTTGCCCCAAAAGTCATACAGCTCAAAAGCACTGGAGGTAGAACTTGAACTCAAGTCCTGTGACTCTAAATTGAGTCCTTTTGTTAGGCTTTCACATCTCAGTTCCTATTTTTGTGCTTCTGTGGAAGAAGATGGAGCCTCCTCACAACCTGTTCAGGCAGAACCCCTAACCTGCAGAGATGCAAGTACCTGTGCCATTGGCAGTCACGCCTGAGCAGGGAAGAGGAACAAAAGAGACTTCACTTACAGAGAATGAAGCAAGGAAATGTAGGTTTGGAGAAAGCCTGAGTGCCTTCTCTTTCTCAAGCTCAGTATGCCCAAGAGAAGGCTAATTCCCAGCCCAGCCCAGCCTTCTCCTTCCTCAAACTTGGCTATTTCTGCCAAAGACACCAGCATCCTGCCTAGTTATGCAGGACTGAAGCCTTAAGAGTAATCTATAACTTGATTCATTCAAGTAGTATCCTACCATCTAACTGTTTTTCTCTAGGCTCAGATTGCCTGATATCAACATACATGTGTACATAATTATATGTGTATATAACAACATATTTTAAACACACACTCATAGACATACATGTATCTCCCTTTCTCTATCTCTACTATGCCATTAGTGGTGTTTTAGGGGCACTCTATACAGGCATGCATACACACACACACACATACACACACACAGGCACAGGCACAAACACACATTTATATGCTAATGGTATATTGAACAATACCCATATAGACACATCTGTCTTCATAGATTTAGAATGCTCCAGCTTATAATGTATAGGTAGAACTTGTTATCTCTGGCAGTGGAGGCCTGAACCAAGAGTGATGAGTAGATGGGTGGAAGAACAAATGCAAACTTTATGTAATGGAAAGAAAAATGTCCTAATCCTTAGGGATAGCGAGTTGCAGCACAGGTCATCTCAGGGCAGAGTCAAGATGGTGGAGTAGAAACAGGACTTCCTTGGGGCTCTGGCTTCCATCTTCCCCAATTCTTGTAAAAGGGGACTGTGAAAAAACTTTGGAGCTACACAACTCACAAAATGACACAGAGAAGCTAACTCCCGCTGACGACAGTTGTTAAACAAATCCAAACAAATGAAAGACTAGAAGGCAATGTGAAATATCTCAGTGGAAAAACCACTGACCTGGAAAATAGGTCCAGGAGAGATAATTTAAAAATTATTGGACTACCTGAAAGCCCTGATCAAAGAAAGAACCTAGAAATCATCCTCCAAGAAATTCTCAAGGAAAACTGCCCTGATGTTTTAGAAGCAGAGGACAAAATAGAGGTTGTAAGAATCCACTGATCACCTCCTGAAAAAGATCCCCAAAAGAAAAGTTCTAGGAATATTATAGCCAGGTTCTGAAATTCCCAGATCAAGAAGAGAATATTACAAGCAGCCAGGAAGAAACAATTTGAATATTGTGGAAACACAATCAGGATAACACAGGATCTGGCAGCTTCTACCCTGAGGGATTGAAGGGCTTGGAATATGATATTCTGGAGCTCAAAGGAGCTGAAATTAAAACCAAAACTCACCTCCCCAGCAAATCTGAGTATCATGTTTAATGAGAAAATATGGTCATTCAGGGGAATAGAGCCCTTTCAAGCATTCTTGAGGAAAAAACCAGAGTTGAATAGAAAATTTGACATTCAGATATTAGAAGCAAGAGAAGCATGAGAAGATAAACAGGGAAAAGAAATCATAAGGAACTTATCAAAGCTGAACTATTTACATTCCTACATGGAAAAACGATAATTGTAACTGATGAAACTTTTCTCAGTATGACAATAGTTGAAGGGAACAGAAATATATATACATATATATATGTCGAAATAGGAGGGTATATGGGCATATGAATACATATGTGAATGTGTGTATATATGCGTACAGGTATACATAGATAGAGGGCACAGGACGATTTTAATAGGAAGGAATCATACTTAAAAGGTAAAATTAAGAGGTGAGAGAGGAATATAACAAGGAGAGATGGGGAGAAACAGAATGGGGTAAACTCTCTCATATAGAAGAGGCAAGGGAAAATGGTTACAATGGAGGGGAAGAACAGAAGGCAAAAAGGCAAAACCTTATTCTCATTGAATTTGACTCAGGGAGGGAATGACATACACACTAAATAGGGTATGTCACCCTACAAGAGAGTAGGGGGAAAGGGGATGAGAGGGGGCATGATGGAAGTGAGGGCCAGCTGTGGGGGAGGGAAGTTGGAAGCACCCACTTTTTTGAAAAGGGACAGGATCAAAGTAGAGAATAGAACAAGTGGGAGGTGGGATAGGAAGGAGGGAAATATAGTCAGCCTTTTACAATATATCTACTACGGAAATGTTTTGCATAGCTACACATGTACAATGTATACTGAATTGCCTTTCTTCCCAGTAAAGGTGGGTGACAAGGGAGGAAGGGAATGAATATGGAATTCAAAGTTTTAAAATCAAAAGTTTAAAATATATATATATATATAATATTATTAATATTATTTTAAATGTAATTGTGAAATAAGATATAGAGGCACTGGTACATAGAGATCCACCATGCCCTACTGGAAAAGTCAAAGGGGCTATGGGAGAAGATAAGGGAGAGAGCAGATTGGAAGAGGGGATATCCTGTGGGATCTCTACTTTGGAGTGGTGGGTAGGGGCAAAACAGGGAAAAAATTTGTAACTCAAAATCTGGTGGAAATGAATGATTTAAACCAGAAGTCAATAAAGCATTTGAAAAAAAAAAATTCCCGGAAGAGAAGAGGCAGAGCCAAAATGGATTAGTAAAGGCAGGGACTCATTTGTGCTTTCCCAAAAACCCATTCACATACCTTTAAAAAAATGACTCTAAACAATTTCAAGAGCAGCAGAACCAACCAAAAGAGTGAAACAAATTTTCAGTTCAAGACAACTTGAAAGGTCAGTAGGAAAGTTCAGTTGCACCAGGGTGAGAGAAGAGCAATCCAGTTCAGGCTGTGAGATAACAGAACAGGCCACAGCAAACCAGGAACAGGTCTCTGAGAGAATGAATCATTGGCAGGAGTGGATGTTTCCAGACTTTTCGACCCACAGATACAAAAGACAACTGAGAAATTCAGTAGGAAAGACTATATCATCTGAGTGAGAGTGGAGCACAGTCAGCTCAGAATATAACAGCAATGACCACTCAGTAGCAAACCAGGAGCAGACCTTGGGAACCAGTGAAATTAGCAGAGTCAGGGCAGCAAATGCTTCCAGAGATCTCAACCTATAGATGGTAAAGATGCCAAAAATCTGTGATCAGAAGATTACAGGGATCTTTTTCCTAAAATTGTAAGACCAAGCAGAAACAGCTCTCCTGAGGACTGCTGCTGTGAATAGCTTTAAGGTTCTGTTTCTATAACATAGTGAACTCTATTCAACAGGAAACTAAAGCAAATAAACCAAACATAAACAGGGGAGGGAATAGGATGCAGGGAAAGAGACAGACAGTAATCATTACTGTGAATGTAAAAGGGATGAACTCTCCCATAAAACAGAGGCAGATAGCAAAATGGATTAAAAACCACAATCCTACAATATGCTGTTTGCAAGAAACACATTTGAAACTAGGGGATACCCACAGGGTAAAGGAAAAAAAAAGCTGGAGTAGAACATATTAAGCTTCAGCTAAAGTAAAAAAAGCAGGGGTAGCAATCCTTATCTCAGATCAAGCAAAAGCCAAAATAGATCTAATTAAAAGAGAGAAGGAAGGAAATTATACCCTGCTAAAAGGCACCATCTAGAATGAAGCCATAGCAGTATTGAACATATCTGCACCAAATGGTATAGTGTCAAAATTCCGAGAGAGAAGTTAAGGGAATTAGAGGAAGAAATAGATAGCAAAACTATACTAGTGGGGGACCTTAATCTTCCCCTTTCTGAACTTGATAAATCTAATCTCAAAATAAACACGAAAAAAGTTAAGGAGGTGACCAGAATTTTAGAGCCTAGATATGATAGATCTCTGGAGAAAATTGAATGGGGTTAAAAAGGAATATACCTTCCTCTCCAAGGTATATTGCATATACACAAAAATCGACCATGTACTAGGGCATAAAAACCTCACAATTCAGTGCAGAAAGGCAGAAATATTAAATGCATCTTTCTCAAATCATAATGCAATAAAAATCATATGCAATAAAGGGCAATGGAAAGATAGACTAAAAACTAATTGGAAACTAAACAATTTAATCCTAAACAATGAGTGGGTCAAACAAGAAATTATAGAAACAATCAGTAACTTCATTCAAAAGAATCACAATAATGAAACAACATAACAAAATTTGTGGGATGCAGCAAAGGCAGTCCTTAGGGGAAGTTTTATATCCCTGAGTGCATACATGAATAAATTAGAGAAAAGGGAGGTCAATGAATTGGACATGCAATTGAAAAAACTAGAAAAAGAACTAATTGAAAATCCCCAATTAAATACTAAATTAGAAATAATGAAAACCAAAGTAGAGGTTAATAAAATTGAAATTAAGAACACTATTGATTTAATTAATTAAAACTAAGAGCTGCTTTTATGAAAAAAAAAACAAACAATAAAATTGATAGACCCTTAGTCATTATGATAAAAAAAGAAAGAAGAAAACCAAATTATGAGTATCAAAAATGAAAAGGGTGAATCTACTTCCAATGAAGAGGAAATTAAAACAATAATTAGGAAATATTTTGCCAAATTGTATGCACATAAACTTGACAATCTTAGTGAAATGGATGAATATTTACAAAAATAGAAATTGCCCAGATAAACTGCAGAAGTAAATTACTTAAATAATCCCTTCTCTCCATCTCACTCTCTACCTGTTTCACTGTCTCTATCTCCCACCCTCTCTCTCTCTCTCTCTCTCTCTCTCTCTCTCTCTCTCTCTCTCACACACACACACACACACACACACACACACACACACACACACACACAGAGTAAGAGAAAGACAGGGAGATAGAGAGGCAGAGAAAGAGAAGTATTGATGCTTTGTGGCTCTGAAGAGGACAAATACAACTGTGGTCACAAGGTGAAGAGTGGCTCTTATTCTGAAATCTCCCCACTTAGGACTCTCTTAGAATCAGGACCCAGCAGAGTGGATTGATGGGTTGAGAAAACAATCTTCAGATCTTCAGATTTGGATTGTGCTTCTCAAGAGGCCCCTGATATTTATGTGTCTGATGGCCAAAGGTTTTGTTCTTGTATTTGTCCTTCATTTTCGAAGAGGACCATGGCATCAGGGAAATGATGACATAACTTGCAGTTGACTTGATTTGAGTGAGGGAAGGCTGTGCAAGGTCACCAGACTCACTTTCTCCTCCAGAGCCATCTGAGTCCAGTGACCAGATATTCGTCAGGATGACTGGAGATGGCCCAGGATGCAGTGGGAGACCCTACCCCTTTTAAGCTAAGGCCTTTTCAGGTTCTCACTTTGGGTGAGTTAACACCCATTTAGTGAATAGGCCTCTTTAAGAACTGAGTCAAGGGAAGACCCCTTTAATTAGAGGCTAAGGCCTTTTCAGGTTCTCACTTTGGGTGAGTTAACACCCATTTAGTGAATAGGCCTCTTTAAGAACTGAGTCAAGGGAAGACCCCTTTAATTAGAAAAAAAAAAGTATCAAGCCAGGAAGGTTAGAAGGCTAAGGCCCTTTCAGGTTCTCACTCTGAGTGAGTTAACACCCATTTAGTGACAAGGCCTCTTTAAGAACTGAGTCAAGGGAAGACCCCTTTAATTAGGAAAAAAAAGTATCCAGCCAGGGAAGGTTAGACCCTCAGGGTTGCTGCTTCAAAGAGAAACAGTTACCATTGATATTCACTCTAAGCCAAGAGAGCCCAAACTATAGTCATTTAGTGGAGTTTGAGCAGGGACTTATTGTGGTTCAATCTATGAGCCTCAGAGGAAACTGGGTTTAAGGTTTATGGAAGGCAAGAAGGCAAGAGGGAAGGAATATAGTTAAGTGGGCTGCTTCTGGCCATCAGAATTATTTCCCTTCCTTTGGAGAAAAGGGGAGGGAGAGGGAGAGAATGAGTTGATTTACCCAGATAGTTGGGTCCCCATTCAAAGAGCTCAGTCTACTCAGTTCCCTGATGCCATAGTCCTCTTTGAAAACAAAAGGATAAACAAAACCTGTGAATTTTGTTCTGGTTTAGGACATTCATTGCTGGCTCTAGGAAGGGCTTGTGGGAATTGATCCCCTGGGGGGTAGAGGAAAGGCCTCTTCTGGAGGTGAGAAGACGGAGGTGGGGCAATCCTGCCTCTGACCACGCCCAGTACCTTTCCTATATTAAGAGAAAGGCGGGCCTGGAGGCTGTGTTCTGTTTTTCCTTGTGGAGACTGGCCTAGGAGAGCTTCTGGCTTCCCCAGCCAAGCCAGAGTCTGCCTACTTTCCCTCACGCCTAGGGCTTGTCTTCGACCTTCCTCTGGAGAGTTGTTGAATCAGCAGCTTGAGGATGGCCCTGAGACAGCGTCTAGAAACCGTGACCGAGATCCTGCTTCGCCTGGAAGCGGGTCGCTTCATGTATGGCCTGCAGTGTCTGCATGAAGGTGCTGCCTTCTTCCCCAGCTTCATTCGTCACCTGCTGCAAAGCCCATATTCTGGCCAGCAAGGAGTCTCAGACCCCTTGGGTCAGGACCAAGTCATTAAGGCTTTGTTTAGGGTCAGGATGGCCCTCTGGAGACTGCAGCCTGGACAGCTCTGCAGGCTCCTGGATGAGCTGCTGGAATGCTTGGAAGATGTGCAGGAAGACTCCAGCACTGCCAGGCTCTTCCGAGCCCTGACTCTCATTCAGACAAAGCTGCAACTCCTGGCACCTGCCGACGCCCTGAGCCACCTACAGGACTTGGCCCAGCAGATGCAGCACATGCGCCCCCCAGGTGGCTTCCAGCCCAGCTCCTACCACCCAGACCTGGTTGCCTGCCTGGCCGACCTGCATTTCTTGCCCGTTCTCGACAGCCTCGATGAGGTTATCCACGACATGCTCAGCCCCACAAATATCCAGCAGCTCCACTTGCTGCACCATTTTCTCCATGCGCCACAGTCTGCACCCGCAGCCTAGATCACCTCTTACTCACCTTCCTTTCAATGCCACAGTTCATCCGGGAACAACATCCAGTCAAACTTTACTTTCACCCAAGCTTCCTCAACAGCAAAGCCTAGCCGCCCCCTCCCCCTTTTTTCTTCCACTCTTCTTGGGACAGAGGCAGGAAGATAATGAATAGAGGAGAAAGGGAGAGACAAGGGCAGCTAGGTGGCCCAGTGGATAGAGCACTGGCCCTAGAATCACAAGGGCCAGAGTTCTAATCCAGCCTAAAACACTAGCAGTGTGACCTTTGGAAACTGATTTAATGAGAGAGAGAGAGAGAGAGAGAGAGAGAGAGAGAGAGAGAGAGAGAGAGAGAGAGAGAGAGAGAGAGCCAGTACTGAATGGAAAGAGACAGTCAGGGAAGAAAGGAAAGAGGCTAGGGGTGGGTGAAGGAAGGGAGTAGAGAGAGGAGTGCAGAGAGAGAGTGGGAAGGAAGCAGAGAAAGTAGGGTAGAGATAGAGGCAAAGAGAGAGGGAGGGAGAAATACAACTGGACTAAGAAGAAGGGAGAAACAGACAGGCAGAGATGTGATGCTTTCTTCCTCCCAGGTGGGCAAATCTAGCTATGCTAGTGAAGTGAGTGAAAACTGGCTTTTATTTTGAAATCACCTGGTTTAATAGTGGGCTTTAATAGAGACAACTGAAATGTCTGTAGCACTTGGCAGACAAAAGATGATTTGATTCTCACAAACAACTTTGCAAGATAGGTATACTGCAAGTAGCATTAACCCCATTTACAGATGAGGGAACTGAGGCTTACAGAAGTTAAGTTTCTCACCCAAGTTACTTCTCTCACTTTCTTTAAGTGCCAACTAAAATCCCATCTTCCATGGGAAGTCATTCCCAACACTTCTTAATTCCACTGCCTTTCCTCTCTTGTTTGCTATCTTTTTGTTGGTACATATTAGTTTGCTTATGGTCTCCACCATTAGACTGTGAGCCCCTGGAGGCCAAAGACTGTCTTTTTCCTCTTTTTGTATTCCCAGTGCTTAGCACAGTGCCTGGCCCATAGGTTATTGTGCTTTGCTCTAGAAGACCAGAATGACATCACTATGTTTGTTGGGGGTATATGTGCAGTTCCCCTGGAGGCATGAGAGCCAGAAAAATTTGGAAAAGAAAAATGAGAAGTTGCAAGAAAACTAATGAAATGAGAGTCAACAGCCTGACTGAGGAAAAGTAACACCTTAAAAAATAGACTAACTCAAATGGCAAAAGAGGCTCAAAAAGGCAATGAGGAGAAGAATGCCTTAAAAAGCTGAATTTGACAGATGGAAAAAGAATCTCAGAAGAAGTCTTTAAAGAGTGGACACATAAATAAAGTTTACAGGAGTAAAAGTTAAATCAACTGAAAACATTTTACAAAATTTTATTAAAGTCTCTCGATAGAGAGTGCTAAAGAATAATAGGAAATTTAAGTTACCCTCCCCAATCTGGCAAAAGGGAGGAAACATACTAAAGTTATCAAGGACCCCACTAGCAACAACCCTGAGGCACCCTGAGGCCCACAGCTTTAAGCAAGCAGATAGACTTCTCCAATTCAAACCTCTACATCCAGCATCAGGCTCTGCAGCCATGAGGAGAGGAGAAAAACCTCTGCACTCGATAAACTCAATTTTTATCATTAATGATTTGGACATAAAACTGATGTCATAATGTCATGTGGGGATCATTGTAAGCCAGAAACAGTGTCAGATAAACAGATTTTAATCTAAATTTTATTGGAACTAAAAAATAAAGAACTTGTTTAAAAACAGTTATGTCTCTTATAGCTTATGTTTATTTCGTGTGAATTGGATTTTTATGTTATGAAATCTGATAATTTAAAGCTACTATATTTGGGATACAAACAGGTAGTAATAATACTGCTGATATTTACTGTGATAGCTGATTGTTCATTTAACTTTTGGCTATTCTGGAAATATATAGTAATTTAAAGTTATAGTTTCCACATTACTAATGATGAAATGAATGATTCTCTGTACAAGGTGAATTGTAAAGGCATTTTGAAGAATTCTTATTGGGCAAATGAGAAACCTCAAAAAAAAGGAAAGAAAAATATAGGGATGTGGTTTTCAAGCTTCAAAGCTTGCTTCATCTAAGGATGTATTTAATGTTAATTTGAAGGTTTATGGATTACCACATTCACCATCTATGTGAGATTCCAGAATGTAATTGATTTCTAGTGATAAGTTGATCATTGTGTGGCATCAAGGAAATTTTAGTTCTGTGTAACTTCAAAAACTGGAGTTTTAAGGTCACCAGATTGGTAATTCATCTGTTTTTATTTCAAAGTTCAAATTCAAGAACATGATAATTGTTTATGATATTGTTACTGGTAAAAAGTTATATTATCTATGTTGTATGAGAAACAGTTTCTCTTAAAGTCTTGGAGTATTGTAATTTAGGAAATCGTAAGCTTCCAAGTGTGTCTTTGTTTAAAAGGAAGTTTCAGTTAAGATTATTTAAACTTGTAAGATTGTTAACCAAGCTACTTGGTGTTATTGCATAAATCAAGTATTTACAAAAGCATACTTGTAAAAAGTAATTATTGGTAATTATGTGAAGAAAAGACCTGTGAGATCTCCTTGTACAAATTTTGTTAATTATGAGGGAAAGATTTTATGACCAGAGAATTTAGGAATTGTATAGTAGTTAATGATAGTAGTTAAGGATAAACTGTTTTTGAAAAAAAAAAAACGGGGGCGGGGGGAGTATTCTTATGAAGAAATGTTTTATGAGATCTTTGGTATGAGATGATGGGGAAGCAATCTTATTACTCTTCGGAAAGGAAGCAGGGAGAGAGGGTCAGCAGGTAGAGAAATCTACCCATTAGTGTATGAGATATTATCTGTAGTTAATTGCTTACAATCAGGATGATTTGATGAAACTGGGAATTTGTTTTAATGCTAAAACCTAAAATTGTTAATTGATTACTGTATGTGGAAAGGAAGAGAATGGATGAAAACATTATGTTGACTAGTTCTGCTCATTCAGAACTGTCCTCCTGCTACTCTATGATGTTGTAAAACTGCCAAAGTCATTAGAATTTATCTCTATTAGGTCATTCAGCCTAGGAAAGTGAGCTTGTTTTATTTGTGAAGCTCCTAAACAATAAACTTGACACACTGAGAAGCAGCAAAGTCTGTACAAAAGATTAAAAAGATCTCTAACAATTGGCTTTAGCAGGACGAGTTAAAAAAAATGTTTGTGAAAGGAAAGGTGAATAATCTGGATAATGGATTTGAGAGATTTGGAAGGATAAATAAAGGTTTGATTGGAAATATGGAAGGCAGATAAGTCTTGTTGGGGACAAATGGGGATTTCCAAGCCCCTTCTGTTTCTAAATAGTGGTCTGGATACCTGTGTATAAGTATGTTTAAGTATGTTGAGAAGGGTGTGAGGAAGTATTTAGGAAGGCAGAAAGATTTGTAGCTTGATTTTATAATTAATAGCTCAATCATATTTGAGATGAAGAAGAAATAAGTATACAGGGATGGCTAGGTGGCGCAGTGAGTAAGAGTGTCAGCCTCAGAGTTGGGATGACCCGGGATCGAATCTGGCTTCAGAAAATGAGCACCCACATAAATAATGACTAGCTGTGTAACCTTGAGCAAGTTACTTAACCCCAATTGCTTAAAAAAAATAATAATAATAAGGCTACAAATGCAATTATCTCATGGACTGAGATTGGGATTATAAAGTTACTATAGAAAAGTTTTATCTTGGGGCAGCTAGGTGGCGCAGAGAGTAGAGCACCGGCCCTGGAGTCAGAAGGACCTGAGTTGGGATCAGGCCTCAGACACTTAACACACACAAACAAAAACCTAGCCATGTGGCCTTGGGCAAGTTGCTTAACCCCAACTGCCTTCCAAAAAGCAAAAAAAAAAAAAAGTTATATCTGTGTATATGTATGGAATGGGGTCCCAGTGTATTTCAAAGTACAATTGAATATTAATGCAATTGACTGAATTAATTATTGGCATTAAATCAGAGACATTTTCAGTTGAGAGAAAAGTAATTTTAGTGTGAGTTCAGATTCATCATAGTTCCAGGAAGATAGGGAAGCTTGGGAAGTAAATGCAAATGTATTAGAGCAACAATTTATAATCCTGATGGGAGAGTTGATTTTTATGAACAAGAATAAGTATAGAAATGAATACAGGTTACTTGAGGCTCACTTTAGAGATGTTCCTTAACCAATGTGAGGTTATAATCATATCTTAAACTGATTGATGGAGCTTGTTATTTAAGATTTGATGGGACTGTTAACTGACTATTCCTCTGAGTCTAACTCCAGGTATGAATATTAAGAAAAGCCACCCGAGTCCCCGATCCATGATGCCAGGCGCTATGAGGTACAGGTACGGAAGGCCTGTGAAGTATGGGTATGGAAGGTCTGGAGAATGACTGTTCAGCATGAGCTGAGGTAGGATTCTCCTGACTCGACCCTCCCAGTGACACCTGGCAGACTCTGAGCTTGGCTCAATGCAGATTGCAGCTTGATATATATATTTTGCCTGAAATCGACATTCTGAAGTTGGGGAAATATGGCCCCCTCATTACAGTTTTGTCCCCATTCTTGGTAGCAAGTTTCAATAACCAAAAGTTTTGAAAATACAACAACAAATTTATTAAATACTTGATTCTGGAACATCTTAAGTTACTATAAGATTAAGCTATTAGGCTTAGGAATTGATATAAGTATTCCTGTATAAGTCAGGGTCCTTTAGTTCTTTGTAATAGCATAAGGACAAATAAATCAAGGGTTTGTGGGAATATTATTCTGGGATTTAGTTAGTATCATACTTGTCTCAGCTTTGTTATAATTAGTTAATATTAAAAAGAGAATAGTTTCTGGACCACTTAGTAAATATTTTAATTGTTGTAATTGTTAGTATAATGTAAATCCCTTAGTGAAATCCCATCCTCCTGTTGGAGGAATTAATAATGGATTAATGCAAAAATATAAGAAACTGGTTTTAATGTATGATCATGACAATTGACCAAGACTCCAATTTTAATTTTGTAAGAATGATAAGGGTTCGGGATGGATAATTTAAATTGGTTCCAAGGTTACTTTTGTAGGAAAGTGAATGAGATAAGGCAGAAGAGAAAGAGCCTGGAATGTGATGCTGAGGATGGATGGATGGAAAACAACCAGAGGAATCCCATCAGATGGTAAACCCCAGCCAGACAACAGCTCGAAAAGAGACTTTTGGATTTTGGAAGGGACAATTGTTTGTTATTGTTTTCTTTTGAATCTCTGTATCTGCACTCATAAAGGGGACTGCCCCCTTGTATGTTGTCAGTGCAACAATGGGAATTAGAATTAAGAAAAGTGGGGAAACTTCAAAGTATAAAAGGAGTGGGGACTGTGTGGGATGACTTCCAGGGAAGTTTCCCCATTCTGAATATCACATGTACATTCTTATTACTTCCCTGTATTTTGTAACTAAGTTCAGTATTGTTTCCCCGTATATATGTGTAAGTCATGTGTATTTTTAGGTAATGTAAGAGCTATTGAGTATTAATACAATTGATTGGATTGACTATTGAGACCAAATTAGAGGTGCTTTTAGTTTGGGGAAAGGGGTTTGTGTTTCTTGCTGTGATCACTCTGCTTTCTATATGAACTGAACTGGTTCCATCCTGATATATGTTTCGAGACACCTACCCCTATTGTATCACTTGTATCATATATAACTGTAATTGTGACTACCTGTATTTGACCCCTTCAAGCCTTCCTTACTTCTACTAATGTAAATCATTTACAGATGATATAAGTCCATACTATATTTTATTGGAATATACCCTGTTTTAACTGTACTCTCAAACAATGTATGAGTGTTTATGATGTCATACTGTTTGTGGAACCACCCTCTTTTGATTTCAGACTTCTGGGGAACCTGCACAAAAGTGCTTTCTGGACCATTTTAATCATGGGACTAATTGCAACTGTATCTTCTATTCTCCTTCTCCAATGTACTTATGGATACACCTGTCTATGTATGATTCCTCTGTATGGAACATTGTTTGTATTCATTGTACTCTTGCTCAATGTATATCTAGTAGGGATTTGTACTATTATTTTGTCTACTATCATTGATAATTTTGACCACTGTGTCTTTGTTTTTAGGTAATGTTAAAGTAGAGACTTTCAGCAAAAATTAGATGCTTTGAAGGATACTAGAATTTGTGAAAGGCAAGTTAGCAGAAACTGAGTTTTGTTGAAGTGTGATTATAGATTTCATCCTATTTGTGTTACACCATGAAATATAATTAATTGGCTATCTAAATCAAAAGGATGGTTACAAATGTTAGTGACTCCCCTCATTTCTTTTGGTGCTCTCCTTGTTGTCCTTTGTTTCCCCCTCCCCTGTCTTATGAAAATTCCCTTGTCCATCCTTAAGTCCACCCTAATATCTTTGTAAGACTCCCCCTCCCTCCCCCATCAGCCCTTCCATGAAAATCTGTAGGTGCTCTGCTCTAAACAAGAAAGGGGACTTGATGGGGGTATATGTGCAGTTCCCCTGGAGGCATGAGACCCACAATGGGCTGACTGTGCAGTGAACCATGCTTTGTGTAAATTACATGCTGACCTTGTTGTAGTTCATGTTTTGCACCAGCACTGTGGAGGAGAATCAGACATTCCCTGAGATAAGCTCTGTTCCAGGCTGAGAGCTCTGTTACCTTCTGACTTGTTGCCTTGGGTTTAGCTCAGACTTGGTGATGTGGCAAATTCTCCCTGAGGGGAAGGAGGGGCTAAAGGGGGATAAGAGGAGGGAAGTTCAAAGGGTTGAGAGTTAGGATAGAGTAGGATGTAGATGAGGATGTAACTGGAAAAGAAGCTGCTGAATAAAGTCTTGCTACTCTTTGACTCTCCTGGCTTGTGCCCCCATTCTTGGGGAATGTGGCTGGCTCATGACCAGGTGTACACTGAAGGCTGGAAGAAGGTAAGACCTGGCCAACTCTGACGCTAAAGGTCAGATCAATGTTAGAGTAAAGTTATAGTGCATCTGCCATCTGTGACTGATTAGACCAGTATGAACTCAGGATTCTCTATCATAGGTCAGGCACAAAAAGTCCATGTGAAATTTGGGGTGGATTTTCTAAATATGTGCATCTCACCTTTCTTTTGAGCTACTTCAATTCTGCTTTGCTCTTAGAGCACAGCACTTTCTCTGATGATGGCATGCCATGACTGGGCTATCCTATGCCACTGCCTCCCATGCCATACATGTCATACAATCAATTCCAAAATTCTTAAGAGAGATCTTGAGAGTGTCCCATTGTAACAGGAAGGGGTGAAACAGGGAGGAGCTGATACCTTATATAAGGAAAAGCCCAAGCTGAGAGAGGCCAGAATGTCTCTCGGCTACCATCTGAAGACTGGGCTTCTACTGTGGGACTGAGGACTGAACTGAGAATTGAGAAGAACTGAGAAGAGAAATGAGAACTGAGAACTGAGACAGAGCTTCTTGGAGCAAGCAGCATGGAGGCTGAAGAGGAGATGGCCAGGCTGGAGAATGTGATTTTCATTTTAAGAACAGGAGAAAGTGATTTTGAGAGATTCTGCTGTGACTTTTCTTCTGGGAGCTTCTAATGAGTCTTTTCTTCTGGGAGCTTCTGCTGATACTTTTCTTCAGGGAGCTTCTGCTGAGACTTTTCTTCTGGGAACTTCTGCTGAAAGCTTTTGAGAACCAGCCAAAGCTACTGAAGACTTCCAAGGGCCAGCCGGCTCTGCCAGAGGAAGCATGTCTATGGTGCTGGTACTTTTTCTGTCTGTGACTTTAAGTTTTGTCTTCCCAGGAACAGAAACTGTGAAGGACTTGAGGTGGACTGGATACTGTGAGCTTCAATATGGAACTGTAACTGCATGGCAAGCTGGACAAGGAACTCAGAGCTGTCTCCCTTTGAACTCAGGTGGCAGTTGTTTAGATTCTGGCAGGAGTTGGAACCATGGAAGAGGAACCATGAAAGCTGAGAGCTTGCTGCCTCGAGTCAGGATGAAAAGACCTCTCCTTGGGTAGTTAATGCTGACTGCTGAGATTGTAACTTATTTTTGACCTAGGGGTAAATGGCCTTTGTACTTTACACTACCCCTTAAAAGTCACTACCTAGTAGTGACTGATGAATGTACTTTGTTAAGAAGGAAGACTTTCTGATTGAGGGGATTAAGATGGGCATGACCTAGGGGTGGACTTTGTGATTGACTAAATAAATGCACCTTGTTTTAAAGGGAACTTTAACCTTTATACTTTATGATTGAATTAAGGATTGACTAAATTAAGGACTTATTGAATGAATGTTAGCTTTTGCTTAAAACTATGTCACCACTTTGGCCATTATAGTGATAAGTTGTGAAGTTATAACATTCTGAATGCAGTACTTTGTTTTCCATGAATGTTTTGCTTTAATTTATTACAAAATAAATAGAGAGTTCACTATGCTGTGTAATCACAACCTTGAAAAGTTGTTCACAACAGCAGTCCTCTGGAAAGCTGTTCATGCATGGCTTTACAAGTGGCATATCTGGGATACATTCCAGATCTTGGTGTCAAATCTTGACAGACTGGGGAGTACCTAGGTAAGGGTGACTTTTATGTAGAGACATCTTAAGGAAGGAGAGTGGGGAGGGTATTTAGCCCAAAGAAAACATAAGGGCAGAGAATAAATACATCTCTAACATTTAAAGGTTTGACATGAGGAAGAGGGACTAAAGTGTTTCTGCTTGACCCCAGAGAATAGAATTAGAAAGAAGGATGGGGTTGCAGAGAGGCAGATTTCACTTCAAAGTACATAAAACATATAACAACTAGAGCTCTTCAAAGGTGGAATGGGATACCTTGGTAGAATAAGTGGATTTTGTTTCACTTAATCCTTTTGGAAAAGGCTGGATGATCACTCACTGGGAATTTTATAGAAGGAATTTTTGTTCAGATACATATTGGACTCTGAGGTCCCTTCTAATATTGAGATTCTGTCACAGTTATCACTCCTTAAATCCTCCCCACTTCTGTGTGCAATAGATTTTTGCTAAAGTAGAGAAATGCCAATTTATAAATGAAGAGGAAGAGAAGTTCTATTGTAGAGCACAAAATTAGCTATTGGGGAGAAAATATAGTGGCCATCTAAGGCTTCCTTGGAGATGATCTAGTCCACTCCCCACATTTTAAAAAAGAAGGAAACTTAGAAAGGTCAAGTGACTTGCCTAAGGTCAAAAAAGATAAGTAGCAGAGCCAAGATTTCAACCCCAGTCCTCTAACATCAAACAAAGCTCTCTTCCCATTCTATTACACCGTTCAAGATCATAGTAGCCAGCAAAAAGGTAAAAACAAACATTACCATTCTGTTTCATGAATTTAATTTTGTTATGAATCAGCCAAAAGATATTACTGAATGCATACTATATACCCAAACATGTGCTAGATAATGGAGGAAATATGAAAAATGTATAATTGCAATTCCTGCCCTACACGCCACATTAAGGATATTACTTTGGATGATAGATATGATTATTCTACCTTAGAGGAAAATACAGTGAAGCAGCAAAATAAAATGGATTATAAGCAAATTAACTGCATATCTTCATGGAGAAGAAAATTTGCCACAGAATAGGATGCTGTTGGTTTTGTTGTGCCGGATAAAGAAGAGAAAGGGATGATCAGGGATGAATGTTGGCAGAATTTTTCCACATAGGGGCACTCGGAATATTGCAGCATCATCTTCCTCAGCACCTTCTTCATCAACTTCCACATAGGATTTGTGCAGGAGCTTGGACAAAACAAGGCCACCTTGAGCTGACATTCCAGAAAAGTCAGCCTTGCCTCCTTCAAAAGCATCCAGCATTCCAAAACTTCGAAGAAGTGATTCCATGTCATAATGCTCCACTAATTTAAATCTGGGGAGAAACACACCCATTTCTGTTCTCTTCATCATGTCTGGTCTTGTCCAGGCTACAAATTTCTCATAGGTCAATTCTGCTTCTACCTGGAAGACAATCGTTTAAAGTCATAAGGTGCTCTTAAAACAGTTATATTCATGCTGCTTCCATAACTGACCTTCTCTTAGATTCCTCCTCCCCAGGGTCAATGACAATTTGCAGACCCATCTATCCTAGTCTTATGAAGTAGGGGATCACTTTGGGGAAAGCAAGATATAGGGTTATCGGGTCACATAGATCGAGGACTGGAAGCAACCTTGGAGGCCTATTGTTTAAACCCCTCTCACTTTACAGATGAGGAGACTGGAGCTAAGAGAGAAGCTGTTTGCCCAAGGTCACACAGATGGAAAGACAGAGAACTGGGATTTAAATACAGGTCCAGTGACCAAACTTAATACTACTTGTTTCTAAAATGAAGAGTGTGAGACCCTGCTGCTCTCTTGTATTCCAAATATACTGAATCTAAATGGTATGCTATAAGAAATGGAAAAGACAATTTCAGAAAAACCTTGGAAGACTCATATGAACAGATACAGAGAGAATTGAATAGAACCACGAGAATTTATACAATAACACTTAATTTAACTTTTAAAAGTATAAGAACTGTAATGACCCGAGGACCTATGATGTAGCATGCTGCCTAGGTCCTCAAAGAGAGGTGATAGCCTCTGGGTGCGGAATTATATATATAGAAAGAGGAATATACAGATATTTGGATATGATCGGTATAGGAATTTGTTTTGCTTAGCTTTACTTTAACATCTACAAAGACTTTGTGAGAAGGAAGAGGGAGAGAAAAAAGACTTTTGTAAACTGAAAAAGAGTTTTAAAGTACCAAATTCAAGATATCGTCATATTTTACTTGTTTACAGTGCATTAGTAGAAAATAAATTGAGGAAGTGAATGATATTTAGCACCATGATACGATGATTACTGGGATAGCTGAAAACAAGGAACCTGGCTGGAGTGAAGTCATAGTGCAATAGGTCCTTACTCTTGTTTGTATTAGGGACCCCTTTGGTAGCCTGATGAAATCCATGAGCCCTACTCAGAACTGTGCTCTTAAATATATAAGACAAAATACAGAAGATTCAAGTATTCAATTTTAATTAAATTGAGTAAAACAGAATTTTAAATTTTTATTGAAATGAATTTTAATTAAAGTTGAATTAAAAATTCAATTACGTTGAAAGAGTTATCTAATTAGCATGTCTCTATAGATAGTTAAGGGGAGTAGTAGAGCACTGGGCCTAGAAATCCAGCCTCAGATATTTACTAGCTGTGTAACTCTGGGCAAGTCACTTAACTGCTTTTTGCCTCAGTTTCCTCGACTGTAAAATGGGAGAAGGTAAGTGGTATAGTGGATGGAACACTAGGCCTAGAGTCAAGAACTATCATCTTCAAATCTTACTTCAGACCTTAGGCTAGTCACTTAATTTTTACCTCAGTTCCTCATTTGTAAAACAAGCTGGAGAACTGATGGCAAATCATCCCAGTATCTTTGCCAGGAAAACCACAAATGGGGTCATGCAGAGTTAGACATGGCTGAAAACAAGTGAACAAGATGGGGATAATCACAGTATGTATCTCCCAGGATTATTGTGCAAATTAAATGAGATAATACTTGTAAAGTGCTTAGCACAATACCTGGTACATAGTAGGCTCATAATAAATGCTTATTATCTATCCAAAAATGAAATTCATGGGAAAGAGTTCTCAGGTAAAGAAACCCTACTGCTGTATTTTGCTTGATGTTTAGCAGCTAGGTGACACGGTGGATAGAATGCTGGTCTTAGAGTCCTAAGTCTAAATCCTTCCCCAAACATAGTAGTTGTGTGATCCTGGACAAGTCATTGAACTTTTTTTCAGCTTCAGTTTCCTCATCTGCAAAATGGGGATAATACTCCCCAGGGTTGCTTTGAGGACCAAGTGAGATAAAATATGCAAAGTGCTTTACCAGTCTTAAAATAATGTAGCAATAGTAGCTAGAAGCAATTTTTTGTTTCTTGTATCTCATGTCATTCATAGTACCTGGAGTGAAGTAGGCACTCACTATATTCTTGTTATTGATTGCCCCTTATTACAGACAGAAGAAATCATAGCTGAATTTTTCTATGAAGAGTAAGACAAAGAGTGACTGATTCTGGGATCAACATTTTGATGATGTATTTTTTTCCCAAAGGATCCCCATAAAGCCCAGTAAATTCTCTGTTGATTTTCAAACCTGACTTTTAGAACACCTGAGCTCTTATCCCCAAATTCAACTGGTCAGCAGCATCATGCATTCTCTTTCCAGTGGCGATGCTGTTCTTTGTCTGCCTGCTTTGTTGACTTGCTTGATTCTCACTGCCATAGAACTGTTGATTTAGAACTAGGAGAGGATTTATATATTATCTAACACCCACTTCATTTCACAAGTGAGGAAATCAAAGCCCAGAGAGGTTAAATGACCAAGGCCACACTAGTAAGTGACAGAGCCAGAATTTAAACACAGATCCTCTGAATCCAGGTGAGGAAACTGAGGTTTAAAGACATTAAATATCTTCATTGAGAAAAGAAATAGTACCACAGTTAGAATCCAAGATTTCTGATAGCTGGTCAGACATTACTCCATCTAATATACAAGGCTATATCTCTATAGTAAATTGTCAAACGAACCAAATGGGCCTCAAGGAGCAATGTAAAGTAACAATATTAAGCGTTACGTAATTTGGTCTTGGGATCATTAACTCACCTTTTTTAGATCAATGTTTTCATCAGGAAGCATGAGGACCATGCTCAGTCCCTCACCCACATAGGGGAGCTCCAGGATTTTGGTGGACACTTCCTTTACATAGGCCATTTTAAATGTTGCTTCCTTAAACATCATCTGCACTGGCTTTTTCTCATTCTGGTGGGAGAAAGGTGAGTATGAGATTAACATCAGATTTTTCAAGGTGCTAATAAAATTTACTGAAAAGATACATTTGACTTAAGGAACCCTTTATGATACATACAAAGGAATCATCATTTTTGTGCCTTTGCCAGTAAATGCAAAAATGCCACCAACTAATACTACATAAATGTCATCAACTAATCCCTACTTAAAAAAACAAACAAAAAAATAGATAACCACTACCTCAACTTCCAGAAACCTAGGCTATTGCCACATGGAAGAGATTTCTTTGTTTGGTCAAATTCCATGGAACCCTTTTTGCTTTCTGTAACAGGAAGTCAGGGCTTTTCCCCTTTGGCAAAATAAAAGAGACATGACATTATTCCCCATTTGCCAGAACATCTATTTGAATAAATTTGAAACACTTAAAAAGAAATCCTGGCATTGTATCTCCATTTTCCTTGTCACGCCATAAAGCTACACTTGCTGCAGTGTGGAACTGTATAAAGCATTTAACAACTAACCCATTCCTATTTCCAATTTGACCACTCATTCAAGACTATAGTTAAGCATACAGGTAGAGGGAGCAGGGTCTGAATGAAAAGGAGAACAGACCCACTGAAGAGGTGAGAGTCTATACAAGTGGGGCTCAGCAGGCTTCTCTGGGTTGGCAATATCAGGTTCATCACAGCCTTTGTTTCTTCTGGGGTCCCTCTGCTTCAGTGGTCTGGCAGTGGTGATTGTTATACTCTGTAGAAGGCAGGGGAGCATTGGGACTAGACTAGAATGGGCAAGTGGAGACCTCAGACTCTCAGGGTATGGCCATATTTACCCTGCCAGGGTCATTATTTTTGATCCCTAGTCCAATGGGGCAGGTCCCATTATGTTTACTTCAGTTTGAGATCAGGGAATTGTGCCTCTCACAGAGCAGCCTCAGAGGAATGAGTGTGCAACACACCCCACTCTGCCCAAATCCCTCCTGCTGCAAAACGATGTCAGGAAGCAGTCGAGGGCCCACTTTTCTTCACCTTCCCTTTGATAAGACATTCAGTACAAGAAGCTCTAAATAGATGAGTCTACAAAATCATTAAATACAGAGTTCTGGTGATACAGGATCCAGTTACATAGAATCTGAAGTCCCAAGTAAGTATAGAAAATCATGGGAGTGACCCCTAGAAGAACACGTGTCATCAGAAGATATGTGGGAAACAAAATTTCCAAGAAAAAATGAATAAAGACAGAAAGGAAAGCAACAAGATGAGACCTTCCTGCCTCCTTTATACAATATAACTGACCAGTAGGAAGGCAAACCATCCCCCGCCCAGCTTAACAAGAAGAGATCAATTTATTTGCAGGAAAATGTTCAAGCAATAATTCTGAAGGACAGAGATGTAAACATTTTTGAAGAAAGAATGACAGGTCCCAGAAGGAAGGATATTATTATCACCGTAAGGGAGTCAGAGAGGTTGAAATGGGTGTGGCAATGGACCAACTGTGGGCGATACCCCTGAAGCTGTGCCATCCCTTATCCCAACCTCAGAATTGATAAAGAGAGCAGACATAGCAAAGTAGAAGTAAGAACTGCTGAGCTGCTGGATATAGGCTACACTGTTCCATGGCCAGTGAAGAACTGACTCTCTTGGAAAGAGGTGGGGATAGTAAGGCATAGGATAACTGGTTGTGGTACAAGTCTCTATTGTTCTCTTCCCGGGTGCTTTTCTAGTGCTTCTTTGTGTATCTGCCTGCATTGTGTATATCCTTGGGAAAACTGTGTGGGCTAAACTGTGCTTGAGCAGCTTGCTCAAGGTCATGGACACAGAGGTTAGAGGAGGTCATGATGAGCCCATGTTGCTGATACATTGATACTATGATTAAACCCTTTATGGGCTATTCCTTATTCTCTCAGACATTTTTATATCAGAGTTCACAGGATGTTGAAAGTCAGAAGACAGAAGCCTAAAAAGATCTACACTATATTTTTTTTCTATATTATCCATTTCTGTCAGTAATCAGGATGTCTAAAAGTTTTCCCCTACCTTTCTGGTTTTAAAAAACATCTCCCTTGTGTAGTTTTCCTTAAACTGTTCATTCCACTTCCCTTTGAAGTAGATGCCATCCACAAGGAGCAATCTAGTCAGTGGACCAACGGAAGATGTAGGCAATATCTCTGCAATCTTACCTTTAAAGAAAACAAAGAAATCCTATAAGGCAGGCATAGGTATACCATTGTTTAGGGGCAGCTAACTGGTGCGGTGGATAGAATACTGGGCTTGGAATAAGGAAGACTCATCTCCTCGAACTCAAATCTGACCTGAAACACTTACTAGCTGTGTAACCTTAGGCAAGTAACTTAATCCTGTTCACCTCAGTTTCCTCATCTGGAAAATGAACTGGAGAAGGAAATAGCAGCCTACTTCAGTAGCTTTGCCAAGAAAACCCCAAATGGCATCACAAAGAGTAAGACAGAGTGAAAAAATGAATGAATAATAAATCGCTGTTTTACAGAAGAGAAAACTATTATTCAGAGTAGTTAAATGACTTGCCTATGGTCATATACCCAGTAAGTGTCAGAAGCAGCCTTTGTATCAGGTCTCTCCTGTTTACAAGTTCAGATTTTTTGGTTGTTTATTTTTGTCTTTGTCTTTGTTTTTTTGTTGTTGTTTTTTGTTTTCACTGTGCTATATTTCCTGGATCCCCCGGGGATGTGATGAATGTTTGGCTGTACCTTGTAGCTCTGTTTGAAAGGGGCAACCAGTCTCTCTATCCACTTTTATAGCAACATTACTGAAACAGTCAACATTTTACAAACAAATGCAATTTGTGACCTTCAGTCTTCTCTGCTATCCAGGCATTTATATGTTTCCTGGACTCCTCTGGGGCCTTAGCAAAGGAAAGTTCTCCCAGATCCACACTGTAGAAGTTTTGGCAAGCTTCTTTAAATGTCTATGAAGAGAAAAAAATACAAAGCAACATCTCCAGTTACTAAATAAAGCCTCTCACACAGTGTAAGACTATAAAAATGATTGTACTTTTTTGGGGAAACAAACTAGTTCAGGTTCTAGGCCCTCACTGGACACAATACACACATATTTCTCCTCTTTTTACAATAACAATGTATAGGGATGGATATGCCATACACAGTCAAAAAGATACAATGTGCCTTGGAAATGATTTTTTAAAGTTCACTTTTTAATGATAGCATATTCAGTTGAAGTAAAACTTCACAATGATGCTCATATTATTGAGGAACCATTCCTTCCCACAACCTATTTTCTTTTTTTTTTTTTTTTGCCTTTTGGAGGGTAATTGGGATGAAGTGACTTGCCCAGGGTCACACGGCTATTTTTTGTATTAAGTGTCTGAGGCTAAATTTGAACTCAAGTCCTCCTGACTCCAGGGCCAGTGCTCTATTCACTGCGACACCTAGCCGCCCCAACTTACCGAGAGGAAATCGTAAGTTTTTTCTCCGAAGAGTTTGCTGGCAGTTCTCAGTGAGTACTGGGTACTAGATTTGTTTACTTCAGTGAAAACTGCCTGAAGATCCCTGTGGGTGTTTCCATCTCTGTTTAAAGAGAGTACCTATTAAAAGAGGAAACGAAACAGAATCCTTGTCACCATTGACCCTCTGCTTCCAAAGAATGACTTGTTGACAGCAAACCTTGTGACTGAATACCAGAGCATCTTCCCTCAAATGAAAAGGGAGGGGTTGGTTTACTTTATAAATGAGGGTACTTAATCCATGCTACTTAACAAGGTCTTTATTCCAAGAAAAAAAAAAAACAGAGTAGGAGATAAATAGGAGCTAACACAAAAAATTTCCGGGGCAGATGATACCAGAATTGGAAAGAGGTTTCCTTTGCAAAACTGCTCAAATTCGTGTTACTTTTTATCAAAGCCATAGTGTTAGAATTCTGTGAGTTGGTGATGATGGTGGTGGGTGGGTGGGGTTTTAATTCCCTTTATACAAAAACCTGTGGATCCATTAACTCTTAGAAGAAATGTTTTGATTCTGTTAGGGTTCCTCCTTCAGCTCAGTCTTACTATTCAGATGGTAGCTAGTGAGATAACTACATGAATGCTGACTAATATGTCCATTATAGGTTATTTATATATTCAGGTAGTATCAGAACAAGCACTTGAACCCAGGCCTTCTGACTCCAAATCTACTGATTGTATGTTGGAAATTGATGAAGATTGAGATTTAGAAAATTGACGATATTTATCATGCTGACATGCTCCTTCTGTTTGGAGTCCTCCCTCAAGCAAGCAAGCTCTTTGAAAGATTTTATGGCTCACTGTTAAATGGGTAGATGTGTCTGGACACTTGTGGGTATGTCAGTCCACTGCTTCTGTGTGTGTTGGGGCAAAGGATTGCAACTTCCTTTAGCAGTGAACAAGAGCACATTTAGAAATCTTATCAGGCATCTGATACTTGTTATGCGTCAGGATGTAGGATCATAGATGACACTGTCATATATCATAAGTCTTAGAGCTAGAAGAATACTCAGAGGCCATCATTTTACATTTGAGGAAATTGAGCAACATAGAAATAAATGACTTGCTCGGGGTTACACAGATAGCAAATTTCAGAGATGGCATTTAAATCCCTGGCATAAGCAAAGGAAAATTCTAATGAAATTACAAGAGATGGCGGGGGAGGCTAGGAATAACCGTACATTTGATCAGATATTCAATGATATTCTGAATTTTTGGTTCTCATAGAATTTGGTTTTAGTCTACAAAATTTAACCTCATATACTTTGGACTTTGGAATGTAAAATTGGGATACAGGCATTTCACATGAAAATTTTATATAATTACACATAGACTAAAACTTATTGATTGGATAGATTTAAAAGACTTAGCCACCCATGAGAGACTGCTGTATCAACACTGACTGGGCTGGTATAACAGCTGGTGAGAATCCTGAGAAGGTTGGATGAGGAAAGGTAAGATTTCAAGTAGAGCATGTGTATAAGCTCCTTTTTGGGGTGCTCAGGAAAGAGCCTGAGGGGCAACTTTTGAGGCAAACTGGCAACCCTATAGTATAATTCTGAAATGACATTCTGAGGATTGGGATGTTACAATGAAGAAAGTGTATTGGACGTGCTAAATAGTTGGCTATGGTGGGATAAGGTTGGGGAGGGATTTATGTTAATTCATGAGAGATTTCCATGTCTAAATACTCTCTAAAGGTTATACTCAAAGGAGATCAGCCTAATTATAGAAGAGAGAACACTGGACAGACTCAGAATTAGCATCATATTTCTGAGGAAGCACAAGACACTAAGCAAGACAGTGGATCTTGGACTGTTCCAAATGACTGAGCTGATGTTTGCATGAGAGTGAGGAAACTAGTCTTCAAGTAGTCAAGTTGGCATATGCCAAGTGGCCCATTCCTGGTCAGAAGAACTGCTTCTGGAGAACTTTAGGAGAAAAGTTAATGTTGAATTTTGTTCAGTCTTCTGACTTCATTATTTATGTGAGTGGCACCATCATTTACCTGCTCTATCTTTCCTCTCCTTTATCTATCACAATCCTTTCATAAACAAACCTGTTGATTCTATTTCTATGACCTGACTTGTATTTGTCCGCTCTTCTCTATTCCCATTACAATGGGCCTGGATATATTGCACAGTCTACTCCAGAGTCTTTCCACTTCCAGCCACTGCTGATTGCAATTCATATTTTGTTTTTCTATTTTTCTTGCATAGCAGAATTTACTAGAAGCCTAAAATGTTTCTTAAATTTTTAAATTCATCTCATGGCCACTGCTGACATTGACAGGATACTTTAAGGTCTCCAATTCAGGGGGGCGGAGCCAAGATGGCAGAGTAGAAACAGCATTTCCAATGTGCTCTGCCCCACACAAATTTCAAACAATGTGAAAGGGGACTCTGAACAACTTCTGGAGCCACAGCACCCACAGAACGGCACAGAGAAGCTAACCTCCTGCTGAGGACAGCCCAGCAGCCCTGCAGGGAGAGGCCAGCACAGCGCTCTGAGAGCTCACTGGGAACCGACAGTGCAGCCTGCAGAGCCGAGCCCAGGTCCGTGGTTTTAGCCCCAAGTCAGCCGGGCCTTCAGCTGGCTGGAGGGAGCCCAGAACACCAGCAGTTGTGGCAATTCCAGAATTATCAGCACAGATATGCCTAGGACAAAGTGAGAGGTTAGTGCCCTATGGACTTTGGGACCAGTATTTGGGGAATGCGTGGCTTCCTCCCCTGGGGGCGAAAAGCTGCTGAAGAAACAGCTGCACAGAAGCCATTTTGCAGCGTCAGTAGTGGCTCCTGGTCTTCGAACTGTAGGGAGATCCAGCAATCAGTCTGGGGGTTAATCACTCTTGCTTTAAACTGCCTGGATCTGGATTGTGGTCTGGGGGGAAAGTTTGGGGTGGGCATCCAACTTGCCAGAGTGGGTGGAGGCTTTACAGAGGCCACGCAACTGGTGGAAGTTGTGAAGACCCCACGTTTGGGATGGAACCTCCCCTGTCTGGTGGCAGAGTCCTACTGTGGCAACAAGCCCCAAAATCAAGTAATTAAGTGGCAACATGCCTAGGCAAATGAAACAGAATAAACAGAAAAGTTCAACATTGGACTCCTATTTTAGGGGCAAAGAGGCTCAAAGCATGGAGGAGGACTGTGAGGTCAGAACTCTTGCACCAAAAGCCCCAAATGAAAATACAAGATGGCTACAGGCCATAGAGGACCTTAAGAAGCAGAAAAGAGAAGTGGGAGAAAAATTGGGAAGAGAAATGAGAAAGATGCAAGAAAAGTATGAAATGAGAGTCAACAGCCTGACACCTTAAAAAACAGACTAACTCAAATGGCAAAAGAGATTCAGAAAGGTAATGAGGAGAAGAATGCCTTAAAAAGTCAAATTTGGGGGGCGGAGCCAAGATGGCAGAGTAGAAACAGCTCTTCCAAGCCTCTCTGCCCCCAGATTCCCCTCAAACTATGTAAAAGGGGACTCTGAACAACTTCTGGAGCCCCAGCACCCACAGAACGACACAGAGAAGCTAACCTCCCGCTGAGAACAGCCCAGCAGCCCTGCAGGAAGGACCAGCGCAGTGGTCTGGGACCTGGCAGCTCGCAGAGCGCAGAGCAGAGGAGCCGAGCCCAGGTCCGCGTGAGCCGAGGTTTTAGCCCCAGGGCGACAGGGCCAGCAGCCAGCTGGAGGAACCCCAGAACACCAGGAACCCTGGCGACTCCAGAATTATCAATATAGACATGCCTAGGACAAAGTAAGAGGTTAGTGTCCTATGGACTTTGGGACCTGTATTTGGGGAATGCGTCAGCTCCCTCCCCTGGGGGCTAGAAGCTGCTGAGGAGACACGCCATTTTGTAGTTTTCAGAGGCAGATCCGGCTCCCAGCCTACAAATCGTGGGGAGATCCAGCGATCAGTCTTGGGGGGTAATCGCTCTTGCTTTAACCTCCCTGGATCTGGATTGTGATCTAGGGTGGAAGTTGTGGGTGGGTTTACAGCTTGCCAGAAACGGAAGTTGCCCCCCACACGTTCGGGACGAAAATTCCTCTATCTGGCCTTAAAGCCATAGTGTGGCAACAAGCCCAAAAGTCAAGCAATAAAGTGGCAACATGCCAAGGCAAAGGAAACAGAAAAATGCAACCCTAGACTCCTATTTTGGGGGCATAGAGCGGAAAAGGACTGTGAGGTCAGAAGTCCTGCTCCAAAAGCCCCAGGGGAAAACATGAGCGGGTTGCAGGCCATAGAGGACCTTAAGAAGGACTTTAAAAATCAAATAAGAGAAGTGGAGGAAAAATTAGAAAGAGAAATGAGAAGGATGCAGGAAAAGTATGAAATGAGGGTCAACAGCCTGACTGAGGAAAACAACACCTTAAAAAATAGACTAACTCAAATGGCAAAGGAGGCCCAAAAGGGCAATGAGGAGAAGAATGCCTTAAAAAGTCGAATTTGCCAGATGGAAAAAGAATCTCAAAAGTTCACTGAGGAGATTCATTCCTTCAGAGTTAGACTGGAGCAAATGGAAGCTAGTGACTTTATGAGAAATCAAGATGCTGTTAAGCAGATCCAAACAAACGAAAGATTAGAAGGCAATGTGAAATATCTCATGGGAAAAATCACTGACCTGGAAAATAGATCCAGGAGAGACAATTTAAAAATTATTGGACTACCTGAAAGCCATGATCAAAGAAAGAACCTAGAAATCACCCTTCAAGAAATTCTCAAGGAAAACTGCCCTGATGTTTTAGATCCAGAGGGCAAAATAGAGGTTGAAAGAATCCACCGATCACCTCCTGAAAAAGATCCCAAAAAGAAAACTCCCAGGAATATTATAGCCAGGTTCCAGAATCCCCAGATCAAGGAGAAAATACTACAAGCAGCCAGGAAGAAACAATTTCAATATTGTGGAAACACAATCAGAATAGCCCAGGACCTGGCAGCTTCTACACTGAGGGATCGAAGGGCATGGAATATGATATTCCAGAGGGCAAAAGAACTGGGAATGAACCCAAGGGTCACCTACCCAGCAAAACTGAGTATTTTGTTTCAGGGGAAAATATGGTCATTCAGTGGAATAGAGGACTTTCAAGCATTCTTGAGGAAAAAACCAGAGTTGAATAGAAAATTTGACATCCAGACGCAAGAAGCAAGAGATGCCTGAGAAGGTAACCAGGGAAAAGAAATCAAAAGGAACTTATCAAAGTTGAACTACTTACATTCCTATATGGAAAAGCAATAACAGTGACTGATGATATCTTTCTCACTATGAAAATAATGGAAGAAGGGGGTGTGGTCATATGAATACATATGTGAATGTGTGTGTATATGGTTACAGTTATATATGGATAGAGGGCATAGGTTGAATTTGTTGGGAAGGGAGAATACTCAAGGGATGAAATTATGAGATGAGAGAGGAAAGTGGCAAGAGGAGATGGGGAGAGACAGGGTAGGGTAAACTATCCCATGTAGAAGAAGCAAGGGGAAGTGGTTGCAAAGGAGGGGGAGAATAAGGAAGGCTAAAAAGGCAAAACCACATTCACATTGAATTTGGTTCAGGGAGAAAATGACATACATACTAAATGGGATATCTCAACCTGCAGCAGGATAGGGGAAGGGGGATGAGAGGAGGGATGATGGATGGGAGGGCATCCTTGGGGTGAGGAGAGGTTGGAAGTACCCACTATAGAAGAGGGACAGGATCATGTAGGGAATGGACCAGGTGGGGGGTGGGATGAGTGGGAGGGAATTATAAGCAGCCTTGTACAATATATCTACTATGATAATGTTTCGCATAGCTAAACATGTACAACATATACTGAATTACTTATCTCCCAAGAAGGAATGGGTGACAAGGGAGGAAGGAAATGGATCTGAAATGTGAGGTCATAACATTAAATGTTTCAAATATAAAAAAAAAAAAGTCAAATTTGCCAGATGGAAAAAGAATCTCAAAAGCTCACTGAGGAGATTCATTCCTTCAGAGTTAGACTGGAGCAAATGGAAGCTAGTGACTTTAGGAGAAATCAAGATGCTGTTAAACAGATCCAAACAAATGAAAGAATAGAAGGCAATGTGAAATATCTCATGGGAAAAACCATTGACCTGGAAAATAGATCCAGGAGAGATAATTTAAAATTTTTTGGACTACCTGAAAGCCATGATCAAAGAAAGAACCTAGAAATCATCCTTCAAGAAATTCTCAAGGAAAATTGCCCTGATGTTTTAGATCCAGAGGGCAAAATAGAGGTTGAAAGACTCCACCAATCGCCTCCTGAAAAAGATCCCCAAAAGAAAACTCCTAGGAATATTATAGCCAGGCTCCAGAACTCCCAGATCAAGGAGAAAATACTACAAGCAGCCAAGAAGAAACAATTTCAATATTGTGGAAACACAATCAGAATAGCCCAGGACCTGGCAGCTTCTACACTGAGGGATCAAAGAGCATGGAATATGATATTCCAGAGGGCAAAAGATCTGGGATTGAAGCCAAGGGTCACCTACCCAGCAAAACTGAGTATCTTGTTTCAGGGAAAAATATGGTAATTCAGTGGAATAGAGGACTTTCAAGCCTTCTTGATGAAAAAACCAGAGTTGAATAGAAAATTTGTCATTCAGATGCAAGAAGAAAGAGATGCTTGAGAAGGTAATCAAGGAAAAGAAATCAAAAGGAACTTATTAAAGTTGGACTATTTACATTCCTACATGGAAAAACAATAACTGTGTTTGATGAAACCTTTCTCATTATGAAAATAATTGAAGAAGGGTACATGGCATATGTTCCATATGTTCACAGATATACATGGATGGAGGGCACAGGTTGAATTTGATGGGAAGGGATGATTCTTTTTTCTTTGGAGGGCAATTGGGGTTGGGTGACTTGCCCAGAGTCACACGGCTGGGTTTTTGGTTGTGTGCTGGGTGTCTGGGGCTGGATCAGAGGCTCAGGTCCTTCTGGCTCCAGGGCCGGTACTCTGCTCGCTGTGCCACCTAGCCGCCCCAAGGAAGGGATGATTCTTAAGGGGTGAAGTCAAGAGGTGAGAGAGGAAAGTGGCAAGAGGAGATGGAGAGAGACAGGGTAGGGTAAACTATCTCATGTAGAAGAGGCAAGGGGAAGTAGTTGCAGGGGAGGGGAAGAACAGGAAGACAAAAAGGCAAAAGCATATTCTCACTGAAGTTGGCTCAAGGAGAGAATCACATACATACTAAATGGAATATCTTACCCTCACTCACTCTCCTGAGTAGGGGAAAGGGGGATGAGAGGGGGGATGATGGAGGGGAGGGCATTCTGGGGAGAGGGGAGGTTAGAAGTACCCACTATCAAAGAGGGACAGGATCAAAGTAGGGAATGGACCAGGTGGGAGGTGAGACAGGTGGGAGGGAAATATAAGCAGTCTTTTACAATATATCTACTATGGTAATGTTTTGCATAGATATACATGTACAACACATACTGAATTGCTTATCTTCTCAGAGGGAGTGGGTGACAAGGGAGGAAGGGAATGGATCTGAAATTCGAAGTTTTAAAATTAAATGATTCATAAGATGTCCAGGTATTGGGGCTCAGAGATTCACCTTGCCCTAATGGCAAAGTCGAAGGGGATATGAGAGAAAATATGGGAAAGAGCAGATTGGATGAGGGGATATCTAGTGGGACTGCTATTCTGGGGTGGTGGGTAGGGAAAAAATAGGGGAAAAATGTAACTCATAATCTGGTGGAAATGAATGATGTAAACCAGAATTTAATAAAGCATTTGTTTAATTAAAAAAAAGAAAAAACATTTTTTAATTCATGAAATTAAAGGGAAAAATGCCTTGTTTACATTCAACTTTACTTGTCTCTTATAAAGTTAGAAGAAAAACATGGTCCCTATATTTGCAATATTGATTTTTTAATGACAAACTGTGTTTTTCTGGTCTTATCTAAGTCTTCAAGGTCACTGGAAAGGAAAGGGCACTAAAAAATGGCTTTCATAATCAGTCAGAAATTGAGAAAGAAATCTAACTAGCTCACGTATTCTCTTGGTACTAACAAACATACCTTTACAATCTGGGCTGCTGTGTTTCCTTTGGCCCCTAGGAAAAGCATGCCAAGGGCAGATGAGATGCTCAGGGGAGAAAAAACCACATTTTGTGAGTCATCTTTTTCACTCAATTTTTTCAGAAGATTAATGGCAAAGGGACCACTTGTTTCAGAGAAGGAATCCATAATTAGGAACCTGGAAAAGATCACAAAAGTCATGCTACATATTGTTCTTGTTCAGTCGTGTCCAACTCTTCATGACCTCGTTTGGGTTTTCTTGGCAGATACTAGAGTGATTTTCCATTTCCTCTCCAGCTCATTTTACAGATGTGAACTGAGACAAACAAGGTTAAGTGACTTGCCCAGGGTTACACAGCTAATAAGTGTCCGAGGCCAGATTTGAACTCTAGAAGATGGGTCTTTCTGATTTCCAGCCTGGTACTATATACACTACACTACCACACTGTCTTTATGCTACATTGATAGACAACTTATTCCATCTTTATTCTCATCAGTTAATACTGGGATTTACTCAGGGAAGAAACATTATTTAATTAGAAAGAAAAGAGATGAGCTCGTGCTTACTGCTCTTTTGTTAGCAATATATTCTTAGGAGCTAGAGGTGGATGGTCTTTAAAAATCATCTGGTCTTCTTCCGAATTTATAAGTGAAGAAACTGAGGTGAATCAGAATGTCCTCCCCAAAATCACACAGGTGACAACCCAGGTCTTTTGGCTCTAACTTCAATGTATTTTCTAATACTAAAATCTTTGTGCTATTTCCATGATGGCAGCTGCATATATTTCTTTATGAGAATAGCCTCCAAGTCACAAAGAAAGGACCTAGACTCTCTGTATGTCTACTCTTCTATTAAAGGAGAGGCCCTGGCCTTACTTTCCTACTTTTCTCATTCTTCAATTTCTTTTATTCAGCACTTATCCATCCCCCCAGAAACCTCTTCATCCTGGAAGCTCACTTCTAGTCCTGGAACTCTGACCTTCTATCTTCTGGGACACGTTCCTCAGATTGAATGACTCCTTCCAAAATCTCCATTATAAAAGCGTGTCCAAGTCAATCAATAAATTAATAAACATTTATTAAGTACATACTTTGCTAAATGCTGAGGATTCAAAAAGAGGCAAAAGATAGTCCCTGCCTTTAAGGAAATTATAACTGAATGGGGGAAACAATATGCAAATAGAGACAAAACAAGCTATATACAGGATAAGTAGGAAATAATTAACAGGGGAAAAACACTATTATTAAGAGAAGTTGAGGAAGAGTTCCTATAAAAGATAAGATTTTAATTGGAACTTAAAAGAAGCCAGGGAGGTCAGTAATAGGTATAGAGGAGAGGAAAACTGTTCCAGGCACAGGGGACAGCAAGAGATGGAGTGTCTTATTTGTGGAATGGTCAGGATCCTAATGCATGGTGGGCAGTAAGGTGAAACAAGACTGGAGAAGTAGGAGGAACTAGGTAATGGAGGGCTTTGAATGTCAAATAGAGCATTTTGTATTTGATCCTGGAGGCAATATGGAACTACTGAAGTTTACTGATTTGGGGAGAGGGAGGGCATTGACATCCTCAGTCCTGTGCTTTAGGCAAATGACATTAGTAACTGAATAGTGACTGAATTGGAGTAGGGAGAGACTTGAGGCGGGCTGACTCACCAGCAGGTTATTACAACAGACCAAGCATGAGTTCACCAGGACCTGCACTAAAGTGGTAACAGTGTCAGAAGAGGAAAGGGGTGTATTCAAAGATGCTACAAAGGTAAAATCAGCAGCCCTTGGCAACAGCTTGGATATGGAAGTTGTGGGGAAGAGATAGTGAGTAATCCAAGATGACTCCTAGGTTGAGATCCTGAAGGACTGGGAGGATGGTGTCACTCGATAGTAATAGGAAAGGTAGGCAGGAGGGAGGGTTAGGGGGACAGATGAGTTCCATTTTGGGCACACTGAGTTTAGATGTCTACTGGACATCTCTTTTTTCCCATCAGGTTGCATTATTCTGCCTTTCTTTATCATTTTCCTACCCCCCGCCCTTGGTAACTTCTGCCTTATCCCTTGCTTTTCTGTTTCTTTAGTTATGGCATCTTGTCTTACCCATTGGAAGGTAAGCTCCTGGAAGGCAGGGACTGTTTTTCATTTTGGTGGTTTTTATATTCCCAGCATTCTGCACAGCACCTAGCACAGTATTTAATAAATGTCTGTCAATGGACTGACCATTTTTTTTCTGCTTTTTTGGAGGGCAGTTGGGGTTAAGTAACTTGCCCGAGGTCACAGGGCTAGGTTTTTTTATTTTTTGTTTGTGTGTGCATT